>CM046869.1:17472763-18124076 GCA_025617745.1 Heliocidaris erythrogramma
ACAGACAGAAGAATAATAAAGAAAAACATAAGGAATAAATGAAGACAGAGAGGAGAAGAAAAACAAAAAGAAATACAGAAGGAATAAAGAAAGACAGAGAGAGAAGAAAAACAAAGAAATACATAAGAAAAAACAGAAGTCAGAAAAAAAAAAAAAGAAATACAGAGGAATAAAGGAAGACAAAGAGAAGAAAAACAAAGAAATACATAAGAAAAAAGGAAGACAGACAAAGAAAAAACAAAGAAATACATAAGGAAAAAAAGGAAGACAAGACAGAAAGGAAAACAAGAAAAAAATAAGGAAAAAAGGAAAACAGACAGAAGAAAAACAAAGAAATACATAAGGAATAAAGAAGACAGAGAAAAAAAAATACATAAGGAAAAAGGGAAGACAGAGAGAAGAATAATATAAAAATACATAAGGAATAAGAAGGAAGACAGAAGAGAAGAAAAACAAAGAAATACATAAGGAAAAAAGAAGACAGACAGAAGAAAAACAAAGAAATACATAAGGAATAAAGGAAGACAGACAGAAGAAAAACAAAAAATACATAAAAGAACTTAAAAGAAAATAATAATAATAAAAATAACGTTTTATTTACCCAGGGTAGCCACTTCATGCTCTTCCAGTGGGCCCTGCATAACATAATATGTTATTATTACCTTTCTCCATACGCCGAGCGCCTGGCTAGAAAGCACAAGGTCCATTTTTGAAGTCTTTGGTATGACTCGGCCGGAGGTTTGAACCCACGACCTCCCGTTCATCAGGCGGGCGCTCTAATCAACAGAGAGAAGAATAACAAAATAGAAAATCAGATGAGAGAATGAAAAATAAAACAAATAAAATTAATACATAAAATAAAAACAGCTAGAAGAAAAACAACGATCTACATACGAAAACAAGACAGAGAGAAGAAAAAATAATTCATAAGGAATGAATGAAGATAGAGAGAAGATAGAGAGAAGGAGAAACAAAGAAATACTAGTACTAAAGCCACGTCAGCCGTGTTGGTCATCATACACGCGTGGATATTGGACAAACAACGACTGCCATTACTCTATCAGGCGTTCTTTTCAGCTCCTTGCAAAAGATGAATTATGATTTTTATTGATTTATAGCAAAAAACGACATGGTAAAAAAATAAACAATCGGCAAGGATAGATTGATCAAGTATAAATCAGCCGTCACTTTGCTTTTGAAGCCGTCATTCTGAATTTAAAGATTGAGAACGCATCTTGGAATCGTTCATGCCTTCTCCATTCACGTAGGGTTTGAGTGTAATTTCTCTTTGCACAGTGGAGCGCGAACAGTTATCTCTTGGTAATTGATTAACTATTTTGACGTCAATCTATTACGGGTTTGCGTTATAACGGTTTCGCAATATTTTACTTCACTGGTAACATCGTGGCTAGATCTAGAATCTCGATAAACTAAACACACTTCAGAGTGGTATATCCTTGTCTGATGCCGATTCGTAAAATATGAAGTAAAAAACTGCCCCCCCCCCCCCGCTTTGAAAGACACTCCGCCGCCCTGTTTAGTGCACATGCTATGGCATAATGGCATCTCTGTGGTGGAATCCATTTTGCATATGTTAGTTGTTGCTGTGTGGGGCAAGACTCTGGCAATATTTTGAGTCGTCAAGAGAAACTTTTGTTCAAGAAGTATGCATAAACAGGTCAATTCACTCTATATGCCCCTTATCGTATGACTGTCTGGCCGTCTAACTGTGTGACTTTGTCGAGGGATCATGCTATTTATATGGACACTACCATAAAAGTATAGGGTCCATATGCCTCCAATTACACTTTCCCGAATTTTGTTTTCGCATATAGTTTGCGCATCGTTGTGTCAGTGAGGGAATCATTTGTGGCAGGATGCGGGAGGATGCTGGAGGATAATAATAATAATCTTTGATATTTATATAGCGCTCATATGCACCAATGGTGCTCAAGGCGCTCCAATGCTGATACAGAAAATCAAACATGTTTAATATTTTGGCACGACAATTTTTTTTGGCAACATTCGTGAACACCCCGTCGTAGTTTAGCCGTGTCAGTGCGTGCCAGTACGTGCCATCGGCAAAGTGGTACGCATGTTCCGGACTAGCTCAGGACTAGTTCACGAATAACTTGCTCAAATCTGCGCACACGTTACGCATACAGTTTTCGCATAACATGCGCATTGTCTACGCATGTCGAACATGATTGTGATCAAAACACGTGGTCTTTTCGACTGATATCTACGTGAGAAATCTTAATCAGCTTTCCCTCCTCATATTGGCAGCAATTAATCTTATTTCACTCCTACATAGTTGGAAAAAAATAAAACATAAGACAAAATGTTTATTAAATGAACCAGTGTGAATGAAAATGTCAGAATCTAACAGAAAAATTGCCAATTTGTACACCAGAATAGTGATTGGGCCTGTATATTTTACACCGCGTTGCCAATTCTAAGACTGTAATGATTATAGTGTCAATAAAATATATCCGATCATGAATTGCACAATGTACTGCATTGAAAGTAAACTTTAAAAATCTGGGATTTTTTATCCTTCTGCTCATGTATAATTTGTAATTCCTAGCAGTCTCTATCAAGAGATTTCCAAAAAACCTCACGAAAAGGAGACACTGTACTAATCCAGTCGATCCCGAACAATCGTGAAAATGAATGACGAATTGATGCGTGAAGAATGATTAACTTTGGCGTAAACATGTCGTAACTTTTTCGTGAATCAAACTTGACCCCATGGCACGCACTGGTGCGCAATAATGCGGCCTTGTGCGGGACCAAAATGCGGGCAAGTGTAAATGGGGCAATACTCTTTATAACACACCTTCTATCTCAATGAGCCCTTTCACACTCACTTCGTTACAGCGCTCTAACTAAGAACGGTTCCTCTGGAGCGGTTCCCAGGTGAGTGTGAATGCTCAAGTGGTCCACGAAGCGTTCTTCTGGAGCGCTCCAGACCACCTCGCGAGGTGGTCTTGGAGGCCTTTCACACTCCCTGCTGGACCGCTCCAAGTTAGACCGCTCCAGAGGAACGGTTCTTGAAGAACGCTTCGTTTGCTTTCACACTCACATGCATTTTTATGTCTCGAATCGCTCAGCGAGTCAAAGTGGTCTTCCCTGATAGCAGAAAGTGTTAAAAATGACGTGATATTTACGTCGTGGTTTTCGTCTTTTTTACGTCCTATAATTACGTCAATAAGACGACAACTTGCACCAACGCAAGACGTCAAGAGGACGTCTTATTTTGACGTCATCTCTACGTCTTGTACACTGTAAAAACTAAAGTGCTACTTTTAGGGGCAAGTATGGTGACTGCACCTGAAATGCTGTTTATAGCACTTGTAGTGTGCTAATTTACCAGCAAAAAAAAATGTGACCGTGGCGAGCCTCGAACCAGGTTCCGCTGATTGAGAGGCGCTGACGTTACCGATGGACTAACGAATGCTTCTTGCAATCCAGTTTAGTCATGGGAGTCAAGTAGATAACATGAACTATGTGGTGTCGTAAATTCACTATGTAACAATATGATCTGCTCTAAATCGTACAATGTGAGTTAGTCTAGCGGTAATGCCAGCAATTCTCGATCAGCGGACCCTGGTTCGAAGCTCGCCCAAATCATTTTTTTTATGAATGTTTAGCAGTTTAAGGAGCCGGTCCAGCTCCCGTGAAAGTGCTGAAATAGCACGCTGTGTGCATTCAATAGCACTCTGAGTGCAGTCCCTATGCATACCCTCAAAAAGTGCTATATACAGCACTTCAGTTTTTACAGTGTACAGATGACGTCAAAATAAGACGTCCTCTTGACGTCTTGCGTTGGTGCAAGTTGTCGTCTTATTGACGTAATTACAGGACGTAAAAAAGACGAAAACCACGACGTAAATATCACGTAATTTTTAACACTTTCTGCTATCAGGGTTGTTGCTATTTCAGCTCAGATCAGCGGGTCAAATTTTTGGCGCGGAATTCAAACCGTATAATGCGTAAGGTATCAAATCGCTCAATGTATCAAATCACCCATTGATTTCCCGCGAAACACACACACTCACTTCCGGGTGAAGTACGCTTTAGGATAGCTTTGCTTTCACACTGCCACGTTGGAGCGGTCGAACTATAAACCGTTCCTCAAGACCACCTCGCGAGGTGGTCTTGAAAGTTCATTTCTGCAAAGTTTTGTACAAAAATTTTCGTGAAACATTATCAAACGCTGTACGAAAATATAAAATCATTATAACTTCTGGTTGATTCTTAATAATACAATAATCGATGACATTTTGCACCAGTCAGCACATTTTCTGTAGTTGCCCTATGTTTCATAAATCCGGTTTGATCATCAGATATAATATAATGAATTATACGTTTAAGTCGAATAGATTAGACACAGGCACCGATATTCTAATCTATTAAGTAATGATATGGGACGCCAATTGTTAGACAAGCTTCATCACCTTTTTTGTACAACAACGTAAGCATGGTCAGTAGCACGGTCGATTCATATAATATGTTATAAAACGGGTTCAAGAAGTTAGTCATCCTGATTGGTCAAATAACACCACGTGACTGTGCAAAAAAAAGTGATAACATACAGCAAAAGGGAACTGTTGCACATGTAAACATGTAAACATAAACATGTAAACATTTATGTAGCGCAGACGATACGACTCGATTTTGCTATATGTTTTTCTACACGCTATACCGTATACGCTATCGATATCGCGATATCGATCGTCGCGCTAATGTCAACAAATCAACAAATCAACAAATCAACAAAATTACAGCTGTAGCGCTACCGCGGTCGGATCGTTGCAATTCAGTACCGAAAATGAAAGTTTAAGTTTAATTTTTGACGATAGAAGCGTGTAAAAATGGCTGTATCTTCGAATCTCAGTTTTGCACTTCTCACGGAGGAAGAACTCGACGATCTACTGAATAGGAAGGATTCCAACAGTACGAAAAGAGCAGTGAAATTTGGATTTTCAAAGCTTGAATGTTTCGCTAAACTCAGTCGCACGGACCTATCCACCATCACGCAACGTGAGTAACTACTAGTAAGATACGCTGTTAATGTTGAGCCATTTCTATGCAGGCATATCATATCAGAAAAGCGGATGGAACGGACTACACAAAGAACACAACTGTGCCAAGTGATTCCTACTCCTTCTAGTGCTAGTCCTAGTCCTGTACCTACTACGAGTGCTAGTACTGGTCACCTAGTCCTACTCTAGTCTTAGTGCCATTGCCATTGGTGGTACCTTGTCTTCATCTTCACTTCAGGCTTCAATATAAGCTCAAATTCGAACATGCTCAGCCAAGCTCAAGGAAGTGAAAATACATCGGTGAACCAGATTCAATACCACTTCCATTACACATTACTAACAAATAGGTCTAAGACGAGGCCTAAACATTGTAAATAAACATTGTAGGGGGCCTAGGGCCTAGGGCCTAGGCCTATATACGTTCGCAACGGTCTAGACTAGGCTAGGGCCTAGGCCTAAACATTGTAAATAAACATTGTACATTTGCAACAATCTACTACATCATGTTTTGCTGAGCAGGATTCACGCATGGGACATGCCATGACAGTTTGAGGTAAGTGAAAGCACTAAGATTGTAGACCCGTTTTATAAAACTGTTAATACATGGTTGTGAGGTCGTGCATTAGTGTGATCCGGCAACACGCAGGTTTTTATCGTGGTGTCTAACACACTCGGCTACGCCTCGTGCGTTAGGTACACCACGATAAAAACCTTTGTGTTGCCGGATCGCACTAACACACTCCTAACCATGTATTAACAGTATATTATGACATGCTATGGAAAATGTATAATCACATGATACAACAAGCTACGATCGATGAACAGGCATTCGTCCTATATCATCGTGGGATTAAAGTAAAGTAAAGTAAAGTAAGTAAGTAATATCAAAGCAATTAAAATTTCCATACTCCTGTTTTCAAGTATTTCATTCTCCTTGTTTTAATGTTACATTTATGATTTTACAATACATATTATAATCTAACTTATCTGTTTATTACATCTGTAATACGTAATGACGTTCTACGCAAACATGTACAACCTTTGTCTCTACACTGCTCCTTTTGACGAAAAGAATAAATCATCAATTCTACTTCGAAATAAATTCATTCGAATAATGTATTTCTCAAACAAATTGACTTTTGTTAAATTAAGTATAATATTACTGTATTATTATTTAAAACTCTCCACAGATTACCTACGGTCCTAATCCCCTTTTGTTTCCAGCTTATCCAGACGGTTAATTGGTTTCTTAGTCCTATTGTTCACTTGTTTTCAATGTTTTTTCAACGCAGGATTAGTTTGATGTTACTTATCCTTTCAATGCAGGTACCTTGATGTTATTTATCCTTTCAATGCAGGTACTTTGATGTTACTGTTACTATTTCTTGCTATACTAATTCCGTGATGTTATTGTTTGCCTCCATTTTAAAAGTGAATTGCCTAACATTACAAACAAGTTGTGAAGCTGTAGAATTTCTACCGCTTCATATATAAATTCTGCTGATTTATTCGCTCTTCTTATTCTCCTGACGACGGCCAGAGCATTCTGACCGGATTCCAACTCACATGGTTGTACCGCAAACCTTTTTTTCTGAATTACAACTTCACCATGCAAACCTTCAAATCCTATAACAGTACATACGTTGTTATGTAATGCAGCGGTGCTACGCCTCGTGCGTTAGGTACACCACGATAAAAACCTTTGTGTTGCCGGATCGCACTAACACACTCCTAACCATGTATTAACAGTATATTATGACATGCTATGTAAAATGTATAATCACATGATACAACAAGCTACGATCGATGAACAGGCATTCGTCCTATATCATCGTGGGATTAAAGTAAAGTAAAGTAAAGTAAGTAAGTAATATCAAAGCAATTAAAATTTCCATACTCCTGTTTTCAAGTATTTCATTCTCCTTGTTTTAATGTTACATTTATGATTTTACAATACATATTATAATCTAACTTATCTGTTTATTACATCTGTAATACGTAATGACGTTCTATGCAAACATGTACAACCTTTGTCTCTACACTGCTCCTTTTGACGAAAAGAATAAATCATCAATTCTACTTCGAAATAAATTCATTCGAATAATGTATTTCTCAAACAAATTGACTTTTGTTAAATTAAGTATAATATTACTGTATTATTATTTAAAACTCTCCACAGATTACCTACGGTCCTAATCCCCCTTTTGTTTCCAGCTTATCCAGACGGTTAATTGGTTTCTTAGTCCTATTGTTCACTTGTTTTCAATGTTTTTTTTTCAACGCAGGATTAGTTTGATGTTACTTATCCTTTCAATGCAGGTACCTTCATGTTATTTATCCTTTCAATGCAGGTACTTTGATGTTACTGTTACTATTTCTTGCTATACTAATTCCGTGATGTTATTGTTTGCCTCCATTTTAAAAGTGAATTGCCTAACATTACAAACAAGTTGTGAAGCTGTAGAATTTCTACCGCTTCATATATAAATTCTGCTGATTTATTCGCTCTTCTTATTCTCCTGACGACGGCCAGAGCATTCTGACCGGATTCCAACTCACATGGTTGTACCGCAAACCTTTTTTTCTGAATTACAACTTCACCATGCAAACCTTCAAATCCTATAACAGTACATACGTTGTTATGTAATGCAGCGGTGCTGAGACAAATTAAAGTGACAAATTAAAGGCTAACTCAAGAATCTGCTAGTTCATACTCACTCCCCGGTTATGCCTTCGTAGAGAACAATAGAATTAATAGAAGGGGAGGTGGGGTAGCTCTCTATATTAATCAACATTTTGACTATTTTATTCATAGTGATCTCAACTGTATGACTGAAATTGCTGAATCAATTGTCGTTGAAATTAGAGTACCAAATTCCAAGAACATTTTGATTACGGTATGTTACAGACCTCCTAATTCAAATATTCCTGACTTCTTAGAATATCTGCAAGATTTATTGCATAATCCTCTATTTACCAACAAAGACTGCTATATTATAGGAGACTTTAACATAGATATATCTAATTCTTCCATTAATACTTCACAAGAATTTTTGGATATCATGTTTTCTGCATCCTTCTTACCTTTAATTACTAAACCAACTCGGGTTACCAAACAAACAGCAACCCTCATAGATAACATCTTTTGTAATGTTATTCCTTTACCTGAATCAGGAATTGTTTTATCTGACATATCAGATCACTACCCAATTTTTTCACGAAGTCCTTGTAGTTTTAATAAAAAAGATATCCCGTCGGAAAGATTTAGAAGAATAACACCTAATAAAATAGCGCAATTGAAAGCAAGTCTTGAAGGTGCTGATTGGGCTGATGTTTATAGTTCGCATGATACAAATACAGCTTATAATACTTTTATGACGAGTTTCATGTCCCATTTAGATAGGCATATTCCATTAGTGAAAAAATCCTCTAATTATAAAAAGAGCCCAAGACTTCCTTGGATAACTAAATCAATTTTAAGATCAATAAATCGAAAAAACAACTTATATTACGCCAACAAAATTCAGCGTTCTGAAAAGTCTCACCGTAAATATATTACTTACAGAATTATTCTCACCAAAATAATACGAATTGAAAAACGGAAATATTTTCAAAATCAGTTGATTCTCTTTAAACACGATATTAGTAAAACGTGGAAAATCATAAATAGTGTTATTAATAAGAATAACGATAAATCACGTATAACAAATATTAAATATAACAATGTAGAAATCCACGATTCAGTACAAATAGCTAATGTATTCAACCAATATTTCTCTCAGATAGGACATAATCTTGCAAAAAATATTCCTCCAACGCAAAAGAAATTTTCAGATTTCATACACCAGCCAAATCCCAATTCGCTGTTTTTTGTCCCTGTACATAGAAATGAGTTAATAGATATAGTTCACAATTTGAAAAATAAAAAGAGTACTGGACACGATGGTATTGATAACATTTTATTGAAAAACGTCATAAATTACATAGTCGATCCGTTGGTGCATATATTTAATTTGTCTTTGACTAGCGGTGTTGTTCCTGATTGTATGAAGATTTCCAAGGTTATTCCGGTTTACAAAAAAGGAGAAAAATGTAATATTTGTAATTTTAGACCAATTTCTCTTCTACCCGCTCTTTCAAAAATTCTGGAAAGAATAATATACAAAAGACTTCTAAATTTCCTTAATAAAAACAACATAATTTCTGATTTTCAGTTTGGCTTTCGCCAAGGGCATAGTACATCCCATGCTGTGCTTGCCTTTGTCGAAAAAATTACAAGGGCTATTGATAAATTAAATCATACTGTGGGCGTTTTCCTGGACCTCTCCAAGGCCTTTGATACCATAGATCATAAAATACTTCTCTACAAATTGAACAATTATGGAATTCGTGGCAGGGCCTTGGGGTGGTTCAGCAACTATCTAACAAACCGAAAGCAATTTGTATGTATAAATGACCAATGTTCTTCTATGCAGGATGTAAACTGTGGT
This sequence comes from Heliocidaris erythrogramma, assembly GCA_025617745.1. Lineage (NCBI taxonomy): Eukaryota > Metazoa > Echinodermata > Echinoidea > Camarodonta > Echinometridae > Heliocidaris > Heliocidaris erythrogramma. Next base: position 17,482,302 of record CM046869.1, read on the forward strand.
GTTCCGCAGGGTAGTTTACTGGGCCCCCTTTTATTTATAATCTATATCAATGATATCCATAACTCATCTAATATCCTCTCTTTTATGTTATTTGCAGATGACTCTAATGTGCTCCTCTCACATCCAAATCCTGATATTTTGATTAATACCCTAAATATTGAATTAGACAAATTGTTACAATGGATAAGAGCCAATAAGTTGTCAGTAAATTTACAAAAAACAAAATGTATGCTCTTTAGCAATTCTATAGATATCTTACCACATAACATTAAATTAGATAGTACTGATATTGAAGTCGTTTCTTCAATGAAATTTTTAGGTTTGACAATAGACGATAGACTCTCATGGAAAGTACACATTGATACAATTTGTCGAACAATTTCCCGGAATATAGGAATTATAAATAAGGTTAAATTTGTTCTGCCAACTAATTCACTACTAATGCTCTACTCGACATTAATTTTACCCTATCTAAATTATGGCATTATTGTTTGGGGAAATACACACAATTCTTATCTTCATAGAATATTACTTCTACAAAAGAAAGCCATGCGTGTTATTTGTAACACTTCATGGAGATCCCATACTGATGTCTTATTTATAGAAAATAAAATCTTGAAGATAACCGACTTATATCGCTATAATCTCGGTCAGTTTATGTACCAATTGAATAATAATGCTCTACCCTCAATCTTCAATATAATATTCAATAAAAACAAAACTATACATCAATACCCCACACGGCAATCTGACGAATTTCATCTGCCATTAACTAGAACTATGCTCTCTAAATCCATCTTTACTTTCACAGGCCCGAAGCTCTGGACTATTCTTGATAATAGCATCAAGAATGCCCCTAGTTTAAACTCTTTTAAATTTAAATTGAAAACAATTCTTCTGAGTAACTGTTCTCAAACCTCGGCTCTTTAAAACTCATCATCCCTCAACCTTCTTCAAATTATTTCAAACAACATTGTACACGATTACGTTCCTATTTAATTTGTGCTGCCATCCGTATTCTGGTCGGTCTGTGTTATGTTGTGTGTGTCTATAGGTAAGAGTCCTACCCTCTCTCGTTCTTTTTCTCCCTTCCTTTTCTGTCCCTTTCACTCCTGTTATGTTTTGTTTATCCGGTTTATGTACAAATATGTTCCCTTTTCAACGATACACTATTTTTTGCAATTATAAGTAATCGGGGGCTGCAATCTACAAGCCTAGCTTTTTAGCAGTCCCCTCCGCTACCAACCTAGTTTGGTTTTGGTTTTTCTATGTCTATTGTACGTTGTAACCAATAATTGCAAGTTTCATTGATTGCTATGTACGATGTAAACCTATGTATTTTATATTGTTGGAAGTGGAAATAAATGAAATGAAATGAAATGAAATGATAGTAAACATCACTCAACTGACAAATTTACTTCTATTTTTCAAAAAACGGGGAATAGATTTAGTTTACTTCATGTAAATGCTAGAAGTCTAAGCAAAACATTTGATTCTCTGGAAACATTACTATATACTTTGAACAATTTCCCCCTTTCTATTATTGGTGTCACGGAAAATTGGCTTCATAACGCTTCGCCCAGTTGCGTATCTAGGGAGCATGGGGCACGTGCCCCGGGCGGCACTTGGAGGGGCGCAATAATCCCTAGATACGCCACTGACTTCCCCTAACCTATTTAACTCACTTCCTTATACACTGATCAGACATAATCGAGAAGAAAAGAGAGAGGGGGGGGGGGGGGGGTATAGCATTTGAACAACTACAATTTAAACTCCAAAAGGAAATATCATTAAAACAAAGTGAATCATTGTTTTTAGATATCATGAATTCAAACAGCAAAAATATAGTCGTTGGATTAATTTACAGACCTCCTCGTGGTTCTTGTCACCATGGGCCTCAATCCTCACAGGAATTCTATTCAAGGGGGGGGGGGGGGCACACCTGGATGCAACAATAGGGTCCCCCCCCCCCTTGAAGAGAATTCCTGTGAGGATTGACGCCCATGCTTGTCACAATGCGACTGAATTCCCTTTCATCGAAACCTTCATGACCTTGTTTAGTTACATAGACAAAGAATGTAGTAGGCCTGTTAAATTCAATGGGATGTGTAGCCAAGCAATAAGCCACTTCGGAGATGCAATCTGAGCATGAGCAGATAAAGGTCATCTGTACCAAATTCTAAAACCCACTGACACTAATATTCGATATGTGCTCATGAATGTCATGTAATCATTATTCAATTATGCACTAATGGTGCATTCCATGATATCCAGGTGGAAGTATTCTTTTTAAAGGGGGAAACAAAAGCTATTCATGAGGCACCTCTATCACTCCCAGAGTTATTTTTCTGAAGTGCACATAAAGGGACCCTCCATGTCTAAAATATCTGTGGATATTTGGGGTCATTTGTACCATGCGCTAACCCCGAACTGGCTTAGTCTCCGTTCCAGACATCCGGGAACTTTCGTCTTGGTGGCAGCCGTAAGCTGGCTGCACTGAAAACAATAGCTTGGCAACGGATAGCAACACATTGACTTTGCACGCATTTTGGTTTTGTGGCAATAATGTTTTTTTCATTTCTTCATCAAAATGCCGAAAATTTGAAGTACCATAGGTTTACCCATTTTCCCCCATCTTTCGCGGTATTTAACGCGATCAGGAAAAATACAAAATGAAAAGAGATTATCCATGCATCGTATTGTGGTTGTTCATGATTTATGAAATTTTAGCCTTCACACCATGTGTTATGTTATGACTCTATGAATTTTAGTGTAAATAATTGTTATTTTGAAAAATAAAGTCCCTCGAAAGGGAATAAATAGAAAAAAATCTAAATCAATATGGTTTCAGAAAAAGACATTCAGTCGACCTAGTTTTAGTACAAATATATGATAAAATAACGAATGTTATGGCCAATAATGAACATGTAATAGGAGTATCCATGGACTTATCAAAAGCCTTTGATACGCTTGACCACCAGATTTTACTTTAAAAACTTCACTCTGATGGAATTCGTGGAGTTGCCCTCTCCTGGTTTGAATAGCTATTTATCTATAGACATCAATTTGTAATGTGTAATGATGTTTCTTCAAATTTCCTACCAATCCAACGCGGTGTTCTACAAGGGTCAACACTAGCTAGGCCCTTTATTCTTTCTATTATATATTATTGATTTAACAAATACAACGCCTCTCTTATCTTTCATATTATTTGCAGATGATGCAATCATTTCCTGTTCACATCATAACTTAAATACCGTAGTAAATACACTTATTGAGTTACCAAAGTTATCTTTGTGGTTTAAATGCAATAATTTGTCCCTTAATTTAGATAAAACCAATTTCATGTATTTCAAGCACGTAAATTATCATGTCATTGATTTTCCTTACAACATACTTATAGATAATGCACCTCATGAAAGAAAGAGACGAAGAAAAATACTGGGCGTCATTATGGATGAAAATTTAAATTGGAACGAACATATACGTCACATAACTATTTCTATTTCTAGCAATATTGGTATACTTTATAAAATAAAGAGATTTGTTCCTTGTAAAACGCTCATTATGCTTTATTGATATCATCATATATTATATAACATATCGCAATGTAGTTTGGGCAATCAGCAACAAAACAAAACTCAACTCTATTTACTTATTGCAAATGAGAGCCCTTCTCATATGTACCGGTACACCATATTTATCTCACACCAGACCAATATTTTGCCAACTGAAAACTCTAACAGTATTCGGCATCAGACCCCATTCACACTCCCTGTTAGAACGATTTGATTGCGTACACACTCTGCGCATTTTTTATGTCTCAAATCGCTCAACGAGTCAAACTGGTCTTGTTGCTATGTGGCAGCTCAGGTCAGCGGGTCCATTTTTTTCGCGCGGAATTCAAACCGTGTACTGCCTCCTGATGCATTATCTTTATATCTTCTAAGGCTTCTTTTTTCCACTCTCCTTTTTTCTCCGTGTGCATATCATTCTATCATCTTGGTTTTTTTTTTTACCTTTCCTTGTGTTTTCCTTTGTTTTCATCATTCTATCGTCTTACCTTTTTTTTCCTTTTCCTTATATTATACTTTGTTTTATCGTTTTATCATTTCATTTTCTCTTTTTATCTTTCCTTGTTTTCTTTTATCACAATATCGTCTTTCCTTTCTTTACATTTCTTGTTTTTCTTTGTTTTTATCATTCTAACATTTTCTCTTTCTATTATTATGTTTTTCTTTGTTTTCATCATTCTATCATGTTTTCTTTCTATTATGTTTTTCTTTGTTTTCTTCATACTATCGTCTTTTCTTTCTTTATATTTCTTATGTAATTCTTTGTTTTTTATTCTATTATTTTCTCTTTGTATTATTATGTCTTTCTTTCTTTTCATTATTCCATCATTTTCTCTTTCTATCATTAAGTTTTTCTTTGTTTTTATCATTCTATCTTTTCTCTTTCTATTGTTATGTTTTTCTTTGTTTTCGTCATTCTATCGTCTTCTATTTTTTTAAAAACTTTTTCTTTGTATTAAACTTTGTTTTATCATTCTATCATTTCATTTCTCTTTCTATCATTATGTTTTTCTTTGTTTTTATCATTCTATCATTTTCTCTTTCTATTATTATGTCTTTCTTTCTTTTCATTATTCCATCATTTTCTCTTTCTGTCATTATGTTTTCATCTGTTTTTATCATTCTATCTTTTCTCTTTCTAATATTTTTCTTTGTTTTCGTCATTCTATCGTCTTCTTTTTTTTTACATTTTCCTTGTATTATACTTTGTTTTATCATTCTATCATTTCATTTCTCTTTCTATATTTATGTTTTTCTTTGTTTTTATCATTCTATCATTTTCTCTTTCTATTATTATGTTTTTCTTTGTTTTCACCATTCTATTGTTTTCTCTTTATATTATTATGTTTCTCTTTGTTTCCATCATTATATCTTTTTCTCTTTCTATCTTTCCTTGTTTTCTTTCTATTGGCTTCTTTTTCTTTAAATTTCTTAGGTTTTTCTTTTTTAATCTATTCTTATGTTTCTTTCTTTTCATCATTCTATCATGCAGCGATGGCTTGCACTTTCCCGCGCAACGCACACACACTCACTTCCGGTTGAAGTACACTTTAGGACCCTGTTACACATACCTCTGAAAGTAGACTGAGGCCGCCTCCGGAGGCGGCTCGACGTATGTATAACAATAATAAGTGCTGCCTTCTTGTATAGCGCTCATGTCCGTCACGTTGTGACGCTCCTGGCGCTTCAACATTATTACCCCGGTCATAGCTTGGCGGCCAAATATGTAGCGCTCTAGCATATCGGGAACCCATTTACACCTGGGTGGAGAGGGGAAAATCAACATCAACTTTTTTTAAAAAGCCGGACTGAGGTCGCCTCAATACCAGTCCACCTCTGGATGTGGTTTGAGGCCGGCCTCAGGCCGGACTCAGTCCCGAAATAGGTAGGTGTAACACCAAAGTGGACTCGGCGCCGGCTTATAAGCGGAAGTGACGTAACCCGTGAGAGCTCTGCATGCGCGGACCATTCGCGATGTCGATGAGATAGTACATCAGATAGTACAGCACCTGCAGCGCGAGTGTGCGAACCGCGCGAAAAGTTTTACATGGAGTGCGCCCCAACGTCAGCTCGTGAAAAGGCGACGTGAAGCCGGCCTATGTGTAGACACAAAATTGCGGGCCCGAGGTATGTGTAACAGGGGTTTTAATGGTCTCGAGGCGGCTTCAAATTGCAGGCGTGAAGCCAGCTCCCGGGGCGCCTTTGAAAGCCGACGCATGTGTAACAGGGGTCTAGGATCGCTTTCGCGTACACACTGCACGTTAGAGCGGTCTAAGAAGCGTTCCTCAAGACCACCTCCCGAGGTGGTGTTCTGTACCGTTCCAGGCCAGAAGAACGCTTCGTGGACCACTTTTGCGTATACACTCACCTCAGAACCGCTGCCAATGAACGGGTCTTAGTTAGACCGCTCTAACGAAGTGAGTGTGAATGGGCCCCCAATTCGCTACAAAGTTTACTGTTTATATTTATGTATCTAAATGACTTGCTCCCTCTTTCATTTCAAAACTGTTATACTTTAAATGACACTATTCACTCCTACCCTACTCGCAATTCCTTCAATATTCATCTAGTCAACCCAAAGTTACTGATTGCCCATAGGTCAATAAGACACCATGCTGGTCCAGACCTATGGAATTCCCTCCCAGAAGTCATTAAATCCTGTTCCCTTTACTCATTTAAAGCCAAAGTTCTTACTACAAAAAAATCATATTATCTGTACAGGAAGTTGGTGGTGCGTGTGACAGCTGCTCCACTAGTTTCCTTATTTCCTTGCACTGGGTTCATTTCTTGCTTATATTTTTATATCATGTTTCTTGGTTTATACTCCTGATCAGATTGGACAACTTCTAGCAGATAATTTTCTTTGTATTTTGTCAGGAAACTAGTTACTCTCATCTGACTTTGGTGAGTAAGTATCATTGGAGTACTACATAGCCATTTCTGTACAGTGTACACTGGGTATGTGCACTTAACCATGCTTATTATGCTTGTGTAACCGTGCATATCATTGTGTATGTGTAAGTGAGACATGACAGCGACTAATCTTTGACTTGATTAAGCTTTGTGTGACAATTTCAGGGCATTTCCCTCACCATTCTTTTTGTGTTCACTTTCTCTTTATGATACTGCATGTTCTACAGGACCTCTTGTATATGGGTTTACTCATGTACTGTCTAGCCCTCCTTCGTTTATATATGCTCATATATATATGCTCATATAAAATATGTTGGAAAGAAAATATTATATCATCAGGCTAGTTCATGTAAAGTTAATTGAATGTGGGGATGTACATCCCAATCCAGGTCCACAGACCAATGCTTATAATTCATTGGATAATCTTGGTAGTATTTAAAGTCAAGATGTTGTAATTTCAAATAGAATTCAGTATGATGTAAGACACGCTTTAAAGTGTGTGTGTAATTGGGTTTTTACAGACGTGTATCAATCAGGTATGATTATTTACGTCTGGGGACCAACTTTTAACGTCACCATCCGAAAGACGAGACTCAGTCTCGAACCTGGCTCCGCTGAATCAGTTTATAACTTCCACATTAGCTGGATTACAGGCACACGCCACAACGCCCAGTTACACGCTTTAAGTTTTAGATCTCAACAGTTTAGAGTAACTCTAGTAGTTTGGTTACACGTATGTTTGCACCGCTCACTTCGTGGGATGGGCCATTTTGAAATGTTAATGACAGAATCACTGAACCGGTTCATCAGTGAGCACCGCCGGGACTGACTTTCATCTATAATTACCACCTCCCATGAGATAATGAGCGAAAACATCCCTCAATGTATTGTTTAACCAATTAATGAATGCCCTGGGGAATGTCTTAGATAAATTAATATGTATGTAAATGTATGAATCAAGCTCTTTCATTAGAGCTAATTAATGTCACCTGAATATGATCAAAAGTAATCTGAAATCTGGAAATAATTTTTTTTTCAAACTTTATGAATAATTATGAATTATTTGTGTTTCAATTCTAAATGGCAAATATCTTTATTTTTGCAGTTTCTTTGAAGTAAAATGACTTTATAATACTGTAAAGCAATATGTATTTCAGATAATTTCACCATTTTAAGCAGAGGTATAGGATAAACATCCACGTATGAAGCACAGGAAAACAAGGTCATCTTCATGTCAGCTGAGGATGGCTCCAAGGCCGGTGGAGAGCGGGGGAGGGGGAGATATTATTTTTTTACCTCGAGGGATTATGTGTCCACAAAGCCCCTATTTGAGTGGGATCCACTTGGCGGAGCCCCCTGCAGCTCCCGAGATTTTGCCATTTTGAACCTTCAACAAATTGCTGTTTTATACACCAAATTTACCATTGTAATCAAAGATGTTCTGATGATTTAATCAACTTGATAGAAAATTCCGTCGATCTCTGAATGAAAAAAATCGACTGGTCATTGATATTCCTGTAAACCTTTTCTTTTTATTACTGATTTTGGGGCAGTATGCACAAAATCTTACGATCAAGATATGAGAAATAATGTTAGGCAAACTGGTAAATGATTGGTTTAACTTTAATTGATAGAGTACGGTGTAACTCTCAAACCCATTGTTGGTTAACCATTGACTAATTCGGGGTCAGGAGTTTATAAACTTTTTTTTTTCCTTAACAATATTCTGTTTAAATCATCTTGGATAGGACAGTGCCCGCGGAGCATTTTTGAATGTGAGTGCGGGGGGCGGTGACGCCTCTTGCCCGAATATCAACCATCCTGTTTTCTACACTTTGGGCAAGCGAAGTGAACGAGCATAAAATTAAAATATAGGCCTAGACACTTAATCATGGTTGATATGTTATTTCGTCATCAAAATACAAGATATCTAAATTGTATCCGTTAACCTCGCTGCCAAATAATAATAATAATAATACATGTGATTTATAAGGCGCCAAATCCATTTAAACTTAAATGCTCAAGGCGCACAGGTGAAAGGAGAGAAAATGAAGAGACAAAACAACAAATTATGCATATACAGAATTATACAAGTATGTCTGAAGTTTGGTTTTAAATACTTCAACAGAATTGGTTTCGCGGATCTCTCGAGGGAGAGAGTTCCACAGTGAGGGCCCAGCATGAACAAAAGGAAATCCTGAGTTTTGGGAACGTAATGATCTTGATTGGGTGTATCTATTAATTAGAGTAATATTGTACTGTGGAGCAGAAACATGAACACAATGATATACGAGCAGAAGGATTTTAAATAAAACACGTTCACTCATTGGCAACCAGTGCAATGCTTTGAGGACAGGTGTGATGTGATTAAATTTTTTGCGAAGGGTAACTACACGAGCAGCGGCATTCTGCAATTTCTGCAGACGTGCAATTTGAGATTGGGGCAGATTAAACAATAGGGCATTTCCGAAATCAAGTCGAGATGAAACCAAAGCATGCACAATCTTCTCTGTGGCACTGCGAGTTAAGTATTTACGTATGAATCCAAGGTTACGTAACTTGTAACGTACAAATTTACAAACATACAATATGAGTAGACATTGTCATATTTGAATCAAGGAACACACCAAGGTTACGACAAGCTTGAGACACGGCAATATTGTGACCTGCAATATCAATAGATGTGAAAGGAACCTTATACAACTGAGTCTTAGAACCAAACAGTAAGAATTCACATTTGGAAAAATTTAACTTCAAAGAATGTGAGCTTAACCATTTGTGAACATCATTTACACAGGTTTCAAGATTGTGGATGGCGCCAGCAGCAGTAGCTGAATAAGGTTTGAAAGACGTGAAAATCTCAATATCGTCGGCATAAATGTGATAGTGCAAAGAGTGATGCCGAAGAATGTTTTTCAGTCCAATCAAATATAAAGAAAAAAGGATGGGCCCGCCCACAGAGCCCTGAGGAACACCACATGTAAGCGGTAAGAACTCTGAAGAACAACCGTTGATCAAGACGGCTTGTGAGTGATGAGACAAGTATGACCTGAACCACTGTAGGGCTTTATACCTTTAATACCAAGAGATATAAGAGTATCAACAAAATGTTGTGGTTAACAGTGTCAAAGGCGGAAGACAGATCGAGGAGTATCATGGCAGTTACCTTACCCGCATCAATTTCCCGGAGAATGGAAATGGAACTAGATACATTAAGACGGAACTTCTCTACACTATGATGAGGACGGTTAGCGGATTGAAATGAATCAAGCAAGTTGTTATCAAGACAGTAGTCTGTTAGAGAAAACTCTTCTTTCGAGTACTTTAAACAAAAATGGAAGATTTGAAACTGGACGATAGTTGGATAAAATTTCAGAATCAAGGTTAGGCTTCTTCAGTACAGGAATAACGTGTGCAGTTTTAAGCACAGAAAGAACGTGAACCTGATCAATAATTAAGTTTACGATCTGAGAAATAATAGAGGCGAATGATGAAGAGCATTCTTTTATAAGAGTAGTGTTGATCGGGTCTAGTTGACAGGACTTTGCTGGAAGTCTACGGAGAAGTTTGTGAATTTCGTCTTGCGTGGTAGGTTGAATAGTCTCCAGCGATGATGGTGAAAGAGGATCAGATAATGACTCATCAGGAGTTAGAGAGTCACAGATAGTCACAAACAGGACAGTCGGGCACCTGCCACTGCCCGAGTAATATGTCTGCTTCCCGAAACCATCCAGGCCGTTTTCAAATCTTACGAACGGTCTTGATAAAAAGTCAATTTGTTGTCTCTGAAATATTGTATGAGTTTGCCATCAAAATAAACTAGATATTCATAACAGTTATTAAATTTAGGCACCTTCCTGCCCGAAGATCAGGAAAGCCAGACATCCCGCTGCCCCGAAAGAGGGTATTCATGAATCTAGCTGCTGAAACATGAAGTTTTTCGCTGTTCGAACGATCTTGTTTTCAAATTTTATGAGCGACCAAAGAAACAGACTTGGGTGGCTCATCTTCACCTCTGATCGTATTTCTACTTCACATTTTGTAGGTGTCAATGTGGGCAAAGAGGAGTACCTGGGTTTTTTTGGCAAGAGGGGAGGGTCATGTGAGGATGATATGGGATGATGATATGGGATGATGATAATCCTATTATGTCACGATTCTATTTCAGTCAATTTGATTTCAATTTTAATTTGGATTTGAATTTGAATGTGGGGCGCTGAACTTGGGGGAGGGGGGTGGAGGGGGTCCATGTGGTTCCAGGGTGCTGATGGGAATGTCACTGGTCCTTGGATGATGACTATAATCTCTTCGCATTCTTTTCTTTATAGGCGTCCTGGCTTAGCAGTCCTTTCTCCACAGGTGCATATGGGGCGTCGTACATCATTATATTTCAACCATCATTGAACCGGCCTTTGCCAAACATTCAACATGTAACTGGGATTAATTTTAAAACTTTTGCAGCATGACTATCACATCAATTTCGGATGAATTTCTGGGTCTGGGTCATCATAAGTTGTATGCTACTTAAATACAATATATTTGATTTGATTTGATTTGATTTGATTTGATTTAGTTTTCCGTTTCAAAACTAGCATAATATGATATATACTGTATATCGATTTCAATGATTGAACATAAAACAACGTAATAAATTTGTATAATCAAACTATCAATACAACTGAGATAAGTATTGACAAGAGTACAAAAAAATAATATAAACAAACGGATCATCAGTAAGTGTGCCGTCCTTACGAGTGTCTATCAGCGAATGAGCTTTCAGTGAGCGACTACCTGAATTAACTTCATTAAACTGAAGGTTTGGGGACAGATATACACACATCTTGAACTATAGCATGCCTAACCAATTTCAACTATTGAATTTTTTTGTTTTTCAGTAATATTTTATTGATTCCATATGATATCAAAAACAATACATAACAATCAACATATATATATACATATACATAAATTAACAGAAATCATCAATAAGTCATTAATAAATCATGTATATGTTATGCTTCAAAACTACTATAACTTCTAAAAAAAAAGAAACTCAAGCATAACATATTGTACATATATAAACAACTTTAAAAGAAAAGGAATCTATGCACTTGAGTTCGAACCACTCAGTGGTTCTATCCCCTATCTACGTACCCCCCGCCCCCCCCCCCCCCGGGGACGATGGGCTCTGGGCTCTTCCTTGTTGGGTAATTGGGTTTTCCCATTTGGAAAAATGGATAGGGTTCCCCTAATCGATGCCAATTTTCTCTCCTCCAACATATCTCCTACAATATTATTTTTTATTTCATTAAACGAAGGTAGTTTCTTATGCACTCTGTTTTTAAAAATCAAATATTTTACAAGAATTAGAATATAATTTAACAATTGGTGTTTTCCTTTATTTCTTTCCTCCCTCCCAAACAGAATTTCTTTCCAGCTACAATTCCGTAAATCGATATAATTTAAAAATCTCGAACATGATTCCCAGATTAATTGCGCATATTCGCAAGAATAAAATAAATGTTTATATGTTTCTTCTTCTTTTTCACAAAAAGAACATAAATCACTTGAAACAAAACCAAACCGGAAAAGATGATGGTTTGTATATATAATGCCATGTATAAGTCTAAATTGGAACTCTCTTAGCCGACTATTTCATGTACATGTCTTAACTTTCAAAATATTTTTTCTATTTCCTTGTAAGTAAAACCATAATTTCTTTCCATTCTTTCAAAAACCAGTGGTTCAAAACCTTCTTTCTTGATGAGTTGTAAATATATTTGTTTTGATTTTAAGTTAGATATACTAGTTATTGTCCCACCCAAAATGAAATCAGTTTCAGAGTTATTATTTTTTCCATTCTAAAATTCCTTTTCCAACCCAAAGGTATACACGCACAAAAGTACTTTAACCTATCAATGTCGTTTACTTCTAAACCTAATTCTGCGAAATATCTATCGGATTTTAATTTGCCATCGTTTCCTATAATATGTCTTAGTTTGTAAACTCTTTTTTTGTGCATCTTCTCATCGTATATACAATTTCCTTTAAATCGAACAAGCTTATTATTGAAAATTACCACCTTGCCTAACGCCCCTCTCCACTTCGAAATAACCAGTGGAACCTCCTTCGTTCAAAACACAACTTAAAGTATTTGTGTACAAAACTTTGACCCACTTTTGAAAAGATGGGCCGAATCCGAAAAAAGCTTTTTCGAAATCTATGGCTAACAGACAACCAGGCAAATTATAATGGGATGTATGAAAAATAATATCATCTATAATACGTATGGCTTCTCCAATATGACTCCCCTTCATATAACCTACTTGATCTCCCATAATAATTTCATTCAATACTTCCTTAATCCTTTTTGCCAAATTTTTTGTTAGAATCTTATAATCCACATTAACAAGGGATATAGGTCTATAATTTTTTAATGAAAATGGATCTTTCCCATCTTTAGCTATTAATGTAATTACTGCTTGTTTTTGTGACGATGCCAATTCTCCTAATCTATATGCTTCATTTAAAGCCTCTCTTACTAATCCTCCAATATCAGGCAAAACTGTGTTATAAAATTCTGTTGTAAGACCATCATTCCCAGGTGACTTATTAGGTTTTAGTTCTTTCAAAATATCTAGACATTCTTCATTGCTTATAAGTCCTTCACAGTATTCTCGAGATTCCTCCGTTAATTTCGGTAAGTTTTGAAAGAAACTAACATAACAGTCATATGAATTCTCACTCTCTACTTTGCTGTATAAATTACTGTAAAACTTTCTCTTTTCTTCATTTATCTTTTTTTCAACACTTACAAATGACACCATCTGACGTTTTAATTTTCATAATAGTACTCTTCTTTTTGTTATTTTGCATTAACTGATTAAAATATCGCGGATCCCTCTCTCCACTTTCATACCACGAGGCTCGTGATCGAATCTTAATCCCTTCATTTTCGTAGCTATAAACTTCCCTTAATTTCTTTTTTGTGTTTTCTAAGTTTTCTAAGATATTCTCACTAGTGTCATTCACCAGCTTCTGTTCTAAATCCTGTACTTGTTTTTCTAAATTTGTTCTTATCATTCTTCTTTCTATTGCCAATCTTTTAGAAAATTTTTGTGTAAAGCTTCGTATCTTCATTTTCATAAAATCCCATAATAACCTTTTGTCTTTTATTTCAGATTGTAATTCATTTTTTAATTCACTAATTTGCTTCTTCATCTCTTTTACATACTCTTTGTTTTCACAGAGACTATTATTAAATTTCCAATATGACCCTCTCTTTTTTTCCGAATTTGTTTTTGTTTTGTCAAATAAATACAAAAATATTGAATGGTGATCCGGGGCAATAGATGGCATTATATCACACTTCATAACTATTTCCTCCAGACATTCCGATATTATCCAATAGTCTAATCTACTTTGCATAAACGGGTTTTTCTTAGTATAAGTAAATTGCCTTTTTAAGGGGTGCCTACTTCTCCAAATGTCCAAAAAATGTTTTTCTTGCATAAATGTATCAATTTCTTGATTAAATCTATTCGAAATCCTATTTGAAGACTGTCCAAGATAATCTAATTCAGTGTTCCTTATCATATTGAAGTCGCCACCTACTATCACTGGATATTCATTTTTATTTAACCTATCAAGAGTATTACGTAATTTTCGAAGAAATAACAATTGATCATTTTCATAGTTTCAATGCATTCCCTAAAATCATCTAAAACCTTGAATCTTACAATCTATGAAAATGTATCTACCTTCACTATCTTGAAGGACTTGCATTACTTCAATGTCCACCATAGGTGCAATTAATACAAGCACTCCTTTACTGTGATTAGATCCATGGCTAAAATAAGTAGAACCTTCCCACATTGAACTCCATCTGTCCTCTGTATCCCTAGTACTAAATGTTTCCTGTAAAAACACAATATCCGCCTTTTTATCTTTACACCACGAAAAGATTCGTTCCCTTTTATCTCTTTCCCTAATTCCCTTTACGTTGAGCGAGTACATTTTACAATTAATAGAAACGTTCTTAGATTCCTGATTAGCAACAGTATACCAACGAACCAAACAACCTATCACATAAAAACCAGACAGCCCAGAACCAATCGTCCATCTGCTGAAACCCCAAATTAAGAAACACGAAAACAAAAACCAAGAAATAAATAATAATAATAATAATAATATGAACATTTGTATTGCGCCGGTATCCATCATGAGAGATGCTCATGGCGCAGAAGGAGAAGAAAAGAAAGAAGATGACAGGTGTATTAACGAAAAGCTTGTTTGAATAACCAGGTTTTAAGTAACGTTTTAAAAGTGCCCAGGGAAGAAATATCACGTATGTTTTGCGGAAGCTTGTTCCATAGGTATGGTCCAGCATTTTGAAATGAGCGATCCCCCCAAGAATTATGAGATTGTGGTATAGCAAGTAAAGAGCTAGCGGACCTAAGGTTACGGGAAGGATTGTATGGGCTTATTAAAGTACAGTTGTATTGAGGGGCAGTTCCATGTAATGAGTGAAAAAATAAATAAAAGCAATTTGAACATAATACGATGTACAACAGGTAACCAGTGGAGAGACATTAGAACAGGTGTTATATGTTTTCTTTTAGGGGACAAAGAGACTATACGGGCGGCATTGTTTTGCAACTTCTGTAAAAGATCTAATTGTGATTGTGAAATGTAAAACAATAAGGCATTACATAAATCTAAGCGAGAAGAAATGAGTGCATGGACTATCTTTTCAGTACTTGATGTCGAGAGGTATTTCCGGATAAACCCTAAGTTACGTAACTGATATTGGACAGACTGACAGATACTAGAGACTTGATTTGACATGGTCATATTAGAATCGAATGTAACACCAAGATTTCTACACTTACGAGACACTTTTATTGCAGAACTACCTACTTTGATAGAACACACATCAGATTTTGATAACTGAGCCCTAGACCCAAGCAACATGAATTCAGATTTAGAATCATTTACTTTAAGGGAGTGAGAACACATCCACGCAATTACATCGTCCATACAGGCTTCTAGCCTTTTGATAGCCACTGTTGTGTTTTCTTTACCAGGATCGAATGACGTATAAACTTGCACATCGTCAGCATAACAGTGGTACTTAACGGAATGTTTATCGAGAACATGTCTAAGTCCGCTGAGATAAATAGAGAATAACAGGGGTCCTCCAACTGATCCTTGAGGAACTCCACTTCTTAGCAGAACAGGATCCGAAAACCCGTCATCTCTTTGAAACTCGCCCTTGACTGAAAAAATAAAGAACTATAGTGTAGTGAATTGGGATTTTTAAAATAATTTTTTAGCTTTGGAAAGTAAAAATACAAAACACAACGTTTGCGCCCTCATTTGACCGTACTACGTAGAATCGGCAAATAATTAGCGGCCTCTCATGCCCAAGCCATATACAATCACTCAAAATGTCCGCGCCACAGAACTCCTAAAGACGTAGAAGGCTCATACCCATTCACAACGCACAGATCGCGGTATCGCCATAATACCCGGTGTAGGATTCGCTCGAGTGCACACGCCGCCATATTGCTTAGTCCTCGATCTTTTCAACTACCCACCAGACCGTGTGCTTCTCAATGCCTATTTATATTATATCGGATCTTCTTTATCGAAATAAAGGGCCTTGTGCCTTCATCACTTGAAATTTTGAAGTTGGCTTTTCCGCTGAAGTTCAGTTGCTCTTTCATACATAAGTAACGTCAACTAATATCATGTAGGCCTACATTTTAGGGGGGGGGGTCTCTTTCTCTCAAATTCAAGATAATTTGATTTATTTATTTACCACCAACAACATTTAATTACAATACATTTTTTTTTACATACAATGATATTTACATATAAATCAAGAAAAGCATTGGTTGGTAAAAGGGGCCAGATAATAGCACATGTGCTAGTCGAGCCTGACCCACAACAAAAAAACAAACAAACAAACAAACAAGTATTTTGGTAAAGTTCAATTAATACCCAAATTAAAAATAATAATAGTTTACAATGAAGTACAAAAAGAAAGTAATGATGTTAAATACATTTCTTGTACATATACAGACTATTTACATAAACGTTTTCACTTATGATTTACTCAGCAAGTGTGTCGTAACAGAATTCCGAAACCTACTTCTAGACCTGGTTAATTTGATTTTAAAAGGTAATCTATTCCAAAATTCACTACCAATGAAAGACAATGAAAATTGACCTTGCGTCGTTCTGAATTTTGGTAGACGCAACTGTCCACTTTCCTTTTGCCTTGTGGAGTACCTATGCTGTATAGTGTCACAGTAATTTACTAAAGTATGAGGCAAGTTGTTATTATACAAATCAAACATGAAAGTAGAAATTGACAAGTCATGCAAATCATATACATTAAGGATTCGCAAACTTTGGAACAAAGGAGTCGTATGAGTTCTCCATTCACTGAATGTTATAGCACGGACCGCCATTTTCTGTGAATACAATATGCTTCTTAGGCTAGTCTTATAAGTGCTCCTACACTTCTATTCCGTAGGTAATGTGTGGTTGTATAAAGGCTTTATATAGCAGTATTAAAGTGCGCCTGGGTACAAAATGTCGCAACCTAAATATCACTCCAACTTTCTTTCTTATGCACTGATTTACAAAACGAATGTGATTATTCCAAGACAGATGTTTATCAATGTTGATTCCAACAAAAGTGGCAACATCAACTTCTTTGATTTCCTCACCAGCTATTTTCAATTTACCATTCATACCTATTTTTTTCCGCCTGCTACTTATTAGCATGAAATTAGTTTTCATTGAGTTTATTGTAAGTTTATTGGCCATGCACCAGTTTCGTATCTTCTGTATGTTGTCATTCACTTCATCTGCATCAATTTCGACCTGGTCAGCTGGAAAAGTATGGAAAAGGTTCGAATCGTCGGCAAACAACCGAAAATTGAAATACTCAGTTACTGAAGGCAAATCATTTATGTAGATCAAAAATAAAGTTGGCCCTAGTACTGATCCTTGTGGAACACCACATTTTATCTCTTTCTTTTTGGATAATGTTTGTCCACATTGAACTAACTGAAATATGTTACTAAGATAGTTCTTTAACAATTCAAGTGGTAACCCTCGAATGCCGTAATTGGAGAGTTTACCTAAAAGTATATCATGATTAATGGTGTCGAAAGCTTTCTTAAAATCAATGAAAACACCAAGGGTAACTTTCCCCTCATCTATAGACTTCAAAGTTGCATTTATCAAATTGATTAATGACAATTTGGTACTATATTTCTTCCGAAAACCGTACTGATGGTAATAGAAAGCATCATTTGTTTCTAAAAACTGTATTAATCTGATATTTATTAATTTTTCAAATATTTTACCTAAGACAGGTAGAACCGATATGAGTCTATAGTTACCTGGATCCTCTCTCGAGCCTTTTTTAGCTCACCTGAGCCTAAGGCTCGAGTGAGCTATTGCGATGGAAATTTGTCCGTCGTCCGTCGTCCGTTAACTTTTTACATTTTCATCTTCTTCTCCAAAACCCATGATCGGAATTCAACCAAACTTGGTAGGAATCATCCTTAGGGGTAGGGGACCCAAAGTTGCTAAAATGGTACATGTGGCCCCCAGGGGGGCCAGGGGGAGGGCCCCCAATTGTAAAAGCTATGTAAATTTCAAACATCTTCTTCTCCAGAACCAGGTATAGCTCAGACTTGGTATTGTGTATGGAGATACCTCTATAGATGAAGAATGAATGTTGTTCATGAAATTTCTCTGAGTGGCCCTATAGGGGCCCTGTGGGGGTAAATACTGGAGGGGGGGGGAGGGGCGCTGCCAGGCAAAATGTACATTCTGATCTTCTTCTCCAAAACACATGATCGGAATTCAACCAAACTTGGTAGGAATCATCCTTAGGGGTAGGGGACCCAAAGTTGCTAAAATGGTACATGTGGCCCCCAGGGGGAAGGCCCCCAATTGTAAAAGCTATGTAAATTTCAAACATCTTCTTCTCCAGAACCAGGAATAGCTCAGACTTGGTATTGTGTATGGAGATACCTCTATAGACGAAAAATGAAAGTTGTTCATGAATGTTTCTGGGTGGCCCTATAGGGGGTCTGTGGGGGTAACAAACTGGAGGGGGGGGGGGGGGGTGGGGCAAGTTGTCCGCCATCCATAAACTTTTTACATTTTCAGCTTCTTCTCCAAAACCCATGATTGGAATTTAACCGAACTTGGTAGGAAGCTCAGACTTGGTATTGTGTATAGAGATACCTCTATAGATGAAGAATGAAAGTTGTTCATGAATTTTTTCTGCGTGGCCTTATAGGGGCCCCTGCACCAGATGTGAATTGATCCACCTCAGGTGAGCGTCGTGCCCCCTGGGGCTCTTGTTATGAAGGGCAGTAACCCTTGCAATTTTCATTTCATCCGGAACCTTGCCAGTCTCTAATGATAAGTTAAAAATATATGCCAGTGGATGTGATATATAAGGAGCACTATCTTTAATTAATTTTGCTGGAATATTATCGTGACCACAAGCTTTTTTTGTATCTAGTAACAATAATTGAGTTCTAACTTCGACCGCAGTTATTGGTTTCCAAAATAAAGAATGCTCAGTATTCTGTCCCAAATATTCACCATATGTTGTAGCTCCATTTGGCAATTCATCAGCTAAATTTGGTCCAATGTTCACAAAGAAGTCATTAAATTCATTAACAATGTCAGACACAGATGTCAGTTGCTCACATTTTCCATGAACCTGCTTGACAAGTCTGTCCACCTCAACACTTCCACCTGATCTATTTTTACCAGCTAACAACTCATTGATTATAGCCCATGTCTTATTTGTGTCATTCTTATTATTATTTAACAAATTGCAGTAGTAATTCCTTTTCGCATTTTTTAGTATAGTGGTCAGTACATTTCTATACTTTTTGTACTTATCCACAAGATCCTGACGATGATCTGATTTAATAACTTTGACATACATTGTGTGTTTTACACGAATCGATTTCATGATCCCTCGAGATATCCATGGCTTCTTAGCAGCCTTTCTCTTTCCTAACTGCTTAGTAACCAACGGTGCATGTTTATTACATATGTTCGAGAAAGAAATGCAAAAATTAGAATAAGCTGTGTTGATATCATTTGATTTAAATACTGTTACCCAGTTAAAAGCACCAAGATCTTCTTTGAAAGTTTCTATATCATATCTTTTGTAACATCTATACCGAATTACTTTTTTATTAGACTTCACTTTCGATATGTTCTTGAAAATCGCAAAAACTGGGAAATGATCAGACACATCCGATTGTATTATACCTGAGTGAATTTCAGATGTGTTGATATTTGAATATATGTGATCTAATAATGTAGAGGAATCTTTTGTTACCCTTGTTGGTGATTGAATCAATTGATCCAATCCTATGCATTGTAATGATGTGAGAAACTCCTCCACGGTGTCATCTTCACCCAAAGAATTAATATTGAAGTCGCCCAGAAGAGCACACTTACGTTGATCTACTTTACATTTTTCTAACACACTCAACAAACCATCTTGAAATTCCTTCACATTAGTATTAGGTTTTCTATAGATTATCCCAACTGTAACTTTTATATCATCTGTAATATTGATTTCTAGCCAAAGGGATTCTGCATGATTAATGCTATATTCCAAACACCTGTACTTTAGTGATGTACTGACGTATGCTCCAACTCCCCTCCGATCCTCTTGAATCGCTGGGGCGACAATTTACTTCAAGAGAATATCCTTCTATACCGAATATTGACTTGTTGGTCACATTCCATACCTCAGACATACCAATAACATCAAACCTTGTATGAATACAATCTTCAAACAATTTAAAAGCTTCAAAATTTTTAGACAAAGATCGAACATTAATGGAGATTACTTTAAGGAATTTGTTCTATCAAATTTAAGAACATTATGGAATGAATTTGGGGTCAATTTATGATAAAAATGTGTATTATTCATTTTAAGGACGCTTTAAAAAACGCCTCCACACGGGGAGGTGGAATGATACATTATTCCATGAAATGCAGTTTGAAGTCTTTGTAATTAATGTTGTCGACGCCAACTTCAAAGAGGTCATCTGGTGAGGACATGGTTACATATTCGTCATTCGTCATCTTGCATACTATGTTGCCGTTTTTCGTCGAAACACGTTTCACTAAAGCTTTTTGCAGCCCTTAGAACTGCATATCTCATCGGGGTAAGATCTTCATTTACAAAGACCCCCTGACATCCATCTTTTCCTTTCAGCTTGAAACGAGAGTCATAGAAACGATCTCTCTGCCTTCTGGTGGTAAGACGAACAAAAGCCTGCCGAGGTTTGCCGGCAGACTTCCTTCCAAGGCGATTACACGATGAAATGTCCACCCCCTTTAGATCCACACCTGCCTGTTTTGCCACTTTGCAAATTTTACTGGCAAGTAGCTCCTCCGATTCTTCCTCAGATTCCTCCTCTGTAATGCCAGTGATTCGGAGGTTATCTCTCCTGCTTAGTTGCTCGAGCTGGTCAGTCTTGTATTGCAAGCGGAGGAGATGGGGATTGACTTCCTCCTTCACTCCAGCTAGGCACACATCTTTCACAGCTTTAATGATCGTTGGGATTGCTGCCTCCACTGTAGCCTTCACAACTCTCTCCTAGATTTCCCATGCGCTCTGTGACGATAAGTCATACGTCTGAATGCGAGACTGAGCAGCTCTCATCAGGTGCCTACTTGAAATGTTACGCTCGGCAATTCATCCTCTGATTAAACATGTTCTGGAATTAACAATATCATGTTCTGTGCATTGTGTTAGCTTCCAGTAGCATATAATCAAAAGACACATGGTGTCAGGCGGGATCAATCAACGCCAATAGAGAAATTTTGGAGGATTTTGAGGCACGGAGACACATTGAAGATCGCACGAATCAGGTGGAAAATTTCCCATTCATTTTGTGTGTGAAAGTGTGTGCGTGACAATCTCGCTATGAATGCATGATCGAGCGTGCACAGCGAAGATTGCGACATCGAGAGCTCAGCGTGAAATGCATGCATGTTGTGTGGAGAGACCGAACAGCAGATTTTTGGTCGCTCAAGCGATTCTAAACTAGTGAGTAATATTAAACTAGTTAGAAGTAGGTTATATTGATACACTAATAAACCCTACACCCCACATATAACAGCGGATACACAATGGCTACTAGTCTAAGTCAACCGGCACCGCTAGATTTGTTGACTGGCAATGTTGCTGAAAATTGGAAACGATTCAGACAGCGATTTGAATTGTTCAATGTAGCCAGCGGAATGTCAGAGAAAGGGGATAAATCCCAATGCTCGTTATTTTTGCATTGCATAGGCGACGCAGCGCTTCAAGTGTATAACACGTTTGTTTTTCCTAATGAGGATGACAGGATGAAGTTGAAAGTGGTCATGACAAAATTTGAAGAATATTGCATACCGAAACGAAATGTCACGTATGAAAGACACAAGTTCTTCACACGTTCACAACAGGTGAACGAGACAATTATTGATCAATACGCTACAGAGTTGAGAAACAGAGTACAATCGTGTGAGTTTGGAGATCTTACTGACAGTTTGATTAAAGATCGTATTACCTGTGGGATGACTGATAATAGCGTGAGAGAGAGACTGTTGAGACAAGATGATTTGAATCTGGAGAAGACATTGCAGTTATGTCGTGCTGCTGAATCCACACGAGCTCAGGTCAAAGAGCTGTGTTCCCAGGATGAGTGTTTATCAGTTGATGCTCTAGGGGGTAAGAAGAAATCCTTCCCAGGTAGAAAACAAAAACAGAATTTCTGGCAAACTCAAGGTAGTCAAAGTGTGAGGCCAAAGCAAGGTCAAGGTCAGAAAGTAACACAGAACTCCAGGAACACCTGTAGCAGGTGTGGTAATTTCCATGGCAAGAGTGCTTGTCCGGCTCAAGGCTCAAATTTGTCGGAAGTGCGGACGAGGTAATCACTTCGCTAAATGTTGCAAGACGCCAATAAACAAAGCAGTCAATGAGTTGAGAGAAGATCAAGTTGATGAAGAATTCATTGTTGATGCTATTGATGCAGTTGGGTCAAACAAAGAGTGGAAAACCAAGATTGAGGTCAATAAGACTCTAGTAAACTTCAAGCTCGACACAGGAGCACAAACAAGTACAATTTTTTCTGAATCTGAATACAAGAAATTGAAACCGAAACCGAAGTTGCATTCATCGAAGACACAGTTGTCAGGATACGGTGACGGGCATATTCCTGTAAAAGGTCGTTGCTATACCCAGGTCCAATACAAGGGTATTTCACATAACATGGCGTTTTTTGTAGTGTCTGGTAACAGAGTTGCCAACTGTTCCGGAATATGTATGAGGTGGATTTCAAGGCTTTCATGACAAGTGAATAGCGGAGAGCATGGTTATTGTTGTCATGTTTTCTCTCACAAGCATTCAACCGTTGCGTAATTCACATTTTAATTTTGACCTCATGCATATTCCGGAACGGTTGGCATCTCTGTGGTAATCGTCAACCACTACTGGGTTTGCAAGATTGTGAGAAACTAGGACTCGTGAAACGCGTGTATGTCGTTGAAAAAGACTCGAACAATGATATCGTTGACAAATATGCAGATGTGTTCGAAGGTCTAGGGTGTTTACCAGGAATACATCATATCATGGTAGTAGAAAATGCGCAGCCAGTAAAGCATGCGTGTCGCAAAATACCATTCCCAATTCGAGACAAACTGAAAAAGGAATTGGAAAAAATGGAGCGCATGAATGTCATTCAGTCTGTGGATGAGCCGACAGACTGGGTCTCGTCATTGGTTGTAGTGACCAAAAAGAACGGTAAGCTAAGGGTATGCTTGGACCCGCGAGACCTTAACAAGGTTATCAAACGAGAAAATTACAAGTTACCGTCACGTGAGGAAATCACAGCAGAATTTGCCAATGCAAAATACTTCAGTAAGCTAGATGCTTCCAGTGGTTTCTGGCAAATAGAGTTGGATGACGAGAGTTCGAAGCTATGCACGTTCATAACTCTTTTTGGGAGATACAGGTTTCTTCGATTACCATTCGGTATTTGCAGTGCGCCAGAGGTATTCCATAAGATAATACACAATCTGTTTGTAGATGTACCAGGTGTCAACACTATGATGGATGACATAGTTGTCTGGGGAAGCACGCAAGAAGAACATGATGATCGTCTGAGGAAAGTCCTAGACATAGCAAAAAGGTCAAACCTGAAACTCAATAGAGACAAATGTGAGTTCAATGTGAACGAGATGATCTTCATTGGTGATTTGATCAGCCAAGATGGGGTCAGACCAGATCCGAAAAAGGTTGCAGCCATCAGAAACATGGCAAGACCAACCTGCAAACAAGATGTTCAACGTTTCTTGGGAATGATAAATTATCAAGGAAAATTCATTCCGAACCTGTCGACAAGGTCAGCTCCTCTTCGGGTCCTGCTGGACAAGAAGACAGAATGGATGTGGGAAGATGCACAAGAACAGGCATGGTGCGAGCTCAAAGAAGCTCTGATTAAGCATCCTGTGCTACATTTCTATGATTGCACAAAGCCCACGAAAATATCAGCTGAGGCTTCCAAGAATGGCTTAGGAGCAGTACTCCTACAGCAGCATGACCAGAATTGGCATCCGATAGCATACGCATCTAGAGCTATGTTAGAGGCAGAGACGCGCTATGCTCAGATAGAAAAGGAACTGCTAGCGATCACATATGCGTGTGAAAGGTTCCACCAGTATGTCTATGGTCAAGTGATCGAAGCTGAGACAGACCATAAGCCCCTCGTTCCGTTGTTCACCAAATCTCTGAGTGACTGTCCGCTACGGATTCAACGTCTGATGATCAGGGTGCAGAGATATGACTTGAAGGTATCCTACACGCCTGGCAAGTTCATGTATATAGCAGATGCGTTGTCAAGAGCGGTAGACTCAGAAGCAGACCAGAGTCAAGAACGAGAGGAAGACATCAGAGTCTATGTTGATGCAATCATAGAGACTCTACCTGTCACTACTGACAGAAAAACACAATTTGTCAAAGAGACAAAGACAGATGAAACACTGCAGCAACTCCAACAAGTCATCAGAACAGGATGGCCAGCTGCAAAACATCAATGTCCAATGGCTGTCAGACAGTATTGGCATGCCAGAAGTGGGCTTTCAGAAGCTAATAGCTTCATTTTGAAGGGCGGTAGGATTGTAGTTCCAACATCAATGAGAAAGCAAATGCTGAACAAGATCCATGAAGGGCATTTAGGAATAGAAAAGTGCAAGAGAAGGGCCCGTGAAGTCCTATACTGGCCACAGATGAACCAAGACATCACCGACATGGTTCAAGACTGTGCAGCCTGTATGTTGTACAAACCGAAACAACAACAAGAGAGTCTGAAACAACACCAGATTCCGGATAGACCGTGGGAAAAGTCGGTACTGACTTGTTCACTCTAAATGGTAAAGATTACCTAGTAGTCGTAGACTACTATTCCCAGTTTATTGAACTGCGTACACTGTCCACAACTAGTAGCAAAACAGTGATCACACAACTCAAGGAGATTTTCTCTAGACACGGTACTCCTTGTGAAGTAGTCTCGGACAACGGTCCTCAATTTGCGAGTTCTGAATTCCAACGCTTCGCAACCGACTGGGATTTCGTTCACACGACTACAAGTCCGTACTATCCCAGTCCAATGGTCGCGCTGAGGGAGCAGTCAAGGTTTCAAAGAATCTACTTCGAAAGTGCCGGCAGAGTAGTCAAGATATCTACCGAGCTCTACAGATCTACAGGAGCTCACCCCTCGACTGTGGGAAATCCCTGCAGAACTACTCTACAATCGCCGTTTGAGATCTAATTTGCCCATGATGGACAACCTCCTTGATCCACAGAACATTGATTTTCGTCAGGTGCAGGAAAGGAAGGAGCGGCAGAAGGCGAAACAGAAACAACGCTATGATCAGCATGCTCAGGATCTTCAAGAGCTTAGCATTGGTCAACATGTCACACTCCTTGACATGCACACAAACAGATGGTCAGAGCAAGGCGTTGTTAAGACCAAACTACCGAATCGGTCTTATCTGGTACAAACTGAACACGGTGTGATACGTCGACGAAACCGCCGTCACATCAGACCAGCTAGACGTAAAGAACATTATATCTCGCACGATGTCGACACTCGGACTC
This sequence comes from Heliocidaris erythrogramma, assembly GCA_025617745.1. Lineage (NCBI taxonomy): Eukaryota > Metazoa > Echinodermata > Echinoidea > Camarodonta > Echinometridae > Heliocidaris > Heliocidaris erythrogramma. The sequence goes on from CM046869.1 coordinate 17,508,006, forward strand.
AACAAACAGAACACTCAAAGAAAGCAGAATAATTATCTTGAAAGGACTTTAATTGCATGGACTCTCAACCAGAAGAAGTCAAAAACATTACCTCAACACTACGTGAAAATTCATATATTATGTTTGTGTTATTGAAGGCTGTTTACAGAAACCAAAGTTAAACAGGCTTCAAGAAATATATTATGTCTTATAATTGTAAAGGCACAAGATGAAAATATTCATACTTGTCTAAATCGAGACAAACTCTCTTCTTAAAGAAAGGGAGGTGTGACGATAAGTCATACGTCTGAATGCGAGACTGAGCAGCTCTCATCAGGTGCCTACTTGAAATGTTACGCTCGGCAATTCATCCTCTGATTAAACATGTTCTGGAATTAACAATATCATGTTCTGTGCATTGTGTTAGCTTCCAGTAGCATATAATCAAAAGCCACACGCTCCTCCCTGCAAATCTTGCAGATGTTCATGGATGTCAAAGTTGATGAACATCCCCTTTTCTGATGGAAGGGCCTCAGCCGCCATTCCTCTTTCGGCAGCGACCTTGCGGTCAGTGTCGTTATCAGCCACAAATGGGCGTCGAGGGGTTGGTAACTGCTTTTTGCGACCTTCTGGGCTAGCTCCTCCTGATTGTGGGAAAAATTTCCCTGCCTTGCTCTCTTTCGACCTCTTGCTACGTGTATTCATAATTACAGCCACAATCAACTTGCACAAGAAAATCAGTTATTTTTATCAAAACGGCTTACCCTAATTTACTTCTGAATGTTCCAGAATGATCTATGATGAATATCTCATCACTTAGTATCAAATGATACACAAAAGTGATTCCCTTTAAAGGTGTAAAGTGTCCGACCATCAGAGCATCATTGCAGCTATGTCATCATGTCAGCTTGCTTGCTTGCGTTCAAACAGTTGTTTTTTCTATCACTGTTTATCATTTTAGTTCCCTTTCGAGAAAGCAGCCCGAGTTCGTTTGTTCACCTTCATCCTTCTTGACAGCCCCTCGGAAAAAGCAACAAAAAATAACGGCTTTTTTGGTACCATGTACATCGGACTTGTAAAACGTTATACTTTTTGTACAGTTTCATCTGATATAAAAAGGCCAACAACTTTGTTTTTTTTTTTTGCACTGTTTTATTTCTGTATTTTTCATAAGTACAAAGTAAAGTATATTCAAAATCATAATAGCATAATAAACATAATCTACGTAATAAACATAATATAATTACTTTTGACAAACAGATAAAAATCTACTTGATCGTTTAAAAAAATAAGATATAATATAATAACAAGAATAGTGGGGCGATTCTATGCTAAGGAGAGTGAAATGATGCAGGAGACCGACATCGTAAGCATAAGCTTGACTTGATGACGGCCTCGGGATAGGAAATGAAAGAAGAAAAATAAAAGAAAGAGAAGAGAAAGAAGGATGAATATGAATTGAAGGGTAACGTGCAGGTGGCCGTGCAATATGTGAAATGAGTGATTGTACAAAGCCTCTGCTTAATTTGAAATTTAATTTGATGCCTCAATAAATGGTTAATTTTTCTCTAACAATATTAAATAGTAACTTTAATTACTGTATTGATTAAGAAGGTGTTTTTTTTTTGTAATGGCTTTAAAAGAAAAAAGTGAAGTCCGTAACTTAAGCGAATCAGGTAAGGAGTTCCATATGTCGGGGCCGTGATGCCTAATTGATTTTTTGAATTAAGGATGTGTTCAACATACTCTGCCATGTTTCTTTTTATCTTTGATGATAATCCTTATATAAGTCAGGACTTTATCGATGAACTTTTTTAAATTGTGGATTAATTAGATTGGCAGGGGAACGGGGAGGGGGAGGGGGGTGGGGTAAGTCTGTAGCCCTCCTCCCACTTTCTGAGTAGACGCATTGCTTAGCCGCCGCTTGAATCAATTTTTATTCAGCTGGGTTTTTTTAACTTTGAAGAAACGTTTGTATTTTTACAAGCCAGGCTCAAGATTCTCCTTTCATTGTATTTCTTTTTTTTTTATTATTCATGCCCCTTCACTATATGAGTGTCAAGATAAAATCCAGCAGATTTTGAGTGTGTCTAATCGATATTAAGAAACAGATGAATACGATGATGTGCTTATTGTTTACAGTCAGAATTCACTGCTCCCGGATCATCTTAATTAAAGTTGGTCCTTACCATCCATGGAATATCATTTGACAATGTTTGTAATTTCTATAATTTAGTAACCTACATGGGAAAAAAATCATTAATATCCATGACTATGCTGTTTGTTTTACATGTATAATAATCAAAGATAGATGTATCTGCAACTGTGCAAATAACTTTGGCATAAAACTCGGGACATTGGCACATGCAGCAAAGGCATCAAAAACATAATCATCATAGCATGCCCCCCCCCCCCTTGGAAGAAAATTTTAGAATGAAAAGGGCTATATATTGCAACGTACTGAAATGAGCACACCTCGATCATATCGAAGTCTTACAAGCATGAAGTCTTGCATCAGGATACAAGGCCGTACGCAGAAATTTTTTCCTGGGGGGGGGGGCAAGATGATCGCTTTCAATATTGGACCCCCTGCTCCCCCCCCCCCCCTCCCCCGCTGCGTACGGCCTTGTCAGGATATGAATACAATAACATAAATTTCCACTTTCATTTGCCAGAGCCATGAGAATCATTTCAGTGATTAAAGTTGTTTGAAATGGTAAGTAAATGTAGTGCAGTAAAATTATCAAAATGAGCAACAAGAGTGGATGATGACTGCATTTCTATAATGGTAACAAATAAGCATGAAAATTCCCAAAGCAACATCTGATAACACTGGCAATAATATATTTCATGTATTTCGAGAGAAACTTCCATCTCGTTTTGTCTTGGTTCATTTGGATACTAGCATTAACAAAATCTAGCAATTTCAGTAAGATTTCATATTCCGGTAACCCTATTGTTGATCAAACAATTTGTACTGAGTGAATGCCGTTGATGCGACGAGCTTCATGAATCCGGAGCTGGAGGGCGCGCGAAGGACTAACCAACATGGCGGATATCACGTGATCACGTACGAACAATGCCTACAATTTCGCACCCGCACGAGCCTTCTACGTCTTTAGGAGTTCTGTGGTCCGCGCCCTACTGGTGGTGTAGTTAACGAACATACGTGGTTAACGCTTCGCAATTTAGGCATATATATGCAAGGGTCGCAGTAAACGGGGTCGTAAAGGTGGTCGAAGTCGGCGGCGTCTTCATCAGGAGCAGTCAAATTCACCAGAGCAGAATGATGGCCATATAAGATTTGCCTTGTGGAATGCGCGGTCTTTGAACAACAAAATGCAAATGTAATCGGATTTCATTATTGGTTCTGTTCTGAAAGACCATTACTGGCATCACAAGCCCCGAATGCATCGTGTCGGCGGTGGTGTAGGAATATGCATTCGAAAGTCTTTTCGCGTCAAGGTGTATGATGATACGACTTCCAACTTCCGTTCTTTTGAACATCTAGATATACTTCTAACTTCCCACAAGCAAGTTCCAACACGCCTTATTGTCATAATTCGCCCTTAGCGCACAGCTATAGGAAACCCAACTGAGCAGCTCTTTCTCCGTGAGTTCTCCACCTTCATGGAACATCTCACCTCATCGCCTCATCATCAGTTCTTAATAGTTGGTGATTTTAATTATCATGTTAACGCTGTCACTGATATCAACTCCAGGAATTTCTCATCGGTACTAACAGCATTCAACCTGCAACAGCATGTGTCGTTCCCAACGCACAGAGCTGGTCATACACTTGACCTCATCTTGACCAGAGCCTCGGACAGTTTCGTCAGTGATCTCTAAGCTCAACGTCTTATCTCCCATCGGATCATGTTGCTATTTCATGCAGGTTGGACATTCGAAAGCCTCCACCATTAAAATTGGAGATAAAGTCTAGGAAGATCCACAACATCGACATTGAAGCTTTTTCTAGTGACATACTCGAGTCAGATCTGTACTCTTCTCCAAGCCCAGACCTGAATGAGCGAGTAGATCAGTTTAACAACATTCTATCCTTGCTTTTAAATAAGCATGCTCCGGAAGTCACTAGAACTGTTAGATATCGGCCAGACTCACCATGGTTCACAGATGAGCTTAGAGAATTGAAGCAAAAACTTCGTGCTCTGGAACGGAAAGCTTTTTCTCCGTGTGGTCTTGAAATCGATCGGCAGATCTATACGAAAGCGTCCCATCATTATAATAATCAACTCACTTCAGCCAAACGGACTTACTTATCGCAATCAGCTGAAAGACTGGTCTTCGAGAGAGCTCGTCAGGAAGTTCGAACGCCTGTTACGGCCCCAGTCATCCAAAATCTTTCCAAATAATGTCAATTTTGAAATATCTCTGTCAGAGCGTTTCTTTAGATACTTTGCTGAGAAAGTTCAGTTGATCACTAATGAATTGCAGTCATCAGTGGCTGATAACAGTAGGGAATTTTCTGAGGAACCTGCAACCTCATCATTCACCCAATTTAGGTCAGTGTCTGAAGATGAGGTTGTCAGGTTCATTACTACTTCTTCTTCAACAAAATGTCAACTTGACCCGTCCCAGCCTCATTTATGAAGAAAATGCTAGTAGAACTATTACCATTTATGACACAGGTCATTAATGATTCTTTCATGACTGGTTCTTTCCCAGAAAGTTTTAAGCATGCAAATATTATACCTAGACTGAAAAGTTCAGCTACTGATGTTGAAGATTTTAAAAAGATTGCGAACTTGAGATTCAACTTTTGGAAAGAATTGCTTGTTTTCAGCTTCATCAGTATTTAAATACATTCAGTTTACATGCAAAGTCACAATTTGGTTACCGCTCATTTCATAGCGTTGAAACTGCTCTTTTGCGAGTAACTGATGACATCCTTTTATCACTTGACAAAAGAGAAGAAGTCATCTTCAAATTAAGTCATCTTCAAATTAAACAAGTCTCTTCTTTACGTTTCTTGGGGTAATAATAGATAATAAACTGAAGTGGCGAATCATATTAACTTATGTTTGCAATAAAGTTTCAAAGAATATTGGCATCAGGAACAAATTAAATTCTCTGCCTAAGTCTGTTTTGAAATTAATTTACAATACAATCGTTTTACCTCACTTATATTATGCCATTACCACCTGGGGCAATGCCCATGCAACTCACATCCAGCGGCTTATATTTTTACAAAAACGTGCAATAAGAATTGTTGCCCATGCTCCTTTTCTTGCCCATACCCAACCATTATTTGCATCACTCAAGATATTACGCTTTAATGAAATGTATATGTATCAGTCTGCAATATTCATGTATCTCTGCCAGCATCTCCTTCTTCCTTCTTCCCTAGTAGAATTATTTTCATTAAATAATTATTTCCATAATTATAGCACACGATCTGCTAATAATTTTCATCTGCCTAAAACCCACACGTCATTTTATCAACGAAGTATTATTTACAGCGGCCCTTTATTGTGGAATTCCCTACCAAGTGCAATACGTGATTCTAAGTCTTTGAATGTATTTAAACTCCGATACAAAACATCTCTCCTTAATTCATATGTGTAATGAGACATCCGATATGCTACTTACTCAATGTTCGTATTTTGTTATTCTTTTGTTATGGAATATGTTTTTTTACCCTTTACTGATGTTGATGTTACCCTTTACTGATACTGATGTTCAATAATTTTTAAGATATCCTACATTGTATAGGTCAGCCACTTATAAGGGTTTATTCCTTTCTGGCTGCTGCCTTCCTCAGCATGTAACTATGTAATTGTTTTCCTATATTTTTATTGTCATTGTTGTTAATGCAATATTCTACTCTGTATATTATATTTCACATGTTTTTACTGCTTTGGATAAATAAAGAAACTGAAGAAAAAAATCTTGGTACTGCTAGACTTTTCAAGCGCATTCGATATACCATTAAGCATGATATCTTGTTGCAACGTTTGAGACTTCGTTTTGGAATTAGTGGTCAAGCACTTGCTTGGATAGAGTCCTATCTATCCCAGCGCACTCAAACTGTAGTGATTGGAAAAGAACGGTCATCCACAAAAACCATCTCTCAAGGGGTCCCTCAAGGGTCCGTATTAGGCCCGATCTTATTCACTCTTTATACATCTCCATTAGAAAGCATAATTGATACTCATAACATTCATAAGATGTTTTATGCAGATGACACACAACTGTACATTGCATTTAAGAGAAATGATGTTGTTCATGTTACTGCACAAATATCAAATTGTGTGCAATCAGTCAAAGAGTGGTCTCAAGTAAATGGGTTAAAGCTCAATGATACTAAGACTGAATTTCTTCATCTTTCTTCGCGCCATAGATCAAGCAACCCAATATCAACATTGAACATATTTGGGTTATATAAAATTGGTAAAATTTTATTTTCTAGACAAATCAACCACTGAACGATTAAATCATGCTTTCGTTATGTGCCATTTCGATTTCTGTAATAGTTTGCTTTTTGGTCTTCCATCTTCTCAAATACAAAGATTACAACTCCTTCAAAATTCTGCAGCGCGACTTGTTACACGGACAAAGAAGCATCAGTCAATATCACCAGTCTTAAGAGATCTGCATTGGTTACCCATTAGGTCTCGTATCCAGTTCAAGATACTTTTATTAACCTATCAATGTTTACAACAGCTAGCTCCATCTTATCTTACTGAATTGTTAACTCCATATAAACCAGAAAGAATGCTACGTTCCAGTGCCAAGTCTCTGTTTTGTGTTCCACAAACCATGTCAAACTCATAAGGGGAAAGGTCTTTCTCATACGCAGCCACTTTTTTGTGGAACAAATTGCCAGAACAACTCAAAATTATAGGAACCTATGACACCTTCATCAGTACCTTGAAAACGTATTTTTTACCACTTATGAGTAGTCAGAAACATGAACCCAGTGCATTTTTCCTTTTCTTGTACAAACTTCTCGTTTTTCTATTCTTAAAGTGCATAGAGACAGGCAATTTTGCCTATGTGTTATGCGCTATATAAAATTGTTTATTATTATTATTATTACTATCTGAATATACAACGTAAATTTCTGTGTCAACTCTTCAGTCTTTTCACAATGTCGTCCTTTCTATCATTTCAATCATCACCGATATCATCATCATTCCCGTTATCATTATCATCATTTCATCATCACCATCATCATCATTACCATTATGCTTTTAAGTTAGGATTAATAAATATGTTTTAGCTATTTCATAATATTTGTCTGAGGCTGCCATATTCTCAAGTAAATCGCTTACCATGGCAGTCCTTCTTCCGCAAATGATTTTATATTTGATGAATTACAACAATTTATCATGTCGTGTTTGTTTTTGAAAAATAATTGTTACATATACTTGTTTATGATTCATTGTATTTTATTTTATATATGTTACCGAAAAATGTTGTACTTATATGAATGCAGAAAAAATAAATCAAATCAAATCAAATAGATTGCCTTTGGTTAAAGACAACGTATTTTCTTTGTAAGCTACCAGCATTTCTTTTATATCTTTCCAAAAGTGCATATAGACCTCGACACCAAGCTACCGACAACTACCATAATATTCCATACAGCAACATCTAACATGACCCTTAATAAAAGAAAACTGGGAGAGAATAAAGAGACAATAAACGCTAAATCATCAGATAATATAGAAATCTAGTGTGGTTCCAAATAAACCTCTTCGAAAGCCTTAGCTGTCGTATTCCAAAATGCAATTGTTGGTCTGTGGCGTACAGCACCTCTAATGCAACTAAATGGGTTCTCCATGTCATGTTCATGAACCCCTGAAAACCCCCAAACGAGGATTAAACGCGAAAGTCGTAGGTTCGATCCCCATTACGGCAGTTACGTCCTTGGGCAAGGCTTAACGACATTGCACCTCACCACCCAGGTGCTAAATGAGTACCCAGGATAGGATGCAAAGGTTAATGTCATTGGCTTTTTTATCATGTGCGCGCCCGCAAAAGGGCAACTAGCTGGAACGCTCCCCAGGGAGTTGAGAGTACGCACTGTACGGCTTGTTCAGAAAGGGTGGGTAGCCTAGCTGACGAGAGAGGAGAGTATTTGAGCGCCAATTTAAAGTGACAATATGGTTTATTCCGTCAAGACTTGTCGGCATGAATATTCATGAAAAACAAATTGTAGGGATACGAGCGAACTTATCTTGCAGTTGGTTTTGTGGCGCATTTGGATCTACGAGCGCACTTGTCATGTAGGTCACTAGAGTTCGAGTCTCGTCAGGGTCAGATTAAATAGTCAGTATTGACAAAATTTTCTTTTGCTGAAATAAAAATAGTACCGAGGGGGCAAAATCCCATTGGGGTTGAGGCACGGGCTGTTGTCAAAGGTTGTTGGGTATCAACTTGTTTGGGGAAGTACTCTGCACAACTTCCAGGCGGACTACCTCAGATATACGCTGCTGAAAAAATGCCGGCCATTTCTTTCAAAATGGTCGCCATATTTTACTAGCATTGGCAATTTTGAATATTACTTTTTAATAAAACCTTTAAATACCATGTTTGAGGCATCAAATTTAAGAAAATTTAATTCCCCACTATATGGTACCACATTTAATTGTCTTGGTAATAATTTACATAACAATGTTAGGCCAAATATGTGAATTTTTATCATTTTCCCCCAAAATATTAATTGCACCAAAATGCACTTTTCCAGTCGCGGCTCTACACTGCGATTAACTGCCCAAAAGCTTTCGCTCCTTCCTGCTTAATTTGCATAAAATAAACAAGTTGTTTACGTAAAACCGCTACCGAAGAGTCTCAGCTAAATTGTGAAATCTCGCCCTATAGAAACAACCAAATGAAATGAACTAAACGTCAAATTCCAGAATAAGAGTTGCTCTAACCCATAATTAGTATCACTCGTAGTCAAATCATTTTTTAATTTGTGAAAACTTGGAGAAATGAGGAGCCATATTTTTTTTTTAAAGTCTGAAAATGTAGCATTATTTTTCACATTTGCTCTCATTGCGCAAGATCAAAACTTTCACATATGAAAAATCAAAGTATATTGAGGGGATCCTCGAAATATCTTTTCATAATCATCCGTCGAACGGTTATGTCGGGAAAAAATCGAAGGCATTGCGTGTAGTCCCACGTATAGCGGTGCATGCAGGATGGTTTCAACTCGAGTGTACGCTAAACAGGGGGCGTGTCTTGTCAGTGATTGTTACCGACAAATTTGTTCTCAGCCAATCAGATTGCAAGGATTTCAGTATTTTTCACGTTAAGTCTTCGATTTTTGATGGCAGTTTTACACAAAACTACTAACTGCGCAAACTTGAAACTGCCCAGGGAGTGAGACTGGAGTTTAAAGTTTAGCAATATGTTATTTGTTTGCATATTCATTTCGTCCCAGACTTGTGTCGGGAAAAAAACAAAACCTCATTTCTCGGTCCTCTGAAACAGAAAAATACTCGTATCTCAAAAAATACTCATCCGTTTTCAGTGAAAATTAATATGAAGCATAATATCCTCATTTCCTATCTACTCTGGAATTTTCATGATATTTAAGGCCCGAATGAGGGAGATACGAGAATGTGAATTTTTGAGGATTTCTGCTCCTCGCTCAGCGGAGGGCTTCGATAGCCGTTAGGAATTCAAAAGCTTTGACGACTTTACAAAGACGTTAATTGGGGTGTAGAGCAGCGCCTGTTTCTCCACATTTCTAATGTCTTTGTGACTAATGAATTGAAACTTTCTTTAAAAGTGGCCCAACATATGGTCAATACCCTACAAAAATTACAAGTTCACTGCTTTTCGGATCTGGCAAAAAGGTTACAGCTTTCTAAAGTTCACGGTGTGATATTGGCTTAAGAGTGAAAAGTTGGTAGCTAACTAAGGACTGTCTTCTCCTTAGCAACGGTGTCATTGTGAGGTGTAGAATCAAATATTTCACTTTTAATTGCTATCGGCATGCAGATGAATATTTTAATACCGAGTATGATGTCAGATAATGCAGTTTTATCATATTTTATTGATAAATAACTCTTTATTATTACGATGATTATGATGATGTAAATGTGCCTATAGCATATATATATATTACAGGAAACCAATACAGACCATTGGTCCAATAATATACTGTTAATACATGGTTGGAAGTGCGTTGGTGCGATCTGGCAACACAAAGGTTTTTATCGTGGTGTACTATACGCACGAGGCGCAAGCCGAGTGTGTTTGACAGCACGATAAAAACCTGCGTGTTGCCAGATCGCACTAATGCACGAACTCACAACCATGCATGTATTAATAGTTTTATAAAACGGGTTGGCAATATGATTATGAAGTCTATAATAATGGTTACGAACCCCATAGAAACGCCAAGAGTCGCACAGTCATGGAGGCTGCCATTTGCTTTCCTGGATGACATCACAGAAGCGCAGCGCAGCCAACACAGTCACAAGTCATGGGTGATGGTGGATAGGTCCGTGCGACTGAGTTTAGCGAAACTTTCAAGCTTTGAAAATCCAAATTTCAGTGCTCCGTCCAAATTTCTTCCTCCGTGAGAAGTGCAAAACTGAGATTCGAAGATACAGCCATTTTTTACAAGCTGCTATCGTCAAAGATTAAACTTAAACTTTCATTTACGGTACTGCACTCCCGGTTTAGCCATTCGCCCGCAGAGGGGGACGCATATGACCGTTACCACAAATGCAAATAACCCCCTTTTGCAATCAATTTCAAGGACATTTTGTGAAAAAACGTTATACGTTATATCAGGATGTTGTTGTTATATCAGAGAGTACGTAAACGGCATTTTAAAAGGTTCAACATTCAAAATAAATCCTAACTTCAGGTTGCTTTGCTAAATTCCAGGGTTTTCTTTAATTTTTCGCCCTGAATATAGGAAGCAGTGAATAGTTTTTGAGGTTCAAAATGTGAAAGAATCTCTAATGGTTTATTTGCTGCCATGCAAAATTTTTCTAAGGGTAAAATACATATTTTTGTTTTTGAGGGGTGAAAACACAAAAGATCTACCGCTCGATTGCTGTACCCCCTCGCTTGTATAGTTTTTCTCGAACTACAGGGACCAACATCTGGTTAAGTTCATCAAAATTTATGTCATCGCGTCGGTGTAGTGCCATAATTTCCTTTTTTATTTAAAGCGGTACTACTTACCTGATTTGTATTTTGTAGGTTCCACTTTATTTATTTATTTATTTATATTTCTAATTTTCATCATTTATTTTTTTGGTGGGAGTACAATTTTATTGTTTAGCCCGGGCCCTAAAGTCCCTATAGATATACCACGGCGTGACATGTCCATGTCACCCCCCCCCCCCCCCCGAGTTAAAAGCAAGAGACTTTGGTACAAAGCAATAAATAAATGGGAAATCCTTGACAATTCATTTAAAATCTAACGCTTTACCCTTCTTCCCGCTCTTTCCGTTTTAAAGTATGTTTAGGCCAAAATGAGAGGTGGATTAAAATGATAAACAGGATTTACACTGCGAAATTGTATTATAGTGGTAGGGTTCAGAACTTGGGCCCGAATCCTCGCATTCCCCCACCATAAAATGTATTTGCCTGTACCTCTACACCCACTCCAGTTCAAAAGAAGGCATTGGTGCCAATGGAGTTATTATGAAATACATTGTTACTGGGGATTAAATTAAATCATTAAATTAAATCATTTTATATTATTCTCAATCCAATTCTACTTAAGGAAATTTATTTGGGTTAATTTAAGTAGGAGTGAGAGCAGCATTGGTAGAGAATTTGTGATAAGTTTCTTCCTTTATCACTCTGCTGATTTTTAAAAATACTCTTCAGTTTTTTGTCGACACATCTTACGACCTTTATCATATTGGCTTGTTTGAAAATCAAAATTTCAATGGTGGCGTTCTAGTCAACGCAACCCGACACGACGCTGCTATTCACCCTTACGGAACTAGCCCCACTGTACAGTATAGAATCGTATAATTAAAAAGTACAACATTGCTTTTCAGTTACTGACATATGCACTAAACTAAATGGTCTTGATTTGCCCCTTAATATATATATTTTTTACTATTTCTTTCTACGACTTTCCCCTTCTCTTTTGTAGTGGAAAATGGCAGGTAAAATGGACGATCTGCCCCTTATAATGGGTAACCATAAGCACAGGGCATCTGGTTTCCGAATTCGGTTCTCTCATCCAGTGTCGACGCCATGGAAACCTTCCAAGTCCGTCCCGATGACATCTTTGTCGCTACGTTCCCTAAATCAGGTACGTTTTAGGGTGAGGTATAATTTCACGACTATATGAAAATTGAATTTGTAATAAAAGTGACTTAATTAGTAGCGTATGCATATGCCCCAACTCGAAGAGGGGCAGTGGGCAAAGGGAAGAGTAGATTGTAAAACCCCCTATAGCTCCCATCAGGGGCGTAGAACACTTTGAATGGGGTGTGTCACCCAAATTTGCCGACAAAAATGCTATACTCTAGTCTCTCTCCCCCCCCCCCCCCCCACAAATAATAATAAAAGAAACACAGAGATGCAGAAATCTTGATCATTCGGGCCCATTTTCGCAATTACTAAATTTTTGCGAGCGAGTGACTTTTCAACTTTTCGAAGTGTACAGAAGTTACATCAGTGTAGTAAAATCACGCGAAACCGTTATAACGCAAACGCGTAATAATTTGACTTCAAAATAGTAAATCGATCCAGTGAGAGCACCGTCCGCTCTCCACTGAGTCCCCAACTATGCACGCAAACCGTATGCGAATGGAAAGAAATGGCACGATTACGCGACACGTTTTTCATCTTTACCCTCCCAGGGACGGCTTGGAAGGCTATGGGACGATCGCAAAATACGATACTTTTAAAATGCAATGTATACTTGATCGAGCTATCCTCGCCGAATTAAATTTCCCCGTGGCGTTTTTGTAAAAATCAGTCATAAATATTAAACAGCTTTTTCCAGAATCTGACTAGAACAAAATTCGATGTGTGTAACAGCCGTCTTCGCTTAATTCGTTTCAAAACCAAAACCGAGTTTGTCTATGTGATATGCATGGGGTGTACAGGGTGTATGTATTCGAGCGCTGCGTGTACTACACTGTGTAGTATGTGTATACTGCTGCTCGGCTCGGCCGGTAGTCCACTGCCTGATCAGTCTGACGATAATATATAGCCGATGACGCTACATATTATGACATCAGCCGATAGAGGGCCGATATTGTACACGATAATTGGAGTTGTCAGACCTTTTTTCCTCGGGGTTGCGCGATTCACCGGGCGGTCGTGATCACTGGGGCCGCTACGCGCTAGTGGGGGGGCGCGGCGGGGGGGGGGGGGGGGGGGGGGGGGGGTAATAAAAAAAAAGGTCTAGAATCTAGACTACTCGGCCGGCCGTGTGTGTGTATGTGTGAGCGTGTGCTTGTGGCGAGTAGCAAATTCGGGCGAACGACTAATAAGAGACTGTGAAATTCACTGGAGCGTAGAACCGGAGTTCGAGCTTGCTGTACGAGGGTTACGTAACTCGCAGCGAAAATATAACGCTATACCGTTATAACGGTTTCGCGTGATTTTACTACACTGTACATAATTATCTCCGAATCTCGTTGCCCAAACATGTGGTTATTCTTTCTCCTCGCTGCCCGAATAACCGAACTTTGAAAATCTTCGGAGGAGAGGGGCTGTAGCCCATTGCCGAAGGGGAACGCCGAATATCAACTTTTCAATTTCTAAATTTTTGCGAGCGAGCGAAGCGATTTCTTTATATTTTTTTCGTAGAGAAACTGTACATATGTTTCAAACAGAAGTTGCATAATTATCTTGGAACCTCGCTGCCCAAATATGTGGATATTCTGGCACCTCCCTTCGCTGCTCGAATATGAAGTAATGGTTGCCCTGGCGCATGCTAATTTTTTTTTTCCCACGAACTTTTTGTCCCTGTCCTCCCTGGCGCATGCGCACCTGATCCTTTCCGATCTAAATCAATTTCGCAATTATAAGGTTTATTCTGTAAGCGATATAATGACGGTTGCTCCCAGCGTCATGCTGTGGCGAGATGCTTTAGCCCTCGGGCATTGAACCTGAGGTATGTGGGTTCGACTCTCAGTTTGCACATTTACAAAAATAAAGTCTTTAATTTTTTTTATTACTAAAAGTAGAATGAAACTTTGAAACCCCATCCAACTCCAAGCATTGTAGGGCTATTTCAAAGTTGCGCATGCGTCAAGGACGATAGTGACAAAGGTTTTTCTTTCCTTCCGTTTTCCTTTCTGTTTTTGTTTTCTTTTCCTTTCCCTTTTCTTATTTCTTTTCTTTTTTTTTCTCACCTTTCTCTTTTCTCCTTTTCCATTTCCTCTCCACTCTCCCCTTTCTCCTCCTCCCCCTTATTTTGCCGACAGAGGTGGCTCATTTTTCGACAGCAATTATGAGTGGGGGTGTGACAACCCCCACACCCCCTGCCCCCACAGACTGCCTCGAAGAAGCCAACCTTAATTGGAATGTAACACCCCCATCACCTCCATCCCCCATGAATTCATGAATTGGAGGACATTTTATGAGTGCTTTTTAAAGTTTTATTTTAATTATCCCTTATAGCTGCAAGTTACAGGTTACGAAGATCGTTTTGTCATGGCTAATAATTGTTTTTAAATCAATACACTTCATTCAAAGAAATTGTTTTGCTTGCTCACAATTTTTAGGTGAAATTTGGTGAATCAGGCCGACATCCCCCCACCATTTAAAATCGTCTTCTAACACTCACGAAATATCGCTCTAAAATTGTATTGGGGTCACCTTTATACCAGGTACCCACTGGATGATGGAGATTGTCGGGCTTATTCTCACCGACGGCTACCCGTACAAAATCGACCGGACCCTGTGGTCTTCTTGTGTTGAAATGATCAACGTCGGCATCAATAAGTTACCAAAGACGAGAGCAGAAGAGTTGGCCAATCCAGTCAAGATGACGCCATTTCTGGACCTGGTGGAGAGGGCGTCCTCCCCGCGATTGATTTACACTCATTTGAGCATGAAACTGTTGCCACCAAATCTCATCAAAATCGCCAAGGTGATCCGTGAGATATTTAAATCAAGGACAAGTCCAAATAATGTCCTATATTTAACAAATAAAATAAAAGATTGAAATTTAACCTGATAATGTATTCCAAGACCATTGCTTTATTAGAGTGTGGACAAATATAATTGTACTTTTAGGGTGATATTTCGTTCCAGAGACGAACAGTTCGTCACTCCATGCTGCGCACTTTCTGTACGAAATACATGTATGTTCCCCCCCCCCCCCCCCCCCACCACATTATCACTTCTAATAATAATAATAATAATGATAATAATAAGATGCTTATATAGCGCAAAATACAAATTGTCTATATGCGCTTAACAAAGTAAACATAATTTATAAACATATCAACTTAAGGTACAATAATCATATAGTGATTGAAAATGAAATTAATGTAATGACAATAATTAGAACAACAACATGATAGATGTATTCAGAAATTATCTTAACATTTCAATAACCATAACTAAAATTACTTCATTAAAGTAAACATTAATGTCTTCAGAGATTTCTTGAAATTGTGAACAGATTGTGCATCCCGGAGCTGGAAAGGAAGAGAGTTCCAAAGTGTCGGCGCAACGTTGTTGAAAGCCTGGTCCCCGTAGAATTTAGTCCGTGGATCGAAGGTTTCTGGTAGGGGTATATTCATTGATGATATTTGATAATGTAGGACGGGGCAGTACCATTTAAAGCTAATTTGTACACCATCCGAAGGATCTTAAATTGCATGCAATGGTGGACTGGAATTAAGCCAGTGTAATTGCAGAAGAAGAGGTGTGATATGTTCATGTTTGCGTGTCCTTGTTACGATTCTCGCTACAATGTTCTGGATGCGTTGTAATTTCTTGATCTGCACGTCTGGCAGGTTTCCGAGAAGAGCATTGCAGTTGTCAAGCCTAGAGGTGACAAATGCGTGAACTAGCCATTTTCTTCTTAGTAGTCTCAAATATTCCTTCCTGGAGAAAAACCCTCTTGTCTATACGGAATGCATGTGATCTACATTTGCCTTTTTCAACCCGTGTGAAGTAAATTTGTGTCTGTTTGGAAGGAATTATTTGAATGCTTTGGCGCCGTAGCGAAAGCCTATCCACAGTAGAGATAAACTTGGGTACAGTGAGTACCATCCATGTTGCAGAGGGATAATTCAATATCATTACTATCATAATATTACTATCATAATAATTTATAACCGATTTTATTTACTTTCTTAAAATCCTGTAGGTGGTATATGTGGCTCGGAAACCGAAGGATGTTGTTAACTCCTTTTTCAATTTTATAGGAAACACACGGGCTTTTAATAACGCTCCATTCGATAAAGTAGTTGAGTCCTTTATCGAAGAAGGTAAGTTATTGATCTATCTATCTATCATTCATTTGGCAAAATAAAACAAAATTTGAAATTATTCTAATGACAAAGATCAAAATAACGAGACTCTTTTAATGATTATAATGAATTAATAATTTTGTGAAATGTTATACCTTGCATTGTTTTATGTTTTACATGGGCCAAATTATATATTAACTAATGACGGGCTAACTTGTTTTCGGAATACTTTCGCTTGTAGACAAATCTTAGACAAAAATAATAAAATGCAAGTCTATCCTCCCCGCCTTACTGTTTTTAGAGGAGGGGGGGAGGGGGGGGGGGGGGGTATGCATGGGAAGTCATGGATCAATCTAAACACATCATTATAAGCCCATAATTAATCTAGTAGTCTGCAAGCACAGAGCCTCATTTGACACTTTGTCAGAAAATCATTGTGTCTTGAGAGCGAACCCAGCTATCTGGTCGTGTCAATATTGGTCGGGAGCAGCTATAGTACAGGGCCTATATTGACCAGTGTTTGTGCCTGCAAACTAATTTTCTAGCGCTTAGTGGTATCAATAACTGAATTACATCTACATCTTCAGTAATTTGTGTAAGCTGATCTATCTGCCTGTTTCAAACTTTCCGACGAAAGTCAAGATCATGAAAGTTACCAGCTAAGTGAATAAAAAGCTTGGAAACATACATTAAGAGTTTTTGGTTGTTAAGTCTTTTTTCAATATTCATAGAAAACTTCCGATGGGGTTCTTGGTTTGATCACGTGATGGCAACATGGAACGTTCGAGATGAGGACAACGTACTGTTTATGTTCTACGAGGACATGCAAAAGGTAGACATAATGACTGGGCACACACATTCTACTATCATGGGCGTCGATCGATAGAAAATTGCAATTTTCAGAAAAGTGTGGATATTTGTTGTTTCAGTTTTATAAGGTGTAAAAACAAGGGCCTCAGTGTTTCAAATTTTTAATTTCTGACAGAAAATGTTGTGTCACAAGTCTCAACCCTGTCTCCCCATGGAAGACCAGTAGTGTCGTGCCTGGCACAGCTGAATATGGGTTATCCAGCCGTTTCATTCAAATGTAAACACTTATAATGTACATGTATGTTATTGTTTTGTTTTAACTGAACGGAAAATAAATACTACTACTACTACATAATGTCCCTACCATTAACACACTTAACTGTGGTAATTAAAAAAAAAATCATTTCGTCACCAAAATACACGCTATAAGATAATTATGATGACTCAGTGGCGTATCTACGAGGGGGTGCAGAGGGAGGCACGTGCCCCGGGCGGCACTTGAAGGGGCGCAAAAAACGCAAAAGAAAAGGAGAAAAGGGGGAGAAATACCTGAAAATGTATGGTCTTTCAGGGTAATTTCCGCCCCAGTCCAGGACAAAATGCGTAAGAAATGGTGTTTTATAGGGTTTGAAATGCGAAAATTGTCTAAAGCTCGGTCGCTTTGCTCCCTCGCATAATAATATTCAGGATCTAGCTATTTCGTGCCCCCAATGGCTTTTTTAAAGTGATAACCATTTTAATTGACTCGGTTTGCCTTGCAATTGCCTTTCTAAATTCATCAATATATTTCTTCAGGGTTTTCATTCATTTTGCGTCCTCAAAATAGGAATGTTCAAAATTAAAAAAAAAAGATATTGCTAGGTTGCTGTACTCCCTTGGATTAAAAAGTAAAATACATTTTAAAATTTCAATTTGATGGGTGAAAAGGAAAGAAAATTCTGCCGCTCGGTCGCGTTGCTCCCTCGCTTATACGATAATTCATCAAATTTGGGCTAACAACCCCAGGTTATGTGCATCAAAACTCATTTTCATGTAGTGCAATCATTTCTAAATTAAAAACGCACATTCATCTGAGTTTGGGCATGGGGGTGCAGATTCGAAAGTTTTTGCCCCCGGGCACCAGAATACCTAGATACAACACTGTAATGATTGCATATTTGGGCACCTCTCTGCCCGAATATGAGGATAATATGGCATCTTGATGCCCGGATGTGAGACTATTCTTGCAGCTCACTGTCCGAATATGAAAATAGTCGGGTACCTCCCTGCCCGAATGTGAGGGTAATCAGGCACTTCGCTACCCGAAATGAGATGATGGGTACCCAAATATGGGAACATTAAATGGATTTTCCTATGATTATTCTCTTAATTTTGATAAGAGTTTAATTTATCTAGAATATTCTTGTTTATCATTTAATTTGTAGCGTCATAAGTGCGAGCGAGTGAAGCTAGACTCTTATGAGCAAAATGTTGGATTTTTGTTTTGATTGACATATTTTCCTCACATGCGCCTTCTTTATAATTCATGCATAATCTGTAGGCCTTGATTTGTTTACATATTTAAATATATTTCAAATTTGATTTCAATTTATAACAGTGGCAGTCAATTTTGCTCTTTTTGTCCTTCATTTGTTAGAAAATACCTGTCCCGGTTTCCCCTCCCCTTCATTTCAAAAGTTTGGCTGCTAAACTTATCCTGGACATCACTTTTACGAGGTCGCATTTGCATTTCGACCGAGCAGAAAAATGATGGGAAGATATAGATGTGCATCATTTAGATGGGGTGTGGGTGAATACAGCACTAAATCAAATAATGATGTTTTACTGGTGACAATGAAAATATGTTTTAAGGTGGTGGGAGGGGGGGGGGTGATACATTTTTCCTCCTGCAGGACTTATAGACAGACATTAAATCTCCACACTTTCCCCTCTCTCCCTTTTCCCCCTCTCTCCCTTTTCCCCCTTTCCCCTCTCCTCCTCTTTCCCCTCTCTTTATTCCTTTTTTTTAAAGTTGGTATTATGTTCACCACATTTTTTTAGGAACCGATGAAATCCATTGAGCAAGTCGCTGAATTTCTGGGCCGCCCTCTTTCAGAAGAAACATTGCAGCGAGTATTGGAAAACAGTTCTTTCAAAGGAATGTCACAGACTTACAGAAAAGTAGCAGAAGATGCGGCGAAGAGCGGAAAAGTCGACTTCACGGCTCCAGGCTTCATGAAAAAAGGTTAAAAAGCATGCTTGTATTGCTTTGATATAAACAAGTAAGCCTAAGGTATTTTGTCCCATGCGACTACATCAAAGATTTTAGTATTTCCTATAATTGCAGCGGCATCAATTTGATAGTCCTAATACGGCTTGGATAAGAGGTAATATCAAGTCTACTGATATTTCCGTTGTAAATTATGTTAAGAATTCAAGGATACTTGGTATAATAGTATGGCACACAAAATAATACCAATACTTTGATTGGCCCATAATTATATATACAGCTTAAAGTAGAACACTCAAGAAAATCACAAATATGGCAATTAATGTATCACTAGAAATTGGGAAGCTTACAGATGGCAATCGTATAAGTTTTATGTCAACTGCGTATATGATGATTATAAAAACAACATAAATAAAAGCTCTTCTCAGCATGTGGAATATCCGAGGATTCGCCAGAAATATAGCGATGTTTTGATGTCGTCATACGAGGGATCGATCCTGCTTAAGCAGACGACGTCCTATAATGAATGAACGTAATTGCAATGCAATTATTTATCAAATTATAAAGAGTTTGGTACATTTAAACATGACCTTATTTCACACCATTCTAAAAGGGAAAGTGAACTGATTCTGATAACTAAAACCGTTTGATTGTAAATACACAGGAGAAGGGTCAATGATCAATGAAATAAACCCCATTTTCAAATTGAAAAGCCCTGCGAATAATAGCTGGATGGTATTCGTTCCCTCTTGAAACGCCGAACATGCCGCGGTGCAAGCAGCTGAAAATACAATGGCGTCTTATTTTGTTTACAAGTGACTGATTCCTTTATTTTTTTAACGCTGCATTTTTCATCAAAATAATACCATACACGAAGTTAAGAGTGAGGCAACAGACTAACATTAAGACTGACGCTAGTCAAGTAAGAGAAATAAGTGAAGAGGAGATGACAAAACAGGCACTGAAAAATGTGTATAATGTTATGGGACATCGTCTGCTTAGACAGGACTCGCCCCTCTTGTGTCGTCACACATCTCAGCAGCGTTCAAGGAGCTTTTCAGCTGCTATATCGGGGGCTGTATTTTACCGTTTTATAATTGATAATAATCATTAATTCAAATGTTTCCAAGCTTTAAATTTGGATAACCTTGTTTAATTTATGCCATCTATGCAATAATAAGTATTAAGCCAATATTTAAAATCATCAGTGTTCTACTTTAAGAAGTTATTAAGTACCCTGTGGACTGGTCATGGGGGAGGGGGGGGGGGGGGGGGGGGGTCTTCAACCCCACTGGTAATAACAATGACTGAGAGCGATTTATTCTGCCATCTTGTAATGTTCATAAATTTCCCCTCTCTCTCTCTCTCTCTCTCGGGGTCCCTTTCACCCCCTCTCTCATACTTCCCCCTCTTTTTCTTTTCGCCCCCCCCCCCCCCCCCCCCCCCTCTTTGTGTTCGATTGGAAAATCACTCGATATGACCTTTGACTAATGTTCCTGTCTGGCATGAATATAATGGCCGCTAACAATTTAACGAATATGTAAATATACAGTATAAAGCTACAAATAATTGTTGTCCAAATGCCCTTAACTCGAAATCGTCGCATTGTTACTGTTAGTCACTGCTAGGTTGGAGGAACCTCTGGAATTCAATGAGGTTCTCAAGGCAAGCTTTGTCTCCCGAAAATCACACATAACGAAAAAGGCTAATTTGAAAACACGATGCACTATACAGTGCGTCCCAGAAAAAAAAAAACGAAACCGACATTTATCGATGTTTAATCATATCTTAATCACAATTATGATTAATAAATGACACATATTTGTAAAGCTTGGATCCTCTTGTTTCATTTGATGACACTCATTATGATACATACTTCACGCATGAGTAAATAAAGACAATATGAAGCAGGGCTACCAACAAATCTTTTGGCGAACAATATCTGAATTTCAAAGAGATAATCACATTTCTAGAAAGTTCATTTTCTTCCCTTTCATATGACACCTCAATCGGGAAAAATGAGCAAGGGATGACAGAGATATCTTGAATTAAAATACTGATTGCATTTCCGTGTTTTATGGCTTTGTTTTGTTTGTTTACACCTGACCGATTTTTCGCATGAATGGATGCGGAGATGGTCACGTGTGGATTAAAAACTTGCGTGTTGATACTCCTTCCCTCCTCTCCTCCACCTCCTCCACATCTTTACCCTCCACCCCCCCCCCCACCCCATCCCCACCCCTAGCCCAGATCGTCCCCATTCTATTACCAGAAGTACTCGTTGCTCTGTTGTTAACTGCATGGTCAAGTATATGTTAATGAAAACGTACCTCGCTATCAATCAGCTTTTATCAGTTGGTACTCACCACTCCATTTTGTTGACGATCAGCCATGTATGAAGTCTTTTGTCTTGTTTGCTCATTGCTAGGACAGGCAGCCAGTGCAAACGGATTCGTTTAATAAATTATGGAAATGCAAGCATCACTTTACACCAATAGAGCTTTGTCATTCTCATTTTCCCCGATTGATGTGTCATAATAATGAAAGGGCAGAAAATGAACTTTCTCGAATTGTGATTATCTCTTTGAAATTCAGATATCGTTGGCCAAACGACTTTTTGGTAGCCCTGCTTTATAATCTTTATTCACTCATGCGTGTGAAGTATGTATCGTATAAGTGGCATCAAATGAAACAAGGGGATCCAAGCTTTTTATACAAATACATTTATGTGTCATTTATTAATCATTAAGTGATATAAGATACGATTAAACATCGATAAATCTCGGTTTCGTTTTTTCTGGGACGCACTGTATACACAGGTATAATATTGTATCCATGCAGCATGAAATAATAAACTTGATTTATTTCTCTTATTTTTTTTCTTTTCATCTCTACAATAGGTACGAGTGGACAATGGAAGAGCCGTTTCACGGTAGCTCTTAACGAGACTTTCGACAGATGGTACCGGGAAAAGTTAAAGGGAACCGACATTAAATTCGATTTCGAATAAATGGGGACGCATTTTCATCTTCAATAGAGGAGTCAATTTTTAAAATATATTTTGTAATGATTAAAAGTATATGAATGGCAATATATTTTTTTCAATGCCGTGTCGAGCTTGCCCAAAATCAACATTGTGGACTTAGTGCTGGCTCCAGGGGGCAAAAGGGCACACCCCGCCTCTCCCGAAAAAAGGGTTTGGGGGTGTTGACTTACCCCCAAAAGTATTTGACAGGCAAAATAATAAAGAGAGTCCAGACCCTGTGATGGTTATGTTAATTATACCAGTGTTATTATGACAGCAGTCAGTACACTATGTTAGACTAACATAGATCAAAATTTCTCGCTACCCCAAATACGCAATTTCGCCAACAGATGGGGTTTGTCATGCAAACCACGCATGCGCAGTGCTGACAATATCCCGATTGGGTCTTTTTGCATTGAAAATGTACACAGGTATTACAAAAATCCTCGAGTTTGAGTATAAATTAACATGTTTGAAAAGATACAATCATGATTTATGGAGACAAATGGTTGCATTTTCAAAATTTGAGTGGTTTATGTCATGCGATCCAAAAATTAAGCATTTTAGCACTCATTTTATTCATAAGCCGTAGTTTTTCAATACGGACCGGAAGTGAAGTTGCGAAGATGCGGACCATTTCCACGCATAATATTGCCCTCTACGTCGAAAATTGCATATTTGAGGTAGCGAGAATTCTTAATCTTACTGTGAACTACCAATCTATACCTAATACTGTATATAAATTAAGTCTGCATAAGTCGTGCTCTGAATTAATGTATACCATTATAAACTAGAAATGTCCATTGCATTGCCGCGCAATGCGAATGTATCCCCCGGCACTGGCAGCAATTCGAAGGAGGGACAAAGAACCACCCCCTCCCCTCCCTCAAACAAAAGGATGGCGTAGAGATTGCCGCCGGTGGCCCGGACTATTGTCAACACTAGGAGCAGCATCGCAAAAACAATGTGTGTAGATTAGAGTATAATGCATCTCTATATAGAAAAATTCGAAAGAAATCTGTCAAGAAATGTGACCTCAGGCTCAGAGCGCACACAAGATATCCACTAAGATATGACCTTCACTGGGGGCAGCATCACCAAAAACTGTAGAGGTCTAGAGTAGTCTATGGTGGACCTCCATACAAAATCTGAAAGAAATCAGTCAACAAATGTGTCCTCCAGAATGCATGCAACCAAAATATAACATTTCATTTGACCTATAAAAAGCGGAACACTGGGGGCAGCATCAGCAAACACTAAAGATGTGTGGATTTCACTAAGACACACCTCCATATAAAATTTGAACGAAATCCGTTAAGAAATGCAGAAGAGTGCACGAAATGGACAAATGACCTTTGACCCTATAAAGGACGGAACAATGAGGGCAGCATCACCAAAAAATAAATATGTGTAGATTATACCAAGATACATCTCCATACAAAATTTGAAAGAAATCCATCCAGAATGCACTGACGCCATGCCCTGAAGTAATAATAATAACACTAATAATAATAATAGTGGCTACTTGTATAGCGCGCAGGTCCGCCTTTCGACGCTCATGGCGCTGAAGTATGACCTTTGACCCTATAAAAGACGGGACACTGGTGGCAGCAGCACCAAAATCTATAGGTTTCTAGATTATACCAAGATACACCTTCATGCAAAGTTTGAAAGAAATCCGTCGAGAAATGTGACCGCTAGAGCGCACATCACAAGAATGTGACGCGGCGGCGGCGGCGGCGGCACGCTGCTGAATCCAAAGTATCCTCCGGCATTCTGCCGGGGGATACAATAATACGCCTATTGGATTTATTCGATAGCACAGCTATCTGGATAAATTACATGTACTAATAAAAAAGGGGGTTTTACGTTGTAGGTATATTTACAGATGTATTATTTAACTTTACTATTCATATCTCATGTAATCTTATCCCTATACGATTAGCGATTTTACGCGATAAATTGAAATTAAAATAAAATAACCCCGAAATGTTTTTATAGGGATTATGCCGATATTGTATAGAAACATGTTTAGAGAGATCTTTAATTTACAAAGTATTTCGAGCTACTTTTTTTCTTTTCCGCTGAGAAAAGAGAAAAGGGAGCGGGGTCACAAAGCTCCAGGAATCCTAATTTTTTACGGATTACTGTTGATAATTGTATTCAAAGTTGATGTCTTTGAAAATTGTTTCACTTGGTATTGATGAGATGAATATGAAATACAATGTAATACATTACAGTATAAATGTATCACATAATAAATTACAAATAAACAAGTCCATATTTGTAAAAGGAAGAGTACATGTTATTTATTTTCCCATGAATCTGCCGGCAATGAATTATCATTCGAGAAGGGCAGAAAGATATAATTTCAGACAGAATAATGATGCAACAATCTTCTATAACGTGTTTTAACATTACATTTAAAAAAAAGGTGAGCGACTGAAATTCATAATGATAAATACTCACCCAAAAGTTAAAACTTATTTTCTTACAAGTTATCTTAAGTCGACAGCTTTAACAAAATACAACCTTATTCTAAAAACTAGAAAAGAATTCGTTCACGTTTCAATTTCAAAAGAAAATGGTCCGTATGGTTTTCCCGGTCAAATTCATCAAAACGGCAGCCAAAATGCACAGTCGCTCGATTTCATTTGAATTTGAATGCTCATCAAGATCAACATTCAATTTCCTAAGCGATAATGCATTTTGATAGAATGAGCATTCAAATTAGATTTTTACCCAATGAACATTCGAATTCACGGGAGCTTCGGATCGCGAACATTTGGGAATTCGATTTCATCAATAGACAGGCATGTTCGCGATTTAAGCAATGAACTGACAGGCATAACAATGCACTCCTTCTCTTCGAATTTTCAAATCGTTTTTACAAGATAAGATTTAGAAATAATATGTAAAGTCGTGTTCTTGCAGTGTCATAAATCAGGAATAAATGATAATGATGAAAATGATATATACTCTACAAAAAAGGAAAATCATGGAACATAAGTGCCGCGGTACGATTTCTGACAATAAAGCGGGTTGCTAGAGTCCCGTTAGCACCCTCCTATTTGGGGACCCTGTGGTTATCAAATACAAAAATAACAAATAACAAAGCGAATGGTCAGCTTAAAAGTAAGATTAGACAAAATATATTTTTAAAAGATGGACAATATGATGTACACATTTGAAACGATACAGTATACTTATATAGCGCTCATATCCGTCACGCAGTGACGCTCATGGCGTAGACATTATTACCCATAATAGATGACTTCATCATTTTGCAACAAAAAATACATTTGAAAATAAAGAATTGCCTATTTTCTGTACTTCTTGTACCCGTTTGAAAATGAATGAGCATAAATACCTACTGCTTACTTGACTGTTAATGAAAAGGAAAGGAAAAATCCTCATCCAGTCGCCGTAAATGAATTTGAATGACGCTTCGGCCTCTTTAAATTGAACGACGATAAATTAATATGGATGTTCGAAGCACATAATTGACGCTGGAAAATGAATATGAATGAATGAATGAAAACTAATATGAACCAAATGAGTAAACGGGACATGCCACTTCTAAACTGTTAGAGAGGCGGCCTCCTTTTCGTCACAAACGTTCGATTGTCACAGAATTAGAAGTGTCGGGGTTTTTTCAGTTTAAGAATCCCAAATATAAAGAGAATGTTTGTGTGGGCGGGGGAGGAGGTGAGCGTGTGTATTTGAAAGAGAGAGAGAGGCGGGGAGAGAAGGAGAGAGAGAGGCGGGGAGAGAAGGAGAAGAGAGAGGCGGGGAGAGAAGGAGAGAAAGAGAGAGGGAGGGAGAGAGTGGGAAGAGAAAGAGAGGGCAATTTGTATTTTTTATTTTCATGTTTGTGTGTGTCCCCCCAAACGGATTAACGCAACAATAAAATTCGTCTTAACAAAAATTCCCCGATTTTCAAATAAATTAACGAAAAAAAAAAAATCGTTGCATCTTGTAGCACCATCTTGGAAACCAGCTTTAAACAGGCGGGCCACACCCATTTTCATGACAGCGCGAAACAAGAATTTATCAAATAATGAGACAAGTACGTAGAGGAAATAATACATTGCAGAATATCAAACTCCAAATATGATTTCATTTTGAATGACTCGTAGTTTAAGAACAACAAAACAAGAGATAGATTAAGTAACTGATAATACAGAACAGTAACATTTGGAGAAAAAATGAGGGCAAATAGTCCTTATGTGTTGTGTTATTTTCTCCATTGATATGACAATTAATCAAACATTTTTTGTCACCGCTAGCTACACAGATACCGACAAAAAATATTGAATGCACAAAATATTATATAGACACTGGCACTGAATCTATTTCTCAAAGAAAGAAAGTGTTTATTGCTTTATATTCTATAAAATACAACTTAGTTGTGATACTGAAATCTGAAGTAGATCTACGTTTCGTCGAACAAAAATATACACAAAAATGGCAAATTGAGAGAACTCAATATGCACTGATAATGATTATGAAGACAATGTGCACAATAGAACTGCCTACAAATTTCATTCAATTCCTGAAACTACGTTTAAGGTTGTGATTTACTGATATATGTTACAGTTTGGCATGGGGAATAGCCTTGAACCTCACCCCCCCCCCCCAAAAAAAAAAAACACCACCACCAAAACAACAACAAACAAAAAAACAGTGGAACCTCTGGTGGGGTGGGACGACTCCATTATAAATATTCTGTCTGCAATGTTTAAACTGTTGTCGAGGCAAATATTTTTAATTTGTTAGAAATTCTTCATTTTATATACTATGGAATCACATACCAGATTTTATTGTGTACATTCATTACTATTCAAATCACCTATCAGAGCAAAATACAGTATGTGCATTAATAATGCCTGCACGTGTACATGTAGCACCTTTTAAATAGTGCAAAATGAGTTGCTGATAATGAATCAAATACACACCCTATTACACTTAGGATATCGCCCTTTTTTTGGCAGAGAACACTCATAGTTCTCCCTGGGGAACTGATTTGCTGAATCGTAATAACAGGGGAGGGCTGCAGAGAGATCTCCCCCTCCCTGTTACGTCACATTCCATCAGCTGTCGCCTTATGTTTGGGTAACAAGGTGGTGTATGTAACACGTTAATATCGGTTGATGACTTTACATTTCCATTACAATAAAAAGTGTTGAAATCTTTGCTACAGCAGAGTTGATATTCAAGCAAGAGGCATCATGTCCCCTGCCAAAATTGTGACAATACACCCATTACAGTGACCTTAGAATGAAATTTATGACTGATTTGCGGTGAGATATCACTAAACCATTCAAGACCACCCTTTCTATTACTCACTGAACTTTGGATTTTGACCCATGTAGCAGCAAATTTAGGGGATGTTTGGCGACAGTGACGGATCCAAGATTTTGTGAGGGAGTGGGCACAATATTC
Source organism: Heliocidaris erythrogramma (assembly GCA_025617745.1). Classification (NCBI taxonomy): domain Eukaryota; kingdom Metazoa; phylum Echinodermata; class Echinoidea; order Camarodonta; family Echinometridae; genus Heliocidaris; species Heliocidaris erythrogramma. Next base: position 17,535,874 of record CM046869.1, read on the forward strand.
TGAATTTTTTTAAGAAAAAAAAGGTCAACATCATTTTTTGTGTCTCTTCTTTTTGCCAAAATTATCTGACAAGCAACAACAAAAAAAAGGTTATCAGCGTGTTGTTTGTGTCTTTTTTTTATGCCAGGGGATTCCACCCACAGAACTCCTAAAGACGTCTTTAGGAGTTCTGTGATTCCACCTTGGTATTTAGTGGATTTAAATAAAAGCAGAAAAATGAGAGGAACATGTTACTGAAAGTTTTAAGAAAATCTGACCAAAAAAAAAAAATTTGGTCTGTACATACAATTTCATAAATTTTAATTTTCTCATTTTTCTCATTTAGTTGTTGAGGAAGGAATACATTTGTTTCGTACAGGTTTTGTACAGTGGAAGCTCGGTATAAAGAGGTCTGATATAACAAGATTCCTCATATATAATGAGGTTATATTCTGGTCCCAGCTCTTTATATTCTATTGTTTTTTAACCTGATATAACAAGATTCCTGCTATATAACAAGGTAATTTTGATGGTCCCAAGGACCTTGTTATACTGAGTTTCCACTGTATCAAAACATATGTGCAATGATTACATCTCGGTTGCATGTATGATTAAATATGTTCTTTAGAAAAGGTGGAAATTTTTTTTCTTCTTAGTATAGAGCAAATTGGAGAGAAGCTCGTAAGATAAGTTACAGAGTTGCCAATGTGTGTTTACTTGATATAAGATTTTACTTAAATTTTCATTGATTTCATTCTCTCAATATTTTAAAAACCAACTTGATATCAGGGTGGACTTCCTCCTTACAGGATGACCGAAACAAATATGCCTCATTAAATCACAAATAAGTACAAATTTCTTTCAGACTTTCAATATCACTGAGAAACTGGGGTAGTTATGCATCAATCATGAAAAAAAATTGTTAAGTCGCTGTTTTCTAATTCTTTGTGATCAATAAGTGGGGCATATTCATTACAGGATATCCCAGCTGACCAAAAGCATAAAAGACGGACAGCACAAGAGACCGCCAGCCCATGACGCCAACATTAACGGTCTAATTAAGCCTCAGAAAATTCATCAGAAGGGCAAGTGAGAGTGACATGTTGGTTTTGTGAACTCGCATTTAATTTTTCAGAAGACCCACAAGGTCTCACAGGCTCTCAATGTCATAGTACCTTATTCAACAACAGAGAGGTCGAAGGTCAATCAAGCAAGAGATCCCGTCCAATGGATAACAAGTGTTGCATTAATAGATCCTTGGTCCGATTATTAAAAAAAAAATCATTTCTAAACCTAAAATATAGTAGCATGGTAAGACATTAGAGTGGAACATTAAGACACATTGATAACACTTTGGTATATCACATCACATCCTTGACCGAGGATCGACTCATAACAGTAAGTTTGTTCATGACGACAAATGGGAATAACAGAATAAAGTTTAACATTTGACTACAAATATATAAATATACTCTTCCAATATTTCAGTCAAAATTACGACACGTAAGATATCCCATATGTTTCAGGATTATACAACATCATGCTTTTGATCATGCATACAACAAAGTGGATGAATGTTTTGTCAGCTGAGAGCGAGAAGGACATTAAATCTATGTAAAAATATATGTTAACACCCTCCTAGCTCTCAACAGGCAGTTTGCTCCCATACTATCTGCCTACCGGTGCTCCAAATATTCAAATTACTATTTTTCAATTTTTGTTTCTCACACACCATACTCCTAAGCAAGTATGTATTCTGAAGTACATCTTTCGTTGTCATTCCCACATGGCAAAAGATGAAATGGATTATAATATTAAACAAGACAACAACAACAAATGCCGTCGATATAAGATTTTCACCTTTATATTACCAGACTAAAATCTTAGCATTAGCTTTACTCAGCATAAGTACATGTAGTATGTGCAGGGCCAGGTAATATCATTTAATCTGTAGATGGCAAGCTGGACTGTGGACTTACACAATGCCACCGGTCAAGGGGATAATGGTTATCTCTGACACATGCTTTGCTGACCATTACTCCAGGCTTATCATTTTGTACGAGATATAGGGTTAGATCTATGGTTGCGATTGGGTTTAGATTTGGTTTAGGATCAAGGTTAAGGATAGTGTTAGGTCCAAGGTAGTGTACAAAATTGGCACAAAAGCAAACTGACGCCAGAGCATGGTCATGGACCAGTTCAGGGGAGCGTTTCATGAAGCATTAAATGTTAGTGATTATTAATTGACAAATTTGCTCTCAGCCAATTAGATGCAAGGATTTCAGTAGCTTAAAACAGTTGTCGGTAAAAAATCACTGACAAAACGCTTGATGAAACGCTCCCCAGGGGAATGCTGCGCCTCACAATAGTGTACATGTAGATCGTACAATCCCATAAATGCTGTGTTTATCATTTATTATCAAGGCTCTTGGATTCATACAGTAGTATATATACATGCATTTCATGCTTGACAAGAGCCAGCAAACTCTGTTGTGAGCAGCAATTGCACTGAAGTTCAAATATTTTATACTCTGTCATTGATTATTAAAGCACAATGAAATTATAATGTAATGCATTTTATAAATGTAACACAAATTATTATGGAAACTAAACAACTCAAATTCTTGAGTCACTGCAACAGTGCCTTGCAGTTCTGGAAGAAAGCCTACCCTGACCATCATCACAAACTTACTGTTCTACCAAAATATATAAATAAAGTTCTTCTTGAACCGATTTGGCAAAGATTTACTCAAAATATTCACACCCCTGTTCATTCACATTTGATATCATTTACATTCTGGCATCACTTATACAAATATGTATAACGTTTCTAAACTAATTCCACAAAGGTGAATATATATCAGTTTTCCCCTGTTAAAAAAAGCTTTACTGACATTTCTTTATTGCTAAATGAATGGCTATACAAAAGTTTTGTACATACATGTATATCTCAAACCATTGGTGATTATAAGAAAAACCTAAATGTAATACTTAAGAATTAAAAACAAAGACAATAAAATGTACCTAGTGATAAAATTGATATACAAAATATTAACTGTTTCAAGGCCTGTACATCTACATCCACATATCATCTGCTGAGCGCAATAAGGATGCTAATACAATATTGAGAGATGCAATAAGAACACACTGACATATCGCCAGCAACAATAACAATAAAAAGCGGCCTATGCACAAAAGATATATATTTACCCGTGTTGCTCACCGAACAAGGGCAACGCAAAGCATATAGCATCCCCTCGCGAGGTTCAAATGGCCTATGTACGTCAGAACATGTTACCTCCACAGCAAGAAAGTTTACTACTTTATGGAATGACCCATGAGAAGATCTGAAAATTTACTTTCTCATGTAAATAATAAGCAATTTTTGCATATTTAATGAGCTTTGACCTTGACTTACATTCTCAACAACATTACTTACGTTAGCGAATGGAAACCACATTTTCGCATATTATAATTAGCTATTTTTGAACTTTGACCTTTGACCTACACCATCTTCTTCACAAATTTCATTAAAATCTAACATTATTTTCAGATACATAGCTATTTTTGTATATTTGATGAGCTACATGTATGACCTTTGACTTTTGACCTACAAACTCTGAAATCAAATTTAGGCTGTATTTTGATACCATGGAAACCAAATTTTCACATATATAATTAGCTATTTTCGCATATTTAATTATTTATTAAATTTCTAGGCATAACTGTTGACAATAAACTTTCATGGAAATACCCATATAGATAATACATGTAAGATTATTTCACGAAATAAACAAACTGAAATAATATACAACAATAACCCGATAACAGCTGGTGTATTCTGATTTTTTTCCGTTTAGGTCTTCATCATCTGCTCAATTAACTGAATTTCGATTTGATCTTATGATCTCAACTTGCCAGAATCACCAATATAACTACCTTTTTCGGTCATGATTTGTCCTTCTTTTCCCTTTTTCCTGTTCCTTTTTCTTTATCTGTTTTCCTTTTCCTTGTCATTTCCTGTTTGTTCTGTGACACCGTTTTGTGTTTTCCAAATCTTCGTAGGCACAATATGAAACAATTTTGATCCACAAATTACAAGCACTGCTTTTTAGTGGATCCTCCACATTTCCTTAGAAACTCAGAATTTTTATTAATAATTCATTATAATAATTTATTTGTAGGTACAGTGTACTTCTACACTTATCAAGGGAAAATGAATTTGTACATACATTTTTTTTCATATTTTCTGTAACAATATCTGTAATGCCATTGTCTTTTCTTTCTGTTGGAAATGAAATAAATATGAAATTGAATTTGAATTTGAATTTGAATTGAACCTTGAACTTTGACCTACATACTCCGAAATCAAGCTTACGCTATATTTTGATACCATGTACATGTACCTTCATATCAAAGTTCATTAAAATCTGTCAAACATTACTAAGGTTATCCAACGGAAACCATATTTTCAGATACATAGCTATTTTCACATATTTAATGAGCTATGACCTTTGACCTCTGACCTACATACTCCGAAATCAAGCTCAGGCTATATTTTGATACCATGTACCTTCATATCAAAGTTCATTAAAATCCGTCAAACATTACTAAGGTTATCCAACGGAAACCATATTTTCAGAAATATAGCTTTTTTCGCATATTTAATATGACCTTTGATCTTTGACTTAAATACTCAAACTTAGGCTGTGTTTTGATACCATGTAGCTTTATATAAAATTTCATTAAAATCCGTCAAACATTACTAAAGTTATCGAACAGAAACCAGTGCAGTTCACAAGATTTGTTACGGACGGACGGACGGCAGCCAGCGGTGGTATATCCCCCACCGACTTCGTCGTCGGCGAGGGGATAATTATGCTAATGAGCATGTTTCTTAGATCCGAAACATTTTTACAGTCATTGTCATTGTTACCGGTGATATGTGACCAGCCCTTTAAGCCTCTTATGGCCCTCGGCAGATGATATCAGATTTAGCTTTTGCAGTGAAACAGCTTTGTTGCTCTTCAAAAGACGTCCATCTCTCTCAAAAGTCCTTGACGTCATATGGCAGTTGCTCACTTCATATCTTTACAGGCACCCAAACAATTCATTCTTCTAGAATAACAAATGCAGAGAAATGATTCTACATATAGAATCCATTATAATCAACATCTGGTTGTGTCTCAAACACCTTTCGACTTTTGCAACACGGCATCAGATTACATATTACTTTTTCCCCTCTACACTCTCGCATGCATATCAACAGCTATTTCCCTGATGTCAACAAAAGAGGTCTACTCCTAAATCCAAATCCTAAAAGCTATTCCATTGTTATCAATGAAAGCGATGATCTTTCCACCTTGTATCTGATACTTGCAATTGATACACCTCTTATACATGTACCCTGATATATTCACACTGATCTCACTCTGCGTTCAATCATTAGTGACAGTCATTTTGGTAACATTTTAGTACTAAATAATCTTTGCATGAATAACAATTTCATCTGGCTCTCAAAACTTGCTTCCTGTACTGATTGTTTCATAAACCTGTCACATTAAGAGTAAGGAATGGGTACATTCCCTTTATCTTAAAGACATTTCAAGACTCGGTACATCTCTGAATAAAGACCATCATAGGAGACAGAAGGGCGTTAACTCTGTGCTACAGTATATGACCTAAGGCCCTTCTGGCTCTAAACAGACAATATCTGCTTGATGATAGATTGACCCTTCTCATTTTGTAAGTGGTCAAATCTATTTCCTTTAAATATTAGGTTTCATATTTGTATTAACATAGATTGACCCTTTTTACCTTGCTCAATCCTTCGCCTTTGCCCTGAATTGAAGCCATTGCTCTCCATTCTTGTACCGAGGTCTCATTGTAAGAGGTCAAATCCATTTCTTAATCATTAGGCTTCTTTCATTTGCTTTGATACACACACATGTACTCCACCTTGCTTGAAACTTCACCTCTTGACCTTCCTTGCTCCTTCACCTTTGCCCTCAACCGAGGCCATTGCTCTCCATCCTTTGCACAGAAGTCTCATTGTAAGTGGTCAAATCTCTTCCTTCGTTAGACCCTTCACCATTTGACCTCACTCAATTCTTGACCTTTGCCTTTAATTGAGGCCATTGCTCTCCATTCTCTGCATAGAGGTCTCATTGTAAGTGGTAAGCATCTGTTTCCTAACTGTATCGGTGAGCTCGTTCACGTCCTCACTGGACTTTCCTTCGGTGGGAACTGGGGGTAGAACCGTGATGGTAAACTTTCCTGAATAAGCAAAAATACGGATAAATGAAACATCACAAGACTGAATTGGCATTTCAAAAACGTGCACATATGCGCGTGACAGATCACTTTTTAAAAAAGCTTTAAAGAGAAAAAAAAAATTGTGACGTTATCCGGGTTTGGAACTAGGGACTGTCTAGTACTCTAGTACAGGCATGGGAGGCAAATGTTTTTCCGCTATACCAAAATACCTCCCCGTAGACATAACCCACAAAGCTGAAAAAAGGGAGTAAGTATAGTCACAATTTTAACTTGCAATTGAATATATTACATGATCCCAACATCTGATCAAGCGCACACTCACGACAGCCCATAGTCTCAGCTATAACATACTGAAATGTGTGAGAAAACCTAGCAAAAACAACTGAGATACTGCTCAAAGAACAATATCATGTAGATTCATGATGTGAAAGAAATTCAACTTTCATAGGCATAACACGCAAATACGGAAAATTCTGACATGTTGCCTTTAACAGAAATTTTCACTATGATGACGTCATCAAAATAAAAAAATAAAGATGACTAGACTTGTAGACAATTGTATCACCTACAACATATCAAAATCTGGAAGAGAATCGACAACCTATTAATAGTGAAATATAAAATTATATTCAAAATCATGTTTTTAAAGTTCATATTCACATATGATGATGACGTCACAACATCCAATTGGCCAGAATTATGGATGAATTCAAAGCTACAACTTGCATGCTTTCAGAATATGTAATAAAATTTGGGTAGGAACTACCGCGGATTCCAGATAGGCATGTTTTCACCACTTTTTACATATTGCCCATAGGTGCATGCCCGAATTGTAAAGTTTAACGCGTGGTGTGGCATTGTTGTATGTCGAGAATTACTGTAAATAGTTCAACATTGTCAAAAATAGTATCAGGAACCAAGACCATGTCAAAAAACGGCATTTCTACGTTATTAACATGTTACGCACTCGCAAACTTGAGTGTGGTTGCATACGCACGGAAAATTTGAAATGCTCAAAATGGCCTGAAAGGTGTGCAAACAATTTTTTGGAGAGGATATGGAGCATTTTTATTTCTTTGCGCACACAGCGTATAAATACTTGAAATTGATCAGACCGATATTAACCTTAATCATGCTGAATATGAATGATAATTGACTTTCTGTTATAAAGATATGATGATGACTCAATTTTCACAAAATGGCGCCTGGATGACGTCACAAAGTCCCGATGACGTTGAAAATGTTCCTCGAAGGTGTTCTTACCGTTACTGATAACAGACCCAAATTTGAAGAAAATTAATTCACATAGTCGATTTTTAGTAATCGTTTGCACCAAAAAGTGTACGGAAGAAATAAAAATAAAGAATAAAGAATAAAGAACAAATAAAGAAAGAAAATAGTGATGATATTAAGAGGTGATCTGTCGATAACGACAGACCACCAATTATACAAAAACATGCACAACAAGGGGGATTCTGTGGAAGGTGCCCTGAACAACACAGGTCTTTTATCCATCTCTTTTATCTGAAAATACAAAATCTGTCAATATGAGCTTTGACTTTATGGCAGTGATATCCAAAAGAACCATGAGTCATAGGTTATATCCAGAGAATTTTACATTTCTTGAATTTTCTTCATTAAATACAGCCATGGAAAAAATTATTAGACCAAGAATGGTTACTGAAAGTGTTATATTTGTGGTAAGAAGGAAATAAAATATCATAAAAGCAAGGTACTTTTGCTGGAATTTGTTATTCATTCAATGAAATACAAAGACAAAGCATATTCATTAGTTTGAATGCATATTATAGTACCCTTATTTACAGAAGCTTGGTCTAATAAGTTTACAAGGATAGAAGAAAGTCAAATGGGACACACTGCACAGAAGCGCCCAATTATCAATCACTGATGTGTCAAAGGTCACAGATGTGGTGGAAAACATGGGGCTTTTATGCAGAACACAGGCATTACTACTCATAAAATGAGGATGTCTGCCCACAGACTTAAATTTTACAATCATGTCTACAGAAATTACCAGGTGATATGTCATTCAAGTATCATTCATGTCTAACCCAGCGCTAGAAGATTTTGCCATGCTCTTAAAGGGGACCTATTATCACAAGACATTTAGCTCTTAATCTCTAAAATATAATGCATTAAAAATATCAGCTTTAAATATTATTTCTGTATCTTAACCCCTTCCATGCCACCAGATTTTTTAGCAATTGTCAAAAAGGATCAGTAGTTAAATATTAACTTTTAATGAGTTTTTCTTGAGCAAACTGAGCAAAGATATACATGTACATGTATTGCATAGGAATAAACATTATATTGAAGTCACAGGTTTCTGTACGAGGAAGAATTTTCAAGCCATTCTGAGCCTAAACGAAATGTTCAACGCTCCAACATTTGGGCGAGATTTGCCGCCCATGGCATGGTAGGGGTTAAATGCCAAATTACTCTCTAAATAACGGGTAGAGCGACTTCTAAGTAGTCTAGCCAAGACACCTGTACATGCATTTACATGTATGTGCCAGAAAGTTATCTCCAAGTTAACTTCCTTGCAAGCCTTGATATGAAATCATTTTTCCACACTTATTCAACCCTTCAACATTTGAATGTATCTTACAACAGACTTGGGATGATTTACATATGTCTTATAATGATGATAAACATAAATTAGTGTGTGTGTGGGGTGGGGGTGGGCGGGTTGATCCCCTTTACTGTCCTTTAACAACATCGCAGTGACTAGAGAGACAACAATACGTCTCTCTCCTATCCCCCTTTACTTAACTTTAACTTTAATATCATGTACCAGTAATACTCATAAGATTTTCTACACAAGCCAGAATACAATTTTAGCTGGTCTCAGATTTCAAACTTTGCACATGAGCGGATAATTAAAGCAAGCAAATAATTATCTTAAAATCGTGATGACATAATCTCCTGTTCCTGATAGCAGAGTTTGATTTCTTCTACCTTCAGGGGCCGTATTCTGAAAACGGTGTTATATTTTATGTTAGTGAAATGATGTTAATTGTCATAACAAATCAAAATCAGGACAAGTCATTGGTTAATGATTGCGCAAAGATGTCTGTGCCCGCGTAAAGTTAACAGAGACATCTGCGCAAGCACCAATGATTAGTGTTTATTGTGCGCAATTTCAATTTGTTATGGCAATTAACACAGTTTTCCCTAACACAAAAGATATCACCGTTTTCAGAATACGCCCCCAGAACAAATTGCTAGGACAATTGCAAATATTTCCTTTTGTTTTGTTTGTTTCTTGTCCGCAAAAGTGCATATGTATATACTAGTCTCTAATTGATGAGAATTTTTCTCATTATAAGCCATATACACTAAGTGCGTTGCCCTGTGCCCATTTTCTTGATGTTCGCTGATAAAATTTGGCAAATATACTGTTGAACTTTGCCAATAGTTCTGTTACATGGCTGGTGAATTCACCCTTTCAACCAGTTTTTGATCTCTCTTTTGATCTCTACCTCCCCCTCTTTATCTATTTTTAATTTCCTTTTCACACACTTTTTCTGTATTCTCTCTTTTATGGGAGTCATTTAACCCATGCAGACCCAAATGAGGTTACAAAATCAGTCCATTATCTAAATCACTGCCAATGGGGCCACATCCAAACAAAAAGAATATTGACTTAGGTGAATTTAACCAAACTGACGGTCCTATTGTACTAAATTTTTGAAAAACGATATGAATTTGTCTGAATACTGCAATATGCTAATAAGCTTGGTAAAATAATTCAGGCAATTATGCATTCACGACTTAGCACTTTCAGAACAATTTCTTCTCTCATATCATATTATTTTCAAAGGGTAATATATGAGCCAATAGGGCTGTTTCTTTCAATAAATGGAAATAAGGGTCCCAATTTGTGACATTCTTGGTGTCCTGCTTACATAAGGAACGCATATTGCATCTTCACTGTTAGAATAGTACTCAATCTTACTCCACTATTATTTTGTCTCTACCCAAAGCCACAAAAAAACCAGTGTGGTCCTTATGTACATGTAAGTGGGACACCAAAAGTGTCTTTATAGAAATACCCAAATACATTTTTTCATGACATTGGAATAATGCTTACCTGTTCCAAATCTCTTTTCTCTCTGGCTATAGAAATCAGAATAGGATGAAAACACAATCGGAATGATAGGTACCTGTACAGAAAACAAAGAATTTACTTATTGTTATTTATCTATTCCAGGCTTAAAACATATCTAGTAATGAAGAAAGAAATAAGAAATACCACCAACTTGTGTCCGAGGATAGTCAGAAAGAAATTAGTTCCTATTATACAGTTCTCCTCCCTAGTTAGCAGTTAACAAAACATACAAAAACATATATCAATACAAAGTAATAAATTCATTTCAGTTTATATTTATCAGCACATAATAATCATTAAAGAATGATCAAGTCACAGAAACAAAATAAAACAAAATAAAAGGCTAGCAAAGGGAGAACAGTAACTTATACAGTGAAACCTGTATATAAAGACTGCTCTAGGGAGACAAGAAAAGGGGGATGAGCGGGTGATCTTATGTACATGTACAGGTTGCTTTAATCCATGTTTTAATGTGAAATACTACTCTAGGGAAACAAATGATTGGTCTTAATACACAGGTGGTTGCTAAAGCAGGTTTCACTGTACAAGAGATAAAGGAAATAATGGATGTGATAAAAAGGAAGATTAACAATCGAATCGCTTAGGAAAAATACAGAACAAAGAGACAGAAACTGAAAGAAGAGGCTGTATTGGCTAAGAATAATAGGAACCAGTAGCAGGATGAAGTCCTTCATTTGCTATACCTTTCAGAGATTCCTTGAAATATGCCCCTTGCAACATACTTGAGGGAAAAATCACTAGACGTGATCATACATGTACACAAGTGTTTCTTTCTGTTGCTGGTACATACAGGTAAAAATAATTATTAGACCTAGCTTTTGTAGCTTTTGTAATAAGGGTACTGTAATCTGCATACAAAATTATAACAATGATTTGTCTTTGTACTTCATTGAATAAATACCAAATTCCAGCAATTATACCTTGCTTTTATGATATTTCCCGGTCTTGACCCTTAAATTGTTGGTGAACGGAGCAGCAAGCAAGGGGGCACCAGGCCCCAACGGGATGTTGCTAAGAATTCCGATGAGTGACGTAAATTTTTTGTTTTTTTGTTTTTTTTGTGGGTTGTGGGTTGATTTGTGGATATTTACAGTATGTAGGCTTATATGTATATGTATGTAGGTAGATATATGTGCACATGTATGTGTTTATTTGCCAGGTATAAGAGAACTGTTGCTGGGCTAGCGCCATGAGCGTCTTTGGACGGTGTGTGCGCTCTATATTAAAATATACACTATTATTATTTTATTTCCTTTTTACCACATTAGAATAACACTATCAGTAACCATTCTTGGTCTAATAATTTTTTCCAAGGCTGTATATAATGCCTATACATAATTTTTCGATTAATTACTGTATGTATACAGTCAGAAGCTAGAAATATTTCATATATACCGATAACATATGCAGAATCACTCAACAGATTAATTTAGTGAAATGATGTATGGATCAATTTATGCAAATCAAAATGAGGTATAGATGTATCAATAGTTACATTTTTCAAACAATTTCCCCTGTTGCTCTACAAAAACCGAGTCCATGTTTCAATGGCCATGGGCTTCTTGCATGAAAATGCTCGTATAACTTACATGTAACTTGCAATTGATTTAGCTGAAATTTTAAAGCGAGAGGGCCTTGGTCCAAAACTCAGAAAAATGCTGCTAAAAATGGAATGACATACATGTACACATGTAAGCATGGTGTACTTCACATTTCTCGAACAAGTCATTGTGCCCCGGGGGGGGGGGGGGGGGGGCATTTCATCAAGTGTCTTGTCAGTGACATTTACCAACAAATTTGCTCTCAGCCAATCAGATGTAACGATTTCAGTAGCTTATAACAGTTAGTGCAACTTGTCATTGATGACAAGTTTTATGAAACAGGGCCCAGGAGCCTTTGTTACATGCAGCTACTCTTTTATCACCCCCATCTGCCATTCATTCACACGTAAAAAGTTTTTATTTTGCTGTAGGATCTTTTTGAAGGGGAATCCAAAATTTGTAAAAAGCTGATATTTGTGAAAGCAGAAAAATAAGAGAAACAGGATTATGGAACTTTGAAAGAAATTGGACAATGAATAAGAAATTTATGAATGTTTGAAAAATGAGATGATCAGATCACTACATCTATGTGAATCTTAATGGGCAATTTGGTGAATGAACTTTGACGTATTCATGTACAACTCTCCTATTTCTTGTACACCAAAATATCATTAAATTCCTGTTTTCTCCTGAGCGCCTTTTCCCTCAGGGCAGTACTCAAAATGTATTGTAGATAGCACATTGATATAGGCCCTCCACAAAGAAAAAGATCCTACAAAGTTATACATTTTGAAAAGTAGATATTTTACCGTAGTCATTTTGTGTGTTAGAGGAAAAGGGAAAGTTGACCGCCGCGACATCACAGTGACCATATCGATTCAGGCAATATGAAATTCTTGTATTATCGTTATTATTATTTCATTTGGCAAAAATTCAAGTAACATAATTATATCAAACATGAGTAAAAGCAATTCCAGAGAAAACATAAATCACACAGCCGGTGCATCTGGCCAGGCTGCCAAGGTATGGAAAAAGTTAAGTTAATAACTATGGTCCGCAGACAGTCCTCCCCTTACCTGACCAGATGCACCCACATTGATTGAAGTACATTTCATATGGAAAACAATAGAGATAAAACATCATTATACAATAGATTGAAAGTTGTACAGAAAATATTACCTTAAAACCTTTATTCTTATTGTTATTATCATTCATATTGTTATCATTATCATCACTATTAGAATTAGCACTATTATTAATTTTATTACTTTTATCATTATTGTTAATATTGTTATCATTACTTTGATATTACTTTAGCTACAGAACTTTACTCACAATGAAATGGAAATTTCAACAATTTACAATCTAGAGCTACATGTACATGTATGTATAGAGATTACAAGTTTAATGAAAATCACGACTTTCTTATTGTTTGTCTGATTTTGTTCAAACTTCCACCAATCTGCTTCTCTGATTTTTCTGCTTTCCACACAAATCAAATTATTACAAACTTGGGATTGCCCTTTAAGGTGGTTAATCATGTCAAGTATATCACATTTGACTGTTTTTAGTCTGTTAGCGTGTGTTTCCGATTTGCAGGCATGGACAGGCTGCGTGCGCTGATTGGTTGTATTGCTGAACAATCCAGCTAGCGCACAAAGCTATGCCGACGATCAGTTCTCAGTTATGTCCTGGGCTAGAAGCGCACTGCATTTACACTTTCTGGAATATTGAAATTTTGTAGTACCAGGATATTATTTGTATATCAAAATAACTTTACAAACACATATTATATACAGTCAAACCTGTCTATAGCTGAAGGGAAACGGCAAAAGTGGCCGCTATAGACAGGTGGCCACTATAGAAAGGTCGGCGGCCATTTTTAATTCTTGCACGTAAACGCAACAACATCACTTGTACGTTGTAGTATACATGCATCCATATCACTTAGGAAAATAAGCTATAGATCTACAGATTTGTATAACATTTCATATGAAATATAAAATGCCAAAATAATGTGCTTTGTTGTCAATAAATGAGAAAAACAATAGATATAAGAGCAATCTGTGTAAAATAAAAGATTACATAAACAGACAAGATGAATGCGACTGCGTCTCCTATATGCCTCCGCCTAATTTCAGTTGATGGCTCAAACTGCTCTTGAAATATTGTGATAACCAGAATAAAAGCCTCTAATTACATGTTAACTGACCTCTTTGACATTTGACCTTACACCTTATAACCCAAGTTATCTCCTCCTAGTCATGAATACAAATTAGTTGAGATATGGTGATAACAATGTAAAACTACCCCAAAATCTAATCAGTTCCTCTTTCTATGGGGATACATACTGGTAACAAGTTTGAAGTTCTTACCTCAAACAGTTCTTCAGAAATCGCGGTAACGGTGCTAAAAACCAAGAATTTCATGTAATTTCATGTAAATTGACCTCTAGCTATCACCTCCTTATCCCAAAATCTAATCAGTTCATCTTCGTATGGGGATACATACTAGTACCAAGTTTGAAGTTCTTACCTCAAACGGTTCTTGAGATATCGCGGTAACGGTGCTAAAAACCAAGAATTTCATGTAATTTCATGTAAATTGACCTCTGTGACCTCTGACCTTTGACCTCCTTACCCCAAAACCTAATAAGTTCATCTTCGTATAGGGATACATACTAGTACCAAGTTTTAACTTCTTACCTCAAACGGTTCTTGAGATATCGCAGTAACGAGGCTAAAAACCAGTAATTTCATGTAATTTCATGTAAATTGACCTCTGTGACCTCTGACCTTCGACCTACTTACCCCAAAATCTCATCAGTTCATCTTTCTATGGGGATACATACTGGTACCAAGTTTGAAGTTCTCACCTCAGATAGTTCTTGAGATATCAAGGTAACGGTGCTAAAAACCAGTAATTTCATGTAATTTCATGTAAATTGACCTCTGTGACCTCTGACCTTTGACCTCCTTACCCCAAAACCTAATAAGTTCATCTTCGTATAGGGATACATACTAGTACCAAGTTTTAACTTCTTACCTCAAACGGTTCTTGAGATATCGCAGTAACGAGGCTAAAAACCAGTAATTTCATGTAATTTCATGTAAATTGACCTCTGTGACCTCTGACCTTCGACCTACTTACCCCAAAATCTCATCAGTTCATCTTTCTATGGGGATACATACTGGTACCAAGTTTGAAGTTCTCACCTCAGATAGTTCTTGAGATATCGCGGTAAAGGTGCTAAAAACCAGTAATTTCATGTAATTTCATGTAAATTGACCTCTGTGACCTCTGACCTTTGACCTACTTACCCCAAAATCTAATCAGTTCATCTTCGTATGGGGATACATACTAGTACCAAGTTTGAGGTTCCTACCTCAAATGATTCTTCAGATATCGCGGTAACGAAAAGTGGGACGGACGCACGCACGCACGCACGCACGGACGGACGACCCGACAACATAATGCCTCCGGCACCCACCTTTGGTGGGTGGAGGCATAACAATACTAGTGCTTAATTCTTACTCAAAAGACTTTTAAGCTCTAATTAGTCGGCAATGTGGTAAAACTTTTAGATCTTTCATAAAATCAGTACTACTTCTTGGCCATTGTAGAATCTATTCACAACGTTTGTGTGAAAGTGTGACTGAGCTAGGACTCGGTATACACATCGCGGCTTTATTATGGGAAAAGCTATTTTTTTGTGCATGAAGCTACGGCTCGACTTGATATTGGCGGCCGCTATATACCGCGGGATACATAATGGGTGGCCGCTGGCCGTGTTAGGCAGGTAACCGCTATATGCATGGTCTACAACACAGTAATTTCCTGCGGGGATTTTTTGGTGGCCGCTATAGACAGGTGGCCGCTAAGACAGGTTTGAATGTAACACGAAAATTCTTCAGTATATTTCAGTTTACTTGCATGATTATGAAAAGAAGTGAATTTTTGAATGTTCGAATGTATGAAAAGGAAAATTAAATAAATAAAATTATAAGAATAAAGAATATAAAAATCAGGTAGCATTTTCATTATACCTGCGGATAGGAAGAAGAACAAACAAGTTTGGAAAACGTCGAGGTCGACAGTTCATTGATCGAAGTCGTTTACCAGAACGCATAAAAACACAGTACTGAAACAGTGGGTGATTTTCGGTTTTCATGATTTGTTTTATTTATTTAATTTTGTTTTAGTTCTAGAATAATTTTAGATTCGCATGCTTCTTTGAGATTCTGAATTTCACCCATAATCTTCCCTGCTTGTTTGATAATTCTTTGGAATTTGCTAAAGTCCTTCTTTCTACACGCCCGCAGTACCAGACTACACAACTAAATAACATAACACTTTCTATAATGGATTTGTAAAACAAATTAAGAATAGTCTTACATGAAACAATTTCAATTTTCAGAGAAAATGCATTCTTTAAGACTTGAAAGATTTGTTAAAGCTATAGGTTAAGGGTTAGGTTGCAATTGGGTTTTAGGTTAGAGTTAGGGTTATGTGTGTAGTGTCTGTCAATGGTTGAAGTTTTATTCGGTCATTGTACAAAATTGACGGAGAGCAATTGTCGCTGAGCATGTATCAAACGACCAACTCACTGGATAACCTACCTGAGCTTGAATGGCAAGATGAAAAGCTCCTTTCTTGAAAGGTAGAAGACCCGTTTCCCTATTCCTAGTACCCTCTGGAAATATCCAAACTTTGACCTAGAAGAAAAACAAAGATATCATAATTTTATGCAATACAATTTTCCAACCCCTATGCCTCCTTTGCTTTTTTTTTAGCCTGGGTTTTACAAAATTATCGTCTTTGACTCACATTACAAAAAAAAATATTAATAAAAGATTTAAAAGGCACTGTCACAGTTTTCATGCTTGAACCAATGTGCATAATAAACGTTTTACAAACATCAAATTATCATGTCATTCTATCAACTGCCTAGTTCCTTTGGTCCATGGGTGCAATTTGTTTAAATATTCTGACAAGAAAAAGGAAAAAAAGGATTATATTTTTTGGTATTGACTTACACCCAAAAATCTCTGAACAGCAAACAAGAAAAATGAGGTGGAGGGGGTCCAGTCCCATTTAATCCCCCTCCCCCCCCCCCCCCCCAAACCCCATCTTGGCCACAAAGTGGCAAAGTAAAGTAAAAAATTCTGCATGCTTACTATATCCCTGGTAACATGATAAGACCTCCCTGATCTAATGTTCATGCAATATAAGCACAGTTATCAATTGATAACCCCCCCCCCCCCCCATCCTCCTGGACTTACATTATTATTGTTGATGTGCTTTGCAGTTTTCTCCATCGTGCTTTTGGCTTTATCTGGGTGTAGGCGATCTACAAAGACAGCCCCACACAGATACATAGATATGCCAAGTGGCCCACAGAACAACAGCTCTTTCTTTCCTACACACACACATCTCTTCGGCCAAACGCCAAATGAGAACATACCTACAGGATAAAGCAAAAGATAAGAGGATTAAACAACTGAGTTGGTCAAGGTCATAGATTTGGTAAAATATGAGTTGCGCTGCTGGTATCTATACTGAAGTTATAAAAACAACAGTAGTCAATCATCACCAATCAAAGTCTACAGTCTGATCTACTATTCAGGCTGAACAGTGCAATTATTGGAGTTCCAACAGTGGAAAGGAAATTTGAATGACAGACATGCATGAACATAGCATGTGATCTTGCAATCTCATCTGTAATCAAAATATTTCCAGATCCTGTCTAGGGTTTATGATGAATCTAAGTGCATTATTTAATGCGTTATCTCCAAAAAGCCCTATATGACCTCTTTTGGAATTCATGCATTAAAACATTTGATGAAAGTTCAACCAAAACATACAGTAGTTCAAACAATTCCAAGACTGGTGCTTATTAAACCAACTTGAAATCAATCGCAACTCACCAAAAATTGACAACTTTTCTCATAGGGAATATTCAATCAAATGTTATGGTTCCTTATCTACCGGTAATTTACTTTTCAAGACCCATACTTTAGACAAGAACTTTGCCTACCCCCCTCCCCCCCCCCCAAAAAAAAAAAAATTACTTTAAATAAATGCACAAAAACCAGAGAAATGGATTGAACAAGGTTTCAGGATACTATGACAACTGATAATGATAAGGAAGTTATGTACATGTATGAACACTATAAAGAGTATGAAAATCATACCATAAATCTACAATGCCATCCTTTAAAAATTAATTTCTTCATGCCTTTGGCCCAGGTTATAATGATATACATACATGTACAATGTAATTGCACTTTAATATGCACTTCAACTCTTCATGAAATAAGTACTTTCTATCATAAACTTGAAAACTAAAAATAGTTTTAATACATGTATGTCTAGATTCATAAATATACCTTATTGACACAAATTTTAATCAAACAATATTTCTTTTTTTCATGCTTCCGAAGAAAATTATATATTGTTTAAAAGTGAACATTATGTTCATAAACATGTTATGACAATCATTAATTGAATAAACTCATAAGGAAGTCATCTCTTGATGATAAAATGGGAAAATTAATGACATCAAAATAAATGAGGGAATGAGGTCATAACCTGAGGTCATAACCTTGGGTCATAAACCTTATGACCAATATCCCAAACTGTCTTCAATAAATAGATAGCAATTCCACATCATAACAAAACAAATTCACAACTTTCTTATTATTTTAGACAGACTTTCTTTAACCCCTCTCAGAAACCCATGCTTCTATCATGCTCACTAAAATAATGCGCATTAAGCAATAAAAATGGCTTCACAAACTATATAAAGCAGCAAGATCAGACCATTATTTTTAAACTGGGCGTTGTGGCGTGCGAAGTGGAAGTGGGAGTTATAAACTGATTCAGTGGACCCAGGTTCGAGCGGGTTCGAGCGGGTTCGAGCGGGTTCGAGCGGGTCTGCTCGCTATTCACAAGGATCGCTATTCATTTAACACACGTTATGAATAGCGTTCCTTATGAACTGTTATGAATAGTGGTCCTTATGAACGGAGGTCCTTATGAATAGCGAGGTAATTTGTCTATGGTTTGCTCGCTATTCATTAAGTCATGCATTATGGATAGCGGTCCTTATGAATAAGTGGTCCTTATGACTACCAAGGTTACCCTGGTTCGAGACTGAGTCACGTCTTTTGGATGGTGACGCTAAAGGTCAGTCCCCAGACGTAAATAATCATAAATGATTGATACATGTCTTTAAAACCCAATCACACACACGCATTATTTTACGAGCACATATTTAGGAACCCTGCATATTGCGGGATCAGAGAGGAAGAAGTTGCCATGGTAACCACAAATGCAAGCTACTGGTGTTGGCATGCATTCAGGATAATGCTAGGTCCGTATTATCGCATTCATAAACCTAGCATTTGCCAGAAAGCGTGGGTATTATGCTCGTAATAGCAGCCCTAAAATAATGCACATTATTTTGATGCAGATACAAAGTCCTATGATGTTCTTTATTCTTCTCCTTTTCTGCACTCTTACGGGTTAATGAAAGGGGTATATTATAAGATCTGTTTCTTTGAATCATCTGCTCCAATAGACCTGTTTACTAAGTGATTCAAATTTTATGCATACTTTAGAAACAAAGGTTGTTCTTGACAACCTGAAAACTTGCCAGAGGCTTGTCAGACATAGCAACAAGTAATATATGCAAACTTGATTCCAAGTATTGTAGTTCATTCATTAATAACAGGTTAATGGAATACCTCGTTACTAGGTCCCCAGGAAAGAAACATCCATAAATTTGAACACTTAGTAAACAGGTCTATTGAAAGCAAGTTATTCTGGGACCAAAGATAGCCTTAAACTCACTCAACACATCAATGGAAGATTGGTGATTGGCCACAATGACGGCTGGCTTATTGTAGTCCAGGTTGTGAAGACCTTTTACTTCAGCACGGATCCCAAACAGACCATTTGTATTGGAAAGCAACATTGAGACCCATCTGCAAATACAAACAAAGTGGCACGACTGTGTATTATGGACAGAAATACAATGTCAATATTTGAAGAAGCATTGGACAATGCCTATGGTATTCAAAATCTTCTTTGACATGGGTTGGAAAGATTTGTTTGAACAAAACACAACTTCAGCTTGAAAATATTCCAACAAAAAAAATAAAATATGAAAGATTGAATTTTCTTCTTCAATACCCTACACATGTAGATCCCGTTCTTAAAGTGCGGCCCATGGGCCACTTGCGGCCCGCGAGACAATTTCATGCAGCCCGCCAAAAGAGTATAGAGTACCGAAGTGTGACGTCATCAAATTTTGATTTTTGTATTTCAGTATTTTTATGACCATATTTAGGTAGAGCATGATGGAAAACGTTCACACATCAAATTTGACATGAATCAGTTCATGGTGACCCAAGGTATGGCTATATGAATATCTAATTAGCCCCATTGAAGTCAGTGTAAATCGGCCTGGTTCTTAACAGTTTAGAACCAGGCCAATTTAACACTGACTTCAATGGGGCTAAGGAGGTATTCATGCGGCCATATCTCGGGGCCCAATGAGCCAATTGCCATAAAATTTGGGCTCTGGATGTTTTTCACCATGTTCCTTTGAGATATGGTATAAAAAATGTCAAAATGAAAAAATAGCTTTTTGTGACGTCATCACTTCGGTACTCCATAGTTTTTCAAAAAATTTCTTGTTTTATGTAATATGTGGATACAGAATACATCATCCTAACTATTGATTTGAATAAGGGTATTACAATTTTTTGCTCGCTCACAAATAGCATATCATAATTATTTGTTTCCTGTCCTACCATCACGTATAGCTGAAAAAAAAATCAAACAAAGAAAAAAGAAATCAAACAAAGAGAAAAATAAGGATAATAAAACGGGAGGGGCATCTTTATATATAATACCATAAGGATTTGGGGTCTTTTCTTTGGTTTGAAACTTTGAATAGGTGCCTCCCCTGGCTCTTTTGGTCCCCTCCTTCTGGTACCCACGGGCGTGGAATGATCCCCAGATGGTTGCTGCAGTACCTTCAATATTTCATAAATTCATTTCTAAACTTTGAAATTTCTGGAGGGAGCACTAATTCAGCCAGTGGAACAGCTCACTGTCGTATGCACGAACGAATGCCTTTTTATGCACGCAACCTATACTGATTAGCTGTGAAGGGGAGGAATTTTATTGGGATACGGTATTGGCAAAGATCATTGGGACGCTTTGTATGCTGTACTATGTACAGATTCGATGTATACGGCGCAACAACACACGTTATTTGTTGTCAAAACGCACATGTATTATGTTTCACAGCAGGGGGGGGGGGCATGTCTCATTGAGGCCTGTCCATCATCCGCGTACACGAAAACGGATAAAAGGGGTACTTTTTCAGCGTTTTGGGGTATCAAAAACAGCAAAAATCAAGGAAAAGGGTGTCAAATTCAGAGGTTAGACGGGTTTCCCTGTTTAGGGTATCAAAATCTGCTCCTAATGCAATCTGCCTTTCAGCAAGTGATTTACGCGGATGATGTACAGGTCTCAATGAGACATTGGGGGGGGGGGGGCGGTCATCGTGATCGGTTAGGATCGATTGGTGCCTGTAAACTTTTCTGCCTTTTATTTAAGAAACTTTGGCTTCTTTGGAAGTTTGTTTATGTAAGCATTCCATTACTTTATATATTGAACTTTCATCAGGTTTTTATCTTGTTTTTTTTTTGTTGGGGTCTGTTTCTTAGTTGAACTTACTTCTTTCTGTGCTACAATTGTTTTGTTTGTTTGTTTTTTGGTTGTTTTTTTGTGGGGGGTTGATGTTCGATGAGACAGGGTGAAGGGGAGGAACATGTAACTGTTAGATCCTGGGTTCTTAATTATTTTGTCAGGCGGACCAGAAATATTCTTGAAATTAATTCGCGGGCCACTGAGTATTACACATACATATAAAGACGCCTGGGGCTCACGTTTCAATTGCCCAAATACATTGTATTAATTAGCTTTCTAGCTTTTCGATTCAAGCAAAAAATCAACACTTTAGAATCCTGAAAATCTAATTTCGTCATCAAAATGTGCTAATTTAGATCAGCTGAGATATAAAAATGACAAAGAGACCATTTCACTGGCCGGATATAAGATGGCGGTGCCAGAATGCAGAAAAATGCATTCATACCCAAATGGCTCATTTAAGGACTGTTGAACGGTTTTTTAATCCTCCTGTGTCCTTATTTTTTCGTTTTCATGTTTTTTTTTGTTTTTTTTTTAACTATATGTACGTGGTAGAACAGGGAACAGATAAATATGATACTGCTTTGATATTTGATACTTTTATTCATAACAATAGTTAGGATGATATTATATTATGCATTAACATAGTACTTAAAACAAGATTATTTTTTTTCTTACTAGATATTTTTGGCAGGCCGCAAGTGGCCCATGGGCCGCACTTTAAGAACAAGGGCGTTAGATGTGTAAAAAAATGGAGGGGGATTTCAACCACTTCATATTTTAGGGGGTCGGTCTTCCCTCTTCCCAAGACCCATATAAGGGGGCCATAATCCCCCTGAAAACAAAATGACAATAACTTCATTTTTTCTCATTTTTGCAACCGTTATAAGGGACGTATCGCTAATTATGCATGTTATGTTTTCATAGCCTTAAATTCTCTTTGAGTATTAAACCACAGAAACATGGCAACATCAAATCGCTCCCTCTAGCTCTACATGGATACACTAGTCGAACAAAATTATATCCAGGGTCTATTTGGGAGAATCCCGATCGGGTGTAAAGGAGATCGGGTGAAAAGTGAAACAACGGTCATTTAGTCTTCATCAAGATGAAAATGTAATTTCTTCAGATTTTGATAAATAACACATACTCACATGTCGTAAATACTTCTCAGTAATAATAAACGACATTAATTTGCGCTTATCTATTGTTTTAGGCACTGGCGCATGATAAATTCATAATTACGCGTTTGATATTCATCCCTTCTTCAAAACTGTTTAGAGCTATAGAGGTGGACTGGATTAAATATAAATTTATAAGATGTAGATGGGACGAATGCGGGGGGGGGGGGGGGGGGGGAAGGGGGGAGTGTGGGGGTAAAGAGGGCTGGGGAATGGATTGATTGGGGATCAATCTGACATAGTAACGTTACATTGACTAGACATAAGCTGTAGTTAGTATAGAGCCTAGATCTAGAGGTCTAATACATAGAGGCATCACTACTTGCGTCGGGGGGGGGGGGGGGAGGCTCTCAGTATATAGTGTGTGGTGGGTATGTGCCGCCCAGAAGACCCCCATTTTTAAATTCTAATTTCCGTTCCAAAGCATACCATTTTTTTCTTGAGAAAAAAAAATGAGAGAAAACCATTTCAAAGAACCGCTCTTTTTTTCATTCCGTCGTTCCGACCGTTCTGGCCTGCCCTGGCCCATTTCAAAGAATACTGTAAAAGTGGAAATTTTCACGGGATTAATTTTTCGCGCTCGGCTGAGTAAAGTGAATTTCGCGTGTTTTTAATTTCGCCAACGCGCTAGGCTCATGCGCAAAAGAATACATAAACAAAAATATTTGCGTGTTTTTATTTCAACAACGCGAAATATTCCACGTTTACAGTATCGTTTTGAAAAGTTCAAAAAGAGTTGCATTCCAGGTTCTAATTCCTCCGGGCTTTCCCCATTGCTTCCAATCCGGTTCCAATCCACCCCGGGGAATTCAGTTTTAATTCATGCTGAGCGCTTGCATGCAAATTAACCCCGCTTAGGCTATATGAATACACACACCAATGACCAATGACACATAGCATTTAGCTAATGGGAGCTTGTGCGAACCAGTTCCGTAGCATCATAATTATTGTAATCCAGTTCCAAAGACCCCCCCTTTTCCAAAATGTTAGTAGTCTGGTAGTTCCGAAGACCATCCTTTTCAGGAAATGCTTGTTCCAATCGAAGCCCCCTTTTTTGTCTTGCCGGCGGCACATACCCACCAGGTCAAGTGGGCGAGTGCCCAACCCCCCCCCCCCCTTCCCCCGGGGCCTGCATCCAGAACTCAACCTTAAGTAACCTTTAGGTAATTACTTCGACCCCTGTTACACCAAAATACATACCCGAGAACAGTCTCGGGACGCCCCGAGTTTGGTTTCCCAAAAACTGACCCAATTTTTTTAATCCCTGTTGTACACCAAAATCTTAAGTCTCGGGGCGTCCCGAGACTGCTGCTCCCCCCCCCCCCCCTCCCCCCCCACCCCGTTCTAATCTTACCGATGATTTGAAGGATCTCGCGGCCTGGGAAGTGACAAAATCATGACGAAAAATGATACAATCTGCAGCAATGTGTAGTAGAGTGTCATCTTTGCATAATATTTAAATGTGTTGCTCAGCTCATACAAAAGTATCAACCCCAGCAACAAACTGATCACAAATATTTGCACCCAGTCGAGCTCCATGTTGCACTTGCACTTGCAGCCTTTCAAACTTCAATTTTTGCAAGTTGCAGCGTCTTATCTGACTCGACTGAAAAGTGAAACGACTGAGCCAAATTCAATCGCAAGAAACAATCAAATTTATTTGCTGTCGACTCGATCCTTCTGTTCTGGCTTCTTGACTTCAGTTCAGGGCAAGTTCAGCTTTCTCTACTTTCGGCTGAGACAGTGAGCATGCTGAGTGACACTACACTAGTCAGTAGTATTAACTCGAGATCAGCTTAAATTAAAGTACGGTAATTCATGATGCACAGTTATCGTCTCAATCTTGCTAAATTAGCTCTGCCATGTCTGCTAAAAAAACCACAGCACACATAGAAAACGCCTCTTCTCTTTTGCTTACTCGACCTCAGTGTCTGCCATTTGTACGGTATTCATTATTAGTTACGGTACGGTACCCACTGACCGTAAAGAGGTCAGTGCTAATAAATAATGGAGTGGCGGTACCTACCGCATGCGGTAGTATGAAGACAGATTACTCTCACCTACTTCCGTAGTTCATTCAGCAGCTCAGGCGTAAATTGGTGTGTTAAAAAAGAGGGGGTATGTTCGCCATATAGGTACTGGTATAACACGTGAACAGATATCTCATTTTTTTTCTTAATATTTCATATCTTACTCTATCTTTTTTAAGTCTAATTTTTATTTTAAAAAATAATATTAATGGTATATTTATTGGAAATCTGTATGGCAGCTAGTAGGCTGAATTGTAATTTTTTTTACAAGTAAAAAGGAAATGCATTCAAGAAGAACAAACATAAATTACAACAACATAATCATGAGAATAAATATGCATAGAACATTTTTGTTCATTTTTATGTATTGGAAATAAATACTGAATTGAATTAATAAATTAATCATTACTCATTAATAAATGATTGTGACTACATTTAAGTGACGGTATATTTCACCTCTGCTTATATCATGTTCGTCCAAGAAGAAGGATTGGATGAAGGAGAAAAAGAAGAAGGAGGAGGAGGAGGAGAAGAAGAAGAAGAAGAAGAAGAAGAGGAGGAGGAGGAGGAGGAGATCATGAGGAGGAAGAGGAAGAGGAGGGGGAAGAAAAGCGAAAGGATCAAAAAGGAGGTCACCCCAGGAGGTCACATGCAGAGTGGGATGAAATAGGCAATAGATAATAGACAGGAGAATTAAAGAATAGACCAAGGAAAAGGCGGACGAAAAGAAGATTGTGAGCGTATTTATTAACTTTGTACATCAGAGTTTATATATACACGGATATTTTGCACGAGAGAAAGGATGGATCCATTCTTTCGTACAAAAATTACACTATCCATAGTTCCAAAAACTTTTCTTGAACCCAGAGGCGTCGCTAGAGGGGGGTGTGTGTGTGTGTGGGGGGGGGGGTGTCACACCCCCGCCCTCACAATTTTTGTCGGTAAATCCGCCACCTCTGTCGGCAAAAAAAGGAGGGGGAAAGGAAAGAGAAAAGGAAAAGGAGAAAGAAAAGGGAAAGGAAAGGAAAACTAAAAAAGGAAGAGGAAAGAAAAGAAGGAAAAGGTAAGGGAAGGAAAGAAAAAGAAGGAAAAACTCAGGGCCAATTTTTTTTGCTCACTCGCTTCGCTCGCTCGCAAGAACACTGGAATACTGATATTCGAGCAAAAGGCACCCCCCTTCGGTAAATGGATGCAGCCCCCCTTCCCTCGAGGATTTTCAAAGTTCCGATATTCATATTCGGGCAGCAAGGTGCTAGTATATCCAAATATTGGGGAAAGCAAGGTTCCCGTATAATAATATTATGTAACTTATTATTTCACTAGGATAAGTTTTTAAAAATTTTGCTCGCTCGCTTCGCTCACTCGCAAGAACACTGGAATTTAATATTGGGGGAAAAAGCGTCCCCATTCGGCAATGGGCTGTAGCCCCTCTTTCCCCGAGGATTTTCAAAGTTACGATATTCATATTCAGGCAGCGAGGTGCTGGAATATCCATGTATTATGAAGCAGTGCAAGGTTCCCAGATAATACCTTGTATGTAATTTCTGTACATTTTCGCTCGGAAAAGTTTTTTCAAAGTTCCAATATTCGTATTCGGGAAGCATGGTGCTATAATATCCAAATATTTTGGGAAGCAACGTTCCCAGATAATAATATGTAACTTGTGTATGTAACTTCTGTAATTTTCACTTGGAAAAGTTTTTTAAAAATTTGCTCGCTCGCTTCGTTCGCTCGCAACAACACTGCAAATTTAATATTGGGGGAAAAAGCGTCCCCCTGTGGCAATGGGCTGCAGCCCCTCTTTCCCCGAGGATTTTCAAAGTTACGATATTCATATTCGGGCAGTGAGGTGCTGGAATATCCAGTATTTTTGAAGCATTGCATGGTTCCCATATAATAATATTATGTACCTTGTGTATATGTAACTTCTGTACATTTTCACTACGAAAAGTTAAACAAAGTTAAGCTCGCTTGCATCGCTCACTCGCAAACATTTAGAAATTGAAAAGTTGATATTCGGGCAAAAGGCATCCCCTACGGCAATGGGATGCAGCCCCCCCCCCCCCCCCCGAGGATTTTCAAAGTTCCGATATTCGGGCAACCACCACTTCACATTAGGGCAGCGAGGTGCCAGAATATCCACATATTCGGCAGCGAGGTCCCCAGATAATTATGTAACCTCTGTACAATTTCACTAAGAAAAGTTTTAAAAGAAATTTTCAAAAATGGGCCCGTATGATCAAGATCTCGATACATCTGCGATTTTCTCTTATTATTGCGAGTGGGGGGTTAAGGTTTAGGCCTTGCATATTTGTCGGTAAATTTGGGTGTCACACACTAAGAATTTGTCGGCATATTTGGGTGTCACAGCCCCCCCCCCCCCCTCATTCAAAATGTTCTAGCGACGCCCCTGCTTGAACCTTTTATTGTCAATAAATGGCACTATGAATCCCCCGGATCATGTCTGCTCATTGACAGTCATCTGCCATAGGGTTAACACATGGAAACAGGCATTTTGAAATTATTTTAATTCCACTAGTATTTGAAATTATGAAAAATGTAATTTACATGAAATGTAAAGCTCTGAAAAGGTATAATTAAAGCTCGACGAGTTTAATATACCCCGCATAAATAAAGGGGAATATGTATGCCTTTGACCCCCCCCCAAAAAAAAAAATAATAATATATATATATATATATATATATATATATATATATATATATATATATATATATATTTATATATATATATAAATAAATAAATAAATTAAAAAAAAAATAATAAAAAAAAATAAATATATAAATAAATAAAATGAAAAAAAATAAAAAATAAATAAATAAATAAATAAAAATAAAGTCTCGCCTGCCATATAGGTTTACACAGGTTTTCACAAAACAAAGGGTCATATCCATGCAGTTTACATTGTCTTGATCCGTTCATTCGGTTTAACAAGTCCATTTACATTCCATGAGCTCATATTTATTTGTTTCGATATCTTAGAGATTGTGGGGTGGATAGGGTATAAGGATTGTAATGGTTAATATATTGGCCTTAAAAAACAAAAACAAAAACAACACACACATAAAAAGCATACGTAATATAGGATATCTTACTCAATACCTTCAATGTGAGGATATGCATAGTGTACACACTTACATTCGTTAGAACAAATCAGAAGACTCACTACAATATACATTAATTTTGTTACATAGTCATGCCGTGCACGAATAAGTACAATCGCAATACAAGCCCTAGATTGGGGAGGGGGGGGGGGGGGGGTAGCATCTCTGATGCTATATGTTTCTTTCTTTCATTTACCTTTCCTGGTTGATTCTCACTGTTTGCCCTTGGGCCAAAGGTTGTCTGAATTATGTTCCCAGAGATCGCTGAGATTATCATCCACAAATAGGCGTTCAAGGGGGCTTTTATATTTTCAATTTTGTAGAGTATTCGTTATTGTTTTCATTAATTGGTGTGTCTTTCCAGGCTTTTATATATCTTTCTATTTGCCGAGTAAAGCTTCCCTTTAACCTTCTGATAGAAAAGGTGTCATGATTTTGCCAAATAATATGCGAAAATCCTAATGAGTTATAAAAAGATTTCATGTGTTTGCAATAATTATTGGTGTATATGTTCATGCCTTCAATGTAAGTTTGCTTTACTAAGTTTTCGTCTTCGGAGTTTATTATGTGGTGCCAACAGCCGACTGCAAAGCAAGGGGGAATCGCCCGGTTTCCGCCAAGACGGCGCTGTTCATCGCTGATCTATAGTCGTTCCTATTATGATTTTAAAAACGGCTTTACTTGCAAGGCTTCTGGTAGAAAGGTTTGAGAACATTTTTCAAGTTCTTTAGTCTCATTTATCAAATATTTAAGCCCCCGTATTTCAGAATTATAAAGAATGATCGGTTTTATACAGGTATCGAAAAGTTTTGAATATGGTATTAATCACATTCGGTCTTTCGGGAAGATGTTTCGTATAGGTTAAACACGGCCTTTTGGGCCTTATTGATTAGATGTTTAATTGCGTGTGTAAATATTAAATGTGCCCGATGGTTTGAAGATTATACCTAAACATTTGTATCGATAGTTACTTCTATTTTGGTTTTATCAAATAAAAATACATTTCTCTTCATCATTCTTCCCGCCTTATTGAAAATCATTATCTTTGTCTTTTCCGTGTTAACTTCTAAATTCCACTTTTCACAATATTCAGTGCACGCTATTTGAAGCCCACACTCTTTTTCAGATACGATAACAAGATCATCAGCATACATAAGGCATGACATTTTTTCTTCTGAACTTAATGCCACCGGATGGCAATCATCTCCGAATGAATCTACAATATCGTTTAGATACAGAGAGAAAAGGGTCGGGCTTAGTACACCCTTGTTTTACTCCTACCGAAGTGCACGGGGAAAGAGGGGGTAATTTTGTTTTGGAGTTTAATAGAAAATCGTACATCTTTTGGGTGGCCAGCCCCAGACTGGAATGTTCCCTTGTGGAGTGGAGAATGTGCACTATAAGTGCAGAATCGTAATAGGATCCAAATACTGGGGTACACTGTACAGCGCTTTGAGCAGTTACTAACTGGAAAAGCACCATATAAATGCAGATTATTATTATTATTATTATTATCTTTCATATTTTCAATTACGTCGTATAGAGTGGACCGGTTATATTGTATTTTTTAAATTTGAGTCTGACACTGACAGTCCATGACAGGGGCGGATGCTGGATGTATAGTAAAAGGGGGGCACACAAATGCAGGGCTTTCAAATTATTTTTAGGGAATTCTCGCCAGCCCTCCAAAAGTCGCTCAGTTGGGGAAGGGGTGGGGTGGCCAGTGGCGAGATTTTTTTTGTCAGCCCTCCAAAATTTGCTCAGTGGAGGGGGGGGGGGGAGGGAGGGGTGGCAAGATTTTTTTCCTTCTCGCCAGCCCTCCAAAAGTCGCTCAGAGGGGGAGGGGGAGGGAGGTAACAGATTCTGTGGGTCCAATTTTCCTCCAAAATTCTCTGACAAGCAAAAAAGAAGGAAGGAACGGAGCCGGAAAAGTATATTAAGGGGGCAAATTTTTTTTAATTGTGTACTTAAGGTATGCCAGTTGGGTTTCAAAAGGGGGGGGGGGCCGCGGCCGATTCGGGCCCCGGATCCGCCCCTGCTATTCTGTCATGGATGTGAAGAATGGGATTGCATAGTGTTGGTGGTCGATCTCATTGATAAAGATTGAAAAAAGAACAATAAGAGATCTTATATTATATTATTTTGTCCTCATTTCTATTGGATTCATTTTTACATATCGGTTGTAAGAGAGAATAAGAGAGTAATAAAAAATGAAAGCCTGTGAGAGGTGGAGGGAAGGGAGAGGGAGACAGAGAGAGCTGGGGGCAGGAGAGGGGCAAAAGGATATTCCTACCAAGACAGAATAGGACTCACTGGTAACATAACAAGACAGAATAGGACTGGTAATTGTTGGTTACTAGTTAATTCAATTCAAAATACGGAGGCCGTTTTTTCCCTTTTCATTATAATTGGTAGCCATTAGGCCCTATTGCGCTGGTGAGGGCTTCGAAGCATGCCCCTTTACTGTTTTCTTCGCCTGTCGTCTCAAACTGCGACAGCAGAATATTACAAATAACTCACTGTCATGGTGGCGTATTCAGGTATGCAAGGGGAGGGGAGAGGAGGGGGGGGGGGGGTCTCACGCCTGACGAACAAAAAATCATCGGACTTTTCATGTTCCTTCCGGGGGGAGGGTGGGGCAGGGAGAAGACACACATTTCCTTTCACTCGATGTGTAACTAAGATATGTCAGATTTGGTTTTGGCTGGCACGTAGGGGCACGTGCATTCCTGGATATACGCCACCAATAAAAATAAGAAAATCTTATAGATACGCCACTTTCAATTAATCTCTATATTTATATAAGGAATTGCTCGCACGCAATCTCATTTTAATAAAGCCTTTTCTGTGTTGACTTTTAACGGAATAAGGCCTATAAATTTACATTATAGGTCTATAATCACTGGTGTATCCAGGGGCACAAGGGGTCCATGATGACCCCCCTATTCAGCCCCTAAAAAGGCGAGAGCAAAAAACTGGGGGAAGTGAGAGAAAAAAAGCCTATCTTTCTCACAAAATTTACTAAAATGTCAGAGCTTTCGCACTTCGCGCAGCAAGGGGGAAACTCCTTCCTCCCTGCACCCACCCATGTTACATACAGTGCAGTATTGCGTCCAGGCAATTGAAAAGCAGTCAGGGCGTCAACTATAACTTTCCGCCTAAAAAGGTGCTACGAGCCGTTATCTTTCTCTCAATTTGCTATAAAGCGTCAGAGCTTTCACCCCACCCCCTCTGCTCATCACAGTTTCGCATGCTTCGCGTGCTCACAGACGTCCCTTAAAATGAAATCCTGGCTACGCCACTGTCTATAATCCCCATAATTTGCATAAATCATGATATCAAATGAAATGATCTCATTTAGAACTATAAAGGCCGTCAAAGGCGGCAGACCCACGCCTTAACCCAATAGGTTTTGTTTTGTTGCGATTATTTTTGTAAGCAGTAGCCATTCAAAGGGGATAACAAGAGGCACATCTCCCCCCCCCCCCAATAAATTTTGCCATATCCAGGTCATAGCTTTGTGTGTCCCCACCCTTGAAAAAATTCTTCTGAAAAAGATATTTTATTATTGAAACATCCCTCCCCTAAAAGTAATTGATTAGACATGTCAGAGAGCGTGGCGTGGTGAGAAAAAAAATGTTAGCAATTTGTATTCAGTGTTCAGTCCAAGGCCGTACGCAGAAATTTTTTTCCTGGGGGGGGGGGGGGGGGGCAAGATGATCGCTTTCAAAGGAACCCATAACTTGAAGTCTAAAACCCGATTTAAAAAAAGTATGATTTTGAAATTTCTGGGGGGGGGGGGGGCAACTGCCCCCCCCCCCCCCCTCCCCGCTGCGTACGGCCTTGGTTCAGTCATGTCAGTGTTAGTAAATGTATTCATGTTCTATCTTTACATTGCAATTCGGGTTGTTGTTGTTTTTTTCATCGGGCTTGGATAAAATAAATATGACGACAAAAGAAGTTGGATCTCGACTTGAAAATGACGTGCATGCGAGGCACAGAGCTTACTCACTCAGTACTACAGTCAGCCGGCCCCAGGCACTTCGCGACAGTGCTGTGTATAGTTATGTACGTACACTACAGCTACTCAGCCACTCACTCAGATCAACACACGCGAACACTCGCGAGTGCGATAGACTCACTCACGTCGAACAAACGCACCAGATTTTCACCGAAAACAATTAAAATCACGTACTACACGTCCACCAGGATAAAATAAATCACAAAAACTTCCACAACAAAGTGGAAAGAACCGGGGAAAATAAACAGAAATGCACAGAAGATAAGAAATAGGAGAAATTAGACGTGCTAGGCTATACGTATACCGTATACCTAGCCGCTTTCGATTTCGCAACGAGAGTACAGTTCAAGCGCGAAAAATCCCTTGTTGCTGGGATACGTTGGCTTTGAATATTCATTGCAGGCTCGTGCGGATTTGAAGTGAAATAGCAAATAATGGGTCTAAAAGTCTTCTAAAATTCATAAACCTGAAATAGATTTTTGGTGAGACGAAGTAATGAGTGTTTTGATTGACCAAAATATTTCTGCATCGGCAGGCGAAGTTTGGGGTCATCAAACTTTCTAGTTTCTATCCTGTCACTCTCTGAACTGAAGTTCCTATACTTTACTACAGGGTCAAAAGTTCAAGGTCACACAGAATTTGCAGGGGTCAACCAATCATCACCAAAATCTAATCGATTCTTTCCTGTCACTTTCTGAACATTCCCTGAAAATTTGGTGCAAATCCGTTCACCCGTTCTGTTGTTATCTTGTACACAAACAAACAAACAAACAAACAAACATACAAACAAACAAAAAAAAAACAAAAAAAAACAAACATACGGAGCCCTTTACATAACCCTGCCGATTTCATCGGCGTGGGTCTCAAGTGTGGCCATAAATATAAAGATAGCATTTTATCGATTATTTTGTTTTACTTTTCTCGACATTCCCGTCAGATATCGTAGTGTTTGCTCATATAAAGCTTAATATCAGGGAACATGTTTGGACGCCCCCCTCCCAATCACATAAATATTAATAGAAATTTCACAGCAAATAACTAACAAAAATACAAACATCTCTCCTATAGATCCCCCTCCCAACTCTCTTCCTCTCCTCCGCTGGTATAGTTAGAGTTGATTTCTATCTGTTTTGGGACATCAGTTTGTATTTGAAGGAACAATATCAAGATTATGCCCTTTATTACGGCTTTACCAAAAGCGATGGACAGAAAAAGAAGAAAAATAAAGAAAATAGAAAATACAAACATCTTGATAAAGACTATAATAACATTTCCATCTCGGCTGATCGAAATGTAGCACAATATATACGCGTGCTTTATTTCGGGACTGAGCACTCTTCGTATTTATACTCTTTGGTACCGGTAAATGGGTCTGTTCCTCTGTTCACAAAGTTGGGGCACCAAAACGTGACATTTTATCGTAAAAACATTGTAGTTTTAACACTATGACTTACACCAGTAAGTTGTTTTATATGAATGTACTTGGTGCCTCCAGGAAGCTTTTGAAGAACACAAGACAAATTGTTTTGAGAGGCATTTTCAAAATATTGACAAAAACATACTGGTGTCCCATGTTACATCCACAACCACCCTTTTTTTAGATTACCAGCATATCTACATGCATGATACCTTACATAGCTAAATCCTAATGGGTACAATGTGTTATAGTGCTGACTTAATGAAGCAAAACTTTTAACAAAAGAATAACTATCTTCCTTGAGTTTATCATGAATGTTGTGGGTGTAACGGTTTCCAATCAAATGTCACAAATTGTGGATGAACGGGACACCAAAGAATATCTGCAACTTTCATCAATAACTCTTGAAGTCAGTATACTCTCATTGCAGTTGTTGTTGCATTGAATTAAATAGAGAGCCTAAAGTAACCAGGCAAATACTTATCATCAAGAGCATTATGGATGTGCCGTTATGTCTCAAAATGAGACTTTGTGGATGTAACACGGACACGATGTCCAGTTACATCCACACGCTGGTTTTTCATAATTATTTCCAAAATACATTGTGGAACAACATGTTTATGATTCTCAGATGCCTTTTATTTTCACCAGAGATAGAATGGCCAAGTATGAAAATTCTAACGAGACTTTTTCATCGAATTACAGGGGATTAAAGAAAAAATGCCTCAAAAGGTGCCCCAACTTTGTGAACAGACCCAAATACCAAGCATAACACGCAGTGCTATTACCATACAGGCACACTACCAAAGATCTTAAAAGGGAAGATAGAACACTCCTCTGATTCTGTGCAGGGCTTGTATTGTTGAGTTGAGCTCTTCGTCATTGCGCACGGCGAGTTGAAGGTGGCGAGGTACGATGTAACGGCCAAGGGAAGGGCGCCAAAAAGAGTTGGGTAGGTAAACTGACGCATTGACTGCAGTGTACAAACCATTTGGTGAAAATGACCCGGAGGGATGAAATACTGTAACAGGAAGGAAACCAGACGCCTCTATGAATTTAGAAGTGGGAAAGGGCTTGAAAATTAAGTGAGGAGAAAAAAAAAAGGGGGGGGGGGGTATATTCAACAGGGGACATGCAACTATTACATGTTGTTCCATTATGTCCGTGCCCATTTTCTTTACACTTAAATATCATTTTCAAAATGTATTGGTTTTTCAAAAGATGAACAATAGGTAAAAATATTAATCATACATCCACACACACATACACACTTTTTTGTTTTTCAGTAATCTTCATTCAATTTCTACATTATTCTTGAATGTATACAACAAATTACAATCGATAAAATATTGAAACAAGGCATATACAATAAAAATATAATAGGGTTCAAATATAATTTAATGAAATGGAATCATTTAAAAAGAGGACGTAGAAAAAAAATGCCCCCTCCTTACCTCAAACAATGAATATCAAATTGTATAACATAATTCATTCTTACTCTAGACTCCTTATTCCACTTACTTCCATTCCACTTACTTCCATCCCCCGCTCGCCCCCTACTTAACCCCATATCATAGCATACACACACACACACACACACACTTTTTTTCTTTTCATAATTTTTTTATTCCTTGATTCAGATTTTTTTTCAAAATGATTACAAATTAAGCATTAATTACACAATATAATTCAACATGGCAATAGACAATACAAATAATACAATTCCATAACATGCCATTCATAAATAAACCATAGTACAACTTAAAGTAGATATTCAAAGAAAATCACAAATATGGCAATTAATGTATCACTAGAAACTGGGAAGCTTACAGATGGCAATCGCAGGCGCGGATCCAGGATTGAGTAAAAGAGGGGGCACAAAAATGAAAGTTTGTGAAAAGGTAGACCCGTATTTTTTTGGTCTCGCCAGCTTCTCGAAAAGTCGCTCAGTGGGGGGGGGGGGGGGGGGGGCGGGGGGGTAGGAGCAAAAAAAAAATCGCTCAGTAGGGGGGGCACAATCGAGGAAATGGGCGATCGTCTATGGTAAAAATTCATACTTCTCTTACAAAGGGGCACAGCCGGCCCGTGCCCCCCCCCCTGGATCCGCGCCTGCAATCGTATAAGTTTTATATCAACTGCGTATCTGATGATTATAAAAACAACACGAATAAAAGCTCTTCTCAGCATCTGGAATATCCGAGGATTCGCCAGAAATATAGCGATGTTTTGATGTCGTCACACTCGGGATCGATCCTGCTTAAGCAGACGACGTCCTATAATGAATGAACGTAATTGCAATGCATTTATTTATCAAATTATAAAGAGTTTGGTGTATTTAAACATGACCTTATTTCACACCATTATAAAGGGAAAGTGAAACTGATTCTGATAGCTAAAACCGTTTGATTGTAAATACACAGGAGAAGGGTCAATGATCAATGAAATAAACCCCACTTTCAAATTGAAAAGCCCTCCGAATAATAGCAGGATGGTATTCGTTCCCTCTTGAAACGCCGAACATGCCCCGGTGCAAGCAGCTGAAAATACAATGGCGTCTTATTTTGTTTACAAGTGACTGATTCCTTTATTTTTTTAACGCTGCATTTTTCATCAAAATAATACCATACACGAAGTTAAGAGTGAGGCAACAGACTAACATTAAGACTGACGCTAGTCAAGGAAGAGAAATAAGTGAAGAGGAGATGACAAAATAGGCTCTGAAAAATGTGTAAGATGTTATGGGACATCGTCTGCTTAGACAGGACTGATCCATGGTGTGTCGTCACATATCTCAGCAGCGTTCGAGGAGCTCTTCAGCTGCTTTATCGGGGGCTGTATTTTACCGTTTTATAATTGATAATAATCATTACTTCCAAGCGTTGAATTTGGATAACCTTGTTTAATTTATGCCATCTATGCAATAATAAGTATTAAGCCAATATTTCAAATCATTAAAGTTCTACTTTAACAAGGTATAGATTAAAGTATATACTAGTAGGACATTTGTGGCGGTTGTTAACAATTCACAGCAGAGCACAAGATACGATCTGCCAATGCAATAAGCCACTTCGGAGATGCAATCTGAGCATGAGCAGATAAAGGTCATCTGTACCAAATTCTAAAACCCACTGACACTAATATTCGATATGTGCTCATGAATGTCATGTAATCATTATTCAATTATGCACTAATGGTGCATTCCATGATATCCAGGTGGAAGTATTCTTTTCAAAGGGGGAAACAAAAGCTATTCATGAGGCACCTCTATCACTCCCAGAGTTATTTTTCTGAAGTGCACATAAAGGGACCCTCCATGTCTAAAATATCTGTGGATATTTGGGGTCATTAATTTTGTACCATGCGCTAACCCCCAACTGGCTTATACAATGCAATGCGATATGAGCGATCGTCAACTTCAACTTTGACCGCGTTACCGACACAGAACTTCTGCGGTTACCGACGACCGACATGTAAACAATGGTTAGCCTTAACTTCAGGGAAAATAAGCTTTCGTCCCTTTTACAGTAATTTCATTGTGCACCTAGCCTTCAGAATGTATATTCATTCGCTAATCTAGCTTCTTCTTTGACCAATTAGATATTGTATTTCGATGAAATTATACGACAATTAGACGCAAATGGAATATTAAAAATGTTACGCTATGGTAAGTATATCCATGGCTAAAACAAAACGCCTGATAACGGTACTAAGAAAGTTTGTCTAGGAGCTATAGGGCTCACATAAGTAATTCACGGCCCCATTCACTCACGTGTTATAACGAAGGTTGTCTATAAATCATATTTTGAACACCCCTCGGTAGAAATCGTTTAAATTCACAGAATAGAGACAAAATATAAATATCTCTCAAATAAAGTACCTAATTTGGGCACTTTCCCGGCGTTAAAAAAAGATATTTAGGCTGAAACAAGGCTAGCCGAAATTTCAGCCCATTTGCACATAGAAACAGTGGAAGTGCACCAGTGATAAAATAAATCCTTTAAAAATAATAAAAAGCTAGCCAACTTCGGCTAAGGTGTCAAATTGAAAAGAGTATGTGTATTAAACACCATTTACGCTTTTTAAATTTACTGAGGACAATCAATCGATTTTATATGAATATTTCTAATCAATTAATTTCAAATAATCTTTGCTCCGCCTCACCGGCATGCATTGCGAGCGGATGAATTACTTATGTGTGCCCTATAGGGTATAAACTCCAAATATATAGAAATCTCACCTCCCTGCGCGCACCCCTGTTACATACACTGCAATATTGCATCCAAAGTAATAATTGAATAGCAGTCAGGGCGTCGAACTATCTTGCTTTCGAGCGGAAGGGTGAAACTTCGACGGTGCTCACAACCACACCGCCCCCCCCCCCAAAAAAAAAATATAATAATAATAAATCCTGGCTAGAGGTTGAACAGAATTAGGCCTATTATGAAAATCAGTAAGGTACCGGTACCATCAGTAATGACTTGTCTACAACTCAGGGTATAATTTAGGTTTTCTTGGTCAAATTCGCAAAATTAGCTTTCAAATTCAAGTTTGCAAAGACGCCCAAGTCACACATGCAATTGACCTTTTCAAGGTTATGTCGTGAAACGCCCTGACCTAAATAGTATTTCCGATTTGTATCTTTATCACAGCTAGATTTTGTGCCAATAGTCAAGACTTTACCGTTCTCGGGATGAAAACTTAATAGCCATTTGGCAGACCAACTCTGAAGACTCTACCTGCAGACATGAAATATCCTCTGCACACGAAATTTTACTGAGAACTTTTGTGTCATTCGCATACAAGGTCTTACATTTCAGTGGTGACATCAGGCAGATCGTTGACGTAGATGAGAACACTGCCTTGACCTAATCTTCACTATCACACTATCTTGACCTAAGAAGGAGACAATCTGCCCCTTGAGAGATAATGGGGAATAATTATATGAAATCCGGGGGGGGGGGCACTTCCGGCCCGTGCCCCCCCCCCCTTTGGGAATAAAAGTATGCATTTTGACCATAGACGATCCGCCATTTTCTCGATTGTGCCCCCCCCCCCCCCCGCTTTTAGAACGAATACCTTTTTTTTTTTGCTTGTCAGGGAATATGGAGGGAAACTGGACCCCCCCCCCCCCCCCCCCCACTGAGTCACTTTTCGCGAAGCTGTTGAAGTTTGATGTTTGAATTTTATGTGTTCCACTTTCACATAAAAAAACATTCAGTTATTACTAGCATTATAAGCGTGAATATGCTTGTTTTTAAACCATTAATAATCCCTTTGAATATTGTTTAGATTAGTATTTAGCTTAGTTTTTATTGTTGTTTCGTTCGTTGTTTATGCTTTGTTAGAAGTATACGCAATGATTAACTGTTATAATTAATCGTAGGACCTCAAGGAAGACCAGTGTTATTCTAATAATAACGCTGAATTTGGGCCATCCTCCGTATCTAATTTTCTCGATGTACATGATTTTGATGTTTACCTATGTTGTATATGTTTTTTATATGATTCGGAAATAAATACAAACAAACAAACAAACAACCAAGTTCAAAACTTACGAGTAAAGAACTCAAATCAAGTACAATGTGCGGTAAATAGGTGGAAAGTTTAGAGAGATATAGGAACGACTGGGGAAAACAAGATAAAGTGAACTGTGACTCTATGAGGAGCCTAAATAAAAGGTATAGCTTATAAATGATTAGGCTCCCCGTTTAGAGTACATATAAGTCATTTGTAAGTAATTGTGATTAATATGTGATAAAAAGCGAATCGGAATAGAAATATCAGATTCACTAAACAGGCCGTAGCCAGAGGGGGGTCGGGGGTCGGACCCCCCCCCCCTTCTTGGGCTGAGGTCCGCTTTTTCATGAACCCCCCCCCCCCCCCCCCACACACACACCTTTAATCTTTGTTACCAGAATTACCCGCTGTCAGTTGTACAGCATCAAAGCTGGTGTAGTGAGTTGCAGTGCCCCCCCCCCCCTAGCAGGTCCGTATTGATTATGACAAAAAGGTCCACTTTTGCCAAAAACGACCCACCCCTTTAGAAACCCTGGCTACGGGCCTGCTAAACGAACAAGGAGAGCAAAGCTCATAATGAGGAGTAAAGAAAAGAAAACGACGAAAGAGACTAAAGAAAAGAAGAGAACGAAGAAGAAGAAAGAAGCGAAAGAAAAATTGTAAAGTCAGGACAGTATAACAAGAACAAAGTCTATGTGACCACCTGTACGATCCATCATGACGTGAATATTCAGACATACTTACTTAAAAGGTAACATCTTAGCTTCCAAAAGACTTGTTGGCGGAGCTATCAACCAGTTCGTTTTTCAGGCTATTCCAGAATTTTGGTGCAGTAAAGGTTTTGTTTTGCAAAAACGTTGGGAGCTCGGGGGAGGTGGAAATGGTTTGTCTATTTAGTTGGGTAGGAATTTACAGCATACTGTTTAGTTTAAAAATAGGGAGGAATCATCAGGTAAATTACTTTTCGAGAGTTCGTATATTTTAATATTCAAAGATTCCAAGAAGGTACAAGTCAGATATCTCAAGAATATTACAGTTATAGAAAAGCTCAGAATGAATGATGTATGAGCACGAATTCAAACATTCTTTACAGTTCTTACAATCCCTTTTTGTCCATGGGGGTTATGGAGCTATTTTTCCATGTAAGTACAATAATTAAGATATAACTTATATAAGGCAAGATTAAGCCAGAACTTGTTCATAACACCTGAGTTACATGACAACAGTTTACATAAACAATCAGTTTGAACTTTCCACGTTAGTTTACTGTTTATATCAAAAATTTGATAGACTGAACCTGGGAAATAATTCATTGTTTCTTTGTATATGACCTGATAAGGATGATTAGCAAGAAATTTGTTTCATATAATGATGAGCGACAATCTGTTAGCTTTAATCCAGTCAAAAGCGCACTTTACTTCAGTGTTTACAATGTTCAGAAGTGTATACCAGGGTTGTGGTGAGAGCAAAAAATATTGGAGTCATCGGCAAAGAGGATATATGACAAGCAATGAGTTTTGGAGATCGTTAGTACATAAATTAAAATAGAGTAATTGACTGAAGGGTCGATTCAAATCCATTCATGTATACATATTATTTTCTATCAGTAAGGTAGTTCCTGAACCACTCCAAGGCCTTCCTCTTGATACCATAGTGAGATATGCAACAAAAAATATATCATGATCTGTAGTATCTAACATGTCTAAGGCCTTGGAGAAGTCCAGGAAAATACCTGCAGTGTGTGACACTGACTATAGCTCTGGCAATTTTATGAATACATATGTATTAGAAGCGCGTGCTTGAATAGAAACCCGGAGAGGACATGATTATTATTTAAAAACGTATATAATGAGTCCAGAATAAACAATTTTTATAGATTTTTAGAGAAGCTTGTTAGAAGTGATAAAGGGCCGTAATTACCTTTGTCTTTTTGGTGGCCTTTCTTGAATAGGTATAACCTTTACAATCTTCATTTTATTAGAAACAACGCCGTTTTTTAGTGATAGATTGACAATATGTGCCAAAAGAGAAACTATTTCATTAATGACATTTTTAGTAAAACATTAGTTATACCATGATACACAAAGCTGATTTTTTTTTGCTTTAAATATCTTAAAATGTCAATGGCTTAGGGGTTACTGTACACCCCGCCATGACTAAGCGCAATCGACTTTTTTTATCTTTCGTACTAAACGTACTGCAAACTGTTAACGAGAAAAAAAAAAAGAGTGGTTGCTCATGACGAAATCAAGAGGGTCTACTCCTATTTTACCTTTTTGTAAAATGTTCACATATAAGTTTAAGTATGAAATATCATATTTCATTGAATTTCCTTTCTAGCTATGTTGACCCCCCCCCCCCCCCCCCCCCCCCCTCCCCGGACTATTACTACCCACCCTCCTTCTCTATCTCTCAACTCCTTACAACCCCTCCCTCCTCTATATCTCAACTCATTACAACCCCTCCCTCCTCTCTCAACTCATTACAACCCCTCCCTCCTCTCTCTCTCAACTCATTACAACCCCTCCCTATTCTATACCTCAACTCACAACCTCTCTCCTCCTCCATCAACTCATTACAACCCTCCCTCCTTCTCCATCCCTCAATTCATTATAACCCCTCCCCTCCTCTATCTCTCAACTCATTACAACCCCTCCCTCCTCTATTTCTCAACTCATTACAACCTTTTCCTCTTTCGTTGTTTCACTGTCTCCTTCTTTCATTCTTAATGTAAACTCTTTCACATCTTCATATTCTAAGTTTCTAACACACAAAGAAAGCAAAAATATATCAAAACAGTAACCATATATGTAGTTCATATTACAGTATTATTGAAATTACATACAAGGAACATTTGTGCAATACATAAGTAGCATAAACTTATATTCATTAAAAAGAAAGCCCAGTAACTAAACTTGGAGAAGAGCAACTCCATGCAATTGCCAAAACCTGGTGAACCCAAATCAACAATAAAAATACAAGTGCGAAAAACAATATGTGAACAATTTTCAATGGATCTTTAATTACCAACTTGTGCTTCCCTTTTAAAAAACAGATACAGTTAACAAATATACATATATCTTTAAAAAAAAAACCTTTCCTAACAAGCATAATCTAATAGCATAATACCATGAGATTGTACAAAGGGGAATGGTTTTCACTATATTGAACAAAGCACAGAGTCTAGCTCCATGATAACCATAGAAAAATATATAGACAGTAATATTTAACAATACTTTAAAAAGACATTTGAAGACGAGCAAAACGTTACTAGTATTTTTGCAATACATATTTTTCAGATCAAGTCAGTGGTCTGTTAATTAGGGAATTTGCTTCATGAATGCAGCTAAACAAACTCTGGTCTATTTTTGAACTGTATATCTGCGAAACAGAAGGCAAAAGAAAGTCATATACATTTACTTAAAGTTGACAAATAATCAGCACACCAATGCAAAGAATGAAAGTGAAGAATGAAAGTTAGGTGAGAAATAAGGAGAGTCATCTTAAAAATATTTAAAAATCTACAGGTATCAAGGCTCCACGAGGTTCAATTTCTTTTTATGGCTGTGCGAAATGTAAAAATTTCAGTTTCTGAGAAGTTACAATACACAATGTACAATATACCATGTACCGACGCTCACTCATTGCATGCCCCTTGTTCTCCATAGACATAACTTAAGGTTGTTAAATATGCCAGGATCCCCCTCTCACAATTGTATGACGTACATCTCATTAAGTTGTCTTCTCAGCTGAATTAGGAAGACATTTCATCAGTTGGTCATAAAACATTACAAATACAATTTAATTTCTACAAATGTTGAATTTTGATCCATTACATGAGGAAAGAGTAGCGTTTAGGCCACATTTAATACATCACCATCATGCATTGCGTCAAAATATACAAAATCCTTCATTGAGCATACAGTTTATCTGTTTGAATCTGGTCTACTGCATGGCAGCAATAATATATGAATCAAACATTTCAACATGAGCGAATGCACTATGAAAAGAAGTCTGCATGATGATTTGGACTATGAAGTGGAATAAATCTTTCTTATGATATGCAACACCCAATTATTGCAAGGCACAAGAAGGCAGTAGTAAGGATGTTTTCATTTGATCTAGCTCAGTTCCATACCAACTTTTTTCTTAGAAACATGAAGAATATTAAAAGAAATTGCATCCTTACCCTCATACAAGCCTCCAGTTTGTGTGTTGAGAAATACTTTACAATGGTGTCGGATGGGGTATGTATGCATCATTTCCCAACTATACCCCACAGCTTACATGGAAAGTCCACTTTGGAATCAAGTTTGCTTAAACAAACACATAGAAATGAGAGAAGCAGATCAGTGGAAGTTCGTGGAAAATCTGATATCAAATGCCAATTCGTAACTTTGTCAGGTACGTTGCTAATGTGAGTTTTATTAATAGCAACCTTAAACATTTATTTTTATTCCGTATCAAATTTTGGTCAAACACAACTGATTTGCTTCTCACGTTTTATGCTTTAAAACAGCCTATTTTTATGGTTGACTTCCCCTTTTAACTGTCATGAGCTTATTGAAAAATACAAACGGAGAGTGGCAATGATGGCTTTAAGATTCCCAATCATCCAGAACACAAGTCCTGATAAGAGCCTCGGTCACGCGGTAGGGATCGCAGTTTGAGGACGGTCTTCGGTCCTCCATGTAGCCCATTCCATCGATGCCGCACTGGCGAGGTATCCTGATGCTGGCGCCACGATTGGCGACGCCCGATGAGAAGTCGTCGATGCTGGAGGTTTCATGCCGGCCGGTCAACCTGCGGGCGTTGTCCTCTCCGTTCTTGGGGTCGTAGGCTCGGATGTGCTCCTTATGTCTCTTGCCCAACAACTTGATGGCCTCATTCATTTTTCTGCAAATGAAAAATAAGAAAATAAATTAAACAGCAACAGGAAATGAACTTTTAACACATAACACAAACAGTTTTCCCTCCTCACATTGTTATATTCTTATTTTCCATTTTTGAAAAAAAAAGTTTATTAAATGAACCAATACGAATGGAAATTCGTAAAAAATTTACGCAAAAATGGTGATTATATTTAACAATGCATTGCCAATTAGAGACTATGAGTAGTCGCATTTAATCACTCTTATTCGTGGCACAACATATTGCATTGGCAATAAAGTCAATTTTTCTTGATTTTTGCTCTTTTTGCTCATGTCTAATTTCTAGCATTCTGGATCAAAAAATAATGCAACAAGATGAATGCGACTGCGTCTCCTATATGCCTCCGCCTAAATTCAGTTGATGGCTCAAACTGTTCTTGAAATATTTGATAACGAGGCTAAAAACCAGTAATTTCATGTAATTTCATGTAAATTGACCTCTGTGACCTCTGACCTTTGACCTACTTACCCCAAAATCTAATCAGTTCATCTTCGTATGGGGATACATACTAGTACCAAGTTTGAGGTTCCTACCTCAAATTATTCTTCAGATATCGTGTTAACGAGAAGTGGGACGGACGGACGGACACACGGACGGACGGACAACCCGAAAACAATGCCTCCG
Organism: Heliocidaris erythrogramma; assembly: GCA_025617745.1. Taxonomy (NCBI): domain Eukaryota; kingdom Metazoa; phylum Echinodermata; class Echinoidea; order Camarodonta; family Echinometridae; genus Heliocidaris; species Heliocidaris erythrogramma. The sequence continues at coordinate 17,580,394 of CM046869.1, forward strand.
GCACCCACCTTCGGTGGGCGGAGGCATAAAAATGTCACTAAATGTCACTAAAGGAGACACTGTAGAGCAATAGGAAGAAAGTTCATCTAAAAGGATTCTTATGATGGATAAAAAATTGTCACTGAATCTAATGAAATATACTATGTATGTGTGTGTAGACTACATATCTGCCTAACGATTTGGTAGAAAATGAATACTTGAATAATGAACAAATAAAGATGAGGAAATAGAGCTAATAGTCCCAACCCATGTTCAAACCAACTGTATATGCTGATCCAAAGGCCAGCAAATGTTTTATTCATGAATGCATGTTTTCCAAATGAGAAATAAGTTTTGTTTAACTGACTACAGAATCCTTTAAATGATTCATTTTAAGAATCCATTACTTTCTTTCATGTTTTGGAGCTTGAACAGATGTGAATGATTGCAATAACACATAAGTTTGTTTTGAAAATGGTTGGCAAGGATTTGACAAATATAAGCCTAATCAAAATCTATCCACTTAGTCAACAAATATTTTTAAAGACGGTGCTTACTCGATGCCACCTGGCTCACGCATGGCAAGGGTACTAAAGTTACAGTGAGCACCAGCTCCGTTCCAGTCTCCCTCCATGGGCTTGGGGTCAAGGGTTGCGATGACACCAAAGTCTTCACAAACACGGTGCAGGATGAATCTGGACATCCAGAGATGATCACCCATCTCTATACCTAAACATGGTCCAACCTGCCAAAAAGAATAGAGGACAATATTACAATAATGGGAACAATTTGCACTCATAATATAATAAATAATGCACATAAGCTCTGTAAACTTCAGAAAAGGAAATACCACAGGAAATTCGCGGATCAAGGAAAATGAATGGCAATCCGAAAATTGCTCAAACATTTCATTTCCAGGCTTTCTTTTGTCAAAGATAGGTTAGGGTTGAGGATTGCAATTGGAGGGAGAGGAGCAACATTCTCCCGTTTCCAGAAATGGCTTTTCATGTACGCACAACAGAAATGGCTTTTCATGTACGCACAAGAGGAATGCACTACAGGTCTTCTGTAGAGCTAACAAAGCAATGGATACATAATTTCTAGTAACAATACAGGATCACTGAATATACATTACTAAAACAAATCTTGATAAAATTTGCTAACAATTTGGAGTTAATTAAAGGAGAATTACGCGGTTAAAGAGACTCTTTTAAGTACCTGGAATTCCCATTGTGCAGGCATAACTTCAGCGTTGGATCCAGCGATCTTTACTCCAGCATACAGACAGGCACGATAGTGAGACTCTACGATGTCACGACCGTATACGTTGTTGGCACCTACACCACAGTAATATGGTCCTGTTAAAATGAGAATGGGAAAAGAAATTTTGAATACCACTGCATTCCTAAAAGGAGATGAAAAATACTTTTTTGGTTTTTACAGTATGCCTGCACATGCAATCAGGACAAATACAGTCCAGTGGACTGAAATAATAAAAGTTTGTAATTAATTTCAAGGAAGAATCTAATTCTATTGAGAATATTTTAACCAGAACATGAGAACAATTCTTAATCAAAATTGAAGCTCTCTTGGTTCACACCACTAATTAAAAGGATATTTAATGCTTACTTTTGTATACGTCTGGTGAGAAAATAACTTAGGGATTTTACAATTTGAAGAAAAAAAACAATCAAAATTTGACATTTTTATCTCAAGCTATGACCGGAAAAAAGGGCAAAGCAAGAAACTGGAGAAGGGCTTGTCTAAAATGCCAACATGCAATATCACTGCTATTGATTAATACAAAAGGCCATAGCACAATGGGATACCTTGACCCTCTAAGTAGATAACAACTCCCAACAATACAGTTTATCTAACCATAACAAAGAGTTAAGCAAATATATTTACTGTACATCATGACAGGGTTTGTTTTTATCAATTGTGTTCCATGGCATTAGCAAAAAGTGCAAATTGACCCAGGTACATGTACATTTGTTACCAAAACATTTCACGGGTACGATCAAATAGCTCATATTTTCAGATGTTCTTTGCTTGCATGGTAGACCATAAAACATTAATGAGGTTTACGGTTCACCATGTGTGGATAGTAGATAAAGGAGAGAAGGGGACATATAAAAGAGCAAAAGAGAAAGAGAGAGAGAGAGAGAGAGACAGACAGACAGACACAGAGAAAGAGAGCATACATAGTATTCTTTCTTGAAAATGTGAATTTGAAGGTGCTAGACATTCCCGACAGCTTGACTGTCAGTCTTCATGAGTGAGGCCACTTCTGAAACCTCAACGTTAAAACTTTCATTATAAGAAATATCTTTAGCAAATCTAAAGTGATATAATCAAGAATACTAACACCCAGTTCTTTATCTTGTCCACCCTTTTGACCCCCCCCCCCCTTTATCCCTCACTCCAAAAGACAACATATTAACAAAGCACTTTCTATATTATAAAAAAAAGAACTTAGCCCAACTCACACCCACCTAAAGCTCACATCAGCGTAAAAATCTTTCTATCATGGGAGCTCTTTGATTGGCATCGTAAAAGAGTGATTTACTCAATGATTCTTTTTACTAACACTATTGGAGCTTTTTAGAGCTTCATCGCTGACAAGTCCCTTGTCCACTTGATTATTGTGACAGATATACGGTACAGTGATTATTCATAAACACAGCTAGCGCCCCTGGATGTCCACGGGCTGCTTCTGCTAGTATATATATATACATATATATATATATATATATATAAGTAATGTACAGTAATGTACAATACACTGCAGTTTCTTTTCAACTGGAGGAGCCGTGTCTAATTTCATTGGCTGGATAGTTTAGCTTATGAGTCGTACGGCCTGTTTCACCCGAAGGTTCATCAGCGACTGACCGGTATTTACAATCTTATGACGGAATAAACCGCATTGTTGTGTCCAGCTAATGTACCCTTTAGTCATATATATATATATATATATATTTATATGCGTTACAGCCAACAGAAAAGTGATTCTTAATTTATAAAATTGGACTCCAATCCTGATCTCTTGCCCCTTCCTTGGTTGTATAAACACCTACTCTGGTGACAATTACTTAATATTGTACACAAACCAAATTATAAACCTCAACACTGGACTAAACAGTATATCTACCACTAGCCATAAACCCCAATAGGTCATTTAAGAAATGGTATTTAAATTTAATACTTACTTCTATGTCAAAGTCCCATTAATTATTTACATCCACCTGTTAAAGTCATTGCACAAGCAAATGTGTTGTCCACCCAAACAAAGCTTAATACAATTTGCATTCTGATTATTGAAAATAAATAGCTTTTATGGGTGAATGTAATAGTTTGTAACTTGGCAAAGCTGTATAAATTTGAATACATTACGATAACGGCCTATTGCAACCCAAATCTTTGATGAAATAAAGCCTGGAGCAATTGTCGCAGTCTAAGCACATAATGTCAGAGCATATGTTTTTCGCTGCTCCACTTACCCTGTGGTCCTGGGAATCCACCCTTGGGCCAGCCAAAGGGCCATTTGTCGTTGCCAAGGAGAGTATATTCCTGTTCAATTCCAAACCAGGGTTCTGTGTCTTTGGCTCTATCCATGACCTCATTGCAAGTCTTCCTGAAGTTGGTTTCTACAATGGGATGAGAGAAAAGCAATTACAAATGTTTTCCCCAGATTTAGAGGTCTCATTCCTTTATTAATTCTTTTATTTCATACATTATCTAAGGGTCGAACATTCAATTTCTTGGCACACAGCCACGTATTGTATTGGTAATTGAATCTGGAGAAGATTTGAAATAACATTCCTTCAAGAAAAAGAAATATTGAAAACAAGGATCAGATTCTGAATTTCCATGCAACCTTTGCCACATTTCTAAAACATAGAAAACAACCCTGAATACATAGAGGAAAAAAAATATTTAAAGCTCAAATTAAATTACTGGATAACAGCAGCATAAAAAATGCCAGCTGTGTGCAATCAATAAAGCGTTCTCACCCGCGGGTCTCCAGTCGTACTTGTAGACGTCACATATAAGGAGCTTGTTGTCTCCCCTTCTGAATGGATCCCTGAAAAGGGCTTGAGGTTTGAGGAACATGTCGCTGTTGGAGCCTTCTGACTGGTCTGTACTTGACCCATCAAAGTTCCAGATAGGGCAGTCTATGAAAGAGACATGGATGTGATAAAAACACAGAATAGTTAATAAAATTGAGAGAAGAATATGAGGACAAAAAAGTACAGTAAGGCATAAACTATACATCACTCGAGTATAATATGGTATTCATTTAAAACATACATGTAATCCCTTTTAATAAGCCCCACACGGTATAGTCTGCATTGATCGAGATTAGATTTTGCCTATTGCACATTTTAAACAATGCAAACTTGTGATCAGGAGGCTTGCGTCACACCACGTCTTTTCAAAAAGATTCTTTTTTTAATATGAAAATAGTCTTTCATAAAGTATGTTGTTCCATTCTTGTCCAACCTCATGATTTTTAAAATGTGGAATCCAACAATCCATTATTGACAACTCTTAGAGCATGTGCACGATTGCAAACAAATAAGCACACCCATTTGGTGTCGTTCGATCAATATGTCCCCACTTTTCTGGATCCTGCGCCAAAACAACTTATGCAAACAGAGAAAATCAAGCATTAAATAATCCTATCTGGAATTTTTAACAAATTCCACTGAACAAACGAAACAAAGAAAGAGGTTAGGGCAAGAAATATCAATATTGAATCCAGACGGCATTCTGTTCAGTTACTATGGTTACGACTGATGTAAGATTAGGCGTTGATATATTTGCATTATTTATATGCCTGTACATGTACGTCAAACTCTGTTGCAACGTGTCAGTACACACCTTGTATAAAGAAAGCAGTCCCTTTTGTGTACATGTATACAAATGAATGTGTTCTATCGCCAAGGACAGTGTTCTATTGTTAGTTACAATGTACATTGCTCTGCTTTGAGCACAGATTTTGAATAATCACCTTATCTTACACTACTAACAGCAAAAAGTGCATGCACCCTCTGCTTCTGTCCATTCAATGGTATGCAAAATACTGGAATGAAAAAGTTACCAATCTTAAATCATTCTATTTTTTAAATAGAAGAAAATGGATATGGAACAGGTTGGCAAGTGTTTATTCTGATGGGAATGCTCAATGTCACTAGATTTCACTAGATTTTTGAATAATTAACTAGAAAAGCCTGGTTGTTTTAAGGATTGTTACTGCCCTCATGCCAATCCTTCTCAAAATAGAACTGACAGACAATGAGTCTTTTATTTACTCAAGTCACAGCCAAGGGTTATCCTTTAAGATAGTGTATCGGTTGTTCAGAGAAGGAAATGGTGACTAAAAGACCCGACATCTTTATTTTCGTAGGAACTATAACAGAGATACCCATCTTAAGGACATGTACTTATCTACATGTATTTTCACTGATACCTTAGGTAATTAATCTCTGCTTGACATGTCATTTCAAGTAGGTTATCATCAAATGAATTGTCTCCAAATCTTGTTCAAGACACAATGTGTACTTCAAAATTGTATTCATCTGTCAATCATGTGAACAAACAAACAAAAGGCTCACACAATGTTTCAAACTTTTTGCAACACTTGGTGTCTGATATAGTACCAAGTACTATGCTATTCTGAACATCACAAGGATTTTATTTGATGTTGATCTGATCCAAGCAATATTTAGTCTATTTGACACTCCTATACCGCCAACAGTGTACCTAGAAAGGTTCTGTCCATAGGAAGTTTTTTTTTTGTTGACTCTTAAAAATCATAAGTGGTCAAAGAACACATTCAGCTTTGTGGCCCAAGGGCTTACTTTAAGCAATTTGCGTAACTTTTATGTCAAAGTCAAGTGTGTAATTCATCTTGTGCAGCATAACATGTGACGCAAAGAACGGAGGATATACCTGGGAATTGTATTGTATCACAGGTTTCACTGCACAAGATGAACACTGTTACCATTGGGTGCAATGCGCACATTGTGCGTACAAGTTGTTTTGAGTTGTATAACATTGCCTGTATTGGACGTTTATTTACCGGAATGCAATTAATGCAAAATGCTCAGTTGCTTTTTGCGGCAACAAAGCTGAAATTGTTTGGAGTCAACATAGGATCACAAATAAGAAAAAAAAACCTTCAACGGACAGAACTTTTATAGGATCATAAAATGTCAAGTCGACTAACGAGACTAGCAAATTAATACAATCATCAAATGTACTGAAATCTTAGATGTGGTCTGTAAAAATAGCTCAGACTTAGGCCTACTCCCTTTCTTGTTGAGCAAAAAAATATTTTTTCTTCAATTTTTTTTTATTAATATTTTTATCACATTTAAATTTCTACACAAGGACTTACCAGAAGCATTTTCTGGGACAAAATCCATTGTTTTTGTCTTGGCTCTCAAGTTCTCCCCGGAGCCGTCAACCCAGATGTACATGACCTGGCAGTGGCCATCTGTGTCAAGGGTCAGATACCTGTCTGACACAGTCTTATCTGTAGCTGCTGAGTACTCTGTCATTTCGAATATTTCCTGTTAATTAAGGGAACAAAAAAAAAAACAGAATGACAGATAATTTTAATTTAAATGGAATATTTTGATCTTGGAAAATGGTGTTTTATTTTGATAATACACATTTATGAAATAAAAGATGATACATTTTCTCTTAGAACCTTTTTTTCAAGCCATTTATTTTTTAAGTCTATTAAATCATTTTGAATATTTCCTGTTGATGAAACAGACTGAATATTGTGTTTTTGCATGGAATGTTTTCCAATGATAGGATATTTAAATTTTACTTTCTATTTTGATGAACACTTAATATAACACTTTCTCCAGCCACTTAATCAAAATCTAGTCATTCATTTTTAGTATTTCCTGTTGACTGCAAAATGACATAGTTTTCAATTCATTGCTCTGAAGCGCCTTGAGCATTTAACTAAAATGGATAATGGCACTTTAGAAATACATGTATTATTATTATAGTGGAAACTCAGTACGAGGTCCTTGGGACATCACAATTAGTAGCTTGTTATATCAGGAATCTCGTTATATCAGCTTAAAAAACATATATAAAGAGCTGGGACCTGTAGAACAATATTCCTGGGGGGTGTTTCATAAAGCTGTTCGTAAGTTACGCACGACTGGTGATCAGTTCTTGTGCTAAATGATTGAGAATCTGATTAGTATAGCATCCAAGAACATGTTCCAGTTGTTAAGTCATTCGTAACGTTACGAACAGCTTTATGAAACACCCCCAGACCTCTTTATACCGAGTTTCCCATTGTACTATATTTGTTTAAAATGGAATGTTTTCAGCAGATCAAAGAAACACTTCACTTAATTTCTGATGACGCATCTACTCTACGTAATAGAAATAATAATCTTGATCTTCAAGTTTTCATTGAAGTTTTTTGTTTAAAATCCCAAATTCATTTAGCAAAATCTTCTGCAAATAACATTCTCAGGACATTGGGCAATACAGGGAAGTCCCCCACCCCCTACACAGAATGGAAATTTCCAGTGAACAACAATTCCCATGGCTGTGCATCATTGTACATGTATGCTCATCATTCAATAGACCCGTTTACTAAGTGATTCAAATTTTATGCATACTTTTGAAACAAAGGTTCTTGACAACCTGAAAGCTTGCCCGAGACTTGTCAGACATAGCAACAAGTAATGTATGCAAACTGGATTCCAAGTATTTTAGTTCATTCATTAATAACATGTTAATGGAATACCTCGTTACTAGGTCCCCAGGAAAGAAACATCCATAAATTTGAATCAATTGGTAAACAGGTCTATTGGTATTGAAATTACCTATTCAACGTTAGTCAACTATGATACACAGCCAGCCACAGGTACAGGCAAGAGTCAGAAAAAGAATTTGAGAAATGTGAGAAAATCTATACATGGTAGATCTTGAAACAAAGAAACTTAAAGTCACAAAGAAACACTGCATTCACACTGTATACAGGGGAAATTACACTTTACACAGCCCAACAAGATGACCAGTTTCCCTCTTCTAGATTTAATTTAAAAGCTTACATGTAGCTCTAGACCCAGTTATAAAACTACAAGATAAATGGACAATTTTTGTGTGATTGGGCACACCTAAGATTTGACGTGAAATTGAACGAGAATTTCTTTAATATTGCTCTAAAGTCTAATTTCATGATTCCTGATTTTCATATGATTCCTGATATTCTAAAGAGCAAGTGTGCAAAAAATCTCATTAAAACTAGACTACAGTAGAGCAAGAACAAAGCCATTTTCGCAAGAAACGGTGGCCGTGTCATTTTGACATTGAAAAAACAATGGTGCCCATGTCTGCGCACTCATTCATTTTCTGGAGTTTTCAAGGGAAAGACCTTTTGAAGCTTGTGAATAAAATGTCTGACATAAAATCCTTTTTTTTCAAATTGGACGTTTCTTGCATGAATATTTATCTCTTTAATAAAGATAAAGTTTGTCTGTTTAATAACAATAGCGCAGTTATGGGTGTGCACATTCGAGTCTAGTCATAACATGAGTAATAAATTTATAAAATACAAAATAAATCATTTAACATTTTAAATTCTGTTTATTGCTAAATTTTCATAATTTTAAGAGAAGACAAATAACAAGTTAAGATAAAGTGGGTGCTTTTTCATGAAAGAAATGGACATGGTCGGGTGAAATATAATGAATGTCTACTTTAATTCTAACAAGTAAAAATAACATTAGACCAAAAGCTGCAGTCTCTCTGTATCGTTTTTTCCGCTGAGACTATGTCTGGCTCAACTAGACCTGTCTATGGGAAGGTTGAGAAATGTCAGAAATATTAAAGATTTCCAACAGACAGTTATTTCTGTCTACAATAACATTACTCATTAGAAACAGAATTAAAACAAGGATCTACCATGAAGCTAACTTAGACCATTGATTGTGAAAGGACTATACAATATGGCAATCAGTGAGTCATGCCGGTATGTATTGTTATGCCAATGTGCAATGGCAAAAAAAAAATGTCAGAGCATCCGTCAAGGTCATTTCGTCCTCTCATTCATGCAAAGACCCAAAGGCAAAGCGCAGCCACGATGCCCGCGACAGGGACAGTCCCCATGAACCTCGCGCCTGTCATGCCTGTAATTATACCTCAATAACCTAGGCCTAGCCTCTGATCCGGCTGGCAGAACAATAATACACTGTAGACGTCCGGAATCGGATGTGAGAAACGGTCGACGCCTCAAAGCTCCACGCGGGAACTTGTAAAATGGTTCCAAAAATGTCAAACACTGGGAAATCATCATGGGAAATCATAGGGAAATCATCATAGGAAAACGCCAAAAATTCCACCATGACATTGCCATTGAGAATATGAATTGGTAATGGTATGTTAATGAAATTTACATAAGCACGCAAGGCAGGCATGCAAATCGCCGCCGCCCGCGCTTCACGCTCTCGCAACTTCTTGCGCTTGCATCATCATCATGTGCATATTTGTACATGTCGAACAACGGTGCTTTTATTGATATTCCACCACTGATATTCTACATGAAATGAATCTTAATTGTTCCAGTAAACCTTGACAAAATCAATGATAGACAGAGTACAATATTGAAAGTTGTACCACCAAATGGTAAAGCGAAATCGGCAAATTAAGCGAACTAGGCCATCGCGCTTTCATGTCGGGGAAGCGGTAGTAACTACCCCGTGGTGTACGGCCGAAAGTCATTCCAATTTCTGGTAGCGGCATGAATTTTCACGGAGTATAAAATAGACATAAAAATGATGAAAACCCAATTACACACACATACATGAAGAATAATTAAACAGATAAAAACAGATATGATGATTGACAAACAACAAATCAAAGGGAGGTAACTCACCTAAAATGTACCAAATAAATACAAGTTCGGGACGAGATATTCTTGCAGCAGTTCACAGGTGAATAATTCGGTGATAAATGCTGCACTTTTGCGGGAAATATTGTATAAAACTTCAACTCGCAGGCCGCCCACGAATGACGTCAGCTATCACACAGTGCCCGCTCTGTCTTTTCATTGGACAGCACAGTACCAGTCAGCAATGTAAACATTGCTCATTGGTTCGCGGGTATGCATGATGTCAATGACATCAACAATCACGCGTGTTATGTATGCACGCCCATGCTATCCTTCCTAACACGTGGTATCGTACTCCACCGGTTGTGAGCATGGGGTTGTGGAAGAATTTTTCTGATTGTTTGAAAACAAAACGAAGCTAGTCTGGTACGCCAAGGCGGCCAAACCATGTTGATAAATAATTATCCAGAAATTCTTGTATTAAATTGGGCTATTTTTAATTGGCATCGCATTGATTCTGTGAGTTTCATCTGTAGGTAAAGAGAAAAGGAATAAAAACATCACTCATCATTTTTTTCCTTCTAATTAATAATACATAGGCCTAGTATTGTGAATGTTCCTTTTTATTTATTTATTTATTTATTTATTTCTGATATTTATACAGAGTGGCTCATATCACCAATTTGGTGGTCTTCCATGAGGCCCTGTTTGGTAACAATAAAACAAATAACATCAACAATAATCAATATATATAAATACCAGTGGCGTATCCAGGATTTCCCAATAGGGGGGGGGGGGGGGGGGCGCCAGGAATTATTGATCGCCGTCATGGGGAGGGGTTTTTGAAAAATTTTTGCTTCTGAAGAAGGGCTGAGATGCAAAATAGTGCTATATGTGACCAATATTGAAGCCTATTTAATGAACAATATTTTCAATTGGTATGAGGATTTTTTTTCTTTTGCTAGTTTTTTTTTACGACAGCCAATAGGGGGGGGGGGGGGGGGCCTGTTGCGCCCCCTGGATACGCCCCTGAATACACAAGCATAAACACGTATAATACACATTAATCGGTATCCTTATTAGTTAAGTAATCATTCAGTAATATTCATTGACTATTTACAAGAATTTTCGAATCGAATTTTAAATTAAAGATTATTAGCATTGTAAACTGTGAAATAATCAAATTTAAATATGGATGATAACCACACATCAAAATGAGGGGAAAATAATTAATTAACAACACATATACCAAAGAAGTTGCTATGCATAATATCCCCATATAGTTCACAGCTTACATCTCCTCTGCAGATAACAGAGCTTTAAGAGTGTATTTGAAACTGTTTAAAGTAGGCAACATTTTGATAGAAGTTTTGTTTGTGTTTCTTTGTACATGCATATTTATATCACGGTATATTTTCTGTATTTTTATATGTGCTTTTTACAAAATAAAGCAAATAAAGCACAATTGAATTGACTTAAAGGACAAGTAACCCCACGTGATATTCTAGATGCACCTATTGTCTGCTACGTCTTTCCATGGAGGCTGCCATTTTGTGCATGACACGGATCATTAGGTACCATATGCATTGATAATAGCCTACCTTTACAACAGATACGTCGCTTTGTTCTGATTGTATTACGATTGTTATTGGCCATGGGCCTAGATAATTGACGACCCATGAGTTCTAATAGCCATCCTGTAAAGCAGATTCCTCGCTTTGTTTTGGTATTGTTACGATTGTCTCCGTCCTTGACGTCAATTCTCCGTCCTTGACGTATATTTTTTATGAAGTATATTTTTTATGAACAAATTAAGACCTTTTAAAAAATATATAAAACTAAACTTACATTTCAGAATATGTGACTTTATCTAATATATATTTGTCCTCTAAAAATCAATTACAAGTTAACGATGAAGGAAATTTTACTTGGATGAAAAATATGTTCGTGTACACATAAAGTAATGGCAGCCCCCTTATTATTGCTAGCAGACGATAACTTGGCTGGAAAATAGTGATTTATATCTATATCCTGTGTTTTTACATGAAATTGCATGTATCAAATAAGAGGCATATACTACACCATTCAAAATAAGCTAATTCATACGCTGAGGTTACTTTCCCTTTAAAAAGGACACAGAGTATCATGTTTATCACGACAGCGAGATCGATAGGGAGTGGGGGCAGGGTGGAGAGGGTGGGAAAAGCCTACCAATACCATTTATATACTCTTTGTCAGGAACTATGGTCTTTTTAAAACTTTGTTGGCAAATCATATTATTTTAGGACTTGTGTGTGTGTGTGTGTGTGTGTTTGTGTGTGTGTGTGTGATGGTGGGCGTGTTTAGCCGTATGTCCGAGGACATTTTCGGACAGCGAGCCTGAACCAAAAAAAAATCATGAGAACAATGGTCCTTGGAACCGGACAATAATCCTCGAACGTCGAACAATGAATTTGTGCCTTATTCCGTCGACTGTCCGAGGACAGAGGAACAATAGAGGAACAATACTTGTCCTCGGAAATAAAGCAATACAAGACTGTGTGTGCGTGGGTGTGGGTGTGTGTGTGTGGCCAGTGCTGTAGAATTCGAATCCGAGTCCGGAGGGGACTCGAGTCCTATATCATTTGGACTCGATCGGTCTCGGTCGAGTCTCGGACTCGGACTCGACCAATGGAGACTCGTGACATGGGTGAAAATCGGAACGAGACCGGTAATTTTTTCCGTTTTCCGCTTTTAAATTTAGCTCAAAAAATTACCCCCAGGGCACGCAAAAAACCCCGTTATTTTCGCGCACCTTGCTCGATCAGCGTATCCGTATGAGAATGCGCCCAAATAGTGGAGTTATGCTCGTATATGTACTCGTATGTATACACGTATGACACAGACAAGTATTGAAAATGATATTAACCATTTTAGAGATGGATTAATATATAACACACGTTTCGCCATAGACCGCAGCTTAGGATATCTTGCAATCATGATGGACATTCTCAAACAGATTACTAGTTCCACCGTTGTATTTCAAGTATTACAGTTTTGATCTTCTATTTTTTCTTTATATTTATAATTTTTTTATTAGGTAAAATACAACACAATAACAAACATACATATACATGAACAAAAACAATACAATAAATGGTACAGTCCAACAAGGGCAGGCATTAAACGTTAAATTTAAACTTATTGAAATAATTGCCAAGCTTACAATTTTTTAAGGCAATATTAATTGTACTCTGTTTTCTGTTTAACACGAATGAAAGAAAGCAATGAATGAAAAAAGTGTTTAACCTTTTGAAATTTACAGCGGTATATAAAAAATCTACTACAAAGAAGAAAAAAATTAATGCAGGAAGACTGTGGCGAAGAACGTTTGACTCCAAAGAGCTTCTCAAAATAGGATTGATCTTCTATTTTTTTACGATGACAAAAAGTCAAACGTGGCAAAAAGTTAAAGTCAGCAATTTGGCAGTGTCAAACGGTTTTTGTGCATGACGTTTAACAATCATACTTCCGTTTTATTTACTTGAGCTAGTCACATGTAGTCAGCTTCCAAAATGAATGTTAATGTTGCACTTGTATTACAAGCCATTGTGACTTTTTTATTACTTAAATCGGCTATTGATAAGATTGAACTATTGCCATGCACAATTGGTGTTCTTCGTATTGTTTTTCCCTCTTTCCATTTCAGTAGGAAACCAGGGGCGTATCCAGGGGGGGGGGCGCAACAGGCGCGCCCCCCCCTATTGGCCGTCGTAAAAAAAAAAATAGCAAAAAAAAAAAAATCCTCATACCAATTGAAAATATTGTTCATTAAATAGGCTTCAAAATTGGTCACATATAGCACTATTTTGCATCTCAGCCCTTCTTCAGAAGCAAAAATTTTCCAAAGACCCCTCTCCCATGACGGCGATTAAAAAATTTCTGGCGCCCCCCCCCCCCCCCCCTATTGGGAAATCCTGGATACGCCACTGGGAAACTATTAATAAAGTGGCTTTAATGGCATTGACTGCATTTCTGTTTGTTGTTTGAAAAACTAAAATTACAGGCCTTTGAAATTAACAAACATTAATTTGTGTATTTATTCTTTATTGAGGTATCACATAACCAATACAGTCAGCTCTCTATAATAACTGTGGATACAAGCAAAATAATTGGCCTGATATAAGGCTTGAATGTTCACATAATTATGAGAAATTTGTCAACGAGATAATACCTTGGCACAAAAGGAGTGCATGTTCACTTATTTTGGTCAATAAAACTTCTGAAATTCCACCAGTACACCAAATCATCACCGAAAATCTAAACATAGACATTTTATCTCAACATTTCCAATTCAATTTTCTGACCTTCTGTCAGCATTTTAGTGTTAAAAGCTGGAAATCTTACTGAACTTAATCTTAATAATAATTCTTAAACACCAAGCGACATGTCACGGCAACAAATCCAGTGGCGGCACCAGGATTTTTAAAGTGGGGGGCAAGTGGGGGCAAAAGAAAATGTTGGGGGGGCAGATGCAGGATTGAGTAAAATAGGGGGTACAAATATGAATATGTGTCAAAATATGTCAAAACGTAGACCCGTATTTTTTTGGTCTCGCCAGCTTCTCAAAAAGTCGCTCAGTGGGGGGGGGGGGGGGGGGGGGGGGGGGGGGGGGGGGGGGGGGGGGGGGGGGGGGGGGGGGGGGGGGGGGGGGGGGGGGGGGTAGGGGACAAAAATTTTTTTTTTTCCAAACTTCCAAAACACGCTCAGTATAGGGGTTATGGGGCCCAGTTTCCCTCCATAATTCCCTGACAAGCAAAAAAAAAGAAAAGAAAAAGGGGGCGAGGGTGTACAAAAATTTTTTTCACCCTTCTAATTTTTTTCACTCCAAAATTTATTGGGGGGCAAGTGGGGGGGCAAAGCTTCTGACTGGGGGGCAAATGCCCCCCCATGCCCCCCCCCCCCTGGTGCCGCCACTGAACAAATCACTCCTTTGTGAGCAATTAAGCCTTTTTAGAGACTCCAACTCTTCCGCTTTCGGGCCATTTTCGCAAAATCTCCAGCTCTCCCGCTTTAGTTTGAATTCTCCCACTCTATAGCTGTGTGTCTCCCGCTTTACATAAATTTTCTCCCTCTTAAAATTAGCTTTCTCCCGCCCAAGTAGCTTTTAAAAACATAAAACTAAATTCACGATCTTAATCATTGCATTATAGGCCTACATTTAGTTTTTATCATATGTTCAAAAAGAATAAGATCATGTGGTTTGGCTCAATAAATTGTGCCTCTTTCACAGCCCTAAAAAAATACCAGATGCATGAGTAGAAAGAGCAAAAATTTCTGAACACATTTCCATTCTGTTGCATGACCATACTGCGTTTGATGCCAGGAATTTTAAGAACGAGAATTAAAGTCCTCAAATGGGCAACACATTGAGATGGCAAAATCAGACATTGTCTTTAAATCAAAATTTGCAATTCTTTTTTCAACTTTTCGACAAAAATCCTAGTCTTGTATATTGTCCTCAAAGACATTAAGACTTATCTTTCTCTTTCTCTTTTTATCCGCTCTCTCTTTTCTATTCCCAGTTTTTATTATTTTTTTAATTTTTATTTTTTTTTAATTTTTTTTTTTTTTTTTTGGGGGGGGGGGGGATATGCAGTAGCAATACCACATGTCCGAATTTTATATCAATTAATTTGACTTTGAATTTGCATCTTATCAAACTTCTTGAAAAGCAAACAGATAGCTTCCACGAGAAAAAGTAACATTTTTTGAGAAATGTTAAAACTCATGGGTGACTTTTGTTCTTCTTCAGTTGACTACTCAAAGTGTTTGAATTGTAACTTTTTAACCCTCAGCTTTTTTCACCGAATTCTCTCTTTGACCCTTGTCACTTCTCCCTTATCTCTGTTTTCTTACATTTTATTATGTATCTCTCTCTTATATGCCCCCATTCATTCTCTTCATCCTCCTATTTTCTTTTCAACCCTTTCTCCCTTTACTCTTCCTCTTGCCACCTCTCTTTGTAAGATTGCTCTTTCCCCGTTCCTATATTTCTCCTGTTGTCACTCCTACTACACCCCTCTCCCTTTCACACACGCTTTCTGTTATTCACAACTGTTTGTGGGAGAAAGAAGCTGATAGAAAATAACTACTAGTACTAATATTTTTTGTGAAAAATACCGGTAGTACATATTTTATTCACAGAATTTATATCAGACATCTGTACCACATTAACATCAGGGTAATAGATAATTTCCTGTTTTTGACATTGAATTTAGTTATTACCCCCAGTCAGTATCAATTTATATTTCATTTTCTTGGAACAGTTGTAGTGTAGGCCTGAAGAGCCTAATATTCAATATCATAATGCCAAAAGTTGAGTACCACAAAACCATTGCATCTATTGTGTATAGCTTCTGATATGTTCTAAGCCAGAGAGATGTTAGCTCTGTTGTACTATAATCATGTTCAGGGCACATTAGCTCTCATAAGGGAGACATAGCCAACATGTGCCCCCCCACCTTCCTCTATATGATGCCAGTGTACCCTCAATGCATGATCCCATATCACAGCTGCGAGCAAGAAACGTGTTAACTCTGCGTACCAGTGAAGTGCTGTAAGTTAATGCCCTTCTGGCTCTCAGCAGGAAACATAATGCTAATACAAAAGGTCTAGTCCTGGGGAGCGTTTCATCAAGCATTTTGTCATTGATTTTTACCGACAACTGTTATAAGCTACTGAAATCCACGCATCTGATTGGCTGAGAGCAAATTTGTCAATAAAAATCACTGACAAAACACTTGATGAAACACTTCCCAGGAATATTCACATACTAATACAGATAAATCACTGTTTACAGTCAGTACTCTATTACATCAGAATTAGTCAGATCACCAGACTGTAAGAAAAAAAGTAGTTCAAGGTCTCTTTTGTACTTAGGTTGTTGCTGTTTTTTCAAGATTACTAGTAAAGCTATTATACTTCTATGTCACCAGTTATATTGCAGTACATAGTAGTACAGTGTCATGATCAGGAATTCAACATACTGAAGTATGACATGTATTCTCTAAAGTGAACGCTACACTTAAACCACTTATTTATGGAGTGCTAAATTTCAACCACTCTATTCTGCAAAATAATATATTACTGAATTTCTTTAGTGGAACCAATATCTGAATGGAATCTCTTCATGAAAAGAAACAGAATATTTCTTTCTAGATTTTTTGTTAAATTATGTATTTCCAGAATTATATCAATTTGTAGAAGAAAAAGAGGATGACAATAATTGGTGCTCTATATAATATACTCAGGTATAGGCTGGTATCAGCATTTCAGCGGATAGATTTAGTTCTTTGATGTATGGAGTGCCAAACATCAAACCCCTCCTTATCCCCTCCCCCAAATCACCACAATACATTAATAATAATAATAATAATAATCTGCATTTATATGGCACCTTTCCAGTTAGTAACTCCTCAAAGCGCTTTACAGTGTATTATTACCCCGGTCATTGGATCCGGTCATTGGATCCAGTTACGATTCTGCACTTATATAGTGCACTTTCTCCACCCTCAAAGGGAGCATTCCAGTCTGGCTGCCATTTTACAGACGCACATATACTATTCCAGTCTCAGTGTCATTCGCATCCTACCGGGTACCCCCCATTTAACACCTGGGTGGAGAGTGGCAAATGTAGATTAATGTCTTGCCAAAGGACATTAGTGCCGCGGCAGGACTTGAACCGCGAACCATGTGATCCACAGTCCGGTGACATATCCACTAGACCACGACAAGTAAATAAACAGAAAACTCCTGTCATTATGAAATCAATTTCTCATATTCATTTCATAATTGCAATAATTTTGTTTATTCATTTTGCTTCAATTTTGCTACAGCAAGACAGCAATTTGTACAGAAAAAAGAGGTCCGCACTGTGCACTCAATAAATGATTGGCCTCCAGCTTTTATGTATAGCTTCAAGCCTAGCATTTTTATGTCTACAGACATCATGTTCACATTCATGCACATTTTACTCTGCTTCTTTGTATAATTCCTTTTGTTAGGCTCCATCACTACAGAAAAAGGCATACATTGCCAAGGGTGTGGTGTGGTTTCAAGCTACGCAAATTAAATCAATAAAATATTTCTCCGCTTCTGCTCATTTTTACTTGGCCCCTGTCCAATCTCTATTGCCATCTGGTTCCGGAGCTAGTCTGCAGTTATAAACCCTTGTCAGTAATATTACTGGGTCTGAGCTTTTTTACGAGGTAGACTGAACTTTACATCGCCCCTGCACTGCAAAATGTACTTCGTATCTGCTGAAACTATAACCAGCTCGTTCAGGCTGTGACTTGATCCAATGCATAAGAAATGATGCTGGAGCAGTGTTACAAATTTGAGTCTGTGCTGGAATACTATCCCAGCAGATCTTTTTTTTTCTTTCCACCCACAAAACACTTATCACAGTTATGCTAGATTTATGAAGCATGCAGCTATTTTCACAATTGTCTATTGAGTATATGTTCTGTTCTGTGAATAAACTGCATCTCTTGGTATTTGTAGAATCATTGTTCAATTGTATTCCTCAATGGATTCCTACATGTATGTGTATTCCAAGTCTGAAATGCAAGAAAAATGTATTATTTGGTGAGTATTCCAAACTGAGTGGGCCTCACTACTGAAGTTGAAACGCACTTTGAATAATGAAAGAATGAATGTACATATTTCCTGATCAATGCCTTCACCAATCGTACCTTTAGTACAAATAAAGAAAAGCTCCAAATTCTATGCAGTTCTGTACCACTAAACTGTTCTTACCACTACTTTGTTAGAAGCAAAATATGAGAAACATATCTATATTTCAAGAATTCTTGTAGTAACTTTCAGGTAAGTGTCTCTCAACCGCTTCATCCAAAAATTATATAATTACGCATCATTTTGTAACGTTAAGGTCTTGTAACAGAAATGCAATTCAAGAAAACCTGCTTCATTATTATTTTTTTTCTTCTGGCTTATATATTCTATAGTAAATGCTCCACTTTCAATCAGCAATATGTAAACAAACTTTCAGTAAACTTACTGAAATTAACAAAATCATTGGACAATATCCACACACAAACATTATTTGAATAGGTGCTCCCTTGATCAATGTTAGATTAGCGTTTTAGATTTAAAGGGGAAGCTCACCCTGACAATAAGTTGATTTTCATTGAAAGCAGTAAAATGAGAGAAAAGATCAGTGAAAGTATGAGTAAAATCCACTAAGCTTGGGAAAGCTATTAATTTTTAAAGATATAATTGCCCAAAAGGCAACTTGGCAGCTAGCTTGTGATGTACCATGTGATCAGATCTCCCACTTGCTCTGCACTAAAAGTTCCATAAATTCCCATTTTCATGGGTGTCAATGAAGAGACAGGATAGGTCAAATAATATAGCAGGGGTACAGGATTATTTGAATATTTGTTTGTTTTTTAATTATGAAATATTTAGTTAAAAAATGGGAAAGATGCACAAAAGGTATGTCATAGAATTGCCACTTTGCAAGTTTGCACTTGATCAATTACAACATTAAACATTCGTTCTTATTCTTTATCAGATTTTCCTCAAACTTTCACTGATCTGCTTCTCTTATTCATAAACGTTTATTTTAGCCAACTTAATGCCAGAGAGGTATTGTCATTTAAGTGACCATGTCTATGTGTTCTCTTTGATCATGCTAGCTTTTTAGGTTAAATAACTGGCCAGAGGATCTGGAAAGGAGGTATTTGGAAGATGGAGTATTGCTGATCAAGGTCTCGGAAGAGAAGGGCACTCTTGTTTCTCTCTGCTGTGTAGCCCAGCTCATTGTAGATGTGAGCCTGCAGATAGGAGACAGAAGAAGAAAAAAATATTGATAGATAGCAAGTTAGTAAATATAATAATAATGAACCTTGGTTTTATAAATACAGTGTATATCACTATCATAAAGAAAGTCCTTTGGAATTTAGAGAAGAATAGTTATAAAAGATATACATGTAGGTCAAAATAGAAAATCATCAATTAGGTCTGGTACATGTAATGTAATAATAGAGAATCATATAATGATCATTAAATGAAGTACGTTTAAACTTTAAAAATACAATTGTCATTCTTTACAAACTTGCATTCCTCAACACATATTAAATGAATTTGTGTTACACAATAAAGACGTTATAGAAGATAGATTATAAATATAGGAGATAGTCGTGCCAGAACACAAAATATAGAACGTATAAACGACAAAAGCTACAAAACAGCCTGAAAAGTATCATGAATTTACAAAAAAGGTATGCTTTCTACAAAAACTTAGATGACAATGTTGTATTTGCCTACTTTATAATATCTGATCAACTGATCCACAATACAGCAGGGTGGAAGATAAAAGTTAAAAAAAAGAGATGGAGCAAATAGAAAGTCAACTTAGGAGACATGAAATTAAAAAAAAAGTTGAAAGAGAGGAAGAGAAAGTATGAGAAAAAACAGGGGGTACAGAAGAGACAAAAAGAGAAAATGGAAATAGAATGGCATCATAAGGGCCTATAAAACTATACTTCTTGGGGAGAAGACAAATTTGAATTAGCCTAATCATAATGCAATTGTTCAGGATTATAATATGGATGGCAAATATCCCCTTTGGATGGCACATGACTGTAATAAGAACCTAAATAATTTGGTGGACAGGATAACACTGGCCATATTGACAGTAGTCAAAGTACTGCATGATGAATTTGTATTCAAAATTACACAGATAAATTAACAAACATTGGCATCGTTCAGAATAAAACAGATCATTGAAAATCTTTATTTCTTTTGATACAGTTTACATTTATGACATCATTATTATCCAACTGCATTTTGAAGTAAGGTGGGAATGAATTAACAGCTTCAACACTGACAAACTGGGACTGTGCTTGCAGACTATGGCTTACATAAGTCACATTATTGTTTGTGTTACTCCTTTCAATCTTCTCAATGTATAATAAGCCTTAGCCAGGGCTCTTTTAATAATAGCCATCAACTATTGAGCAATTCAACTCATTGTTTAAATCTTGAAAACATGATTGGTCTCGCACTAAGAAATGATAAACCACTCCAAGTTCAGGTCCTTATTTGATAAAGGCTTCCTTATTAAACTCAATACATAATTACACTACTCCAGCATTGAAAACATTGCTATAGCCTTCCTCATAGCTGGATAAAACCTTCATGTACATGGCTATACAAGACCAGTTTTTATCAATAGATGCTCTAATGCCCAAAGGCCTCCATGCCTATATCCTGCCTTTTATGTACCAGTATATCCTGTTCTATAGTCACACCCAAAAGTTGAATAACATCAATAGATGTCTTCTAAGAATTGTGGAAGAACACATTGATTAACTTTGAGATGATCCTGGATTCTAAATACTCCCCCACAATAGTCCATTGAAAAGGTCTTAATCTGAGGATTAAATGATCTGCTACAAAGGGCAAAGTTTAGACATTGTGTTGGGTTTAACTATTAGGCTTTTAATTAGATAGCAATAAAGATGGTGGGAGGGGTGGGATGTCTGGTTTGATTGAAATTTTCAGAGTAGGGTCTACGAATTGAGTAACCAGTACACTTCTTCCCCATACATTCAGGTTATATGCTAGATACACACCATGTCAATATTACATTGTGATAAATTGCCATAGCATTTATAACAACAACTTTGCAGATTGGTAAAAAAAATGTAATGTTTTATTTTTAATAGTGTGAAATATTGTATCTCCTATTAATCATAATCTTCATGAAACTATGGTATCTCTTCACTGGAGAATTTCAAAATCTGAAAGCAAAATCTATCTTATTGTATCTAGTTCAAATACCAAGTTGAATTATGACAACAATGAAGTTTGAACACAAGTAGCACAACAGGCACCATATTGGACTTAGAGACTTATGAGCCATGATTATATCGAAAGTTCATGTAATTGCAATAGTAATCAACATATTTTGAATGTGCTAAATGGCTTTTACATTTCATCTAGAAATCAAAATGTTTTTGATTTTCATAATATATATTTTCCACAAGTACCGGGTATATCAGTATTCATCATGTTTCATTAATTGCTGAGTTTTAACAGCTTGACCCGACATTGGAAAAGCTAACCCAACCATATGTAAACTATTTGCACTAGCAGTGTATTCCTTTCCACATGGTAAATATTTGCAGATTGCGATTTTCTCACGCCATCATTTATCAATGCACTGCAAAGGAAAATATAAAAGTATTGTATTAACAGACCCTTGCTACTTTTCACACTTGCAAATTTGGCTTAGTCCGGTAGTTTCTGTGGGGCTAAACAAGGATTTAGCCCCACCGATAGTAAAGCTTAGCCCACTTTCTGTTCACATTGCATTTTACCAAAGTGGGCTAACTCCAAAATAGTACGGGACTATTTAAGCCCTGGAAAAAAGAAGGGTAAGCTGAATGTCAAAAGATGGGAATAAGCGCTCTGGCTACGGAGATAGTATGGGACTAAAACTGCCAATGAAAAGAGCAAAAAATATAGTCCGGGGTTAAGGATAGTCCAGGGTTAAGGATAGTACAGGGTTAACAAAATCAAGTGTAAATACCCTATTTGTACTATAACTGATGCAGCCTTGGTTTGAAGTTTGAAGTAACAGAGATTTTGCCATTTTCCTAAAGAACTGCCCAACAATTCTTTAGTTATTGTTTGATTAATTTGGAGAAAGCTCCCCCCCCCCCCCCCACCCCCATCCTCAACACTTCATATTTAATCAGCTCAACTGGAACTTTGACAAATGAGAATATTGTGCTTCACCACAAAACTAATCTATGTTACACATAAAGACTGCAATTAAAATATGGAATTTTCACTTAGGAACAGTATACGGCATGTTGATATGGCTTTAGAAAATGTTGACAATATTTTGGGATGCATGCTCACATTATATTTTCATGTTTGTGTACCATGGGACAATCCAAAGTGATAAATAGCCCATGAAACTGACAAAGTTAGTCTAAAAAACCCTTAAACATTTTACTACAAGGCTGTAGTGTAGGATGAAAGAAATTAAGAGGGAAATGCAAATTAATTTCATCCTATCATTGAGAATTATGTGTTTCAAAGGGATCGAATCGAATGATAGATCTACTATTACTATATATCAGTGGAATAGTCAACATTTCACATTGTTAATTTATTATTATTTGCTTTTCATTTTATACATGTACTTGCTAAATTACATTTGGTCACTTTTGTATTGAAATTTCACATTGTCTGTTTATTTGATCATGATCTTTTGTAATGTTCATATCTTGCATGGTATTGTCACTGTTATAATTGTTAATTTGCAGGGCCTTCTTGTAAACCAGTGTTGAAATAAAATAAGACTAAATAAATAATACAATTAAAACTTCTAAATTGCAAACAAATCCATCCAATTATAATAAATATTATATTCCCTTGGTGGCCTCTCATAACTCTAGAGGGGGTTAGCAACAAAAAAAAGTATTTTCCCACTCTAAATCTGTTTTGTTACCAAACTTAGTAAACAGGTCATTTCATGTAAAACAATTGAACGTATCTATTTGATAGTAATTTGATGATGTATTTGTATCCACTCCAAATTCTCTCTCATTGTGTGAAAACAATGGACTGAAGAAGAAGAAAAACATGGTTTGGTCAATATTATGCTGTTGTCAGGTTAGCTCTGTTCATACTACAGTTAACTTCCTTAACTAGGTCCTCCTACTTCGTTTTAATATGAGGTGTGCATGGAAAGTATGTTTTCCTGTGCACAGGCCTACATGTGAATAAGAGACATGTATATTTCCATTTTGGAGTGTGACTAAAGCTTCTACAAACACTCTTGTGACAATTGCAACAGCTACAGATGCTATCAGGGATATTAAAGCAAGAATAGTCATCCATACTGCCCCCCCCCCCCCCATGAGAAGCCAGCAAAGCAATGAGGCACTTATAAAGGTATAGAGCTTACCACTAATATAAATATATCTCTTTTCGCTGTCCAGACTGTGGACTAGACTAAATCGGAATCCTTCATGGGCTATCTTGCTGGAAAAGCAGTTTTAAGAAGAAACAAAATGTGGAAGTGCGAACCTGACTAATTTGTGGTTATTGAAAGCATGCCGCCATACAATCCATATGACTTCCCATTGTTCCAACATATAGATAGACAATTGAGATAAGGATAACAAATATTTCCTGTTTGAATGACCACATCAAACAGTGCTTCAAGGCAGGACAGGATAATACATTCATAAGGAAAATATGAGCAAGTACAGGAAGACTGAACAGAGGAAACAAATTAAAAGAAGAATAGGATTCGATCTGAACTGAAACTTACCTGTATATACAGAGCGAAAGAAGACAGAGAGAGAGAGAGAGAGAGAGCGCAAAATGAGACAGAGACAAAGGGAGATAGGGAGAGAAATGGAGAGCGATGGAAAGACAGAGATATAGAAAGACAGAGAGAGAGAGAAAGAGAATAAGAGGGAGAGAGAGGGAGGGAGGGAGACAGACACACTGAAAACAAATTTTGATAGGTATAGAGCATAGAATAGGCTCATGGGCGACAGCATTTCTCTCCGAAGGCATACCACATGAAATATGCTGAAAGGCCTGGTCACATACCAACAGTAATGATAACGATAACAATAAAATGGTTGGGGGGGGGGGGGGTGTTTGTGTGGTCCTGCTTATTCATGTCTCTCTCCGTAGTGGGCGGATGTTTTTCGGTTGTCGGTGGGGTTGAGACTTTGTTTTTGGTCGTTTGTCCACGCGGGTAGGTTTGGTGTCAGCGGCGATCCTTGGGTTCACCTTTTCAGGCTCGGAGCTTTGTTCTTGAACTACATGTTTACTTATTTTGTAACTCAGTTTTCTGCCATTTTAATTTTTTAATTTTTTTTTTTTTTTTTAAATTTTGTTCCAATTGCTTTATTTTTAATGCTTATTTATTTATATTTTTTTTTCTCTCTTTTTTTTGCTCAATGATTTTGTTTTTAATCATATAAATCACTTGTATTTGTTGTGATTTCTGTTGATTTCCTAATAAAAATACAAAAAAAAAAAAAAAAAACAATAAAATTGTTGGTCAGTCTCACTGTCTGTAGCCAATGAAACCTTGCCCTTTCTGTATCATGTACTAAAACCACACATCACGGTATATAAGACAACTATTAATATATATCCTAACAGCTGTGTTCTTCTGAAGAGAAAATGCCCAGCGTTCGAGAAATAGGATGTAGCTATTTATCCATCGATTCTGGATATATCATCACTACTGCCTATTTATCTATGGATTCTGGATATATTATCAATATTGCAATGACGCCTCTCAGTTGCCATAGAATATCATTAACCATGGTGTGTGAAACAAGCTTACATTATCACAATGCAGACAGCAAAGGGCAAGCATAAAACTGAATTACAGTTCAAGAACCACCAGTACCACGTTTGCAGGCACAAACCCTGCTCAGTGTCTGCACTGTAAGACTACCATAGGCCATGTACTATAGCTGCTTCTGACACGACCAGAAGGTAGCTGAATTAGGCTCTCTCAAAACACAGTGATTTTCTGATAAAGTGTCAAATTAGGTTCTGTGTTTGCGGACTAACCAATACCTTTGTAGGTACAATTGACATTGACATGATCACGTATTAAAGTACTTGTCACTTTGGCCAGATTTCACAAAAAAATTCAAATTAAGGCATGGTCTATACAACTACTAAACCCTCTATTGTAAACTAGTGTGAATAGGATAAAGTGCATACAAGTGTATTACTGCCTGCTCAGTTTCACAAATAGAGCTTTAATCCATGGTTAAGATAAATCTCTTTCATGAATTTGACCCTTTGTGTTAAGAACGGTAAGTGGGGGGGGGGGGGGGGAATCCCTTTTCAAGTAAAATAATCCATGTTTGAACAGTATGAAATCAATTTCGATTTTTAATTCTCAAAAAGACTTCCAGTGGGAATCATTCTGAAATCATAGATATATATATATATATATATATCATCTTAATCTCAGTACACGACAATTCCCCTTTTTTCTGTGATATACTCTATATTTGATGTACTGTACATCATATCTCTGTATCACAATACAAACAAAACTATTAATGACAAAGTAGGACATCCTTATCTCTGCTCTTTTTTTATCAGAAATGAATGTCACAAGGTGTATTTTTTCTATGCCTTAAGAGTCCAAGGTTCAGTTGCACTTTCAGGCCTCAACCTTGAAATAGCAACATGCAACTAGATACCTACAGCAGAAGAAGAAGGGTCAATCTCCATCACAAAATTTTCCTGGATTTTTCTTCTAGTTTGGGAGACAAAATGCTGTCAATTATTATGTACATGTATTAGAAATACATATTTTTAGTTCATGAGAGCTCTTTTTGGAGGTGGTATCATAAAAAATGAGATAGACTTGCAATGATTACAAAGGCTCATTCACTCATGAACTGGTAAAACATAGCAGCAAAATAAGACAAATGTGACTGCGTCTCCTATTTGCCTCCACCTAAATTCACTTGATGGCTCAAATTGATGTTGAAGCCTACAACTACATTTGTACATGTACATGTTTCTTAATTGACCTCATTGACATTTTACCTTACACCTTATAACCAAAAAATCACGTTATCTCCTCCTAGTCATGAATACGAAATAGCTGAGTGATAAAGCTAAAAAAACATTAATTTCACATATAATGACCTCTATGATATGTCACCTTTGACCTAAACGTGAACAAAAATCTAATCAGTTCATCTCACTATGGTGATGCATACTAGTTGTAAGTTTGGAGTTAATGGTTTAAGCTCTGGAGAGTGTTAACAAGGTAAATTATAAAATTGGTTAAAAAATGTAGCCATCCTGACTGGTCAAATAACATCACATGACCGTGCAAAAAAAAAGTACTAATGCACGGCAAAAAGGTACTAACGCAAGGCTGAGCTGCGCGTATGCGTACCTCTGGTGCGTGCAAACTTAAAACGCAATGAAATCACATAGTTTAATTGCCATTTTAGCACAGGGATTATATGCGCTCACTGAAACGTGCATGACTTTTGTTGGCTGTGCTTATGTGATGTCATCCAGGAAAGCAACTGGCAGCCTCCATGACTGTGCGCCTCTGGGCGCTTCTATGAGGTTCATAACCATTTTTATAGACTTCATAATCATATTGCTGACCCATTTTATAAAACTTTTGATACATGGTTGTGAGTTCGTGAGTTCGTGAGTTCGAACATTTATGCTTGACCTTAACTTTTTTTAAGGTGGCCAGCAGGGCCACTGAGCATGAGATCCAGGTGGCCAATTGGATTCTCAGGTGGTCCAGATGCTACATTTTATTATTTGTATCTTACACTATACTTTTTCTGACAGTTTCTGGTGGCCAATGGCACCAGGGCCACTGTTAAAGTAGAGCCCCATTACGTCATTTTAATGTGTCATGGCAGGGGGTTTCTTTCTTTATTTTTTTTGGTTGTTTGAAGTCATACCACATCTCTTTGTAGCTTTCTACAGCTAAATCGCTTGTGTATTTCTTTTTTTCAACCTTGCAACCACTGCGTGGGTATACACCTAACACAATGTATATACTGGTTTTCTCAATCAATACCAGCTTCCCACAATTAAAAAAAAAAGGATGCTATCTGTACAGAGAAAGTTGAGTTAGAAAGGTGAAAAATATTAAAACATGTAAACCTTTTTGTTCTCTTTATGTCAGTGAGGAAGGATATCATAGCAAGGAGGAGGTCCACTGAAAAGGGTTGCTCTTCAAATGCGCTCATGCATATTAAGAAATATGATGAGAAACAGCTGAAATGTTAAGACCAAATATTGCGTGTCTGTGTGTATAGTCCCAACAATTTAATCGCCTGACCAGAACTCAACTTTACCTTTAAAGTGGTATAGACTATAGGGCCTGGCCGTTCATGCAGTGCGTTCTACTTCTGTGTTTTGCCAGAAAAGTATTTTTTTTCCACGACTCTACATGTACTTATCCAGCTGTTTTGGTTATTACAAAACATCCATTCATGTCACATCACTGCATGGTGCTCACGTGATCAGAAAGTGATGGAACTTCCTCACATTTTCAGATCACTACTAACCAATGAAAAGGGATGGAAGAACAAAGTCGAGTTGTCATCTGCAATAGTGAAATGGCAGAGGAAAGAGTACCCAGGAGCAAAGAGTTTATAAAGCTTTTAAAGATACATGTGCTACTTAGGGGAAAAAAAGGAAATTTGAATAAATTTTTTTGGATAGATTTCCTCATACATGCATTCTTCTACTTGTATCAATACAATAGGTAACCCCTAGACAATTACCCCCAGGATAACTACCCCAGGATAATTACTGGTTGGGGGAGGGGGGGGGGCTTATTGCCCTAAGTTAGGGGGTAGTTGTCCCTGGGGTAATTGTCCAGAGGTTTAGTTGTCAGTATAAGCTTCACAGCAGTCCATATCTTGCTATCTGTCAACTAAAATCACAGATATCTGATAAAAAGTTTTGTGGACCTAACGAAAACTATACAAGTGCTTTAAAGTTAAAAAAGCATTCATGCAAAGAATGGAAAAGTGCATGAATTCTGCACAGAGGGAAGAAGGGAAGTCCTGGGAATGAAAAAGTAATGAATTACACTGTGAAACACCAGTAGGGTAATGAGCTTGCAGACTAGGTTGTGTCAACATTACACTTTGCATCAATTGCCTAAACGACTTTCAACTTTGCAGAGACATGTGACACCAATTCTCGTGGCCTTCAACCCAAGCACGAAAGTGGGTCATATTATTTGGAAAATTTGCTTGGGGAAATAATAATATATCTTGGGCCATAAAGCTACATGCTTGGGCCAATATCCCAGGAACAACTGGAGTGAAATAGCAAATTGGAGGAAGACAGGCCTTGACAGGATTTCACTGTCTTCACTCTCTCCTCAAAACACAAGGCATTAGCAAGATTGTGTCTCGCCCACTTGCGAATACTGGAAATATTGTGATCTCCGTTGCCACGCAGAAGAATTGTATCTCTGGGTATCTGCCACAGAATGTAATATCCCATTAATGAGAAGGACTATTCACAAAATACTATTTGTCACAAGAGATTCTTGCAGGTAAACTTTAACGTATAGCCTCAAATGACCTTTGACCCTATCATGTGACCTCCAACGGCAACATAACGTCAAGGTACCCTCAGTGCAAATATGACCCAAGTTAGGTTGTAATCCAAGCAACTGATGTGAAGTTATTTCACAAAAGAGAGTCTTGCAGGTAAACTTTAACATATGACCTCAAATGACCTTTGACATCATCATGTGACCTCCGACAACACAATAACATGGAGATGCCCCTAGTGCTTCTATCACCCAAGTGTGGCTGCCAATGCAGTAGCAGTTGCCAAGTAATGCATCATAAGACAGTCTTGCAGGTAAACTTTAACGTTTGTGACGGACGGACGGACGCCATTTGGATCCCTTAGTCTCGCCTTCACCTCCGGTGGGCGAGACAAAAAGTTTGACCTCACAGACTACTTCTTGAACATGAAGAGGGGGGGGGGGGGGGGGACCTTGATCTGATCTCTTGAACTGCCTATACTATGTGGACCAAGGGAAATGACAATCAAAAGGAAAAAGGTCATGTACATGTCAACAAGCAGAAAACAACTATGATGATTCAGGGATTCATTCCAAAGACCACACACGTGAGATAGCTATCACGTGCAGCCAAATGAACAAGGTTATTCTGAGGTAACCAACATGTTTTATCTTTTTATTTATTTATCCTTTTTTCTTGGCAATGATGAAACATTAATCTATAGGGTTAGGGATATAAAGATAATCATTAATTGATAATTAACTTTGGATGTCATTTTCAAAAATATTGGCGGTCATTTGGGCATCCCCCACCCTCACATAAAACACTCACAGTTCAAAAGTGGCACGTTTCTCTTTCAATAACCTAAACCTTTTCATTAGACTCAAAACATTTGAAATCTAGACTAAATTCTTTTTACTAAAACTCTCACTAAATACACAATTTATTAAAGGGAAGGTTGAGTTTTGGGAAAGGTAAAACATAATTTGTGAGCTTTCTCATTCTTTTCATGTTAATTTGGAAGATTATGATAGTAGAAATGTCCCCTGAAAAGGATTCTTCTTCAAATGCCCTTACATTCAAAATATGACAAGAAACAGCTGAAATGTTCGGCCCAAACATTTGGGTGAAGTCCCATATACTCATTTCTGTGTGCAGTGCAAGTGACTCTCAGCAGGACTGAGTCAATTTCTTATCATTTTGGTGATTCCATGATCTTACAGCATACACCAATTCTTATGTGCTATATAGTCAACCTTTCACAATTGCTTTGAGATAGTTTCTTTCATAATTCAATCTCTACTGTATCTTTAATACTTATAAGCCTTCTTTCACACAGTTTACTATGGATTTACATCTATGAACAATTCACTTTCACTTTTTATCAAAAATGTTAGTTCACATTAGTTCAAATAAAGTGCTCCACTTTCGTGGCAAAACTAGCTCAGATTTTTGTAATATGCAAATTTATGTAAATAAACGAATTAATCTGCATAATCAACAAAAAATCTGTACTGTATAAATTTTGGGTGTACTTTTTAGAGAAGCACTCCAATTGTGTTACAATCAAGAAATTGATGGCTCTCGGGTGGGTTAACTAATTTTTTTTCAAAGGTTGGGGGGGGGGGGGGGTCCAAAACAGGCACTTCGGGGGAGAATGGCAACTTCTTTGTGGAAAGGATTGATAGACTGTCATGAAATTATTTTTTTATGACCCCCTACTTCCCTGTTTTCTTCTTTGATAATGAATGCATATGCAGAGGAGTACCTGTAAGCCTTTTTCAAGATAGCTAGATTAGGATGCTTGTTTATAAGAAGTCTGTTAGTTTAATTTGCACAGTCTTTATCACATCTTTCCATGAAACTGTGCCGTAAGCTTGCCACTTTTCTTGCAAGTACAAGTATGCAGCAAGCTTGCCGTTTTTGTCCAAGCTTGCCACATGCTTGCCATTTTTGTGCAATATAGTGATAAGCTGGCCGCTTTTCCTGCAAGCTTGTGGTAAGCTTGCCACTTTTCCTGCAAGCTTTCCTGCAAGTTTGTGGTAAGCTTGCCACTTTTCCTGCAAGCTTGCGACAAGCTTGCCACTGTTCCTACAAGCTTGCGACAAGCTTGCCACTGTTCCTACAAGCTTGCGGTAAGCTTGCCATCATTTTCAAAGCTCGTTTTAAGCTTGCAAGCATGCTGTAAGCTTATTTTGTTAAAACACCCTTATTAAGCATGCTGCAAGCTTAAATTTGGGCAGGGGTTGATCCCACAAATCTTGTCAGACCAAGTTCAGTTTCTAACCTCAGGAACAAAGAGAGATGGAACGAGAGATACAGTCCCTGGAACCAGATGGTTGTGAAGGCTTACATCTACCTGTACATCTTTCCATGTCTTTGTGGAAAGACTATAGAACTTGTTAATTCAAGTTCAGGTACAGTGAGTTCCCTAGGATCAGCTTGGCAAAAGATTGCAACACTAACGCTACCCCCCCCACCTCCCTCTTTGCTAAATTGAAGCCCAGATCAAAGGTCACTGGAGTATGCGTCAGATCACTGTCATCTTCCATTTACAACTATGTTGATATCATAAAAGCCTACAGATCTCTTGGGAAAATAGTGACATTGACAAGGCACAATCATGTCAGAATGTCTCCATGGAAAGACTAGACCTTGTCAGGCCAAGTTCAAGTTCCTGACCTCAGGAACAGTGACCCTGTTTACAGTGGAAGTTAGCTCTGGCCGGCCTAAACTTCACTGTAAACGCTCAAAAGGCCAAATGCGGTACCAAAAGTGGCGGCGCATTTGGACCAGCTCTGGAGGTAGTCTCGGCCCGGCCTTCTTTCACTGTAAACGCACGCGGACCCAAATGCGGTACCAAATGCGATCCCGGAAGTGCAGCGATCATGACATCATCGGATATGATGTCATGATCCCGCGGTTGTAAGGCCGACTTTCTTCGATGTTGCTTCGTTGTATTAAATTACAGATATTAAAATTGCGTAGAAAATATGAAATTATCTGATAAGTTAAGCGGGCAGCTGTGGTGTTCGATCGTTTGTTGTATGCATGCTAGCTAAAAAAAAAAAAACGGTACAAATAACCCGCGCGTGCGCACCCACCAAAATAAACGTTTGTTTACATGCAGAGCGCCACTACAACAAAATATTGAAAGGTTATAATTTACGCCGGCCCAAGACCATTGTAAACGCACAAAATTGAGGGGCCGAGTAGCGCAATTAGGGCCTCGGCCCGGCCCTGCCCTGCACTGTAAACAGGGGTCAGTGAGTCCCTTGGATCAGCTGGGCAGTTGATAACCAGTGAGTGTAAACAACTATCATTTCCTGGGCACAGATGAGTGTTGCCAGACCTTCAAAATAAAACTGATAAGAAATGGACTCAACCTTACTCAACCTTACTCAAAGGCACTTGCACTGTAATGTGGATGTACACACATGTCATGTGGCATGAAAATTAATTTTGGTCAAAACTTTTCAGCTATTTCTCGTCATATTTCCAATGGATAAGGGCATTTGAAGTGCAATACTTTTCAGGGGATATTTTTCTATATTTGTCCAAACCAATACAAAAAGAATGCAAAAGCTAACAAATTAATTTTACCTCTTCAAGAACTCAACCTTCTCTTTAAAAAGGGAAAACCACTCTGACATCAATTTGACTTGAACAAAAGCATGAAAATGAGAGAAGCAGATCAGTGAAGGTTTGAGGAAAAAAAAAAAAAAAAAAAGATTAAACAGTAAATAGTTTTAAAGTTCTAGTTGAACGAATGCATGTACATTGGGAGAACCTCTCATATATATTTTAAATCATCAATTCATTTATTTCTGAAGAAAATATTTCATTACACTGTGCCCTAGACATCCAATTGGACACATGTTTTACAGCAAGGATGGATCTAGGAATGGGGCTGGGGCACCCCCTCCCCCCCCCCCCCCCCAAAAAAAATAATAATAATAATAATAATAACTAGAAATATCACTGAAGATGATGATTAATACCCCCGCTCCGTGACAACAGCCTTTCTTGACTTCTGGTCGAAAACAGAGGAAGTAGTTCGATCCGCAAGATTTTTCCTTGATTTACTGCCATAGATATGCCGTTTCAATGGTAACGCGGCTTCCGACACATCCAAAAAAATATGTCTTGCACATCTTCCCACCAAAACCAATGTGTGTACCAAATTTCTTGAATTTTGGTTGAAAACTGAGGAAGTAGTTCGATCTGCAAGATTTTTCCCTGATTTACTGCCATAGATATGCCGTTTCCATGGCAACGCAGCTTCCGACACATCCAAAAAACATGTCTTGCACATCTTCCCACCAAGACCAATGTGTGTACCAAATTTCTTGACTTTTGGTCGAAAACTGAGGAAGTAGTTCGATCCGCAAGGGGTTTCCTTGATTTTCTGCCATAAATATGCCGTTACCATGGCAACGCAGATTCCGACCCAACCGAAAAATATGTCTTGCACATCTTCCCAGTAAGACCAATGTGTGTACCAAATTTCATGACTTTCGGTCAAAAACTGAGGAAGTAGTTCGATCCGGAAGGTGTTTCCTTGATTTTCTGCCATAAATATGCCGTTACCATTGCAACGCAGATTCAGACTCATCCGAAAAATATGTCTTGCACATCTTCCCACCAAGACCAATGTGTGTACCAAATGAGAAAGTAGTTCGATCCGCAAGATTTGCAACAGACCGACCGGGGTATAATAATAATAATTACCCCAAATTGCTGATGACCTTTTTTAGTCAGAAAAAAATTGGGATTATTGTGCCCCCTCCCTCACAAAATCCTGGATCTGCCTCATTCCCCCTACATCAAAATATTGATTTTGTCATCAACTATTATGAAAATAGAAATTTATGGAATTTTCAATTTAATAAGCAAATGGGATAATGGTGAATTTGAATTGAATTGAAAAGGTTTTTATTGGTATTGCACATGGCAGTCAAACAACTGAATTGAGTACAATTACAATGGCATAATATGCTTAAAAAGCAATCTTATAAAATACAGAACATATACATACACACATATATTGCACATATATAAATATTTGAAGGTATGAAAACTCATGACTAAGGCAGTAACAGATAAAAAAACTAGAAATGTGCATTGCTGGGGCCGCGCAATGCTAAATGTATCCCACGGCACTGGCAGCAATTTGAAGGAGGGACAAAGACCCTCCCCCATCCCCTCCCTCAAACAAAAGGATGGTGTAGAAATTAGATGTGTAGGTTTCACTAAGACACATCTTCATATAAAATTTGAAAGAAATGTGTTGAGAGATATACCAAGATACATCTCCATACAAAATTTGAAAGAAATCCATCAAGAAATGTGGCCTGCAGAGTGCAAACACGCCATGCCCTGAAGTATGACCTTTGACCCTATAAAAGACGGAACACTGGTGGCAGCATCACCAAAAACTATAGGTTTTAGATTACACCAAGAGACACCTTCATGCAAAATTTGAACGAAATCCGTCAAGAAATGCAGAAGAGTGCAAGAAATGGAAAAATGACCTTTGACCCTATAAAGGACGGAACAATGAGGGCAGCATCACCAAAAATTAAATATGTGTAGATTATACCAAGATACATCTCCATACAAAATTTGAATGAAATCCGTCAAGAAATGCAGAAGAGTGCACAAAAGGGACAAATGAGCTTTGACCCTATAAAGGACGGAACAATGAGGGCAGCATCACCAAACAGTAAAGATGTGTAGATTATACCAAGATACATGTCCATACAAAATTTGAAAGAAATCCATCAAGAAATGTGGCCTGCAGAGTGCATTCACGCCATGCCCTGAAGTATGACCTTTGACCCTATAAAAGACAGAACACTGGTGGCAGCACCACCAAAAACTATAGGTTTTTAGATTACACCAAGAAACACCATGCAAAATTTGAACGAAATCCGTCAAGAAATGCAGAAGTAAGAGTGCAAGAAATGGAAAAATGACCTTTGACCCTATATAAAGGACGGAACAATGAGGGCAGCATCACCAAAAATTAAATATGTGTAGATTATACCAAGATACATCTCCATACAAAATTTGAATGAAATCCGTCAAGAAATCCGTCAAGAAATGCAGAAGTAACAGTGCACAAAAGGGACAAATGAGCTTTGACCCTATAAAGGACGGAACAATGAGGGCAGCATCACCAAACAGTAAAGATGTGTAGATTATACCAAGATACATGTCCATACAAAATTTGAAAGAAATCCATCAAGAAATGTGGCCTGCAGAGTGAACTCACGCCATCCCTTGAAGTATGACCTTTGACCCTATAAAAGACGGGACACTGGTGGCAGCATCACCAAAAAGTACAGATTTTTAGATTACACCAAGGGACACCTTCATGCAAAATTTGAACGAAATCCGTCGAGAAATGCAGAAGAGTGCAAGAAATGGAAAAATGACCTTTGACCCTATAAAGGACTGAACAATGAGGGCAGCATCACCAAAAATTAAACATGTGTAGATTATACCAAGATACATCTCCATACAAAATTTAAACAAAATCCGTTGAGAAATGTGGCCTGCAGAGTGCACTCACGCCATGCCCTGAAGTATGAGAAACAGCAAACACTATAGGTTTTTAAATTACACCAAGAGACACCTTCATGCAAAATTTGAACCAAATCCGTTGAGAAATGTGACCGCCAGAGCGCACACAAGAGTACACACAAGACATCTATGAAAATATGACCTTTGACCCTATAAAAGATGGAACACTGGGGGCAGCATCACCAAAATCTATAGGGTTCCAGATTTTACCAAGAGACACCTTCATACAAAATTTGAACAAAATCCGTTGAGAAATGTGACCGCTAGAGCGCACACAAACTATCCCAAAAAATATGGCCTTTTACCCTATAAAAGACGGAACACTGGGGGCAGCATCACCAGAAACTATAGGGGTCCAGATTTTACCAAGATACACGTCCACAGGAAGTCTGAAAGAAATTCGTCGAGAAATGTGGCGGCGAAACGCTGCTGAATCCAAAGTATCCTCCGGCATACTGCCGGGGGATACAATTAACATAATTTGGGAAGACTGGGGAAGATAATGCAGTTGTGAAGAAGGAGGGAAATAAAGGAATATGACACAAGAGTGGGTCAAAGATGAGCAAGCAATCACTTTGCTGACACATACTCTCAGCAATACAATCAACCACAGTCGCAAGACTCACACCCTTCCACTCTCAAGCACACACTCTTGTACTCAACTCTTGCACACCCCCATAAACTCTTGTATAGTGGAATCAAAACAAACACCATAGCTAAAGATTTTGCTCACCCATCCCTGACCGCCTCCTCTGGCAAGTGGTATAGTACAGTTCTGAGTTACACATAATTGAAAAGACATTTTCCAAAATATAAAAAAAAAATTATTTTCCCCAGCCTTGATTAATTATTAGGGGGATTGTGTAAAAATAAAAGTGAGACAAATCTATGCTAAAAAATGTGAAAGCCATAAGTTTCCTTGTCATGACTTGCCATAAACCGTAGTCAATTGAATAATTTAAAAATAACAGTTTACATACACATAGTAAATTTA
The DNA here is from genome assembly GCA_025617745.1 of Heliocidaris erythrogramma. Classification (NCBI taxonomy): domain Eukaryota; kingdom Metazoa; phylum Echinodermata; class Echinoidea; order Camarodonta; family Echinometridae; genus Heliocidaris; species Heliocidaris erythrogramma. The sequence continues at coordinate 17,616,944 of CM046869.1, forward strand.
ATGGTGGTTGTAACAAATCTCATAAAGTTGCCAATTTTCATTTGATCCACCATTTGCTTTGTGCTGAAAATATCATATTTTTATTTTCTTAGTTGCTGATGATGGAATACATTTGCTTCATACAGTATGATTAAATATTTTCTTCAGAGAAAATGGAAATTTAAGATTTTGTGGTTTTTTTAGTGCAGGGCAAATGGGAATGGACCTTGTAAGAAACATCACAGGAGTGGCCAGTCTGTGTGTGTGATTGATTAAAACTTCCAAAATTCTTAACTCTCATATTTCTTAACAGATTTTGCTCAAACTTTCAATGATTTATTTTGTTATTTTTCGGCTTCTTTTAAAACCATCTTGATATGAGTGTGGACTTCCCCTTTAAAGCTCATTTACACATGAAATGGTAAAGTGCCTCCATCCATCCAAAAAGGAACAAAAGGAAACAAAACACCACAGCAAATCAAACCAATTTCAAGTGTAAATGAATGGCAAATGGTGTGAACAAAGGCCCCTAAGCATACTTCTTTGCATGTTATAACAAGGAGGTACTAGGCAATACACAAATACAAAGTGCACTATATGCCCATAGATTTTACTTTCCTGTGCGATTTTCTTTTTTCCCTTTTTTCCCTTTTTTATCTTTTTTATCTTTGCTAGTCGATTGTAACTGATTTAGTAAAAATGTGTACTTGCAGGTGCATCTAGAACTAACCAGGAACGCGTTGCATAAAACTTGCATTTGAACGCAACTTAGGAAAATCAAATGCAACTTTATTTTCAGCCAATCAGAATTGTGCATTCAGGACTTGCGTTTGATTGTTAGGAGTTGCGATTAAACGCATGGAAAGTCGAGATTATCTGTCAGCCCAGACAAATCTATCTCCTCTTTTAAATACCCTCGCTGTTCTGCTTTGGAAATTTCAATTATTTCCCATAACATGAAGATTTGTCAACATAAATAAATAAACCTTATCTGCGATTTATAATTTCTGAAACCATTTCACGCACATGAGCCATGTGAAAACATGGCACATTTATACGATGAAGACATGTGGCATCATGCGTTTGTGTGGCAGTGACTAAAATAACCGTCTAAGTAGGAAACTGCAAACGTGCAGGTATGCTTTTTCCATAGGTGTCCTGGGCACGGGTAGATCACATGAGAATTATGTCAACATTGCAAGGTAGATATTCATTCATAATAAATCATAAATCATAAACCATAAATCATAAAGAACTTGGTGCTCCTACTAAATGTTGACTGTGCAGCAGCCGGTAATTAAACCAGTTAGTAATCTCTCATTAAAGCCTTACATTTTTCTTTATGGTGTTCTTCTATAGATTTTTATGAAAAAGGTAATATTTCTGCAGGAATGACTCTTACATTTTAGTCTCTATCTGTGCTTTCTGGCACTCTAGATCTTTTTAGAAATCACTAGGGCAAATAGATCTCCATTCCTTATTTTAATACATGTATATGCCAGCCATTAAAGGGAGCGACAAGTCGCAATCTATGGGCGGTTTTACTGTTGGCTGCTCCTTTCTCTGGATCAAAGTTTAAAGCGACTTCAGTTTATCGCGCGCAGCTAATAAAAGTTCGCACATTGACCCAGATTTGAGTAAACAAGATCGCCCGTTCTTTATTCCAGGATTTGAATCTCATTGGTCGGTTACGTATGTAGGGATTCGAGTTAACGATCAAGCGAGGAATTCGGCAATAACATTCCTTCGGTAGCGCACGATTGGACCTGATTGTATCCGAATTTCCCCGAGTCAGGCCAACTGGTCAGGCCCATGGATTACGACTTGCCAGTCCCTTTAAAAGCACCATCAAATCAGATACTGAGCCTGTATATATTCACAAGAATTTTGTAGAGCTCAGCCGATTTTGAAAGATGCTTTGTTTTCAAACATTAGTTTGTTTGGTTTTACACCTGCTATTAATGTAAAATCATTATGAACACTATTGTTTATGCTTAAGGATTTTAGAAATGCTTACACGTTCTTTGATCCTAATATTTCACAAACTTATTACTTTGCAAGGGTGACAGAAATGGTTGAAATCTTATTGATTTGTGATGGCTTGCTAATGACTGATGACTGCTCAGTAAGGACTGCTCAAGGGAGACAAGAAATGTATTCTTACAGGTTATATGTCCATTATAGATTACAGATATATACAAATGTATACATTTTCATCATACACAAAGATTTTTGATGGACGATGCGGAGGGGGGGGGGTGGGGTTAGGGTGCTGAAGGTAGCAATGTAGGAGACGTGATGTACATTGAAAAACAACCTTTGAATATAAGGACATGACAAGTTTGCCCACAAGCAGTCCATATGATAAATTAATAAAACGACATCTGTAATGAATCTACACTGCATTGTGGTTAAACAAACTTGATCAATCAAAGGACAGATAAGATTTGGAGGTATTTTCCTGTTGTTTTTGTTTTCACTGTTTATTATTCCAGTCAAAGTCACACACATTTCAGTCAAACCAATGTAGCGCTAGCACGCAAACACATAATGATATAACCACTCTTTAAAGATAAAGTCGAGTTCTGGTCATGTGATTACATTGTGAAAGAAACTGTCTCAAAGCAATTGGAAAAGGGTGATAATGTATAAGAATTAGTGTATACTGTGAGGTTTTAAAATCATCAACATGATAAAAAAAAATTGACCCCATGTCACTGAAATGCATATGCACTGCACACAAAAATGGGTACATGGTACTGCACACCGATGTGACATGAATGTTCTTCCAAACTGACACAACATAAATGAGAAAGCTCACAAATTATTTTTGCAACTTTCCCAGAACTCAAACATTCTCTTTAAGTTCATTAAATCAGATGAATACAGGGGTGTAGCAAGGGTATGTTGAAAAGGGGAAGGGCATGCTGGACCAAATCTTTCCAATGAGAAAGAAAAAATGTCATGGGATGGGATACTTTTAGTTGTGCCAGTAAACTGAATTAAGTGTATAAAATACACCGGGAATGCAGACAGAATTTGAATTGGCGCAGGTGGGGGGGGGGGGGGGGGGGGTGTACCATGTTTACTCAGTGAATAAAATTCAAATTTAGCATGCCATTAATTACTGGGAGGGCGTTATATCATCTTCTTTTTATACTTCACCTCTCTTACCCCTTCTTTTCTCTTTCTGCTTCTCTTTCCTTGCCATGAGACAGGGAGGCATTTACCTCCCCCCCCCCCCCCCTGAATCTATTTCACTGTCAGTACATAAATTCAAATTTAAATTCATTCATTGATTAAAGTGTAAACACCGGTGACCATTTTGTGATTGACAGGAGGACTTGTAAATGTTCTGATAAATTGATACTTTTCATCATAAGGCAGGACAGGACTGTGAACAGTTCTAGCTTGGGCCACACTCGTTGACATCTCTGGTCTAAGATTTACAATCAAAGAAGTACATTGTCATCTAATCCTTTGAAATCTGGGGGGCGTTTCATCAAGTGTCTTGTCGGTGATTTATACCGACAAATTTGCTCTCAGCCAATCAGATGCAATGATTTCAGTAGCTTATAACAGTTATTGCAACTTGTCATTTGATGACAAGTTTTATGAAACAGGGCCCTATAGATGCAATCACCCCTGTCACATCAAGGAGTAGTTCTGCGATAACTCCTTGGTCACACAAATGACAATGCTGAAGTTGCATCATTCAAAGATCTGTTTATTCAATACTTTTCAAATATATGAAATATAAAGTACTTTGGACCTCTTTTATCAGTTCAACATAACCTATGTTTAACTGACATTTCTCTGTCACAGAGGAGCTGGAGCAAAGTCAATACCTGCTCTGAGCAATTCAACTGTATCTACACAGTAGGGTGGGATTCTGGAAACTCGATCCCTCCCCCCCTTCATGAAACTAATTATCATAACAACTGCCACATATCTATGATAAAGCTCTTTGTTTAAGGCCATTACCAACTGAACAGTGTGAAGGCTTTGCAGAATTTCCACTAGTGGCAAGTTACCAAAGCTTGTATGTACACGTATGTACCCCATGAATATGAATCACATTTAACCAATAACATCATTGAAAAGCAGATTAAAATAACAGTCACACCCAAACTCTACCTCCAACAATCGGTCACGTTCTGCAGAATCATTATGTGCTATGGGAGTAGGTACATTGTTCGGGGCCAAGTCCAGTATCAAGTTGTTGCCTTAACAGAACATAAAAAACCTGAAATTCAATATCTTTAAGTGTTAAAAACATTTGTCTCTTAATATATATTTGGGATACTCTGCTTTACTGTGTTAAAATTAAACAATTTTCACCACTGCCTTGCTGATAACAGTAGGGAGGTCTTGATATTAAGCTTCAATCATATGGCCAAATAATATCAAATACTAATTTCTTACCCAATTGAGGAGCAGGGTGTTCCATGGTATTTTATCCCCCCCCCCCCCCCCTCCCTCCCACACACACATACACACTATGCTATGAGGGCAATTTCAACACAAATTTTCACAATAAAATGCTATGTGTCAATGCAATACAGATGCTCCAAACAAGTTGAAATCATGGTATTTGTTCCTTCACTGTGTACATTTCCTTGCATTCTTCTTTATTTCATATCTACCAAATAATATCAAATAACACGCATAATAAAAAGAAAAGAAAAAAAAAATTGTTTTCAAAAAGGAGGTTGGCTAATAAAAGGAAGCAGGTGGGGACAACAAATTAGAAATCAAATTTACCTGGCCTAATCAGGTTTACAGTTGACTCAGCACTTGTTTAGCCAGTGTCATTTTGCTACTAATGTCCACAATAAGGATAGACAGAGGCATTGATGGGGGTGGGGGTGCATGGGGGCCAACCCCCCCCCCCCTTCCTCAATAATCATGGTATTGACTATAAAGGCTATGCACAAATGCCGCAAAGGGCATAGTAAGATCATCTGAATGGAGTACGAGTGTATCGGTGTGCTGACAAGTACGAGGCCAAAATTTTCAACCAAAATATTTTTAAAAAGAGATTCTGAGATCTTAAAATTTTGTTTAGCAAGTCAGTATGTTACCAAAGTCCAAAGCAAAGACAGACAGAGGCATTGATGATCCAGGGGTGTAAGGGAGAGAGAGGGGCAGTCCTCCCGGAATAATTATGGGATCCACTACGGATACACACTGTATGCAACAAGAGGCTTCGCACAACCATTTCACATGAGGAATATTTTCAACAAAAAAAGAATGGTTCTGAGATTTTGACATTTTACAAACAAGCGAGAAAAAACAAAAAACAAAAACAAAAAAGTCATAATTTTTTTGTTTTTAAATTTGCTAACAAGGCCCTCAACAATTCTGGATTTGCATACATGAATTTGGAATGAACAGCCACCCCCCCCCCCCCCCCCCCCCCACTGTGACACCCTTGTGTCCAGAAATATGCAAGCTCTTATTGATCAGTGATTTTGTTGCCCCCCCCCCCCCCCCCCCCAATCATGAAGACAGTCAACACCCCTTCGAGTTGAGGACAGGGCCAAGGCACTCTTCAAATTTAAGATAACACTGGTGTGGAAAAAAAAATCATTGTAATGTGTTATCACAAGCAAGATAACACAAAAAACAAACAAGGAATAACATACAGGACAGTATAGCCACATGTCTTTATAAATGAAACACAAAAAATTGAAACTTTGAATCTAAAGAAGGAGTTTGTTTGTACGACACATGATCTACCAACAATTTTTATTTCTATATTCATATTGAAGACCTGCTTAACATCGTGACTTATGCAGTGCATATTCACTAACGCACTCGCAAACATGAATTATTTGTAAAATAATACATCTCAATTTTATACTCAAACTTTCATCCCAAACCTTGAAATAAGGATTTTTCTTATACATGTAAGGTATGTAATAAAAAATCTAAATCACAAAATATCATTTTCATATTCACTTCCAATAGAAGCCACTTCTATAAGCCCTGATAGCTTTCACATTACAGCAGCACGGCCGCATCGCATCTGCTATGCGTATTTGTTTCCACGTTCCTGTTCCAGCCCTATTAATAAGGTGCTTTGTTTTGTTCTTTTATCTTCTTTACTTTCTATCTTGATTTTATTCTTTCTTTTTTCATCCTACCTTCTTTTCTTTCTATCATTTCTTATGTTATTCTTTGTTTCCATTCTATCTTCTTCTCTTTCTATCATTCCTTATGTTGTTCTTTGTTTTTTATCCTTCCATCATTTCCTTTTTCTATCTTCCTTATTTCATTCCTTATTTTTATCCTTCTATTATTTTTCTGTCTTTCCTTATCCTTGTCGGCTTCAACTAGCGAGGATAGCATTCCTATTATGGTATTTACAAGTCAACCCACTTCCGGTCAGGGCTTAGTCAGCACTTAACCCTACACGAGAAGTGGTTTGAGAAGTCGGCTTTTAGTCCTGACTAAAAGCTGGTTTATTGAAGCCGATACCTTTCATATAAGCCCACTTCTACCCCTAATACGAAAAGGGTATAAGTCCTGAATATATCATTTTCCTCATTCATAATTAATTCCTCTTTGTAATAAATCAAATCATACCAAACTGGGCGTTGTGGCGTGCGCCCGTAATCCAGCTGCCAGTGGAAGTTATAAACTGATTCAGCGGACCCAGGTTCGAGACTGAGTCACATCTTTCGGATGGTGACGTTAAAGGTCGGTCCCAGACGTAAATAATCATATCTGATTGAAACATGTCTGTAAAAACCCAATTACACACACACACACACGTAGAATCTGTACCCCCCCCCCCATGAAAGTCATTTACTATGCCATTTTGTAATTGTTTCATAAGGTTTTTTTGACCTTCCATTACACAAAATTGCCTGATTATTCAGCAGGATTCAAAGTGAAACCAATTACCAAGGCGACAAGGCAAAGATAACAATGATGTAACCCCTAAAACAAGAAATGGCCTCTCACTAATTTGTTTAATGAGAAAGTACCTTGGGGAAAAACATAACAAAACAACATGAAGTATACCTTACAAAAAAGTGTGGGCATGAATTCATCTTGCTTGAAAAAATGACAACTGACCCACCCAATAGTGAGTAATAGGAATTAAAACCATCAAATTTTTTTTCTCTTTGGCACTGATTTGTGTGTCATTTAACATTGGCATAAAACATGGATGCAGTAACCTTTTGGCCAAGGTAACGTGTCAGATTTATCAGAGGGTGCTAGGTATGATAGCTTTAAAGGCTATCAATCATGCACAAATAAATGATCAACCTAACCCCCCCCCCCCCACGAAAAAAAAACAAAACAAAACAAAACAAAACAAACAAACAAAAACCAAACAAACAAAAATAAAATAAAATATTAAAAAAAAATAAAAAATAATAAATAACTAGAAATGTGCATTCCTCGTGCCGCGCAATGCGAAATGTATCCCCCGGCGCTGGCAGCGATTTGAAGGAGGGACAAAGACCCTCCCCCATCCCCTCCCTCAAACAAAAGGATGGTGTAGAAATTGCCGCCAGTGGCCCGGAATATTGTCAACACCAGGAGCAGCATTACCAAAACGATTTGTGTAGATTAGAGTATAATGCATTTTTATAGAAAATTCGGAAGAAATATGACCTCAGAGCGCACATAAGACATCCACTAAAATATGACCTTTGATCCTATGAAAGACGGAACACTAGAGGCAGCATCACCAAAAACTGTAGAGGTGTAATCTATAATGGACCTACATACAAAATTTGAATGAAATCCGTCAAGAAATGCAGAAGTAAGAGTGCACAGAAGGGACAAATGAGCTTTGACCCTATAAAGGACGGAACAATGAGGGCAGCATCACCAAACAGTAAAGATGTGTAGATTATACCAAGATACATCTCCATACAAAATTTGAAAGAAATCCATCAAGAAATGTGGCCTGCAGAGTGAACTCACGCCATCCCTTGAAGTATGACCTTTGACCCTATAAAAGACGGGACACTGGTGGCAGCATCACCAAAAACTACAGGTTTTTAGATTACACCAAGGGACACCTTCATGCAAAATTTGAACAAATCCGTCAAGAAATGCAGAAGAGTGCAAGAAATGGAAAAATGACCTTTGACCCTATAAAGGACGGAACAATGAGGGCAGCATCACCAAAAATTAAATATGTGTAGATTATACCAAGATACATCTCCACACAAAATTTGAATGAAATCCGTCAAGAAATGCAGAAGTAAGAGTGCACAAAAGGGACAAATGAGCTTTGACCCTATAAAGGAAGGAACAATGAGGGCAGCATCACCAAACAGTAAAGATGTGTAGATTATACCAAGATACATCTCCATACAAAATTTGAAAGAAATCCATCAAGAAATGTGGCCTGCAGAGTGAACTCACGCCATCCCTTGAAGTATGACCTTTGACCCTATAAAAGACGGGACACTGGTGGCAGCATCACCAAAAACTACAGGTTTTTAGATTACACCACGGGACACCTTCATGCAAAATTTGAACGAAATCCGTCAAGAAATGCAGAAGTAAGAGTGCAAGAAATGGAAAAATGACCTTTGACCCTATAAAGGACGGAACAATGAGGGCAGCATCACGAAAAATTAAACATGTGTAGATTATACCAAGATACATCTCCATACAAAATTTGAACAAAATCCATTGAGAAATGTGGCCTGCAGAGTGCACTCATGACATGTCCTGAAGTATGACCTTTGACCCTATAAAAGACGGGACACTGGTGGCAGCATCACCAAACACTATAGGTTTTTAAATTACAGCAAGAGACACCTTCATGTAAAATTTGAACAAAATCCGTTGAGAAATGTGACCGCCAGAGCGCACACAAGAGTACACACAAGACATCTATCAAAATATGACCTTTGACCCTATAAAAGACGGAACACTGGGGGCAGCATCACCAAAATCTATAGGGTTCCAGATTTTACCAAGAGACACCTTCATACAAAATTTGAACAAAATCCGTTGAGAAATGTGACCGCTAGAGCGCACACAAACTTTCCCCAAAAATATGGCCTTTTACCCTATAAAAGACGGAACACTGGGGGCAGCATCACCAGAAACTATAGGGGTCCAGATTTTACCAAGATACACGTCCATAGGAAGTCTGAAAGAAATTCGTCGAGAAATGTGACCGCTAGAGCGCACACAAGAATGTGACGCGGCGGCGGCGGCGGCGGCGAAACGCTGCTGAATCCAAAGTATCCTCCGGCATACTGCCGGGGGATACAATAAAAATAAATAAATTAAAAAAAAATGAAAATAAATAAATAAATAATACTAAATTAAATAATGAAGAAATAAAATAATAACAAATGAATAAATAAACATAATAACAATAAATCAATAATAATAATAATAATAAATCTTTAAAAGAAGTAAAACATTGACATAGATCAGAAGAAACAGCATTTTATAAGGGGAAATAATTATTTTATATCATGGCCTCCACAGCAGTCAACTCTAGTGCACTTACTGCAGAGAAAAAATAATTTTGGTGAGTGGTAACCTCTAAAGAATAACATTACTTAATGCTTGAAAATGTCCCTCTTTTAGCATTTCCAGTCATACACTAGGAATTTCATGGACTTTAAAACTACAAACTTTCACCCAGTTTATCTTCAAAGATGCAAGGTCCATCTTTCTCACACATGTTTACCTTATTTCTGTAAATATATATGTTAACTCACTTCTGCAAATACTGTAGGCAAGGCAAAGAATAAATACTTTCTTTGCAAAGGCAGAATGATCGTTTAAAAACACTCATCTTAAAAGCATTTTCACGGTTTCCAGGCGAATTCGGCCCTGCAGCTGGTTTTGCAAAACCTCACTGCGCATGCTACTGACTTCATATTTAAACGCGTTTACTGTTAGTTGTGTGTTTATGCTTCTTCAGAAATCATGTTTCTGGAGAAACGCTGATGATTCAAAACACACTTTTTTGCGAGTTTTTCTCCAGCGTTTAAAATGGGCAATTATAAGAAAATAACTGTGGACGCAAGTGTTTTTTTAACTTAACACGTAATAAAAGGCTCATTCTGGCCTGAAAATTGGCAGAATAAACCCACCCAAACACTGGCAAAGAGCAATACTTCTTCTATCCTATAACGCTGAATGCATTCCATGGTGTATACATTGTATTATATAATTTGGGTGGTCAACAATCAATATTGCTGATTATGGAATCCAAAGTCCTACTACCTGAAGCAAATATTTTGATAAAATCCTATACTTAACAAATTCTTAGACTTTTTACAGCAAACTTTTGAGTTCCAACAGCTCCTTTCCACAACTGACATTGCTATTCCAGAAGTCAAACAAAGTTATTAACTTAAAGAAATATTGGTATGGAAAATATTATAGGATTGTATGCAAATGAAGCCAAGAAAATACTACATGACCCAACCTACTTTTGCTAAATGACAATGTATAATTTCTGTCAGATTGCTTTAATTTCAGTTGATAGAAAGATACTAACCATTCTAAGCTGCTGTAAAAAAATGATATTTTCTTTTATTTTTCTTATATTTCTAATATTATTTTCTTTAATATTCATATTTCTATATGTTTTCCTTATGATAATTGTGTTTCAATAAACGTTCATACTTGTATTTTTGAGTATTCAGACACATTATAAATTCTTCTACTTGAAGAAACATTATTGGGAAGGTGAATACTGTATTATATGCATAGAAAATAAGACCATGCAGGAGGGGGGGGGGGGGGGGGGGTGTATTCTGTGAAATGAGTCCCATACACAATTCATTGCATCTTTCACTTGATATGACCATTTCACTAATGCTTCTTTTTGGCATTACTATAGCACACAAAATTCTTCTAAGATTTGGAGAAGCATTATTTTGAAGATAAAATACTTTATAATTTTATGCTTAAAGGTGTGGCGATGCTTCAAGCCTTCGGGCTTATTTCGTCATACCTCTGTATGTTATTATACGTTCTATTACTTATACGATTTATTATTCATGTCTATATATTGTGATCATATTTACTTTAAAGTGTTAGTCTTGATTTCATTTCCATGTGATGTTCACACTATATCAGCTGTTGTACCATACAGGAAAATAAATAAATAAATAAATAATTTGTCTGCATACATGGAGACAATGGGGGGGGGGGGGGGGGGCGACCCACAAAATGTGTCGTGTAGGCCTACACAATTCATTCATTCAAAAAGATAAATATCACTCAAAATCACTCAATATGAGCATGGACTAGCGCGGTTTTTTTCTGGTATTACTATAATCATAATAACCTCCCTATCATTTTTCACAAACCCAGTGTATAGTCAGTAGACTAGAAAGATCCTAATGTCCTGTACAATGACAATATATACACACGAAATTGCCCAGGGGCTACTTTTTTCGGTTTCGTTTTTGTGACCTTTGACTATGACAGGTTAGACTTCTTATCTATCCTGCAATGACATATATCTCATGCCAGATATCAGTTTATCCTAATGTCCTGTACAATGACAATGTATACACACGAAATTGCCCAGGGGCTACTTTTTTCTGTTTCACTTTTGTGACCTTTGACTATGACAGGTTAGACTTCTTATCTATCCTGTAATGACATATATCTCAAGCCAGATATCTTATCCTAATGTCCTGTACAATGACAATGTATACACACGAAATTGCCCAGGGGCTACTTTTTTGTGACCTTTAAAGACCTCAGCCTGACCCAAAACAACCATATATTGACGTAAAGCTTAGTAAACAAAGAATATAATTACCCTGGGTATTCATAAATTTTCGTCTCCGTTTATCCATAAAAAATGAAAAAGATATTTTTTTTTGGTCCGCCCCTCCCTATGGCGTAACAACAGAGGAAACTGCAGGGGGTCGCTAGACGTGTGACGACATGTCATGTATACAGCTCCGAGTGCGTCTACACGATATGTCGTCATCAAATTTTCACCCCCCCCCCGCAAAGTAGCGTTCCTCAGAGACGGGGGGCCTCGTCAGAAAAACCACCGGGGCTCAACATTCGGGACGCTGTTACTCATTCCACAGGAAACGGAATCTCATGAAGTTGGTTTCAATTTGTTCAGAAAATATATAGCTCCCCGTGGATGAATAAAGTGTATATTTCAAAATTCGGTCAGGCCGAGGTCTTTAACTATGACAGGTTAGACCTCTTATCTATCCTGTAATGACATATATCTCATGCCAGATAACGGTTTATACAATTACACTTATCAGAAACTAATTAAGGGGAGTAAAATGCAATCTGATGGTGAACAATAGCCACACTACTTATTTACTAGGAGCACATACCGGTAAGCTGATCATGCATTAGCAAGCCCTACTCAATAACTACAATGGTCATTGAGTAGTCTGTTTACCAAAGTGCGGTAATGCATATGTACAACACATGCTACAGCAACAATTGCTCTACCTCCATTTTGTAGACGAACTGAATCCCAAACTTCAACTAACTGCTATACCAAACCCTAACCCTAACCCTAACCTAAAACCCAATTGCAAATTTACCCTAACCTTATATCTTTGAGGAAATAAAACCCAGAGCAATAGGGCACACATAAATAATTCATCCGCTCGTAATGCATGCCGGTGAGGCGGAGCAAAGATGATTTGAAATTAATTGATTAGAAATATTCATATAAAATCGATTAATTTTGCTCAGTAAATTTAAAAGTGTAAAAGGTGTTTGATAGACATATTACTCTTTCCAATTTGACACTTTAGCTGAAATTGGCTAGCCTTTTATTATTTTTAAAGGATTTATTTTATCACTGGTGCACTTCCACTGTTTCTATGTGCAAATGGGGGGCAATTTCGGCTAGCCTTGTTTCAGCCTAAATATCTTTGTTTATCGCTGGGAAAGTGCCCAAATGAGGTACTTCATTTGGGAGATTTTTATATTTTGTCTCTGTTCTGTGAATTTAAACCATTTCTACCGAGCGATGTTCAAAATATGATGTTTAGACAACCTTCGTTAATTCGTTAATGGGGCCGTGAATTACTTATGTGAGCCCAATAGTCGCCTGAACGTTTCAGAGCACCCCAAGTACTGCTCAGATAACAAAAAAACACAAAAACTTACAACCTGACGTAAAAATCTAAAAGAGGCGGCATGACTAGGAGTTGTAGAAAATATTCTTTAGTTTTGTTCGTGAGTGACTAAAAAATCGTGGCTGTGAATCATATATGCAAAAGAAGTTCAATGTAATAGTAGAGTGTATGTGCACATGAATGGAGAAAAAAATGTTTTTATACTAAATTAACAACTAGACTAATGTATTCTGATTTCTGCATGTTTTCATGCACTAAAAGTAGCCCAAAACAACCAGAATTCTTGCATGAGACTTGCCTGGTATACCAACAGCTAATGGGTTTGAGGTAGATTCAATCCATAAGGATGCTACATGTACTACATGCTAGCTAGCATTCATAACAGGTGCACTGACAATTCTTCCCAAAAGTTCTGCAAGAAAAATACACCCTGTATACGAATCTGAACGCATTTAAAGTAAAGTGGTGTCAGGCTGAAAAATTCACTCAAGACAAAAACTGAAAGGTATCTCATTATCATGTAAACCCAAATGCATTCCACTACATGTGAAGTTTTGTTGTTGTTTTTTTTTTCATAAGGAGAAACAAAGGTCACTGAATAAATTGAATGCACAATAAAAGTTTGTGAATTGATGAACATACTAGGCAATGGCCCTGCACAAGCATGGTAAAGAAAATCGATCCTCCCGTGCAACAAAACTGGATTTTTTTTCACTTTAGTTCTAATAAAGGATAAGTCCACACTGATATCAAGTTGGTTATAGAAGTAGAAAAGCCTGTTTATAAAACATAAGTTTACTCGTAACTCCTAAAAATCAAACGCAAGTCCTTAATGCGCTCTTCTGATTGGCTGAAAATAAAGTTGCGTTTGATTTTCCTGAGTTTTGTTCAAACGCAAATTTTATGCAACAAAATCAATCAAAAATTGAGCAAAATCTGATAAGAAATAAAGTTAAGAATTTTTGAAGTTGCAATCAATCAAAACACAAATTGGCAATTCAGTGAGGGATCTTGTAAGGTCTTCTCCCATTTGCCCTGTAATAAAGAAAATTCCATTTTCTATAATGAAAATAATTAATCATACATACATGCACCCTACCGGTAACCATTGCATGTACATTTTCGCACACATCCTATATAACTATTCCTTCATCAACCATTAAGAAAAAGAAAATTTAGGTAATTTTCTGCACAGAGCAAATGGGGTAGGACCTTCTACGATACATCATGGAGTTGCTAATTTGTGTTTGATTGATTACAACTAAAAAAAAATTCTTCAAACTTCAAAATTACATAACTTTCTTATTTCCTGTTGGATTTTGCTTAAGCTTTCACTAATCTGTTTCTCTCATTTTTCTGCTTACTTTTCTGCTCAAATGGGCTGGTATATATATCACTGAAAGGAAAGTTAAAGGGAAGCTTGAGTTCTGGGAAAGGTAAAGAATAATTTGTGAGCTTTCTCATTCTTCTTATGTTAGTTTGGAAGATTATCATAGTATATATGTCCCCTGAAAAGGATTGCTCTTCAAGTGCTCTCACATTCAAAATATGACAAGAAACAGCTGAAATGTTCGGGTCGAACATTTGTGTGTAGTCCCATATGCATATTTTCTGTGTGCAGTGCATGTGATTCTCAGCAGGATTGAGTCATTATCTTATCAGTTTGGTGATTCCAAAACCTTACAGCATACACTAATCCTTATTTGCTATACTATAATAAACTTTTCCCAATAGACCTGTTCACAAAGTTATTCAAATTTATGGATGTTTCTTTCCTGGGGACCTAGTAACGAAGTATTCCATTAACCTGTTATTAAGGAATGAACTACAATACTTGGAATCTAGTTTGCATACATTACTTGTTGCTATGTCTGACAAGCTTTCAGGTTGTCAAGAACCTTTGTTTTAAAAGTATGCATAAAATTTGAATATATTTGTAAACAGGTCTATTCAATCTCATGACCACAACTCAACTTTATCTTTAAGAAATGTTTTGGAGGATAAAGGGACATGTGTAGACATCTCTCATGCATGCCTGCTCATTGAAAGATTGAAATCCTACATGTACACAATATACAAAGGAGACAGGCCTTCACTGTAAATAAAGGGTGGCCCAGAAAGAATGCAACACCTGGGATCTGCAATTTCAACGACATCACTGATATAATATCATTAGTTTTTGTTCTATTGGGTAGAAAATTCTCTTCCAAATAAAATGACCGACTTATTGACACCAAGATTTTTAATTTGGGGGAAGACGTTTTGATTCTACAGCTATTTTTGTGAGGCAATATCATTTTCAAAATTTGGTACTTTTGCAACTGTAGTCATGCTTGAAGCAGCAATAAATTTGCTCACGATGCTTCCCATCCAGTCAGCTTTGTAGACATACGCATGACGGCACTCGCTTTGAAAACAGAGATAACATGAATGAAACAGAGACTGTATGGAATGCTGTCAAGCAGAAATTTCTTGCTGCTCTAAGTATGACCACGGTTGCAAAATTAGAAAATTTTTGAAAATGACATTGCCTCACAATAATAGCCATAGAATCATAACACCTTACCCATGTTTGACTGATGATCTTGGTGTCATTGTACTCGGAAAAGAATGTCCTACCCAATAACATAACAAGGGAAAGCCCTGGGCAGTCTCGCCTGCATTGTGCCAGGGCAAAATTTTCACAAAAATCAAAGGTTGGGGCACTTAAAGAGCATGCTACCCCTTTGAAAACAGAGATAACATGAATGAAACAGACTGTATGGAATGCTGTCATGCGGAAATTTCTTGCTGCTCCAAGTATGACTACGGTTGCAAAATTAGCAAATGTTTGAAAATGACTTTGCCTCACAATATCAGCCATAGAATCATAACATCTTACCCAAATTTGACTGATGATCTTGGTGTCATTGTACTTAGAAAAGAATGTCCTACCCAATAACATAAACATAACAATGGAAATGCCCAGGGCAGTCTCACCTGCACTGCACCGGGG
This sequence comes from Heliocidaris erythrogramma, assembly GCA_025617745.1. Taxonomy (NCBI): domain Eukaryota; kingdom Metazoa; phylum Echinodermata; class Echinoidea; order Camarodonta; family Echinometridae; genus Heliocidaris; species Heliocidaris erythrogramma. Next base: position 17,633,003 of record CM046869.1, read on the forward strand.
CAAACTTTTCACAAAAATCAAAGGCTGCTGTACTTAAGCCGTGCTTTCCCTGAGCCCCCCCCCCCCCCCCTTAATGTTGGCCAGGTATCCATTTGTATAACTTAAATCCCATTCAACTAAGATTTATTGGATGGTGAAGATCATTTGAAATCAAGCTGTGTGTTTTAAAGAAGCAGAATATGTGTACATGAGATAATTGCCATTACAACACTTTCGGGGTTCTACCCCTCCATCAAATCACTTGAACAACTTGAATTCTCCTTTCTCTAAGAATGATTCCTACCTAGTTTGGTTACAATCTACATGTAGCAATTGGTTTTACAGAAGTAAAGATGTCAATTTGGTGTCACAGGCTCTTGGGGAAGGTGTCACAGGACACAGGTGTCACAGGGGGCAGGGCCACCCCCAACTACATGTACTACATGTAACTTTAAGAAGACTGGACTGACAAAACTATGAAACTAGATGAATATTCGACCGCGCGCGGTCGGAATTTATGCCTCCGCCATCACCAGATTGGAAATGTATGGCATACATGTACACTCTAAAAAGGATTGGTCCAACAAAATGACAAATCTTTTCACTTAAAATGCACAGGAGACAGAAAAATTTATTTCATTTCATTTTCATAAAACTAGAAATATTTGATAACAAGGCTAAAAACCAGTAATTTCATGTAATTTTATGTAAATTGATCTCTGTGACCTCTCACCTTTGACCTACTTACCCCAAAATCTAATCAGTTCATCTTTCTATGGGTATGCATACTGGTACCAAGTTTAAAGTTCTCACCTCAGATAGTTCTTGAGATATCGCGGTAACGGTGCTAAAAACCACTAATTCCATGTAATTTCATGTAAATTGACCTCTGTGACCTTTGAACTTTGACCTACCTACCCCAAAATCTAATCACTTCCTCTTTCTATGGGGATACATACTGGTACCAAGTTTGAAGTTCTTACCTCAGATAGTTCTTGAGATATCGTGGTAACGGTGCTAAAAACCAAATAATGTTTATGTAATTTCATGTAAATTGACCTCTGTGACCTCTGACCTTTGACCTACTTACCCCAAAATCTAATCAGTTCATCTTTCTACGGAGATACATACTGGTACCAAGTTTGAAGTTCTCACCTCAGATAGTTCTTGAGATATCATGGTAACGGTGCTAAAAACCAGGAATTCTTATGTAATTTCATGTAAATTGACCTCTGTGACCTCTGACCTTTGACCTACTTACCCCAAAATCTAATCAGTTCATCTTTCTATGGAGATACATACTGGTACCAAGTTTGAAGTTCTTACCTCAGATAGTTCTTGAGATATCGTGGTAACGGTGCTAAATACCAAATAATGTTTATGTAATTTCATGTAAATTGACCTCTGTGACCTCTGACCTTTGACCTACTTACCCCAAAATCTAATCAGTTCATCTTTCTACGGAGATACATACTGGTACCAAGTTTGAAGTTCTCACCTCAGATAGTTCTTGAGATATCGTGGTAACGGTGCTAAAAACCAGGAATTCTTATGTAATTTCATGTAAATTGACCTCTGTGACCTCTGACCTTTGACCTACTTACCCCAAAATCTAATCAGTTCATCTTTCTATGGAGATACATACTGGTACCAAGTTTGAAGTTCTCACCTCAGATAGTTCTTGAGATATCGTGGTAACGGTGCTAAAAACCAGGAATTCTTATGTAATTTCATGTAAATTGACCTCTGTGACCTCTGACCTTTGACCTACTTACCCCAAAATCTAATCAGTTCATCTTCGTATGGGGATACATACTAGTACCAAGTTTGAGGTTCCTACCTCAAATGATTCTTCAGATATCGCGGTAACGAGAAGTGGGACGGACGGACACACGGACGCACGCACGGACGCACGCACGGACGCACGCACGGACGCACGCACGGACGGACGGACGGACAACCCGAAAACATAATGCCTCCGGCACCCACCTTCGGTGGGCGGAGGCATAACTATGAAAAAAGTACAGTATGCCAATGATTATGACTAAATATAACTTGCCAAATGATGGCGCTATACGTCACAGCAATTTGGCTTGAGTTAAATACAAAGTATGTATTTCTACAGTATTCTGAATGTGGGGAAAATTACTCAGAATTGGAAAAGACTATTTGATGAAATTGTGTTCAGTTATTGTGCATATCTCTATAACATTGTTGCTATTGAAGAGTCACCCAACATAGCAGCCATTGGTGAGAAGCGCTTGTCCAACAAACCAGTTCACAAATATATTCTTATTTTATGCATGCCTCTACTATCATTGGTCACCAATGACAACCCCAAAGCTAGCCAGGGGATTTTCTGATATAGCAACAAACAATGCATGTAAACAGCATGCACACCATTGAAATACAGTAAATCCTATATGATGAATGCAACAGTTCGTCATAGGGTCTTGGAAAAAAGCTTCCAGTGAATTTGAATATACATGTATATGAACGTGTCTAGTTTACTCCCTCATGTAACTCAAATGAAATTGGTAAGAAATTGAACTACAATTTGAATGGAACTGAGAGATAGCCATGTACTAAATACACACACAAAAAAAGAAGATATACAGTTAACAACAAAATTATTCATACCCCTTGGAAAATACTAGTTTTTTGCATTTTTCCTAAAAATGAGTGGTTAAATGAAGTTACTTGCACATCACTTGAAGACATTTTAGTTATCATCTGCAAATGAATGCCGTTTCCGGTTTCACCTCATTTGCATAACAATAGAAAAGGTGAGTTATTCAAACTGGGCGATGTTCAAAATTATTCATACCCTTGGTGATTTATTGACTTTGTCAATCAGCATGAATCCGATCCTTGTTATTAATGCTTGTAATTCACTTTATTTTAATACACCTTCACACGGCTTGCGGAGGGGTCTCTGCTGGGATATCAGGCCAGTACCTGTTCTCCAATGGCTCAATCTCCTTGAGGATGTGTCCACACATGCCTTCACCTGACCTTCAGGGAGTTCATTAGATTTCGTGTCCTACAGGTGATGCAGTTATCGACTTCATGATGACAGGACTATGATATTGAAATTTTCGGTCATTTATTCCATGCAGTTTAATGAAAATTCTGTATCTACTTATGAAGCAAAGCACCATTCCTGAAGAGCCCTTCCCTTTTGCACTGCCTGTGGGAGGGTTCACCTTTATTCATTGGCCCCATTCTTAATCAGAGTGCTCAGGAAGGCCATGTTGGTGATATTAAAGTCATTGCATGACTCTAACGTCAAAGTATGTAACCTTCGAGTACCATACACATCCCACATTGAGTGTTACTGTATATCAATCTTCATATGGTATATTCTTTGTATCTTTGGTATGAAAGCTACAATCCTTGATATCAAAATGAATGTAAACCAAATTTATACCATATGCCCTCCATGTTACCAGCTGCAGTGCACAAAATGCTACCACTTTGACAGTGCACTGGAACATAAAGATCAGTATTTTAAGCTTCACTAGAGTACCCACTTGCAGGTGTCCATATCAAAAATGTGTCAATCAGTGTAACTGAATAAACTGATAAAATTGGCACCATCCAACCTTTAGACAACTACCATGGCCTCCCTAAACATTCTTAATAATAATGGAACAAAAGTATCAGGAAATACCTTCCCTTGACAGTGCAACAGTGAATGCCTCTAGGGAAGTCTCTCCAGGAAGAGTGCTAAATGTTTCAACTTAGATACAGAATTGTCATTAAAATTTAAGGAATATTAACGAAAATATCAATATCATAGTCCTATCCTCATGACGTCTAAAACTACACCACCTGCAAACACAAAATCTGCTTTAAATCCATCGAATCCCCTGAAGACCAGGTGATGGCATGTGTGGACAACATCCTCAAGGAGATTGGGCCATTGGAGACCAGGTATTGGCCCGATATCTCAGTAGAGACCTCCAGAAGCATTGTGACAGTGTGAAGAAAGTGTTACGAGCATTAATCACAAGGACTGGATTCATACTGCTTGACAAAGTCAATAGATCACCAAGGGTATGAATAATTTTGAACATCACCCAGTTTGGATAATTCACCTTTTCTATTGTTATGCAAATGAGGTGAAACCAGAAACAGCATTCATTTGCAGATGATAACTAAATGTATTCAAGTGATGTGCAAATTAAATTCAGTTAACCATTCATTTTTAGGAAAAATGCAAAAAACTAGAATTTTCCAAGGGGTATGAATAATTTTGTTGTTAACTGTAAATACTTCACATCCCTGTCCACAATAACATCTATCTCACTTTCTCTTTCTTTCCTTCATACACTTACCTATCCTTCCTTTAATAGTTCATTCACTAATTCACTGATTTATAATACAAATATTCATACATTTTTGTAGTCAAAATTCCCTCCTCCCTCTACTTCAAATCTTTGCGCGATCTCTCTATCTCTCTATCTCTCTTCCCCTCTCTCTCTCTCTCTCTCTCTCTCTCTCTCTCTCTCTCTCTTTATACCATCCTTATTATCCAAATTCCAAATGCCCACTTCATTAACCTAGTCACACCTCCTTTCTGCCTCCAAACAGACCAATATCCTACAAAACCATGGCCATAGGGTAACATGATATTTGGGTCTGTCTATTGTGGGTTTGGTTTAGCTCTTGTTGGAGTGACTGGTGAATAAATATGATATATAGAGATAATGTGAAATGTAATTCAACAGAACATTCACTGACCTGCAGGTAGGCAATATCCTTGATCTTGTACTCCACCCCGAGAGTTTTGAAGCCCTCAGAGACTTGATTCAAAAGCTGCACTGCTGACAACAATACTGAAGAAAAAAAATACAACAGTAGACTAACACTGTCTAACTTATTGCTTAATAATTGTTGTACATAGTTCTAAAAATGGGTCATCCTTATTCATATTTGATTGATTAAAAGGAAAGTTTGAACCTATGACAGTTTGTTTCCATCGTTACCAAAACTCAAGATTACCTTTAACACCTTGCCACTCTCCACCCAGGTGTTAAATGGGTACCTGGCAGGATTTCCTTGAAATTCACTGTGCGCTGATTATGGCTGCCAGAGCTAAAAGCAGGGTAATAATATCCAAACCCTTTGGAAGCGCATAGGGACGTTATATCATAATTTTATATGCGCTATACAAGAAAGGATTGTTGTTGTTGTTGTCGTCGTCATCGTCATCGTCGTCGTCATCATCATCATCATTATTATTACATTATTAACGTTGGTGCTCCAACATATACTCTGACGACATTTGCTCTGGGCCCTGTTTCATAAAACTTATCAAAACAATCTATGACAAATTTCCTCTCAGCCAATCAGATTCAAGGATTTCAGTAGCTTTAATAAAACAATTATTGTAACTTGTTACTGATAACAAGTTTTATGAAATGAGGTCCAGGATTCTATTTCATCAGATATACGGCTACGGGTTGGGCTGTAATTGGGTTGTAGCAGGCTTCTCGGCAGAAAAAAAGTTTACGCATGGTTCAAATTGACAGAATGATGGCTTAACCGAATCACATGGGGGTGATCTGAGAGGATCAAATTTAATTTTGCAGGTTGAAATCAAGCACTAACACAATAATTGGACCATATGGAGTGAAATATAGCCTGATGACATCCCAGGGAGGTGGTTTGAGAGGACCAAAACAACTTTGGAGATTGAAAGTAGGCATTGACAGATTTATGACCCTTGTGGTACCCTTGTTGGGGAAACCTACACATGGTTTATTTATTCTGAAATTCCTCACCCTTGGTATCAACTCTACATGAAGTGCAACCCCTGGAGCTGCAGGATAGAAGCGTGGTCAACAAAACTACATGTACAACTGAAACCCCATAACCTGTCTCTTGAGCCTAAGGAGTCCCTCCAAATATGAACCAGCGAGTCATGGCCAGTTTGGCTTTGTCTGAATTGCCTTAGAACTGGAGTTGGAAGATGCAAAACCCAGATGCAGAAATGGGGATACAACCTTCATGGATTTACCGAATGCAAATGCGGGGAGGCCCCTCAAAGAATGGAGCAGCTGGCCCCCTGCTACCGGAACCCTGCACATCACAGGACCTCCACGACTACAACCCACATGCCAGAGCCTGTGTTTTGCAGTGGCTAGGAAAAGTGTAGTGACACGAGAAGAAGAACACCACCAAGGGTGTTATGTAGCAGCTAGAAGGCTGGTTTGTAGGTTAGGGTTAGGTTTAGGATTAGGGTTATACGTATAGTGTTTGGTCCAAGATTGAAGTTTAGAATTCGGTGAGCGAAGGAAAATGACCGTGGAGCAATTGTCGCAGGAGCATGTGTCATACAACCTTCAAGATAAGGTTGAGTTCAGGTCATACAATTACATTGTGAAAGAAACTGTCTCAAAGCAATCAGGGAAAGGTTGTTCAATAGAGCTGCCAACCTCTGGCCAAGCTTTTCCGTAATCGACAAGCTGAAAAATCGTATTTTGCCAATGAAATCCGTATTTTTTTGCAAGTCGAAAACTACCAAATATTTAAATTGCAACTCTGCCAAAATCGTAAAAGGTAGATCTATAAAATGTCCTAGAATGTTCCTGAATGTTCCTGACACCCTAATCATTTTTTTAAAAGATGATCTCCTTTTAAAAACATTTAAAAAAAAAGCTAAAACCTGTATATCCATCTAAAGGTCTTTTTTTTTTTTTTTTAATCGTTTAAAAATTTTAATAACACACATATTTTGGTGAACGAGTTTTTGTACATATACAAATTAAGAACAGGAACATAACAAATATATGAATTGAAACAGATATAACAGAACATCATTCAATGGACTTGGTTATGGTTTACACTGATAAAGCGATATTTGGTATCATGTAAACGGCTTGTCTCGAATGGGTGGGTTGCGGGAGCGGGATGGGAGCGGGAACGGGCACACCCTTTCGAGACAAGCCCCCCCCGGTTATCTCGAATGGACGCGTTCCCAGCGAGAAGTTCAATGAACGCGCCACTTCGAGACAACCGGGGGGGCTTTCCTCGAATGGTTGTGTTGAGTAGACTAAATGTACTCTTGCTGGTTTTTTCGTTTTTCTTTTGTCTAAGATGTGGAAATATAATAAAACAGTATCTAAAAAAAGCTTTTGACAAGGAAATCATTATTTGTGCAAAATAAATAGGAGAATTGAATAATTATGCATTAAAACACACAGGGACGAAAGGGCAAGTGGCGTAGCTAGGATTTTTTATTTATTTTTAAAAATTTTTTTTGGCGTGACCTGTTAAATATTGTGAAATTGTGTTACAGACATGTGCTGACATAAGCCAAGGTCGTTTGTACTCGGCCCCCAACTCCCCATACAAGGGGTAGGCCTATGCTCATACCTCCTTTTCAAAAGTGACCCCCTATCCCGGAGAAGTCGGAATTTGTTTTACCTTCCTATCCCGGGGAATTTTCTGAGATATTGGACCCCCTATATATCCAGGCAATTTAGGAAAAAAAAAAAAATAAGTAAAAAATCCTAAATTTCATAGACCCCTGTTTGAAAAAAAAAGTTTAAAAAGTTAGACTTTAAACTAAAGGAAATACAAAAGAAAAGTGCTGATTTGAGCAATATTAAAATGTTATTAAAAAGAGAGGGGAAAAAAAGAAAACAAAAGAAGAGGGATGTGAACAGTACTGGAGACGTAGTCAAATCAAGAATTGTTTTTAGTCAGCTACTTACAAGTTTTTCTCTTGGTAGGTTCCTGGTCTTCATCACATGCAATGTGGCATTGGCATCTGGCCAGTAGGAACTGGACACACCACTGGTCATAGAGTGACCCACTGGTCAAGATGGTTGGTAGGATGCTGTTGAGGAGGACCAGGGCGTGGTTTGGCATAGACATCAAAATCTGAACCAAAGACAAAATAGCAATGCTAACTAGAAATGTGCATTGCTGGGGCCGCGCAATGCTAAATGTATCCCCCGGCACTGGCAGCGATTTGAAGGAGGGACAAAGACCCTCCCCCATCCCCTCCCTCAAACAAAAGGATGGTGTAGAAATTAGATGTGTAGGTTTCACTAAGACACATCTTCATATAAAATTTGAAAGAAATGTGTTGAGAGATATACCAAGATACATCTCCATACAAAATTTGAAAGAAATCCATCAAGAAATGTGGCCTGCAGAGTGCACTCACGCCATGCCCTGAAGTATGACCTTTGACCCTATAAAAGACGGAACACTGGTGGCAGCATCACCAAAAACTATAGGTTTTTAGATTACACCAAGAGACACCTTCATGCAAAATTTGAACGAAATCCGTCAAGAAATGCAGAAGAGTGCAAGAAATGGAAAAATGACCTTTGACCCTATAAAGGACGGAACAATGAGGGCAGCATCACCAAAAATTAAATATGTGTAGATTATACCAAGATACATCTCCATACAAAATTTGAATGAAATCCGTCAAGAAATGCAGAAGAGTGCACAAAAGGGACAAATGAGCTTTGACCCTATAAAGGACGGAACAATGAGGGCAGCATCACCAAACAGTAAAGATGTGTAGATTATACCAAGATACATCTCCATACAAAATTTGAAAGAAATCCATCAAGAAATGTGGCCTGCAGAGTGCACTCACGCCATTCCCTGAAGTATGACCTTTGACCCTATAAAAGACGGAACACTGGTGGCAGCATCACCAAAAACTATAGGTTTTTAGATTACACCAAGAGACACCTTCATGCGAAATTTGAACGAAATCCGTCAAGAAATGCAGAAGAAATGCAGAAGTAAGAGTGCAAGAAATGGAAAAATGACCTTTGACCCTATAAAGGACGGAACAATGAGGGCAGCATCACCAAAAATTAAATATGTATAGATTACACCAAGATACATCTCCATACAAAATTTGAATGAAATCCGTGAAGAAATGCAGAAGTAAGAGTGCACAAAAGGGACAAATGAGCTTTGACCCTATAAAGGACGGAACAATGAGGGCAGCATCACCAAACAGTAAAGATGTGTAGATTATACCAAGATACATCTCCATACAAAATTTGAAAGAAATCCATCAAGAAATGTGGCCTGCAGAGTGAACTCACGCCATCCCTTGAAGTATGACCTTTGACCCTATAAAAGACGAGACACTGGTGGCAGCATCACCAAAAAGTACAGATTTTTAGATTACACCAAGGGACACCTTCATGCAAAATTTGAACGAAATCCGTCGAGAAATGCAGAAGTAAGAGTGCAAGAAATGGAAAAATGACCTTTGACCCTATAAAGGACGGAACAATGAGGGCAGCATCACCAAAAATTAAACATGTGTAGATTATACCAAGATACATCTCCATACAAAATTTGAACAAAATCCGTTGAGAAATGTGGCCTGCAGAGTGCACTCACGCCATGCCCTGAAGTATGACCTTTGACCCTATAAAAGACGGAACACTGGTGGCAGCATCACCAAACACTATAGGTTTTTAAATTACACCAAGAGACACCTTCATGCAAAATTTGAACAAAATCCGTTGAGAAATGTGACCGCCAGAGCGCACACAAGAGTACACACAAGACATCTATCAAAATATGACCTTTGACCCTATAAAAGACGGAACACTGGGGGCAGCATCACCAAAATCTATAGGGTTCCAGATTTTACCAAGAGACACGTACATACAAAATTTGAACAAAATCCGTTGAGAAATGTGACCGCTAGAGCGCACACAAACTATCCCCAAAAATATGGCCTTTTACCCTATAAAAGACGGAACACTGGGGGCAGCATCACCAGAAACTATAGGGGTCCAGATTTTACCAAGATACACGTCCACAGGAAGTCTGAAAAAAATTCGTCGAGAAATGTGACCGCTAGAGCGCACACAAGAATGTGACGCGGCGGCGGCGGCGGCGGCGGCGAAACGCTGCTGAATCCAAAGTATCCTCCGGCATACTGCCGGGGGATACAATAATAGCTAAAGGTGCAACCTCACCTACCCCGCCCCCTCCCCTTCCCCATGACACCAGTGACCCCTCACTGAACCTAACCTAAAACCCAATTGCAACGTTAACCCTCATCGGATCACCTCTTAGACCCATAACATTAATAATCCAGACATTCATTATGCACAACATATTCCCCCAAAGAAAGTGCTGAAGATGCTTACAATAAAACATATTTGTGACCCGTCACGTCAAAATGAGACAGAAGTCGCATTTTTTGAAATTGCATTTTATTATTGATTATTATTCTCCGTTTCATAAGCTTTAATTTGGTATATAGTTCAACTCTAGAGAGTGAGTATTAGTGGAGATAATAGCTTTTAAATCTTGAGTAAAGTAGGGCTGTGGCAAAGTATTTCTTCGAGAAAAACGCTTCCAAAGTTTGACTTCCGTTTTGCAGTCATGCAGCATTTTCCGTTTGTAATGTCAACTAGATTTTTATAAAGCCCTTAGCAACCGTTTATTAATTCTAATAAAAACTAGTCCTTATGTTTCTTTAGGATCTCTTCTCATGAAAACATGAATTTTAATTCATTTAAGCAATGAATTCTAACGCTTTAAAGGGTAACAAATCAAGTAGTTTCATGGCACTGAAAAAGCTTCCCGAATCAACTTCACGCTCTTTTCGTTGAGCCTTTCCTTTGCCGGTATGATTTTCTTAAAGGGTTGATTAACCTAGCTATAGTCAAAAGGTTTATAAGTCTGTCATTTTGTCCGGGAAATGTATTAGATTATGGTTCAAACTTTCAGAGGTTTTTATGTAATTATTTTTTTTTCCTAAATTAAACATGTAAACTTGAATTCTTTCAATGTTATTTGCTTTCTTGTTATAGCTTGTATTCGATTGTCGCAAAGTCATTCAATTTTGGCAAATTTACTGATCAGACTAGTCTTTACCAAGAATAATATTGACAGAGATCGTTGATGTCTGCATATGAAGCTTACTTTTTTTACTTTTCGTCTTGTGAAAGAGCAATAGAAATCGCCCCTTTCTTAAGCTGAAGAATTAACACACGATTATTGATTTTCTCTCTCTCCTTCTACATCACACACCTGTTTCATAATCTCCACAGTTTTATTTCTTTCTTTTGAAAGCTAACTCTCTTTTCGGTTCGCTCTTTACTTATTACCAGATTAAACAACGATGGAATGAAACAGAATCATAATAAAGAAATTGTATTCTGCTCTAGTTAGTTCTACCTTTAACAAATGTTTATAAAAGCGTCTTTCTTTTCTTTTCGCCATGTCAAAGAGGTATAGAATTCGCCCCTTTCAAAGAACAAGGATTATTAAGTCACATCCTGCCTTCGCGAGACGATTGATTTTTTCTTCTCTCTCATTGTCCTTCTAAGGGGCCGCGGAACGTCTTGGAAAGTGGAGGGGCTAAGTGGGGGGGGAGGGGGGGGGGGGTGGGGGTGGGGCTGTGTGTATAACCACAGTTTTGCACTGCCATACGTTTGCACGTGTTTACTGAAAAAAGTGGGGGGGGGGCTGCAGCCCCCAGCCCCCGGTTCCGCGGTCCCTGCTTCTCAATCACGAGCTTGTGTCATAATCTCCACACAGGTACTTTTCTGTATGGTTAAAAAGCTTCATTTCTTTTATCATCAATTCCCCATGTTCAACAGCAGGATAAAGATAAACTGCTTCTTAGCGCCGCTCTATAGTTAATAGAGCTTTATTTTTTTAACGCCCGAACAATCTCTCTTTCCTTCTATTTGGCCGCTAATTATCATCATGTTGACTGGCGGTATGAACATGACGAAGACAAACTGCATCTTAGCTTGAAAGTTCGTTTCTCCCCGCTCTATAGTTAACTCAAGCTTAAAACAAATCAGATACTTGTTTCACTATCGCAACCGAGGGCCTTTTCATTCTAGTTTTACAAAATAATTTTGTTTTATTTTCGTCTGTTAAAAAGAGTTATAGAATTGGCCGCTTTTTATCGTCATGTTCAAAAGCGGGATAGAGATAAACTGCTTCTTAGCGCCGCTCTAGTTAACTAGAGCTTAAAAAAATAAATAATAATGACAACTGCTTTTTGTAAAAATTGACACCCAGACAATTCTCTCTCTCCTTCTAAATCTTTCACTTGTATCATAATTTCGACTGTTCTTCTTAATTCTATTTTGAAAGCTAACTCTTTGTCTGTTCGGCTTTAACGAATAAGAGAATAAGCAGAGGGGGGGGGGGCGCAAGGGGCGTGCGCCCCCTGTTTTGTGTGACAAAGTATGCCCCAGACCCCCCAGATGGCCGTTTGGCTTTGTCAAATGGAGGGTTCCTCAGTGTGTGCCCCTGGCTAACTGACAGTATGAACATGATGAAGATAACGTGCGTCTTAGCTTGAAAGTCATCGATTCTCTCCGCTCTATAGTTTACTCCAAAAAAAATGTATACAATCTACTGGTGTCTAATAGCTAATTTCTTTTCTTCTTCGCAATGTTATAAAGAGGTAGAGAATTCGCCCCTTTCAAAGAACAAGGATTAAGTCACCTCCAGCAAGAGACGATTATTGATTTTATCTCTCTTTCTCTCTTTGTCCTAAATCGCGCGCTTGTTTCATAATCTCTACACAGGTACACGTACTGTTCTTTCTGGTTAAAAGGCTTATTTTCTTTTCGGCTTTTCAAAGGGTTACAGAATTTACCCCTTATTATTATCGTGTATCAATAGTTTCGTTGTTCGTTAGTCATCTTTCGAGTTCTTCTTACTTCTGTTTTGAAAGCCAACTCTTTTCTATTCCCTCTCTACTTTCAATAGATTAAACAGCGATGGCTTAAACCAGCTTCGTAATGAAGAGATCTTTCATTGACGATTAACAATTCTCTGCGCTAGTCGAGTCTTGCTCTACCACCTTCTCAATTTCAACTTTTTCTTTTTGCTTTTAATAGAGCTAAATAATTTGTCTATTATTTTCACACGCACCCTCACCAGATGATTAGTGAATTCTTCTCTCTCTCTCATTCTGAACATGTATCACATTCTAACACATTTTCATTCGCAGTCACAATTTCAATTGGTTCACCCCCCCCCCCCCCCACCCCCCATTCAAAGGGATCTTGGGACTTATTTCACTTTCAGACTCTCTTTAAAGTGATACTAGGCTGAGCAAAGTAACAAAATAATCAACTTGTAAAGAAAAGGAGACAGAGAGGGGAGGTACTGATAACTGAAACAGAGAAAGAAGAAAAAGATTTTCGTTTAGCCTGCACTCAAAACGAAACAAGAAAGACTCCCAAAAATAAAGATTAATGAAATATTGATAATATTGTACTTTATTATAACGGGACCAAAGTAGTACGAATGCGATGATAACAGAAGCAATATCTGATCTTAATCTTCAGAACAATTCGAGACGGCACGAGCAAGCCAGCGCGATGTACTTGTTGCAAATTCTTTTACAGAGATCACGTGACTGCGAACGTCCAATGAACAAAGCCACGCGTCGCTAGGGGCGGGGCCTAGCAGATGGCTTTCTTTTCGCTCTGGGACGAGCCCACTGTCCGAAAAATTAGAAGAGTTGACCGAAAAAACACTCGTAGAAAAACTGCTTTTTCTACCCTTTCTCGTTATATTTAGGACTCAATTTTTTTACAGAGCATTCATGAAACATTGAAGATTCAAATCAGCTAAGAAAAAAAAAATGACGAAATTTGAATTTTTTTTAAATTTGCCCAATTTTCTCGAGTTCTAGCCCAGCGACTTCTGTCTCATTTTGTCGTGACGGGTCACATTTATTTAATTACTTGCCATTTCGTGTGCTTTCGGGGCAGGGGGTGGTGGGGGGTGGTGGCTGCTGACAATGGCTTTCTTTTGGGGACAAGTGGAGTATATTCCTACCTGTGATTGAGCAAGATGAGCCGTTGCCATGGCAGCAAGGTATGTGAGATGATGACGATGGCAGAGGGACAAGGCTTTCTGGAGGTAACTGATACTCTTGATAACTTCTTCCGATAGGATATGGATTTGGGACAGGACAAGTAGGGATCTGAAGGATAAGTGAGAAGAAAGAACAAGAATAAGAAACACAGATTAATATCTAACCATTAATATCTAGAAATTTAAGAGATTAATTGATAGGACATGCTGTGGTGGGGATTTAAACCCCATACCTTGTGATCCATAGTCACTGTGACTTATTGACTAGACCACATCACCACTGTTGCTGTTTGTGAATACATCAATACATGTATAAGAATCCCTTAAAACCCTTTGAGATATATATATATGCAATTTTCTTAAGTGTTAATCTGCTCTGCTGTATATGGCAAGTTTAATCATTTTCATCCCTCTGCAGCCAAGACATGGCGGGGGGGGGGGGGGGGGGGGGATTAAAGGGTAGTTTTCAAGATTGTTGTGTGTGAATTTATCAATGTAATAAGAATCCCCAAGCCCTTTGAGATATAAATATGGAATTTAATGAGCATAATCGTACTGATTTGCTCTGCAGCATTTGCCATATTTCATTATATTCACTCATCTGCTGCCAAGATGCAAGGAGGGAGAGCGTTGGGAATGTGGAAGGGTGGTGTTCACATCTAACAGCAACTAACCTAGCATGAACCTCCGGTGTGAACCCATCCTTCTTCTCCTTGCACTTTGTGATGAGGAGGCGAATCTTCTCTAGAGCCTGGTTGCGTTCTCCTTTACACACCTGAAGGACTGCTCTCCTGAGGTGAAAAACAGGGAAAGAAATTGGAGAAGAATGTCACTAGAATATTGTTTCATACGCTGACATTGGTAAGACAATTCAATAATTCAAACATAGGGTAACTTAATTCATTCATGTTGATTTTCACTCTTCGATGGAGGGTGCACATGTTTTTATTGTGGCAAACCAATTGTGCATTTCACAACACTTTTGCTGCACACTCACTGTCTCACAATTTAAGTTGGATTTTCTCCATTATAACTATTCTCCAAACCTTACCTTAATGTCTATTTTGATATTAGACAAACATCCTGAACAAAGGCATATCACACATCAAAAGAAACAATTAAAAAATGGCAGATTATGAAAATGCAAAAAGGGAAGACAGGGAAAATCAAAATTATAATTGCCATGGCAACTCTTTATTTTCTCATTATTTTTCTTTGATTGAACAGTAACAATATGGACTTCCATGATTTGAGTATAAAGTGAAAGGAATTCCGTAATAAATAGTTATAAAATAGGATTTTGTCTTGAGTGGGCGAAGACGGTAGCATAAATAGTGGTCATTTCTTATATTTGCCTGTTATCATATACGGACATATTTCGCGAGGGCTCCTCAGCTAAAATCATATTATACATGTATACCCTTAACCCTGTCAAGACAATTGACCACATTTTGTGGTTTTGCTCATTAACTTTTGATTCAGAGCTCTAAAAAATATTCCACATGCATGAGTAGAAAGAGCATAAATTTCTGCACACATTGTGTCCATTTTGCAACAAATTCTAAAAAGTACAATAAGCTTCAAAATCCTTAAATTGGCAACACACTGAGAGGTTCAAAATCACTATTTTATGATCGAAATTGGCAATTTTTACAAATTTTCAACAAAGTTACTAACTATGCATATTGTTTTCAAAGACGTTACATTTTATTAGACCCATGTAGCACTAAAAGAAAAATATCATTTGTCTGACCATAATCAAAATTTTAGCCCTAACCCACTTAACTATAACTTAATTGGTCAAGTTCAAAAAAAATAATAAATATACAAGTACATGAACACGTATAGGAGAGCCTCATGTAAACAAACCTAAGATCCAAGGCTATATGATCGATTGCAGCAAGATTGTTAATAGCTTCTTGTGCGGCTGCCCAATCCATATGAAAGAGTGCCCTCTGAAATGCGATCTCATGCTCACACTGCTGCCATATCTGTATCAATAAAAGTCATTGGCAAATTTGGATTTGGTTTAACGAATCTGTATGCATAATCTAGCACAAAGGCAGGCTTACATTAAACAGACCAGAAATATAATGGAAGTCAATAAAAAACTAATAAGAAATGATTAAAGGGCAATCTTACTTTCCCAACCAGCTAAAATAGGTGAAAACAGACAAATCAGAGTAAATAAAAGACATTTGTATTCTTTTATTTCATTTGATTTTTTGTTGGACTCCTGTTTCAAAAAGTTGGTTTTGGTGTCAAAATAGTGAATTTCTCTCACTATCCTTCCATCTGAAATACCTATAGTCACGTGACTCCCGTTCACAATCGCTATAGTAAATAAGATTTTACGATCGCGATCATGATCGCGAGTCATGTGACTACACATGTTTGAGAAGGAAAAATAATCAGAGAAATTCAATCATTTTACACCCAAACTGAATTATTGCAGCTGAAATCCAATAAAAATCATATTAACTGAAAGAATATAAATGTCTTCTACTAGAGGATGAATTGCGGTATGAGATTTTAGCTTTGAACTGGAATAAAAGTGAAATTCAAGCCAATATTTGAAGTCTCTAACCAATTTTTACGTAGTAGAATTCACGTACCTATTAAGTGCGAGCACAATT
This sequence comes from Heliocidaris erythrogramma, assembly GCA_025617745.1. Lineage (NCBI taxonomy): Eukaryota > Metazoa > Echinodermata > Echinoidea > Camarodonta > Echinometridae > Heliocidaris > Heliocidaris erythrogramma. The sequence goes on from CM046869.1 coordinate 17,649,484, forward strand.
AACCGGATTAAAGTGAAATATTAGGCTCTGTACTCAGGCGCTATATATAGGCTTCACTTTTCGCAGCACAATATTAATGCAGTCATCATCAAGTGGCGATATTTTCGCGAGATGTTAAATTCGCGTCCCAACAGCAATTTGCGAAAATTAAACCCTCGCGTAAATAACAGCTTATACAGTAAGTCATTTAATTGTGACATATTTGATGACTATTCCCCAATTTGTTGTTACACTAAAATATCATTAATTTCCCCGTTTTCTCCTGAGCTCCTTTTCCATCAGTGCAGTATTCAACATATATTATGGAAAGTATATTGTTAATGGTCCTTTAACAACAACAATATCCTACATGTCGGAAAAATAAAATTTTAGCAGTTTGTTTGTGGGAACACATGAGAGGGTATTTCCACCATTAAATATACATCACATTGACATGTGTACAGGGTATTGCATACATATATTTATGAAAAGTGATAACAACTTTTTAAACTTAATAAATTTCTTATTGCTTGTCCAACTTTGTTAAAACTTCACAGTTCTTCTTCTCTTGATTTTCGATCTTTCCCTCTGAGCAACTTGTTATTAACAGTGATGCTACTATAAGTTTGACCTAATGAGCCTGCAAAGAGACCTACATGTCTACATATTGGAGCCAATACATTCTGCACAATATGAAGCCTGAAAAAGTCTGAAATGGTGAGGTGTCAGGTACTGAAATCCGACAACTGCCTGAAAACTGGCATCCCTTTATTACGGTTAGATTTACCTTCAAATGTGAAAATATAAAGATGAGGAGATGGAGAAGAAAACCATTTACAGGCATGTGAGTGAGGTAAAAAAAAAAAAGAGGAAAGTAAACAATGCGAGCGAGCGAAGCGACCGGGCAAAGCGACCGAGCAGATAGGGTATAGGGCGGTGGGCACGCCCCTCCCTCGGTAGGGATCTCTTGCATTTTAAAATTGGAAATTATGCAATCTGGTGCATACCAAGACAGAGACATGAGAGAGGAAATTCAGGCATAGGAATTAGGATAAACTGTTTCTGGGTAGGTGTGTTATGATTGACCACAAATAGTAATTGAGACACTAACAAATATGCACCCTAGAATACACAGAAATTACTTATTTACATTTATTATTCACGTTCACAATTCTAGATTACATGTAATTCAAAATTCATTGTTTATTTTGATACTCACAGACTACACACTTTTTCTCTTTCCTACCTAACCTAGTCTCTCCAACTTTAACACCTTCTTCTTGTGGCTCTGTTTCATTTTTTTTGTGAAGTTATAACATCAGTAAAAAAAGTTACAAACAAGTTCCGAAATGGGGCACAACTGTCTTTGAAAAGCAGAACAAATATATCCAAACAAAGTCCCACTTGCACTCAAAAACGAAGTCCAGCGGCGGATCCATGCAACGCAATACACGCACGAATCCCCGCATGGGTAGCTAACTCGGCGATCTCCCGGGCCCGCCGCCCGGCCAGAGTTTCCCCGCGCGAAGCGATCACTCGCCCGGTGCAGTCATAGAATGCACGCACGATATAGCCACCGCCCGCGCGGTGCATGCTGGGTGATTTTGATAGTCTCTATTACCAGGCGTTTTATACAAATTGCTCACGTAGCATGATACGAGAATCTATGGTTTTTCATTGCCTCCGAAAGTTACAAAAGCGCGGAAAGAGAATAAAAACGCGAGAAAATGATTTTAAAAACGCGGAAATTCGCGTAAACGCGGAAGTCTCACATGCCTGCATTTACCTTAGCATGAGATGTCATTGGAGGAAACCTGGTCTTTGCAAACTTCAGGATATCTGCAGCCAATGAGAACTGCCCTCTATCAGCCTGCTGCCTTGCCTGGTTGCAGACAGACACACAGAAGGACTCACTGTCCACGGCAGCACTGAGGTTGTTGGGGCTACGAGTGGAGAACATGTTCAGCAGGAGCTGGTCACACAGCGATGACATCACTCTGCAAGGAGCAAGAAAGATATCAGGAATTTAAATAGAAATGATAATAATAAAGATGATGATGATGATGATGATGATGATGATGATGATGATAATAAAGATGATGATGATGATGATGATGATGATGATAATAAAGATGATGACAATGAGGATGATGATTATTATGATGATAATGATAATAACAATACCAACAAGATGAATTTCCTATATGCCTCCGCCTAAATTCAGTTGATGGCTCAAACTCCTCTAGAAATATTTGATAACGAGGCTAAAAACCAGTAATTTCATGTAATTTTATGTAAATTGACCTCTGTGACCTCTGACCTTTGACCTCAAAATCTAATCAGTTCATCTTTCTATGGGTATGCATACTGGTACCAAGTTTGAAGTTCTCACCTCAGATAGTTCTTGAGATATCGCGGTAACAGTGCTAAAAACCACTAATTTCATGTAATTTCATGTAAATTGACCTCTGTGACCTCTGAACTTTGACCTAATGTACCTACCCCAAAATCTAATCAGTTCCTCTTTCTATGGGGATACATACTGGTACCAAGTTTGAAGTTCTTACCTCAAACAGTTCTTCAGAAATCGTAACGGTGCTAAAAACCAAGAATTTCATGTAATTTCATGTAAATTGACCTCTGTGACCTCTGACCTTTGACCTACTTACCCCAAAATCTAATCAGTTCATTTTTCTATGGGGATACATACTGGTACCAAGTTTGAAGTTCTCACCTCAGATAGTTCTTGAGATATCGCGGTAACGGTGCTAAAAACCAGTAATTCCATGTAATTTCATGTAAATTGACCTCTGTGACCTCTGAACTTTGACCTACCTACCCCAAAATCTAATCAGTTCCTCTTTCTATGGGGATACATACTGGTACCAAGTTTGAAGTTCTCACCTCAAACAGTTCTTGAGATATCGCGGTAACGGTGCTAAAAACCAAGAATTTCATGTAAATTGACCTCTGTGACCTCTGACCTTTGATGATTCAGTCAATGAGTGCATACCGTATTTTCCGGAATATAAACCGCGGGTTTTTCCTTCTGGAAAATCTCCCAAAAAGGAGGGGCGGTTAGTACACGGATATAAGGAAATTAATCATTACAAAACCCAACATTTTGACCAGATTTCTCAGTCTAACGATTGTCAATCATTTTTTAATGTCGTCTCTACTTGTCTTTGTCAAGATGATGAAATAAAACTCACTTTTTTGCATCATGTACTCTCTTTGTCGTCGTTATTTTTTGCGTTATGCTTCAACAGAATCAGCGCGAGTAGCGGGCACACAGTCAGTGTCTCCGCCGCAGCAGCCGCGTAGAAGAAGGCTGGGGTACCGGCCGGTAATCACAACATTTTGCGTGCAAAATTTACGCCCCCTGACCTTACACAGCCGCTGTGATTTTGTCCCTTTCATTATTAAAACAGCGAGACAATACCCATGCCTATAGTTCTTAAAAAACAAGTATTGTTTGCTGACCCAGATTTGGTCCCACTGGTAACTTACGTAACTTCGTACTTCGCAGCTTGAACAATATTCAATAGGAAGCTTAGTAACTGAGCTGATGACCCAGACATTGAATAGGAGCCCTCTATTGTGCCCTAGCTTACAGCCAATTGAATAGAAAATCAATATTTAAAGCCTTGGAGGATATTTTTTAGGCTGTGTATTTATTGAGTCACTTCGTATCCGTGTATGAGCATTGTCTGATTTTTGTACTTTTGTTGGATGACAAGATGTCTTTGATGATGCCGTTTATGGCCAAGCTAGGATATAAAAAGTTATTTGCCCCCCCCCCTCCCTATGAACATATGGATGAATTTCAAGAAATCACACATGAAACAGAATTCATTATTTATTTATTTATCTATTTCTGAATGGTTCATCAATTACATAGTACATTGAAATAACTCCTCTTTATTTTGTTGTTACTCTTTTTCTCTGTCACTCTTTTTCTCTGTCACTCTTTTTCTCTGTCTTTCTTCTCTTATTTGCCCCCTCCCTATGAACATATATCGATGAATTTCAAGAAATCACACATGTAACAGAAATTCATAATTCCTTTGATTCCTTTTTTTCTTCTTCACTCACATCTCTCGTTTTCACATTTAGAACCAAGTTAATAAATGGTAGTCCTCCCCTTTAAATATCAGGCTATAAGACCATAAATTTCCTCTGCATCCAATAATTTAACACAATTTATATTTAATATCAAGCTAACTCGCCCCTTTAAATTCCTCCTTAGAAGACCAGTGTTTGAAGATTTACGACACTCGTAAATTACACAATGGCCACTATAGTTGACCTCGAGAAAGAGAGGGAGAGAGCATGGGAGAGAGTGCCAGACTCATGACCAGAGTAAACAAACACGAGGTCACTGTAGGGCATGCAGGCCACGTGTGTTTATCTCATGCATGAACTGGGTCACAACATGACGCCTCCAGGGCCGGGGAGCATTTCACCATGTGTCTTGTCAGTGATTTTTACGGACAACTGTTATAAGCTACTGCAATCCTTGCATCTGATTGGCTGAGAACAAATTTGTGGATAAAAATCACTGACAAAACACTTGATGAAACGCTCCCTTGGTCTATTGTTCCCCCTCTCTCTTCCCTCTCTCCCTTAATTCTAAGAATACGCGCGCGCGGTTGTAATTGGGTACGCTCGATAAAAGGAGGCCAGGGAGGGAAACAAATTCCAACTCTTCTAGTGACCATTGATCGGGCCGTTGATTCTCGTACTTTAAATTCTGTGGCATTTATTGGATATCAATAAAGAATATTTTTAACGTATTTTCTACAGAAAACTGTAAATTGACACAAACAGGTACTTGGTCTGTTTTGTAATTTTTCAGACATTTTGTAGTTGACTGAGATACGAGTATGATCGTGTCATGAGTTCTGCTATTACATGTAGCTGGCTGTATGACCAAGCCAGGAATACCTCCTTGGTATCAATGGTATGACACTATGTTTGTGTGTGTGCACGACGTGATTAGGAAGAATGTGAGGATTGGTTTCTTTCCCTAAATTAAAAATTACAATTTATTTCTCTCGCTCCTTTTTCATGGAGCATTATCAAACAAAGCTGGCAAACTCTAGAAATCAGCGTGCAGTTGAAATCATTGTCTTAAATCTGCTTGTATTTTTTTCTTTTTTTTCCTCTGGATTTTTTTTTTTCCTCTTGATTTTTTTTTTCTCAATCAAGTGTCAAAAGTTGGGGGTGCGGTTTATAATCGGCCGCGGTTTATAATGCGGAAAATACGGTAAGTTTTGTCGTTTGGGTAATCCTCTTTATTTAACAAAGCTGCCAGGAGGTTAAGAAATAGAAAACACAATCATAACGATGATGATGATGATGATGAAGATGAAGATGATGATAATGATGATAACAACGACAACAAGAATTCTTTATTTAATGACAGCCAAAGTCTGTTGTTTGTGTATCAGTGTTTATTTACATTTGGAGATTGACCTACCTGTGTCCATACATGAACCAGAGAGCTGACTGCTGGGCTAAACTGGTTGATACCAGTTGGGGCTGGTTATGCTGGCAGTTGACGGCATCTGTGCGAGCCAGGAAGTAAAATACACTGAAAGAGAAAGAGGATTGAAAGACAGAAATGAAGATAAAACCAATTGGGGGATAGAAATATATTACAGACATTCAGTGACAGAGGGAGGAGAGGGAAGGAGACAGAGGGAGGTAAAATGTAAATGAGCAGATATAATATTATACAAATAATATTCCACTTTAAGAGAGAGAGGGAAAAATTTCACAGCAGTTTAGTATTTTCAGTATCTTGCTTATTATCAAATGAAATCAAAGAAATCAGACGAAAATGGGGGGGGGGGTCAGGGGCTTACAAAAAGCACGGATCAAATTTCACTGATAAGAAAACAAGCAAAGGCATTGGATTCAAAATTGGTGGTGGAGGATCAGTAGCATGAATAAATAAATATCCAATACCTTTAAATTTACTACATACACTGATTTTATCGTTATATTGGCGAGTTGTGACCAGTCATTTAAAGCAGAGGATGAAAATGTACATGAGAATAGAAATACCTTGAAGGCTCAACACCATGAAGAGCTTGATTCTTTGTATGGTTTTGCATGTCTAGACATGTCAGGTACTGAAAGAGAAAAAAAAAAACATATACCGGTAAGATACTGCACAATTTATGAATGACTAGAAAATATTGTGTACAAAGGGCTTATCCCATTTTACTAATAACAACAAAACCAATACATCGTTCCCAAATTGGTTTCCTGAAGTTAATTTTGAAAGGTATTGGATGTGCCATCGATTTGACCATAACAGCAAATGTCAAGTCACCAAAGAAATTAAATTTGTTTGAGACTTACAGGAAGGTGGAGTTCAGCTGACTTGGTGATAGAATGATCCAGGATATCAGAGACATCTAGACCTTGCTTCTGCTCCAGTCGATACAACCAACCCTGAAACAAAAACATTCATGATGAACTTCGTCAGAAACATTAAAGACACGTGATCGAGGGTCCTCATTTGAATTTTGACACAATAAGGTTATTTAGAGTGGACTTACTTTGATGACAAACAGGCCTTCATTAAGTTTTGCAGATATTTTATATCATTTCATTGGTCATAATGGACGTTTTGTGAAAGAAGATTTTTTAGAATATGACTGTTCCACAACTTTGTAAGTTTTTAACAGAGAGAGAGAGGGATATATGCAACGGTAAATAAAGAGAGGAGCTTGTCAGTCTTGCATCGACAGCCACCGCTGTGTAGGACATGATACTGTCTTACTTTTATTTTCCTCCGACCAGCAACGGAACCCCATATCCCCAAAGACACTTTTGCATGATTTAAATCAATGTTTAAGCCACTTTTCAGTAACTTTTTAGACCAGTTCTTGACAAAGGCATATCACCTGATCAATAAGAAAACTCATAACACACGCCCGTAGCGGAAGTAGGCGTCACAACAAAAGTAATATAGCGCCGCTATCGGCGAAGGTCTAACAGCTATTGTCGATCCCTCCAATTTGGACTACAGTTAAACAAATTCCTGACGAGAAGCCTCGTCTTACTTACCAGTGCATGTTGGAGACAGACATTATCATTAGCTTGGTGAGCTACACGTATGGCTTCCTTTAGCACCAACATGGCCTCTTCTCTGAAATGTAAAAAGCCACAATGAAGTAAGAACACTTCAAGAAAAGGTTAAGTTCTAGTGAAGGTGAAAAATAATTTGTGAGTTTTCATGTTCTTTTTCTTCCCATGTAGAAGAATATCATTGTATCAACATCACATGAAAAGATTGCCTTAAAATGACCTCCTACTCCAAATATAATTGGAAACAGTATACACATTTGGACTTAATGTTGATGACATATCTGTGTGTAGTCCTACATAACCATATCTGTGTGCATTGCTTTCCAGTGTTTGTGACTTTCAGTATGATTGATTAAATCATGAAAAAAAACTTTAATGATTCCCACACCTCAAAAGAAAGTTATTCCAATGCAATACATAACCAACCTTTCCCAATAACTTCTAGACCACTTCTTTTACAATGCAACTACATGACCTGTAATCAACTTTCTCCGAAGGGAATCCTTTGGGAAATGTTCGTCATGCAGCACATGGGTTGCTTGGACTACCATCTTCAACTTACTTGTGACCAAGTCGGCAGTGCAGCCCTGCCAAATTGAGGGCAGCATAGCGAAAGTTTTGCCGCACCTCTTCCTGATCATTGTTGTTGGTATTTGAGTCACCTTTGACCTGGGGCATCATGTGATCAAAATAGCAGTGGAGGTTGTGAACAGCACCACAGAACTCTTTGATCCGAAGACAGTTCAGGTAGGACAGATAATACTGCGTGAATTTAAAATATATATATTTAGACACTTGTATATAAAGCAGTCAAGATAATTACAAAATATGCACTGTTTCAAAAATTTTATGATAATCAACGTGGTACCTTCATATGCTAATATTATACAAAACATGAATTAAAGTCAAATCTAAATTTCAAAGTCATAGTCAATCAAAAACAAATTGGCAAATATGAGATTAACCTTGCATAAACCACTCCCATTTCCTTTGTACTAAAAATTGAATAAATTTCCATTTTCTCAGTTAAGGAACAGATCTAATTTATAGGTGTTGCGTGTAAAAACATATGATTAATAATATATACAACAGGTAAAATTATTAATTTCTTTGGGAGACAATTTTCAATACAGAACAAATGGGAGAAATGCTCACAAGGTAAATTTAAGGGTTGCTAATTTGTGTTTGATCGTTTACATCTTTAAAGCTTCATAAGTTTCTTATCCTTTATTTCCGAAAACTTTCAATCATCTGGGCCCTGTTTCATGAAACGAGTTATCAATAACAATTTACGATACTCCTTATAGGCTACTGAAATCATTGAATTTGATTGGCTGTGAGCAAATTTGCCATAGATCTGTAGCAACTGTCATTGATAACAAGTTTTATGAAACAGGGTCCTGTTCCTCTCATTGTTATGCTTACATGAATACTTAAGCTAACTTAATACCAGAGTGGACTCCCCCTTTAAACTGGGCTTACATAAGAAGTGCTCATTACCGTTTCAGCCAGGTCAGGGTTCTTAAGAGCAAGTTCATTGATCTGTTTCTGAAGAACATCTGGAGGTAGGGCCTTAGACTCGTCGTTCTCTAGATAGTTGGCTTGCTGGGCGATGAAATGCTCTGCTTGCCGATGGGTGTAGGTCTTTTCAGATGGTAGGTTGATGTGTCTGTAGAAGAAAAGTCACAATATGGTGTTACTTGGGTGACATTAATGCCCTTGCAACAGTCTGAACAATTCCTTTGAACAGTCTAAAATATTCCTTTATAGCAGTCTGAAAGTATTCATTGGAACAGTCTGAAAGTATTCCTTGGAACAATCTGAAAGTATTACTTTTACCAGTCTGAAAGTATTCCTTGGAACAGTCTCAAAGTATGAACAGTAAGTATTCCTTAGAACAGTCTGAAAGTATTCTTTTTGCCAGTCTGAAAGTATTCCTTTGAACAGTCTGGAAATATACCTAACAGTCTGAGATTTTTCTTTTGAGAACAAGGGCTCAAAAATAGGAAAGTCATTGTCAGAACCGTTATCAATTTTTTTTAGGATATCTGCCAAGATGTCCCTCATACCCTATTCAGTTTTGGCAGGAATTTGTTTACCCTGGTCCAAATTGAGCGAAATATGGCCTGGCAGTATCCATGCGATGGTTTGCTAGAACCAAAGCATCAGCAAACACTAAAAGATATGTAGATTTCACTAAGACACACCTCCATATAAAATCTGCAAGAACTCCTTCAAGAAAAATTGAAGTTAGAGTGCACAAAAGACATATGATCTTTGACCCAATAAAGGACGGAACAATGAGGGAAGCATTACCACAAAGTAAAGATGTGTAGATTATACCAAGTTACATCTCCATACAAAATTTGAAAGAAATCCATCCAGAAATGTGGCCTGCAGAGTGCACTCACGCCATCCTCCTAAGTATTCTCCGGCATTCTGCCGGGGGATATAATAAGAAATTACCCCAATCTTGCTGAAAAGCACATGCCTTGCACACAGAAATGGGTATATGGGACTGCATGTGGCAGGACTTGTCATATTTATAATATATAAGGGCATTTGAAGAGCAATCCTTTTCATGGGACATTTCTACTATATATGATGTTCTTTCAAACTGACATAAAAGGTTTTTCACCTTTCCCAGAACTCAACCTTCTCTTTAATCTTGCAATTTCTCTTCAAAGAAGAAATATATGAAACTATTATTTTGAAATTTAGTGTACTGGCATGGAACCCAAAACATCCAGAGAATTTTTTTTTTTCATGGATCCCATGCACTCAACATTGAACGTTGGTGTTCTTTGATATGGTTGTGGCTTTCATGGCAAACTGAACATTTACTTACGATTCATGGGCATTGGCGAAACCTGTTCCTTCCAGCTCTCCCCTCGTCATCTGTGTCCCGTCTGTCTCCATGCTCACATCCATGTCTATCTCGCTGATACCGGTCTCCAATCGGTCAACAGCGCTGCTGTTCCCTCGTCCGACAGTGGTGGTGGTGGACTCCTCGAAGGAGGGGCCACCGTGAGGGCTGGTGTACTTCTGAAGCGACGAGTACAGCCGCATGGTTTGGCTGAATGACAGCTTGTCGTATGTCAGTACCATACGACGCAGGAACATGCCTGGCAAGAATAAATGATAATGGCAATTCTTGCTTTATTTTTCGTATGTTAGCAGTTCAATGGATTGTTCAAGAGCTTTAATTATGTGATTAAGCATATTTCTCCTAGACGAACAGTCAATCACATAACTAGTTCCTTTTATAGCTGTAATGTGTTTCTCTGCTTGCTTGAGGAAATCATTTATGTGCAGTCAGTTGCTTTTGCAGACAGTCAAGTTTATTTTGGCCGAGATACAGGGTTAGGGTTAAAAGGTTGCGATTGACTTTCAATGTTATAATGATGGGATCAGGGCTGAAATTACAAATTCAACTCAGGAATTGACCGTGAAGCAGTTGTTATGGGAGCACATGCCATACAATCATTCCTTACGTGGCTTTGTGCAATAGGCCCGTTTACTAATGTATTCATAATTACGCCCACAAGCATACTTGGGCAATCTCCGATCCACGTTGTCTGCTACACACAGCATTGCTGTTAAAAGTGAATGGGCGAATCGAGTGACTGGGATTTGCAGAGACTTTAGTCATTTCATTTTCATTTTATTCATATTCTAATCCACCACAAGAAGAGAAATGTCAATGGGATATTCTGAGTAATATTAACTACAGTCAAACCTGTCTATTAAGGCCACCCAAGGGAAACAGAAAAAGTGGCCACTGTAGACAGGTGGCCTTTATAGACAGGCTCTAAAGCTCATATTTCTTGCTACAGGGAGGCAATATAAGTGGCCACTATAGACAGGTGACTGCTATAGAGAGGTGGCCACTAAGACAGGTTTGACTGTATTAGTAAAGGAAACTCAAATTGAACCAAAAAGAGAGATTTATCTGCACTTTTTTGAGGCATACGGTCCATTGAAAGTGTATGTGCAAGGCCAGTGTGTATATAGAGAATCAACTACAGAGTAATGGGTGATCGGGGAGAATAGAACTTGGTCTATTTCCAAGGCTCACAACCAACAATCAAACTCAGGGAACTACAAGACAATGGAAGTAGCATGTGAAAGAATGATATTAGGCCTAAGAATATCACACAAGCATTTTAAGAGGTAAAAATTGTCTGATCAATCGGTCAAACATCGGCCGAGCAGAGCCTGCTGGCACGAGTGTCTACAATATCGCTAGAGCACTTCTACACCCGAGCTGTCCCCGTAGCAATAGTAATGGCCTCACTAACACACACCATCGTCTCAAAGTCTACTCTCTTTACGGGAAAATTTGGCATGTTCACACCCTTACATTTCACTCTGTATATAAATAGCTGATATAGTCTGATGTTCCTCTAACCTTGTCCGCAGTTGTGTTCAAAATAAAGACGAGTAAATAAAATTGAAAAAAATTCTTCTGAGTAACTGTTCTCAAACCTCGTTGAATATTAATGAGTCAGAAAGACGAGGATCTTGGGTATTTGATTCCAGTTCATCGTGACTTGGCTGTGAACCAGAATAGCCTGGTGGTTAAGTCACTGCCCGGCAAGCAGTAGATGACAGGTTCGAATCCCGCTAGTGCCAATTTTTTCTGACTTGTGTTTTTCATTACAGATCGAGCATACGATCTTTAACACTGGGAGTAAAGTGCCTAAAAATTTGTTTACAAACATTGTACACGATTACGTTCCTATTCAATTTATGCTGCCATCCGTATTCTGGTCGGTCTGTGTTATGTTGTGCGTGCCTATAGGTAAGAGTCCTACCCTCTCTCGTTCTTTTTCTCCCTTTGTTTTCTGTCCCTTTCACTCCTGTTATGTTTTGTTTATCCGGTTTATGTACAAATATTTTTTTTTTCCCTTTTCAACGATACACTATGTTTTGCAATTATAAGTTATCGGGGGCTGCAATCTACAAGCCTAGCTTTTCAGCAGTCCCCTCCGCTACCAACCTAGTTTGGTTTTGGGTTTTCTATGTCTATTGTACGCTGTACGCTGTAACCAATAATTGTAAGTTTCATTGATTTGCTATGTACGATGTAAACCTATGCATTTTATATTGTTGGAAGTGGAAATAAATGAAATGAAATGAAATGAAATATAATCCAGAAAAGCTCAGAGATTCTGGCATTCCCCATAGACATTACACATACACACACAGAGCAGGCTGCTGAACTTGCCAGGGTCTCGTCATGCACGGCACGTAAGGGGGATTCGCATACTCATTTGAATACATTAGTAAACAGGCATATTATATTTGGCTATTAAAGCTGTATTCCCTCCTTATTGCTCCAGATTTGTTAGCTCTGGCTATATTTTTTCAAAGACATAAGGTTCAACTGAGGGCTGAAATCAAGATTTAGAACAGGTTTAGGTTTAGGGTTAGGGTTAAGAATGGTGTTGGGTCCAGAACTAAAATGAAGAATTCAACTGGCATGTGAATTTACTGCAGACTGTTGGTGGAGCATGCATCAAATCAAATCATTTAAGATGCAGATGCAGCTTTGGGCCATTGGACAGTAACCATAAAAGCATACTAACTTTGTTCCAGGTGTAAACCCAAACCAACTGTGCAGATTCACTGATTATATTTCATGGGTCATTATGCTTCTCTAAGTTTCATTACCAATTATGCTTTGTCTATGAACAGGTGCCTCCCCGTTGGAGCTGTCTAGAAGCTTGTTGAGAGAAGAGAAGAATTCATCTATGGATGAGAGGCTATTGGTTGTGATCTCTCGCAAGCTATAACAGGGAAATCAAGACAAAACAATTACAAAAACCTAAAGCCAATTTTGAGAACTTGCAGTGCAGTTTCATCCCTAGAAAATATTTATAGAAATTATTGTAAATGGTTACCATGTAATCTATACATGATGTAATAAAGTTTAGACCAGACAAATGAAAACACACAAAACTGTTAAAACTTGCTGAAAAATGCATAAACTGAAAATATTTTCGAAAGTACTATTGAAGTGCACAAAGACAGCCAGAGACATTATACCATCTTATATATTTATAATGCTGGAAAATATGTACTTACCATTCTTTGACACTTGTTTCTAGGTCCGGATGAATGTCCTTTACCTTGGTAACAAACTCATCATACTCCATGTCAGATCCCTGGAAGAAAAAAAAAAGAGAGACTAGTTTTACATTCATGCAAAAAATAAAAGCTTGATCACTTTTATTTTGAGGCATCAAACATAATGCAGGATTCTGATGGCAATAAACAAATGCAAAATAGCATGGTCCATTCCGACATGATTTGTTTAGCTGCAACCTGTCCTTGGTCCTAAAAAGTAAAGCTAGCCCTACCTCTACAAATCTAAAATCTTACAAATTTTAAATCATTACTAAAACATTTATTTGCATTTTGAAACATCAGATGGTTTGTGTGGGTTTATGAACATCTTAATTGATAAATGTTATCAAGGTTCATAATTTCATCAAATAGACTATTCAAATTGATGAGATGGAAAAAGTAGACTATAGTACGCTAGACTAAATCTATGAAGTGTAGGCTGCTCACTTCAAACCATCTCGCGACATCGTCTTTCCTCTAGGTCGCCATTACCCGGTATGTGTTTACGAAGGTTTACAGACCCCGTATATAACACTTGCTCTGATTGACCGCTCGATCAATACCTACATGTATGAATAAGCAATATGCAAATAAGCAACTATGAATATGCAAATAAAATTGAAATCGATAGCGAAATCGGGTCATCATACAGTACGCTACATACATTAGTGAATATTCATGAGTATTTAATACTATTAATATTAATGAGTAGTGGAAATCCTAAAATTTGTACACCGAATGTGATTGGCTAGCGGATTCACTCGCCGAGGATTAAATCAGTAACGCGTCGACGAGCTGTAAACTGTGTGTTTTTGTTTGAAAATTTCGCCCAAATCTAGGATATTTCAAAGAGCTGGTGAGCGCACTATATTTAGTAGAAGTTACTTTTACTATATAAGCTGATTCTTGTCGATATAGGACTCTAAATAAGTCGTAAACGTGTCAGGTGAGGCACCTCACCCCTACATCCATAGGGACAGTAATTAAAAATCTCACTCCTACGTCATACGGCCGTTAGGAAGAACTTTTGATATTTCCAGCAGAATCCAAAGTCAAAAATCATGTCCAAAACCGGAGAAATCCCTGCCGATTTGTTTCGCGATCGCGTGTTGTTTACATACTGCCGATGTCTTAGACTAAAATCGGCCAATAAAATTTTTGTCCACGAAGAAACTCGGGAATGCAAGCGCACATCGATCTCTACGATCGCGCACACAGAAAAACGGGACTTTTCCGTGTACGCAATAGGGACCGAATTTTTAACGACAAAACTCTTTTGGGGAGATGTCAGTGCCTGCAGCGACTAGGAAATGTACACAATGACTCCGATAGCTCGTTTCGCGAGAATCAACAGTAAATTACGAATTTCATTTTTGGAATTATCTTTTCCAACATCGGTAAGTTGAATTTACTGTATTTCTTGGATATGTTGGGGTCGGTTTTTGTAAATTAAATGCCGATTTTGGGTTCCCCGATTTTGAGTGAATGTTGGTGACTTTTGTGCAGTGGTGTTTTAAAGAGTTGAGGTGCATGACTGCCTACATGTAGATTCTACACACGAAGTATAGGAATGTAGCTATGAGTGGCCATAACGTCCGTGCGCATTGACTCGCCACTGTTGTTAACTCGCCACTCACGTGTCACTTACTGTCCTAACTCGTCCTCTAAAAATTATCTGCATCGCTTCAGACTTTGTTGTGGCTACAGTGAATAGATCAAAATATATTCTTCCGCCGTTGGAAGTCTCTTGTAAGATCCGGCGCATGAATAACAGTTGGGCGCGATCAAAGTTTAACTAGCACACACACTCCTGCAATAGCCAGTGGATGGAGCTCGGACGACAAAGACGAGACTTCCCTACTCAACAATAGTTGTAGCCCAATATGATGACGTAAGTTGACAAAATTTGCTATCGAGATGAAGATTAAAATATACTGATCAAGCTGGTACCATTTTAAAAGAGGGGGTGGTGTGATCTAAAAAAATAGAAGGGGGTGGCGCTTTAACATAGAACTCTCTACAAGAAGGTGGCGAGTCCGCGTAGATCTGGCACACGTGTTATGTGTATGTACGATGCGCCTGTATGGTGTGCGCATGCACGCAGTATTGGATTTGTAACTACAGGTAGAGATCGATGGGCGCAACAGCAGCCACCTATTGAGTCGCCATCCCGGAAGTACGTATAGATCTATACTTTATATAGTGACATCATTCTCTTTATAATGAAGCATTTTCATGAATCATGCTTTCAAGATATTTTAGGGGATACCATGGCATGGATACATTGTCGTTTTCATATTAAATCAAGATTTTGGTAGCCACTGCCGCAAAAAAATAAAAACAGCACTCACAGTCACAAATCATGCCTTAAATAATGCTTAATATTCCAATTATCACATAGATGGCTCAAAACTTACCTGAAAATCTCATAAATAGTGAAAAATGAGGGCTAAATAGTCCATATCATGTGCTGAAAAAATACGTTGACATATTCTTCGTTGCTATGTTAGGCATGTACTATCGATAGTCAAAACCCAAAATCGAAGGGCTGACTGCATGACAAGCAGATTTCTATGCCTCTCACAGGCATAGGCGATTCACTGCGGCACGGTTATTCAATGACGCATCGATAGATAACGAACTCAACTGCCATAAAATACAAAGATTCTGACACATTTCACTAAATCAACCACTCAAACTATACAAGAACAAGGTAAGTAGCGATAAAAATGCATAAAATTGCATACATACCGCCACTTCTTAGCTCCTTCAGGGAAAAAACCTGGGTTTGGTGGGATGCAAAGGGCATCCCGGGTCGATGAACACACAGGCATGCAGAATACGTCATTGATAAACATAGGGGGACCAATCACAGAAAGAAAAAATCTCAGATTCATTCGCTTGTCATTCGCTTAACACAGGCGGTATCGGAAGTGTGTGCATGCATAGCGGGCCGAATCACACATTGACTATCTGTGTACTTGCGCGATAGCGCCATCTAGCGTCCGTGGGTGCGACTAATTTTGGCAAGAATAAAGTTTAATTTAGCAGTATAGGAAGTTTAAGGCCGTCGGGTGGCAACTCAATGCGCATGGACGTTAGACCTAGTGGTTAAAGTAGATATTCAAAGAAAATCACAAATATGGCAATTAATGTATCACTAGAAACTGGGAAGCTTACAGATGGCAATCGTATAAGTTTTATGTCAACTGCGTATCTGATGATTATAAAAACACCACAAATAAAAGCTCTTCTCAGCATCTGGAATATCCGAGGATTCGCCAGAAATATAGCGATGTTTTGATGTCGTCACACTCGGGATCGATCCTGCTTAAGCAGACGACGTCCTATAATGAATGAACGTAATTGCAATGCAATTATTTATCAAATTATAAAGAGTTTGGCGTATTTAAACATGACCTTATTTCACACCATTATAAAGGGAAAGTGAAACTGATTCTGATAGCTAAAACCGTTTGATTGTAAATACACGGGAGAAGGGTCAATGATCAATGAAATAAACCCCACTTTCAAATTGAAAAGCCCTCCGAATAATAGCAGGATGGTATTCGTTCCCTCTTGAAACGCCGAACATGCCCCGGTGCAAGCAGCTGAAAATACAATGGCGTCTTATTTTGTTTACAAATGACTGATTCCTTTATTTTTTTAACGCTGCATTTTTCATCAAAATAATACCATACACGAAGTTAAGAGTGAGGCAACAGACTAACATTAAGACTGACGCTAGTGAAGGAAGAGAAATAAGTGAAGAGGAGATGACAAAATAGGCTCTGAAAAATGTGTAAGATGTTATGGGACATCGTCTGCTTAGACAGGACTGGTCCATGGTGTGTCGTCACATATCTCAGCAGCGTTCGAGGAGCTCTTCAGCTGCTATATCGGGGGCTGTATTTTACCGTTTTATAATTGATAATAATCATTACTTCAAATGTTTCCAAGCGTTGAATTTGGATAACCTTGTTTAATTTATGCCATCTATGCAATAATAAGTATTAAGCCAATATTTAAAATCATTAAAGTTCTACTTTAAGAACTTAAGCCAAGTTAAGGCCCGCGGAGAGGTAGATCTACTCGACTACAGTGACTATGTCTATGGCTTATGGGACTGGGAGGCTTCCGTCTGTCTTGGAGGAATGGAGGAGAGCCTCGACAGTCAAAAAATGTTATAAAACTCCGCCAAACAGACGGATTTTTCTGTCTAAGGCACATCCACATCCTAAAAAAGGTTGAGTGCCACCACCCCCCCCCCAAAACCCGGGGGGGGGGGGGGGATGTGGGTTCGTCCAGCGCTGTGCTGCCGGCCTAGCCAGGATTGGCTTCGTGAATGTAAAAAAAAAAAAAATTGGCTATACGCCTTCTACATCACGAAGCCAGGCGTTCTTACCCAGCAATCTGGAAAGAATTCCTTATGTCCCAGCCACTTTTTTTTTCATTTTTTGGGGGTTTTTTTTTTGCTACCATACTATTTTTTTTTTTTAACTATTCCAACTGTCTAAAAGAGGGCGACATTTTTGATGGGGGTTGAGTAAAAATGGGGTATAGTATTTTTTGGGGTATAGTATTTTTTGGGTATACTAAAAGAGTTATTGAAACTTTTTTTTGTAACATCGGCGATCTCTCTCTCTCTTTTCCATCTTCGTCTCTCTTTTCCCTCTGTGTCTCTCTCTATCTCATCATCATATTTATCATCATATTTAGATATATTTACATGTTTCATTTACATATATATACACATTTACATACAATAATTTACATACAATAATTTACATATTTTTGTTCTTACCTTGGGTGGACTCGAACCGCCGATCTCTTGATTTACAGTCCGGCGCTCTCACGATGTACCTGCAAAGGCGTGTTGACAGTTTGGGTTCTCATAACATACTTATAAGAAATGAAGAGTTGTTTATTTATAACAGCAGATGGCGCTCTTCCGATTTCTGTGAGTAGAGGTCAGTGGTTGAGAGTGAACTAGTACATGGAGTTACATGAGTATGTAACGCTACATGGTGTAAATGCAACATGAAATCGATGCTGTATGTAGTCTTGTTGTCATGACATTTAAATAAAAGTATTACGAAACATATTTCATTGGATGATTAAAAGTTATAAATTGCTTTATTTATTTATGGATTATTGTTTTCTGTACTTACTACTTATGACTCATAATTCTATTAAAATTAGACCCTACGACCCTAGATTATCTTGACCCAAGGACTCTAGATTAATTATCTTGACCCGAAGGCTCTGGATTATGTAGACCCTAGGACTGAGAATTTTCTAGACCCTAGGACTACCCTAAACCCTAACCCTAAACCCTAACCCTAAACCCTAACCCTAAACCCTAAACCCTAACCCTAACCCTAACCCTAAACCCTAACCCTAAACCCTAAACCCTAAACCCTAACCCTAACCCTAACCCTAACCCTAAACCCTAAACCCTAAACCCTAACCCTAAACCCTAAACCCTAACCCTAACCCTAAACCCTAAACCCTAACCCTAACCCTAACCCTAACCCTAACCCTAACCCTAACCCTAACCCTAATCCTAAACCCTAAACCCTAAACCCTAACCCTAAACCCTAACCCTTAGCTAGGACTGAGAATTATAAAGACTCTGGATTATGTAGACCTTAACCTAGGACTCCCATTTCCGAAACTGAGGATTCTCAATATTAGCATTGCACTTGAAAAAAAAAATAAAGTTCCGTTAGGCAAGACTATTAAAGAACATTATCTGACCCCCCCCCCCTGATTGATTGATACACGTCTGTTAATTTGTCTATGACCTACACACACACACACACCCAGTGCACCCGCGGTGAAAACATGTTCTGTACGCGTGTTCTGTATACGTACGTGCGCGCGATATGTGTATTGTGCATATGGTGTGCATGCGCTTACGCATCAGCTGTGTACGTTGTACTAGTCCGCGATCTATTGACATGATTGACTTGGAAGGCATACGAGTTAGACTTAATTCTGCAGCTGGTTTCCAACATCTGACAGTTAATCACTCATATAATTTTGTGGATCCCACAACTGGTGCAAATACTAATTCAACTAAGAATTTGTGGTGGCAAGTAAAGTGTCGGTTAAGCCAAACACACACACACAGGACAAGTGGAGCCGGGAAGTGGAGCCTTCAACTAACATGCTCACAGTCACACAGGCAGGAGGACTTATTTGATAGATATCGCTGAGCTCTATACCTTAAAGGTAAGCTATTATTTACTAATTTAAAATTTAAACGACGGTCTGGGAATGATATGTCCAAGCCACCAAAATTTCACCCTCTTTTAACAGTGAAAAAAAAATAGGCCTACTTTGCTAACGTACTACGTATACGGTAGCAAAAAATAAAAAATAAAAAAGGAAAAAATCAGGTGGCTGGGACATAAGGAATTCGTGCCAGCAATCTAATTGCGCACGGGTTAGCAGGACTGGAAAATGCCCTGAAATAACACTTTTCTGATAACTCCCGCAACCGACAGGTCCTTCACCACAGCGTTTCCTCCTAGGAAAACTTTTTGATCATACATATTTTTACCAAAAAATCCAAAAAAGATCATAAGAAATTTCCGAGAAAACACCAGTGTTTGTGTGTATCCATGCCTCCTCTTGTCATGCAGATATGGCAAGACAATGGATACACACAAACACTGGTGAGTTCTCGGAAATTTCTTATGATCTTTTTTGGAATTTTTGGTAAAAATACGTACGATCAAAAAGACATTCTAATTCTAAACGTTTTCCTAGGAGGAAACGCTGTGGTGAAGGACCTGTCGGTCGCGGGAGTTATCAGAAAAGGTGTTATTTCAGGGCATTTTCCAGTCCTGCTAACCCGTGCGCAATCAGATTGCTGGGTAAGAACACACCACGAATAGTGGTCATATTGACCACTACGAATACAAAATGCAAAAATAGTTGGTATTTTCTGTTGCGTGTAGTAAAGGTATGGGGGGAAAATAAGATAAATATTTTAAATACTTGCTTTCAAATTCAGCCCTTAAAAATCTCACTCCTACCTCAAATGGCCGTTAGAAAGAACTTTTGATATTTTCAGCAAAATCCAAAGTCAAAATCTTGTCCAAAACCGGAGAAATCCCCGCCGATTTGTTTCGCGATCGCGTGTTGTTTACATACTGCCGATGTCTTAGACTAAAATCGGCCAATAAAATTTTTGTCCACGAAGAAACTCGGGATCGCAAGCGCACAGCGATCTTTACGATCGCGCACACAGAAAATCGTGACTTTCCGTGTATGCCACATAGGGACCGAATTTTTAAGGACAAAACTCTTTTGGGGAGATGTCAGCGCCCGCGGCGACCAGGAAATGTACACAATGACTCCGATAGCTCGTTTCGCGAGAATCAACAGTAAATTACGGATTTGATTTTTGGAAATACCTTTTCCAACATCGGTGAGTTGAATTTATTGTATTTCTTGGATATTAAGTGGTCGGTTTTTGTAAATTAAATGCCGCTTTTGAGTGAATGTTTGTGACTTTTGTGCAGTGGCGTTTTAAAAAGTTGAGGTGTATGACTGCCTACATTATACACACGAAGTATAGGAATGTAGCTATGAGTAGCCAGGATTGGCTTCGTGAATGTAAAAAAAAAAAAAATTGGCTATACGCCTTCTACATCACGAAGCCAGGCGTTCTTACCCAGCAATCTAACTGCGCACGGGTTAGCAGGACTGGAAAATGCCCTGAAATATCACTTTTCTGATAACTCCCGCGACCGATAGCTCCTTCACCACAGCGTATCCTCCTAGGAAAACGTTTAGAATTAGAATGTCTTTTTGATCGTACGTATTTTTACCAAAAAATCCAAAAAAAGATGGTAAGAAATTTCCGAAAACTCACCAGTGTTTGTGTGTATCCATGCCTCCTCTTGTCATGCAGATAAGGCATGACAATGGATACACACAAACACTGGCATGACTGGTGAGTTTTTCGGAAATTTCTTACCATCTTTTTTGGATTTTTTGGTAAAAATACTTACGATCAAAAAGACATTCTAATTCTAAACGTTTTCCTAGGAGGATACGCTGTGGTGAAGGAGCTATCGGTCGCGGGAGTTATCAGAAAAGTGATATTTCAGGGCATTTTCCAGTCCTGCTAACCCGTGCGCAGTTAGATTGCTGGGTAAGAACGCCTGGCTTCGTGATGTAGAACTAGAAAATAGAAGGCGTATAGGCCTAGGCCTAGCCATTTTTTTTTTTTTACATTCACGAAGCCAATCCTGGCTAGCTAGCTATGAGTGGGTAAGAACGCCTGGCTTCGTGATGTAGAACTAGAAGGCGTATAGCCAATCTTTTTTTTTTTACATTCACGAAGCCAATCCTGGCTACGCCGGCCAGGCCAGCCGGAGCGTCGGCCTAGACTAACTAACTTGTTACTGACGGTCTAGGCCTAGGCTATATCTTCATCATGTGTTTACCTGAATCCATTCCAGCACAGACCCTGCAAACTTGCGAGAGACTCGGGGATTCCACTTTTTCCTTCCAGAGAGTTTCACCGATTTCCCATGATTGGAATACTCATAAATCAAAATTAGAAGTGAAATCTTGTGCGGTGTCACCATTTTAGCAGTTTTCAGACGAACAATTCGTAAAGTCCGCGGATTCGATTGGAGCTAACCAATAAGGGTATCTTCAAAAAGCCAACAGCAAAAGGAAAACTTACAATTTTCTTACATTATAATTTATAACTTTGCTATCATTGGTAGATAATTGAACTTTCAGGTCCGTATCCGGACAACTACCCCTAGACAACTACACCCCGGACAACTATCCCCTGGACAACTACCCCAAGACAATTATCCCCCAGGACAATTACCCCCAGGACAACTACCCCCAGATTCTAGGGTAATTGTCCGGGGGGGGGGGGTGATTGTCCAGGGTTAGTTGTCTTGGGGGGGGGGGGCTAAAATTTTGTTTCGGGGTGGGGGTATCGGGGTAATCATCACTTTATGGGGGTAATTTTTCCTGGGGGTAATTGTCCTAGGGGGTAGTTGTAGTTGTCCGGTTGCTCCACATAGAAGAGCAGCTCGATGGGTCTGCAAGAGAGGAGGGGGAGTCGTGTTTACTAGTGATAATCATTTCTGTGTCACACCTTGATATTTCAGTATCTTAGCGGTTCACCCATATATGTCAAGCTTTGGAAGACTTTTTTTAAATTCTGGTGTTTATCGCAGGATTTGAGAAAGATTACTATTAAATATGATGAATTTGGTCAAAAAACATGCTTTTATATATCTGTACCACACATCGACACTTCGATTTCTTAAATTGTTACACTGGATGTGAGAGCTAGGGAGTTTCTTTTTTAGCCTATATATATGTCAATTATTGGAGCACTCTTGTATTAATGTGTTTTCGGGGAGAATCCCTGTTTAATTTCTGCGACCAATTCAAAAGTTCGCAAGCATGCGCTTGACCTATTGCCATGGGTTTAGGCAGTATAATGAATACGCGAGCTGCAATTTTTACGGTGTGACAGCCAAATTTGCCGACGGAAATGCTGCACCCTAATCCCCCCCCCCCCCCAAAAAAAAAAATAATAATAATAATAATAATAATAAAAAGGAAATCACAGCTGTATAGATCTTGATCATACATGCCTATTTTCGCAAGGAGGGGGCTGACGCCTTTTGCCCGAATATTAACATATCGATTTCTAAATTTTTGCGTGCGAGCGAAGCGAGCTAGCAAATTTTTCGTAGAGGAAATGTACAGAAGTTACATACAAAATGTACATAATTATCTCGGAACTTCGCTGCCCAAATATGTGGATATTCTGGCACCTCAGTTTGCTGTACGAATATGAAGCGGTGGTTGCCCAGATATCCGAACTTTGCCAATGGGGGACACCTTTTGCCCGAATATCAACTTTCCAATATCTAAATTTTTGCGAGCGAGCGAGAAAAATTAGCTTTTCGTATAGCAAAATGTACAGAAGTTACATGCAGAAGTTACATAATTATCTGGGAACCTCGCTGCCCAAATAATTTATGTGCACATTCTGGCATTTCACTTTGCCGCCCGACTGCGAAGTGATGGTTGCCCGAATATCGGAACTTTGCCGATGGGGGACGCCTTTTGCCCGATTTTTAAATATTTTTCATAGAGAATATGTACAGAAGTTGCATAATTATCTGGGAACCTCATTGCCCAAATTTTTTTTTTACTTTTCGTAGAGAAAATGTACAGAAGTTACATACAGAAGTTACATAATTATCTGGGAACCTCGTTGCCCAAATACGTGCATATCCTGGCATCTCACTTCTCTGCCCGAATATGAAGTGATGGTTGCCCGACTTTTTATCGGAACTTTGCCGAATATCAACCCATAGACTACGGAAACCGGGTGGCACCTGTATTAAGCTTATGAAAGTTAAAGAATTCAGTAGTCGACAGGTTAACTTTCCTGTGTTTTACGAAAGAGCGAAGCGAGCGAGCAAAATCATTGGCTATTTTTTCCTTCTTTTTTTTATTCCCTTTTCCTTTCCTTCTTTTCTTTCTGTTTTTTGTTTTTGTTTTCCTTTCCTTTCCCCTTTTATTTCTTCTCCTTTGTCTTTTCTCATTTTCCCTTTCCTCTGCCCTCTTCCTCACCCTCCTTTTATTCCGACAGAGGTGGCGCATTTGCCGACAGCCATTTTGAGTGGGGGGGCGGGGTGTGACACCCCCACACCCTCCCCCTCTAGCGACGCCCCTTGGGGCAGAGGGGGCACGTGCCTCGGGTGGCACATGAACGGGGTGCAATAAACGCAAAAGAAAGAAAGAAAAAGTGGAGTAATACAGTTTTGTGAACTTTTAGGGTTGTTTGCGCCCCATTTAAGGACAAAATGCGTATAAAGAAATGGGTTTTTTTTAGGGTTCACAATGCGAAAATTTTCTATAAAGCTCGGTCGCTTTGCTGCCTCGCATAATTATATTCTGGATCTTGACTCTAGTTGCTTTGCCCCCCCCCCCCCCCCCCACACACACATAAGCCAGGAGCTTAACTTTAGCGCCCCCAGCTGGGATATTAGTGCATATAAAAAGCACTTTCAAAGTATAGAACATTCGAAAGAAATCATAAATCTGCCTTGTAATTGCCTTGCTAAATTCCTCAAATATATTTCTTAAGGGTTTTCATTCATTTTGCGCCTCCAAAATAGGAATGTTCAAAAAAATTTAAAAATCTATTGCTAGGTCGCTGTATTCCCTTGGATTATTGTTTTCTAACGGTAAAATACATAAGAGATTTCAATTTGAGGGGTGAAAAGGAAAAAAAAAAATCTGCCGCTCGATCGAGTTGCTCCCTCTCTTATACAATAATTCATCAAATTTGGGATAGACCCCGAGTTTTGTGCATCAAAACTCATTTTCACGTAGTGCCATCATTTCTAAATTTAAACGCTCATTAATCTAAGTTCGGGCATGGGCAGGGGGCGCAGATTTGACAGTTTTCCCCGGCCCGGGCGCCAGAATACATAGGTACGCCACTTACCGCACACTATATACTGAGTGCCCCCCCCCCCCCCCGGGGGGGGGGGGGGCATTTTAGTAACAATTCTCATTGCATTCCGGAGGTCGATTGCAATAATACTATTTCTCTATATAGTTTGTCCGCTCTCTATACTTTCTATATCCAATTCAAGAAAAATGGTAAGATTTTCTTTGCCTAAACAATTTTTGTTGCTGCCGACTCAATTCACGAAGGTTCGGGTGTAACGTTTGTGAAATATCCCCTCTTATTGACGAAGTGTCGGGTTTGAGACGTGAGAATTCGTAGATTTGCAATACCTTTGTTTTATAAAGCTAGTGTCGGGTAAGCTGGACCCGACACTTCGCCAATAAGAGGGGGTATTTCACAAATGTTACACCCCTTATACCCTTCGTGAATTTAGGCTTAGTATTCGTCACGAAAGGTCGTGTAACTTGACGACGTATAGCGTGAACGTGATCACACGATGGTTCGAAGTAAGCCATTCCAAACGTTTCAATGAAAATGGCCAATACCATGCACATGCATGGCCGGCAGGGGCAGCATTTGGGGGGACGACAGACAAGTTCTCGCAATTCAATTCCATTCAAAACAACAATTTATTTCCTTCTGATTTGTTACATATACATGAGATACAAACAAAGTGAAGGAGGCATGGTCCCTGAAAAGCATAATAGTGCTTGTGATTGGGAATGCCTGTTCACAAAAATGGCAAAACATTAAACAAGTCAAGTAGATAATATACGATAATTAGAGGAAAAGGAGAGAAAGAAAGTAAAATATAGGACAGAGGATATCATACCATGAACAATGTGAACGATATGTTTGAAAAGTCATAAACTGGTCACTGTTAATATTTATAAATCAAGTACAAATAAGTATACATTCAATATGAATACTGACAACGTATATATTAGGATGAAGGAAGGTTAATTACATGTGAATTTCAAGACAAATATAATTAGAGAGATCAAACTATGATTTACATCTTTGGAAAAAACAAAAAAAGCAAAAGCAAAAACAAAAAGAACAAAAAAAAAAACGAGTGCATTTACTAAATCGCTAATAAACAACTTTTTAATCTACAGATTTTGCTTTGCTGTAAGAGATTAAATGTTTGTCTATAGGAAAGAGTATAAGTTGTGTATTCATTTGAGTGCATATTTCGCAATGAAACTCTGCTTAAGTTTATAAGGGCAAAACTTTGTTCAGATAAGGATCTTACGATTCTATATCTGGTAACTCATTCAATAATTTTGGTCATTTCTAGCGTACATTATATATTGAAATGAGAGTTCTTTATGCCTACACTGTAAAAAAAAAATACTGTAGGAAGTACAGTAAATTACTGGCAACCCGGCTGCACAGTAAAATACTGTATCATTTACAGTTAAATAATTTTTTTTTACAGTTATATACTGCGTTTTACAGTTTAACTGTAGAATAAACAGTACAATACCGTGAAAAATACAGTAATTTCCTGTGCAGCGGGTTGCCAGTAATTTACTGTATATTTACAGCAATTTTTTACAGTGTATAGGTATGTGGACCTCATTGGAAGATCTTGTATTATGGCCATGAAAATCAGGGTTGTGATTAAACATTCTGCAAATATGAGATGGAAGTTGGAAATTTACACATTTTATACACGAAACAGCATTGTTGTAAAGCATTAATGTCTGCAAAAAAGTATTAATTTCAATGAGTGAAACAATGGTTTGTATGCGTACATGGAGCGCCTGACATTATTCAAATTGTTTTTTTTTTCTAAAGGACGCACAACTTTAAACTGGCTTAATTTAAACAGCGCCATCTTACAGTGATTGCTGAATTAAAATTATAATTTGAACCTCAAATGCATTTTATTTTGAATTTTGACAAACAGATTGTTTGGATAATAGGCAAAATTTATATTTCAAACTATTCTTTTTGACTTGGCGTTGTGGAAAATTGTGTGCAGGTACATTTTAAGATTTTACATAGTAGAATGGGGCATGATGGGATAATGAGAGGCACAGACACTTATCAAATCCTGTTGAAAGATGGCGCTATTGAGGAGCTCCGGTTTACTGTCACTTTGAGACTTGTAGTAAAAGTGTTACCCCAAACATTGTTACAGTATGTAAAGTAAGGAAGAAGAAGTGAGCAATAAAGCATGTGAAGAAAATTATCAAACGCCTTCGATATGAACACACCCAAAGCAGAACTTTTTTTTTTCAAAAGCATCAACAATAGTGTTTGTTACTTCAAGTGGAGTCCGCTTGATATTCATAAGAACCGCTATTCATAGAAAACCGCTATTCATTTTAACACGCATTATGAATAGCGGTCCTTATGAATAGTGGTCCTTATGAATGGAGGTCCTTATAAATAGCGAGGTAATTTGTCTATCGTTTGCTCGCTATTTAGAAGGACCGCTATTCATACAAAACTGCTATTCATTTTATAGTCACGCGTTATGGATAGCGGTTCTTATGAATAAGTGATCGTTATGAATAGCGCTCCTTATGACTAGCGAGGTTACCCGCTTCAAGTAATGCCATCGAGGTTGAATAATTTTTACGTAAGCCATCATTGATTTTTAAAACGAATGTTGTTATCTTCAATTAATTTATAAGACGTCCTGTCGTATATACGCGCTCTATATCTATAGAGAATACCAAAAGAACGGAAATCGGTCTAGTTACTCAGCACTTGTTTGTCACATTCTTTAAAGATTGGGAAAACTTTTACAAATTTCAGTCTATCTGGAAAAAATGCATATTGTAAACAGAGATTGAAAATGTGACAAAGAGGTTTGCTAATCAGTGGCGTATCCAGGGGGCGCAACAGGCGCCCCCCCCCTATTGGCCGTCGTAAAAAAGATATATAGCACTTATAGCACTATTTTGCATCTCAGCCCTTCTTCAAAAGCAAAAATTTCTCCCCCACGAGGGCGATCAATAATTCCTGGCGCCCCCCCCCCCCTATTGGGAAATCCTGGATACGCCGCTGCTAATTTCATCAGTAACCACTCTAGGTTTGGACAAATTTCATCCAAGCTAGGTGCCTTATTATTTTTAAAGGTTTTTACTATTTTCATTTCATATTCGGTCACTGGTGGAAAAAATATTGAGTTCCTGATAGGCTCAAGTAAATAATCGCTATAGTTTATTCAATTTGGCGGTATCTGTTTGGTAAGAGAAGGTGTATATCAACAAAACCTTTAAAACTATTTGCTATTTTGCTGGCCGGGGTCGTTCGATATTTCGCCGTTGCAACTTCATCATATACCATTTGCATTCACTTTTACTGTTTTTTTTAATCAAGGAATTTAAATCTGCCATGTATACCCTTTATGTTACGTTTACACTTTTGCAATTTGTCTTTGTAAAAATCTATTCTGACATGCCTGGTTAAAGATTTGAGGAAATTGCGATTTTTTTTTAATAGTCTCATTTTCAATCGAAATATTGTGTAGAAATTTTGAATATAACTTGTGTTTATATTTTATTGATTGTAGAAGACCATCAGTCATCCACGATTTGAACTTTCTCTTCTTTTTGTTTGGTATTTCATACGGAAAATGCCAAACTAGCTGTTGGATTTCACTATTAAACTCTTCAACATTTCTAGCATTCATGTTTCTGCGCGGGATGTTCTGGAGTGAGTGTGTCTGACTGTTCTTATTGATTGGAAAAGAGGTTATTTAGAATATAGGTAAATGATCAGTAACATCACAATACAAAATACAATACTAAATAGGGAATTAACAAAATTTTGTATTGAATGAACTGATGTATACTGCAGTGTATCTGTATTAAAATCACCTACCGTTGTAGTATATGAATATGCTATTTTTTCTCGTGCGAGATAAATTGAAGAGTGTTTTCAAAGGCAGATATATAGGCCTATCATAAAACAGGGATAATTAATTCACTTTAAGAAATCATAATTGATTATGGTAAATCAGCTGGCTTGTAATACATTCCTGACGAAGAAAATCAAGCAACATACAGATTTCCTCCATTCCTCAATCTTAGAATTATTGTTTAAATTCTTATGGACACTTTTAAGGACACCATCAAATCGTTCATGGTCGCAGGGAGTACTTTCTCTCCCCCCTCCCGGGATTTTGATCTTCTATCAAAATGAGGATTTTTGGACCGTTGTCGGTAACTTCATATTTTTCGGAAACTGACGCAAAAAGTAGCAAAATTGCCGATATTTTGTCAATATCTTCATAATTTCTCACCCAACTTAAGAGAAAATATAGTCCATGTGTAATTTTAGCTTCCTCTATCTAATAGCGCTATCAGATTTTTGAAATCTTTTGTAGTTTTTTAGATATTGCCTTGTGCGCGAACTTAGGTCATGCGCGAAATATGGTCACACCACCATATATTATAAAAGTTATGTCTTAATGTATAAATGATGCACACAATTATGTGCATTCAGAAGCCTCATTTTCTACTAACTTAGCCCACAAGTGTCATCTCATTAATTGATAATTATCCAAAAAAAATAGGTTCAACCCATCAGTAAACACAGGTACAACAGCGCCCCTATGTCTATGCATGAGTTACCTAGGCATATCCGAAAAAAACTACGCAAAGTACCGCTCCGTATCGGTAAGATTGCATCTATGAAAGGGCTAGGTAAGCGCTAGTTGGAACTGAGCTGAAGCATGTGGTGTTTTGTTAGTTTCTTATCAAGTTTTAAATACAGATGTATATACAGTATTAAAAGTTTACTTGATTCTAAATGTAAATTAAAAGAGAGAAGGAGTCAGAAATACTGAATTTGAATTACATGTATAATGTCATTGGCAACAATAGTCAAATTTGACTGACTGCCGATACCATACAACGAAAGTAGAAGAATAAGTATAGTGCAGTAGTCGCCAAATTCAGCTCAATGCTATCATCATCATAGATCATATCAGCCAGCTAACTTCGCTCGGAGTCAAAGGCAGAGTTGATCGAAATGGCATCTCAAGAAGAGCGGAAACAGGCAAGTAAAATCTTGGGCAATCCTAGGTTTTAGCGGTCTAAATTATTTTAGGTTGCTAACTAGGGTTAGGGTTAGGGTTAGGGTTAGGGCATAGACGAGCTGAACTTAGCAACCTAAAATAAGTTTAGACCGCTAAAACCCAGGATCGCCAATCTTGTATTCACTTTGATTTTTCCATCATCTGTTGTTAGACCCTTGGAAACGCAATGCCCCGTAATAGTACACCTTCTGATCCGTTCCCTAGCCTTAAAATGACTGTCGGCTAGCGACAGACGGGTTGCCATTCTCTGATTGGTCAGTTAAGACAGTGCGATATACGTGTGCGCTGTGTGTGCTATCGCTATGATATATTACGTACATGCTCTACACGCTGTATAATGTTGTTTTTGTTTTCTCTTGAAAAATATTCTCTCCCTTGCTCTCTCCATCTCACCATCTCTCGATTTTTCTATCTATCTCTAATGTAATGATTTAGACCCTATCTACCTGTAGGCCTATAATAGTGAAAATGGCAACATGCCGGTCAATGCACTCATAGCTAACACTAACAGTTACATTCCTATACTTCGTGTGTATAATGTAGGCAGTCATACACCTCAACTTTTAAAACACCACTGCACAAAAGTCACAAACATTCACTCAAAATCGGCACTTAATTTACAAAAACCGACCACTATATATCCAAGAAATACAATAAATTCAACTCACCGATGTTGGAAAAGATATTTCCAAAAATCAAATCCGTAATTTACTGTTGATTCTCGCGAAACGAGCTATCGGAGTCATTGTGTACATTTCCTGGTCGCCGCGGGCGCTGACATCTCCCCAAAAGAGTTTTGTCCTTAAAACTTCGGTCTCTATGTGGCATACACAGGAAGTCCCGATTTTCTGTGTGCGCGATCGTAAAGATCGCTGTGCGCTTGCGATCCCGAGTTTCTTCGTGGACAAAAATTTTATTGGCCGATTTTAGTCTAAGACATCGGCAGTATGTAAACAACACGCGATCGCGAAACAAATCGGCGGGGATTTCTCCGGTTTTGGACAAGATTTTGACTTTGGATTTTGCTGAAAATATCAAAAGTTCTTCCTAACGGCCATTTGAGGTAAGAGTGAGATTTTTAAGGGCTGAATTTGAAAGCAAGGTATTTAAAATATTTATCTTATTTTCCCCCCATACCTTTAGTACATGCGACAGAAAATACCAACTATTTTACAGGAATGTACCCGTGAGTGGGTCAATGTACCTATCTACCTGAAAATGGCAACATGCCGGTTAATATAACATGCCAGTCAATTCTACCTGTATGTATACATTGAAAATCATAGCACACACCACGGCTCACGTACACACACACAGTGCACACGTATATCGCACTGTCTTAACCATGGTCTTAACTGACCAATCAGAGAATGGCAACCCGTCTGTCGCTAGCCGACAGTTTAAAATGATCCTCTTACATGCTCTTAGTCTTAATAATAAACTTTGCAGAGTAGTCAGTACTAGTATGGCATGTATGGCTAGAGTGCCCAAGTCTGCGCAGTGCCCATGTCTGCGCACACGCGTAACTGCGCGATTCTAATAAAACAAAACACGCAACGAACACAAACTTTTCATCATTATCATAGCGATAGGTATTCATGCAAAAAACAAGTCAAAATGATGAAAAAACGGTCTTATTTCAGACATTTTATTCACAAGCCCCAAAATGTTGTCTTTCACGTCAAAACTCCCGAACTGCGTGTAAAATGAATGAGTGCGCAGACATGGGCACCATTGTTTTTTCAATGTTGAAATGACACGGCCACCGTTTCTTGTGAAAATGGCATTGTTCTTGCTCTAATTTTGATGAGATTTTTTTCAAACTTACTCTTTAGAATGTCAGGAATAATATAAAATAAAGCTTTAGAGGAATATTAAAGAAATTCTTGTTCATTTTCAGGTCAAAACCTTAGGTGCGCAGACATAGGGCTCCCCATCATACTAGCCCCGGGACGCTGCCACGAAGTGGCAGCGTCCTGAGTGAAACCAGTACGATTCGGTGGGTCTCACAATCTACCAATGTTCAAATGACCATTTAAAAAATGGCCATGTAATTATTATTTTTTAATTAAAGTATCATATACGATGCCACTTACCTAAACAGACTTTACGCAAATCAGCTTTTCCTAAAAAATGTGTAGAATCGATGAATGTCACTTTTTACTCTCAATTTTCGAAACCAGTCCCATTCGCCATGTTGTTAAAGCCAAATTGAAAATAGGCACTTGCGCATGCGCCTATGAATGTTTATTACAATGACGGCATAGTTTTCGTCAATGGAATAATGAATATTCATATACCCACTGTAATCCGCCGATCGCTAGCGTATAGATCTAGCGCTCTCGCTCAAGCTCGTCTTAATGAATATTCATAATCCTCCCTTCTTGTCTGTATTATACATGTAATTGGAGCTGCTGACGCATGCGCATTGCAAGCAAAACACCGACCTTCGGAAGTTTTTACTACAGGCTCTTGGAGATAAATATGCCTTTTTTGTATCATCCTCATTGAAAAGAAAGACGACAGTCAATCGTAAAGTATTGTAAGTACCTAAAATAGCCTAAAATCAACTGATTTCATGTTTCATGGCTATCATTTTGACAAACGACCTTGTAATTATGTGACATCCATGCGATCAAAGGACTGCGAAGCGCAGCCCGAACACTACGTGTTCGGGCTGCCGCAGTAACCCATCATACTAGTAGTACGGTAGCGGTAAGTAATATTTTGACCTACCCGGCAGTTCTTTCGACCCCCATTTCAGGATTGACTGATCGAGGCACACCCCTGTAAAAAAACAATTGTCTGAATTGAAGTGCCCACCCCCCCCCCCCCCCTTTGGGGACTGTTCACATATAAAAACCAAGGGCATAATCGTGATATAGTCCCCACATCGCAAAGTGGGGATCATTAGAATCAGACCTAGTCCTAGGCCTACCAGAAAACAGCCTTTCCTTGCGTTGACTGATGAAGCATGAATGAGCGCGCGCACACACACACACATCCTGATCCTTTCCGAACTCCCTATAATATGGTCGTGATACTGTCCCCACGCTATGGGAAATCGAGTTTGTTTTCCACGGCAGTGGGGATTATTCCAACAGTATAGTTATACTCGTGATACTGTCCCCACGCTATGGGAAATCGAGTTTGTTTTCCACGGCAGTGGGGATAACTCCAACAGTATAATATACTCGTCATATTGTCCCCTCGCAACGAGAAATCTGATTCGTTTGGAAACGCGGTGGGGACAGTTTCCCAAAGGTTGTTAATAAACTGACATGGCATGGAAGTTTGACTTCCACTTCTATGAAATAAAATTGTGAAATTCATTAATTATGCAAATTTATGCAAAATCAACGAAAAATGCTACTTCTCTATTTCACATCGGATTTTGAATCTGATTGTTTTATCTGACAGGGCTTGGTGAGGGCTTCCAAAATTCTACACAGAATTTCGAAATTCATTAATTATGCAAATTTATGCTAATTTATTCAAAATCAACAAAACTTAATTAGTAATTTCCTACATTTATCGAGAAGGATCTATCAGAAATTACATATATTAACGCCATT
Organism: Heliocidaris erythrogramma; assembly: GCA_025617745.1. Taxonomy (NCBI): domain Eukaryota; kingdom Metazoa; phylum Echinodermata; class Echinoidea; order Camarodonta; family Echinometridae; genus Heliocidaris; species Heliocidaris erythrogramma. The sequence goes on from CM046869.1 coordinate 17,682,821, forward strand.
CCACAGATATACACTTCCGGCGGGCCGGACATAATGCATCTCGTAATTTATACTAATTCACTTGTTTTTGTCGAGTTTGCCGTGGCACATCCATAAAAGAGAAGGGGGTGGTACGTCAGCTAGGGGGAATGTACCCCTTCCAATAAAATCCATGTTGAGATTTGTTTTGATACTTTGTCTATTTCTAATTTTTTTTCAGCAGTATATGTGACAGTCTCATGGGGGGGGGGGGGGGATAAAAATCTATGTTTAATCAGTTTTTATTTGTTTAGTTTTGGTATTTGTTCCTTCAGTATGTGTGACAGACTCGATCGTCATGGCAATTTTCGGGGAGGGGGCGGCAAAAGGGGAGATGTGCCTCTTCCAAGAAAAATCAATGTTTGATGATTTGAATTTTTTTTTTTTTTGTATTTGTTCTTTCATTATGTGGGACAGACTCATGGTGGCAATTTTCAGGGGGGGGGGGGGGGGGGGGGGGGCGGAAGTGTATTCCCGCCCCCACACATTTTTGACGGGGGGGGGGGGAGCTCTCCCATCACATCATCATTATCATCATGATCATCACCACTACCATAATTATATTATCATCGTTACCGTCGCCATCATCATTATCATTTTCTGCTTCTGCTTCTCCGATCTTATCTTACGTATAGGCCTACGGACAACTATCCCTTGCTTAACTACTCCCCCCCCCCCCCCGAACAACTACCCTCCCCCCCCCCCCCCCCCCCCCCGGATTCTGGGGGTAGTTGTTCAAGGGGGTGGGTGGGTGGGGGTAGTAGTTTGGGGGATCAAATGTCGGGGTATTGTCATTGGACGATGATTTCGAGTGAACATGAGTTACTTAACTCATTAAAACCCAAAAGGCTCTTTTCAGAGCCACCACAACTCCAAGAAAGATTTTAGATTCACTCTTCTTAAAAAAAAAGAAGTGTATATCTGTGGAATGGTGTTAATATATGTAATTTCTGATAGATCCTTCTCGATAAATGTAGGAAATTACTAATTAAGTTTTGTTGGTTTTTAATAAATTAGCATAAATTTGCATAATTAATGAATTTCGAAATTCTGTGTAGAATTTTGGAAGCCCTCACCAAGCCCCATCAGATAAAACAATTAGATTCAAAATCCGATGTGAAATAGAGAAGTAGCATTTTTCGTTAATTTTGAATAAATTAGCATAAATTTGCATAATTAATGAATTTCGAAATTCTGTGTAGAATTTTGGAAGCCCTCACCAAGCCCTGTCAGATAAAACAATCAGATTGAAGTAGCATTTTTCGTTGATTTTGCATAAATTTGCATAATTAATGAATTTCACAATTTTATTTCATAGAAGTGGAAGTCAAACTTCCATGCCATGTCAGTTTATTAACAACCTTTGGGAAACTGTCCCCACCGCGTTTCCAAATGAATCAAATTTCTCGTTGCGAGGGGACAATATGACGAGTATATTATACTGTTGGAGTTATCCCCACTGCCGTGGAAAACAAACTCGATTTCCCATAGCGTGGGGACAGTATCACGAGTATAACTATACTGTTGGAATAAATCCCACTGCCGTGGAAAACAAACTCGAAGTCCCATAGCGTGGGGACAGTATCACGACCATATTATAGGGAGTTCGGAAAGGGTGTGTGTGTGTGTGTGTGTGTGTGCGTGCGCGCGCGCTCATTCATGCTTCATCAGTCAACGCAAGGAAAAGGCTGTTTTCTGGAAGGTCTGATTCTAATGATCCCCACTTTGTGATGTGGGGACTATATCACAATTATGCCAAACCAAGTGTTATCAATTCTTCTTTTTGCTAGATAGCGCTTTCAAACCACCTCTAGGGTTAGCCACAGAGTCCCATGTTAAGAGCAAAATATCCAAGTAGTATTAGTACCCTTCACATCAAAGCGTTATCTGGCCAAATTGCTTTGAATCTTATAAAATAGTAGTGGCTGAATATGAAAGTGGTATAAGTTAACACTGTCAATTTAGCCATGATAAACTAACCTAACATTGCATTCAATAAAATTGTGAACTTTCTTTTTATGCATCTAAGCTACATGTTATCAAGAATATATGACAAGGTGGCCTTTTCATGTTGGTGATAGAAAAAATATTTTAAAATGTTTTTAGATCTAACTAGTCAGTAGTCCTTATAGTCTCGTCAATAGATTCAGGCTCTACTGACTAGGTAGACTAGACTCAAGCCTAGACTCTAAATCATGATACCACTACAGTTAAAAATCATTTGATAATTTTCATTTGAATTCAATTTTTACTTGGATCTTTGACTTTGTGAGACCACACTTGTGCAATGTGGTAGACTAGTCTATCCTCTCTTTTTAAAAAGTTATGGTTTTTTGTTTTGTTGTTTTTATTTTTTATTTTTTTTTTTTGTTTTTGTTTTCCTCATCATACTCTCAAATCAAATCTGACTGAAGACTTCAGTTGAAGTTTTAAAAACACCTTGTATGTAAAGCCTTAGGCAAAGATGCTGTTGTGCAGTTTGTACAAAAACCCAGTGGTCACTAGGAGCATGTGACTGAAAGAGGATAGCCTACTCTAATTATCCCAATTTCCGTTTCACTTGTCTGAGACGTATATGTAAAGAATTTTTTTAAAAACCTACTTGGTATGCTTGGGATACAAGTTTCCTCTGTTTATATTTGACAAACTTTGAAATCAGATTGCTTTTATAGAATTCCCCCTTTGACTTTTTTTTTTAAATTGCCTGTCTACTGTTTTTCATGATTTGTTTAAAATATAAAGGCATACTTGGGAAACTTCTCATATTAAGTTTTAAGGTAGATCTATATGATTTATGATTTGAATATCTTGAAAGTAATTATTTTCCCCTCTCTCCCTCTCTCTCTCGCTCTCATCTTTGATTTTACATGTATTTTGAAACAGTTTGAAAAGGATGGTTTCCTGGTGGTGGAGAATTTTCTGACGAAAGAAGAGGTGGAGTCGCTCAAGTCAGAATGCCATGACATCGTCCAGAAAATGGACCCAAAACAACATTCCAAGTGTACGTTTGACACATCTGAAAACACACAGGTATTTGCTCTTCTGTAATTTGAAACCATTATAATATCTACACTGATTTTGGTCGTAACAGTGGAGCTTTGGCAGTGTTACTGCTGTACTAGTCTAAAAAGAAACACCAAATTCAAGGTTATTACACTTTCATTTACTTTCAGTTGCTGGATGATTTGATTATGGGGCATTTACTATATTCCTGTAGAGTTCAGGGTTTTGAAGATGAAAATGAAGTACTTAACCCGTTGATTACTGAATTCTCTCATTCCTGTAGACTTAATACAAGGGCCACCAGGTTCCCGTGGGCAATGGGTTAACAGGGATGTGAGAGTTCAGATTTTAATCTGATTCCAGACTTTTTTGCTCACAAAACCCCATTTTCAGACTTTTTATGCAGTTTGAATGCAATAAAAAGCACATCTTCTCAGACTTTTCAGATTGTTTCAGACTTTCTCACAAACGTACTTAAAGATAATCTTGAGCTCTGATGATGACTGAAAAACTTTCACGTAATGTTCAAAATATGCGATAAGATGTTTGGTACCCTTACTCTTTAGAAAATCATGAAGAGCATTTATAGTGGTGGATTATGTTATTGAGTAAATTTGGGGGGTTCGATTTCATGTCGAATCTTTAGGGTTGGATGTAAAAGGCTCTTTGTCATACCTCTGAATAATTTGTCTCACACTTGATCTTCTAGGCTCGGAAGGATTACTTCATAAATAGTGCAGACAAGATCAGTTTTTTCTTTGAGAAAGAGGCATTGGATAATGAAGGTATGGTGTCTCATATTTTTATGAGAATCGTTTGTGCAAAAAAGACTTAAAATAAAATTCTACTCTAATATCAATTTTGTTTCAATAAAAGCAGGAAACAAGGGAAACAGATTAATAAAATTTTGAGGAAAATATGATAACAGATAAAGGAGTTAAAAGATTTTAACCTTGTGATTGATCAAACTCTGTGATTTCCCCAACACAAACCGTCTTCCATTTGTTTGTACTGAGAATTCTGCAAAATACCCCTCTTCTCAGTTGTCGATAACTTAGGCAAAGATGTGTTTGATAAGGGGGTTGTGTAAAAACGTGTGCTGTGATGTATCGAGGGCAGAAATATCCACCGAGATAAAAAAGGACGTAAGCACACATTTTCTAGCTTCATGACTACGCAAACAAATGATGAGAAATTGTTGTTTGGGCATTGTATTGTTTAAAGATTAGAAAGAACCATCAGTTAATGGTCGTATCGGGAGATTTTTTTTTTTTAATTTTGGGATGAAATAAAGGGACAATTTACTTTGAAGGTCATACAGGTAAAGGACACATTACACATGGTTTGCCCTTTTAAAACCTTCCCTTTTCATATTTTTTTCTCTCCGTTGGGCAGGAAATCTCCTGGTTGATAAACACCAAAGTCTCAACAAAGTTGGTCATGCACTTCATGAACTCTCGCCACCTTTCAAGAGGATATCCTGCTCCAAGAAAGTACAGGTAAGGATAAACTTGTCCACTTAGAGCCAGAAGGGCATTAATTCACTTACATTGTAGCTAGTTGAGGGAAATAGTTATATCACCGGACATTGCTTCCGATTGGTCAGTCATTTCATGGAACCTCAAATAGAAATTTCCCTCTCTACTTTTGAACCTATGCAATATCTATGGCAAACAGGTTTTATCTCTACATTTTAGGTAACCAGATTTTTTTCAGGACTGGTTTTTACTAGAATCATCAATTTTAGGCAATATTAGTGTACTACTGAAATATTTCATGGTATGAATTTGTGTTCCAGTGTAAAAATTATCACGTTAAAGATGAAGTTGAGTTCTGGTCATGTGATTACATTGTGAATGAAAAGAAATTGTAAAAGGTTGATTATATATAGTACATGTAGATAAGATTTGGTGTATGCTGTGAGGTTTTAGAATCACCAAAATGAGAAGAAATTGACTCAATCATGCCGAGAGTCAGATGCACTGCACACAAAGAAAGTGTACATGTTCGGCCTGAACATTTCAGCTATTTCTTGTCTTCATTTTGAATGTGAGGGCATTTGAAGAGCAATCTTTTCAGTGGACATTTGTACTATGATGTTCTTCCAAAATGACATAAAACTAATTAGAAAGCTCACAAATTATTTTTTGCCTCTCCCAGAAATCAACCTTCTTGTTAACTGGACCGTGCTTGAGTATGTGTACGTGTGTCGCATATTGATTTATGGAGATAATGTCTTTTGGTTCTCAACAGATGATATTTTATTCGTTTTTTGTGTTAGTGCGTGTATGCGTGTCACAACTATCTCTCTCAATACACTGTGATTCATAGAGATAATGTCTTTGGTTCTCAGCAGATACTTTTTCTTTTTTGTGCATTTGTGTGTATGCATGTCTCAACTATCTCTCTCAGTACACTATGATTTATAGGTATTTAATATCTTTGGGTTCTCAACAGATATTTTGTTCTTTTTGTGTGTTTCTGTGTGTGTATGTGTGTGTATGTGTATGTATGTGTGTGTATAGCATCTATCTACACTTTTCAAATTACAATTGTATAATGATTCCTAGTAGTCCAATAGAAGTTTTTGAGACCTGGAAAAGTTGTTAAGTACAAGGTTTTTTTGTTGATTCGTATTCTAGATGGGTATTGAGGTAAATTCAGCTTGGTTGCCACCTTGGCAACCTTGAGCAATTTTTTTTATTGGCCTAATTAGCATAATCATCTAATTAGCATATATGCAATATATCATATGTTGGTAATCTTAACCCAGAAAGCCTGGAAATATAAATAATACAACTTTTCTAGGGGTTTCTATGACGAGGAATTCATTTATGACATCGGTTTTTATTTTTAAGTAATGTAATTGTCGTGAATAGCATAATTAGCATAATGAGCTAATTAGCATATGTGCAATATATGGACTTCTTTGTCATTGTTTATCCAGGAAGCCTGAAAACAAAAATAATAAAAACTTTCCTAGGGTTTTCTATGACGAGGAATTCATTTATGACATCAGTTTTTATTTTTAAGTAATGCAAATGTCATAAATAGCATAATTAGCATAATTAGCTAATTAGCATATGTGCAATATATGGACTTCTTTGCCATTGTTTATCCAGAAAACCTGAAAACATAAATAATTTAACTTTTCTAGGGTTTTCTATGACGATGAATTCATTTATGACGCCATTTTTTATTTTTAAGTAATGCAATTGTCGTAAATAGCATAATTAGCATTTGTGCAAAATATATGGACGACACCAGTTTTTATTATTAAGTAATGCAATTGTCGTAAATGGCATTATTAGCATATGTGCAATATGTAAACTACTTTGTCATTATCTAGAAAGCCTAAAAATAGTGCAATGCAACATTTTAAAACAGTTTTTAAAGACAACAAATTAGTTTATGAGAAGATGTTCCATGTAAATGTAGTATAATTAGCCTAATTAACATACAGGTTGTAATAAATGAATTTTCATATTTGCATTTATTGATATAGTTAATCCAGAAAATTCTGGGATGACAGATTTAATTTGTTTACACTTTTTATAATGACCAATATTTACCTCAGAGGGAAACCATGTTCAATGTGGCAAAGGATTGTAACTTTGTAAATTCATTCCCTACGCATATGAGTAGAAGCACTATACATTTAGACTGCCAAGTACTATGCCCAGACAATACATGTATAAAACAAATTCTCTTAATTCTGTCCCAAACACCTATAAACTCAAAGAAAAAGAATGAAAGAACAAAATTCTAAACATACTTTACCATCATTACCATCTTTCAGTCGACCCAAACATTTTCTTTATATATTTAATAACTTACTGGTCTCTGTCATGACTGTTCATTCTCTTATCACTGGTACAGTGGGAAATTACAAATGAATACCTATGTATTCTGTCCTGTCAGAGAGAAATTCAAGAGGCCACTAGGCAATTGCCTGATTAATATGCTAATTATGCTAATAAGGGTAATTATTATTCGTGTCAACATGGTTGGTCATAATAAAAATATATACACATTAAATCTGTCATCCCAGAATTTTCTGGATTAACTATATCAATCTGCGAATTTACTTATGTTAATTGGGCTACTTATACTACATCTGCATGGAATATCGTTTCACTAACTAATTTGTTGTCTTTAAAAGGTGTTTTCAGGCTTTCTAGATAAACAATGACAAATAAGTCTACATGTTGCTCCTATATAGCGCATTTGATACCATAGATCAGTCTTGCTTTTTTATTGGAAACGCTGAAGATCTGCTTTGACATTGATGATGCTCTCAGATGGATTGAGTCATATTTGATAGACATCAAAAGATCAAGATTGATGATGCTGTCTCTGATTCTTTTCTAGAGCCCTTCGGGGTCCCACAAGGTTCTCGGTTGGGCCCTCTGTTATTTACTCTGTACACAGGTAATCTCTTTACCAAGGCCCACAATAAGTTTCCTGGAATATAATGCCACTGCTACGCCGATGACATACAGATTTACTTGTCATTTAGACCCTTAAGAGCAAAGCGTCTCGCTCATAGAAGCATGTGTCAGTTATATACGTGAATGGATGCTGCAAAACAAACTCATGCTAAATGACAGTAAAACTGAATTGTTGCTCGTTGGCACATCTAAACGGGTATCCAAACTTAATTTCGATTGGATATTTGTTGGAAGTTCGGTCATAAAACCATCCATGAATGCTAGAAATCTGGTAGTGCATTTTGACAGTCATTTGAATATGGAAGCACACATTACCAATGTATGTATATTTTATATAATATCAGACATATTAGAAGTATGAAAACAACTGCTCATGCATGCATCACTAGTAAGTTAGATCATTGTTAATGGGTTATTTTATGGACTCCCTGACTCTCAAATGAGACGACTGCAGCGGGTCCAAAACCTTTGTGCAAGACTAATTTGTGGATACCCCAAAATTCTCAAGGATCACCCCTGTTTTGAGAGATCTGCACTGGCTACCAGTGCGACAAAGAATATCTTTTAAAGTCATGTTGATTGTCTATAAAGCTCTAATTGGTCAAGCCCCTAAATATATTGTAGATCTGCTACAACTCAAAGCTTGCAAACATACCCTCACCCTGCACAGTTCTCGAGATACTTTAATACTGCCAACCCTATCATATAAAACAAAAATAACCTTAGGAGATCAAGCATTTGTCTGCACAGCCCCCAAATTGTGGAACAACTTACCATTACAAATCAGGAAATCCCCAACTGTAAATACTTTCAGATAAAAATTAAAAACATATATTTTCATTTAATTACACCTCTTAGTTATAAGTACATCAGGAGCTCTTGCAGCACAGTAGAATATACTGGGCGTTAAAAAAAAAGGAAAACCAACTTTGAAAATTATACGAGTGGACTAAATATTTACCGGAGTTTAATTTCATATCATATGAAAGAGTAATTAATTTGCTTTCCAATGGTAACTTGTTTAGGTTTCCACAGTCAAGCATCAGTAAACACCATTGTCTTCAAAGTTCTGTGCAAAATTCCAGTTGGTTCACTTTCTTGTAAAACGCAATAGGCATGGTTTGGGTTGAATGGCTTTGTCAACTAGCTTAATGGTAGCTCTTTATCTGTTTATGGCCATCCGTTAGTAAGCAAATCCCATAAAGATTAATTTTACGCCTTAACAAAGGGTCTTATGAACTTCGCCAAATCACGGAACGATTTGTTAGTCATAACCTTATGACCAAGAGGAAGTGAGATCTTCCGAGAACACAGAAAACATATTCGTTTGTCTTGAGTGCTGCAGGAGTCTCCGTCAATTTTCAACTAAAGTTGAATTTTTTGAAAATCAGCAAAGTGAAATATTCAACCACACGCATGAGTTTTTGATTTTCCTTATTTATACTATTTGTTTTTGATTTTCAATTCTTAGTGATATGGTTCGCACTGGTTTTTTGGCATGCACCCTTGTTAAAATTCACAGAGACTGTCTTCTTTGCAAAATGATTTCTATCTGAAAAGGGTTTTATAAAGCAAAAATCTTGAATCACGGGTGAATAACATCTCATTAACACAAATTTGAAAAAGAAAAATATGCACAATGGGGATTGGAGCAACCAGGCCATTTCACAAAAGGCATCTCCTTAACATCATGCCTATTGTGTTTTACAAGAAAGTGAACCAACTAGATTTTTGCACAAAATGTTGAAGACAATGGTGTTCAATGACGCATGACCCTGAAAAACCTCAACAACTTACCATTGGAAATATGAATTACTCTTTCATATGGTATGGATTCCATTGTTGGTAAACATATAGTTCATTTACAGGAATTTTGCAAAGTTGGGTTTCCTTTTTTTGAAATGCCCAGTATATACATAATTTCTGTACTTTATGAATTATTATTATTATCATATTGGAGGTCCCATGTCCTGTCCCGCCAGAGGGCGACCTAAGTCAAGTAAGTCATTGTTGCATATATGCTAATTATGCTAATTACGTCAATTGTGTTACTTGAAGTTAAAAACTGGTGTCATAAATGATTTCCTCGTCACAGAAAACCCTAGAAAAGTTGTTGTTTTCAGGCTTTCTGGATAAACAATGGCAAAGAGTTCCATATATTGTACATATGCTAATTAGCTCATTATTAGCTCCTTATGCTTATTATGCTAATTACATCAATTGTGTTACTTGAAATTAAAAACTAGTGTCATAAATGAATTCCTCGTCACAGGAAACCCTAGAAAAGTTGTATTATTTATGTTTTCAGGCTTTCTGGATAAACAATGACAAAGAATTCCATATATTGCACATATGCTAATTAGCGCATTATGCTAATTATGCTATTTATGTCAATTGCATTATACAGTCAGACCACAGGTCGTATGCAAATGAGCAAAAATCGCGCATTTTATTTCCAGTGCCCGAAGTGGACTCTCTCCCTGCACCCAGTCGGCTGTATTGCATGGTCATCTTTAAAGTTATGTTCTTAAATAAATATAAATGCTATGCTCATTAGACTTTCTGCAAAAATAAATGAATAGTTTACCAACACAGGGATATTTTGTTTTAGTCAGAATTTTAGAAATAAGTTGTTTAAAATAACTGATGAAATAGTCATACAAAAGCCTTTTTTTCACAAGATTTCAAGTTGTTAAAAGACATATAAAAAGTATATGAGCCGCCATCAAGACACATATGTATGGAAGCGCTGGAATCTCATCTTTTTCATCGTTACATTCAAAACATCCATAGATTTATGACAGAGTCAGGATCCAGCAATATTCAGCCGCAGATCATCCGTTGTCAAGACCATGGTCAAGACCATAGAATCTTAGCCCTGTGATTGGCAAGCAAGCCATCTGTAACCAAGTGCGCGTTGAATGAAACAATGCGCAACCTGTTGCTTCATCCTTGCGCAAACATGCGCATAGCTGTTGCCAGGCTGTGAGAAAACATCTTGCCTGGTGGTAACCAATCGGAATGCTGGAATTGACTTTTTTAAAGACAAAGTGTGTACATTGGTTACATATTGCTGGATCCTGACCCTGTCATGCAGTGCACATTAATGTTTTTTCAATCTTTGGAAAGTACAGAAAATGCCCTTTACGCTCATGTCAAATTTGCCCCGGCTCACAATAAAACTATGGTAGTTTTGGCCAGATTTATATTTCATTTCATTTCCATTTTTTGTCATAAAAGGAACACCATTTTTTACCAATTTCGTCTTTTAATTTGAAAACAACAAAAGCATGTCACAAATCTCTGATCCCTCTTCTTTTATTTGATGCATAACTCATGGCAATTGGTGAATGATAAGTAGTCTATTCAATAGTTTGCAAATAAGATGTTCCTGGCTGTTCTTGCTCATTATGTATTCATAGTCAGGCAGAACTGGAAATAAAATAGCGCGCTTTTTGGGGACCTGCGGATTGGCTGTATACTTTAAAAAAAAGATAGATGTCATAAATGATTTCCTCGTCACAGAAAACCCTAGAAAAGTTGTATTATTTATGTTTTCAGGCTTTCTGGATAAACAATGGCAAAGAGTTCCATATATTGTTCATATGCTAATTAGCTCATTATTAGCTCATTATGCTTATTATGCTAATTACGTCAATTGTGTTACTTGAAATTAAAAACTGGTGTCATAAATGATTTCCTCGTCACAGAAAACCCTAGAAAAGTTGTATTATTTATGTTTTCAGGCTTTCTGGATAAACAATGGCAAAGAGTTCCATATATTGTACATATGCTAATTAGCTCATTATTAGCTCATTATGCTTATTATGCTAATTACATCAATTGCGTTACTTGAAATTAAAAACTAGTGTCATAAATGAATTCCTCGTCACAGAAAACCCTAGAAAAATTGTATTCATGTTTTCAGCCTTTCTGGATTAAGATTAACAACATATTACTTATTGCACATATGCTAATTAGATGATTATGCTAATTAGGCTAATTAAAAAAATTGCTCAAGGTTGCCAAGGTGGCAACCAAGCTGAATTTACTTCAATACCCATCTAGAACACAAATCAACAAAAAAACCTTGTACTTAACAACTTTTCCAGGTCATGTACATGGTATATGGTACCGTCTACTGGATTATAGATATTTGGCTCATGAAGCCAATTTATCTATTAATTGACAGGCTTCAGGAATAGAATTACTGATCTGAGCTCAGGCATTAAATAAACAATAGAAGGCAGTGCAGTTGTCTCTAGAGTTTGTGGTTACACAATATGTGTCTGTGTGCCTCCAAATTGCATCAGATGTGTTTACCATACTCTGGTTTTTATCTCTTTCTGCTGTTTAACCTCATTGCTTGGCAGGAATAGGATTGTAAGAGCTCAGTCCTGTAAAATGAATTGAAAACAATAATGGTGTAGACTTTATGGTAACACCATGTGAATAGACCAACCAATTACACAAGTAATTCTTTAACAGGACCATTCAAAGTTGGTAAACTTCAGAAAAAGAAAATATGTTTTAAAGCTATTATCTTAACATGTTGCATTGTGCTTATATGTAGATATATTGTGAAATATAGGATTTGAAGGTTTGCATGGTGAAGTTGTAATTCAGAAAAAGGTTTGCGGTACAACCATGTGAGTTGGAATAACTCCACGTTCCGGTCAGAATGCTCTGGCCGTCGTCAGGAGAATGAGAAGAGCGAATAAATCAGCAGAATTTATATATGAAGCAGCAATTCCATAAATAAAATGGATGCAAACACATAACATAGAAAGAAATAGTAACAGTAACATCAAAGTACCTACATTGAAAGGATAAATAACATCAAGGTACCTGCATTGAAAGGATAAGTGACATCAAACGAATCCTGTGTTGAAAAGAAAACATTGAAAGCAAGTGAACAATAGGACTAAGAAATCAATTAACCGTCTGGATAAGCTGGAAACAAAAGGGGGATTGGGACCGTAGGTAATCTGTGGAGAGAAACATGACATCCTGTTGGGGAAAGAAATTAAGGTTAAAACATACATATGGAAAAGGTGAAATATTGACAACAGAATGAGTATACTAATAATAATTGTTATGAAAGAAATTAAGAGAAAATGATAATGAACAAATTGAGGAGAGAAACATGAAATCCTGTCGGAGAAAATCTGAGGAGAGAAACAAGTCATCCTGTTGAGGAAAGACATTAATTTAAAACATACCTGTGGAAAAAAGGGTGAAATAATGACATCAGAATGAGTATTCTAATGATGAATATAATGAATGAAACAACAAAAAAACAAAGGTAATGAACACGTTGAAGAGAGAAACATGAAATCCTGTTGAGGGAAGCAATAGTGGTTAAAATACATAAACAATTATAGCACTAGTTATTATTGGAAGAGTGAAAACCATATGTCGCTGATCTGTAAACCCTTATCCTGTGTAACTGTGTCATGTTTGTGAATCTCGATGGCTTCACGGACCCTTCTGGTATACCAGTTGGAAGCGGGGGCTACAAGTTTGGTGTCTTCCCAGTTAATCTGGTGATCACGAGTGACAGAATGATTGATAATGGCAGATCGGTCGTAGTGACCAAGTCTCCCATGGGCACGGTGTTCCTTGATGCGAGATTTGATGTCCCTCCCAGTCTCTCCGATGTAGACCTGACCACAGGAACATGGTATGCGGTACACTCCTGGTTTGCTGTCGGGAGAAGCTGTGTCTTTGTGTGTGTAGAGAGACTTGTGAAGTTTGTGTTTAGAACTGAAGAAAACCCGTATGTTGGCCTTCTGCAGGACTCGTTGAATGCGGATAGAGACATGACCTGTGAAGGGAATAGTGCAGGACGAGATGTGTCTGGTTGGTGGGGGAGCATGGGGTTTGTTGACAGATGTGCGTATTTCCTGAGGAGGGAAACCATTGTTGACTAAGGCTGCTTTGATGTGTTTTAACTCGTCGTCAAGGCTGGTAGAGTCGCAAACGTTGTGAGCTCTCCTGATCAGGGAACTGGAGACCGAACGTTTGACGGACGGATGGTGGAAAGATCGGAAGTTTAGATAGCGGTCTGTGTGGGTAGGTTTACGGTAAACACTATGGGAGAGTGAACCGTCAGGCTTGTGGGTGATCAAAACATCAAGAAAAGGAAGAGAGTTATTGTTTTCTGCTTCTGACGAGAAGCTGATGGAGGGGTGATGTTTGTTGAGAAAATCCTGGAAGTTGTTCAGCTTTTCCGGACCGTGCGGCCAAATGACAAACGTGTCGTCAACGTAACGGAGCCAAAGTGTGGGTTTATACGGTGCCGTGGAGAGAATAGTAGTTTCGAATTGTTCCATGAAGAGATTAGCTATAACTGGGGAGAGTGGCGAGCCCATGGGGGCACCTTCTGATTGGTTGTAGTACTTATCCCGCCACTGGAAGCTGGTGGAGGTAAGACATAGGAGAAGAAGGTCATATATCTGTTGGGGAGATAGTGGGGTTCTGTCCTGGAGATCAGTGTCATGTTGTAATCTAGTTCAGCGGAGTCAATCTTTGACGGTGCCATGGCACCGTCAAAGATTGACTCCGCTGAACTCGTCCAGAGCATTGAACCCTCACTCAGGGCAGTCGGCAAAGCACAGGGTGATGAACTTCGCAGGGAAATTACTAACATTCTTTCCACAGCAAAACCCCCCAAACCTAATCTATCCAAACAGGAGACCACCGCCCTGCGTGCTCTTCGCACTGACCGCTCTATTCACATTCTTTCCGCAGATAAGGGCAACGCCACGGTCGTCATGGACCGCGCGGACTACAACCATAAGATCTCTGATATTTTATCCACAGGTTCTTACACCGAGGTCAAGAGAGACCCGACACCCAACATCAAACGACGCGTCACTGACAAACTTCGTTCGCTCAATAAACTTGGCCTGTTCCCTCCACGAGTTTATCGTTTTCTTCTTCCTTCCTCCAGCTCCTGCCCAGTGTTCTTTGGTCTACCAAAAATTCACAAACCAGACATTCCTCTCCGCCCGATTGTGTCCTCACGTGGTTCCCCCACCTACAATCTTGCTAAACATCTCGCACACATCCTTCAACCCCTCACCGGTCAGTCGCAACATCATGTCCGCAATTCTCATCACTTCACCACAATCATCAATGACATCAAGCTCAACTCCACAGACATACTAGTTAGTTTTGATGTTGACTCTGTATTTACCAGCATCCCCATTCAAGAAGCTTGCGACATCACCAGAACTAGATTACAACATGACACTGATCTCCAGGACAGAACCCCACTATCTCCCCAACAGATATATGACCTTCTTCTCCTATGTCTTACCTCCACCAGCTTCCAGTGGCGGGATAAGTACTACAACCAATCAGAAGGTGCCCCCAAGGGATCGCCACTCTCCCCAGTTATAGCTAATCTCTTCATGGAACAATTCGAAACTACTATTCTCTCCACGGCACCGTATAAACCCACACTTTGGCTCCGTTACGTTGACGACACGTTTGTCATTTGGCCGCACGGTCCGGAAAAGCTGAACAACTTCCAGGATTTTCTCAACAAACATCACCCCTCCATCAGCTTCTCGTCAGAAGCAGAAAACAATAACTCTCTTCCTTTTCTTGATGTTTTGATCACCCACAAGCCTGACGGTTCACTCTCCCATAGTGTTTACCGTAAACCTACCCACACAGACCGCTATCTAAACTTCCGATCTTTCCACCATCCGTCCGTCAAACGTTCGGTCTCCAGTTCCCTGATCAGGAGAGCTCACAACGTTTGCGACTCTACCAGCCTTGACGACGAGTTAAAACACATCAAAGCAGCCTTAGTCAACAATGGTTTCCCTCCTCAGGAAATACGCACATCTGTCAACAAACCCCATGCTCCCCCACCAACCAGACACATCTCGTCCTGCACTATTCCCTTCACAGGTCATGTCTCTATCCGCATTCAACGAGTCCTGCAGAAGGCCAACATACGGGTTTTCTTCAGTTCTAAACACAAACTTCACAAGTCTCTCTACACACACAAAGACACAGCTTCTCCCGACAGCAAACCAGGAGTGTACCGCATACCATGTTCCTGTGGTCAGGTCTACATCGGAGAGACTGGGAGGGACATCAAATCTCGCATCAAGGAACACCGTGCCCATGGGAGACTTGGTCACTACGACCGATCTGCCATTATCAATCATTCTGTCACTCGTGATCACCAGATTAACTGGGAAGACACCAAACTTGTAGCCCCCGCTTCCAACTGGTATACCAGAAGGGTCCGTGAAGCCATCGAGATTCACAAACATGACACAGTTACACAGGATAAGGGTTTACAGATCAGCGACATATGGTTTTCACTCTTCCAATAATAACTAGTGCTATAATTGTTTATGTATTTTAACCACTATTGCTTCCCTCAACAGGATTTCATGTTTCTCTCTTCAACGTGTTCATTACCTTTGTTTTTTTGTTGTTTCATTCATTATATTCATCATTAGAATACTCATTCTGATGTCATTATTTCACCCTTTTTTCCACAGGTATGTTTTAAATTAATGTCTTTCCTCAACAGGATGACTTGTTTCTCTCCTCAGATTTTCTCCGACAGGATTTCATGTTTCTCTCCTCAATTTGTTCATTATCATTTTCTCTTAATTTCTTTCATAACAATTATTATTAGTATACTCATTCTGTTGTCAATATTTCACCTTTTCCATATGTATGTTTTAACCTTAATTTCTTTCCCCAACAGGATGTCATGTTTCTCTCCACAGATTACCTACGGTCCCAATCCCCCTTTTGTTTCCAGCTTATCCAGACGGTTAATTGATTTCTTAGTCCTATTGTTCACTTGCTTTCAATGTTTTCTTTTCAACACAGGATTCGTTTGATGTCACTTATCCTTTCAATGCAGGTACCTTGATGTTATTTATCCTTTCAATGTAGGTACTTTGATGTTACTGTTACTATTTCTTTCTATGTTATGTGTTTGCATCCATTTTATTTATGGAATTGCTGCTTCATATATAAATTCTGCTGATTTATTCGCTCTTCTCATTCTCCTGACGACGGCCAGAGCATTCTGACCGGAACGTGGAGTTATTCCAACTCACATGGTTGTACCGCAAACCTTGTTCTGATATATTGTGAAATGTTTATGAAAACAAACACAAGATAAGTATCGAACAAATTGAATCTTTTATCATTTTGTTTGTCAAAAAAGGATACAAGTTTTCTTATTCATTTGGCAATTGTACATAGTAAACCTAGTGTGAAGCCTGCCATAATTTTTCTTAAACATTCAGTGTCAGTTTGGTTTTATTCTATGAAATTTTCATTTATCCTCATTACCAAAATTATCCTCAAGCTTAAAGGGCAATCCAACTTTGTAATAATTTGATTTGTGTGAAAGCAGAAAAATCAGAGAAAACAGAAAGTGAAAGTTTGAACAAAATCGGACAAACAATAAGAAAGAAATTTTTAAAAAATTGTTATCACTATACATATGGGAATTTCAAATGGGCCGAATCAGTATGGTCACTGTGATGTAGCAGCGGTCAACGTTCCCATTCGCTCCAACACACAAAATGATTAAAATGTCAATTTTTCATAATGTATAACTTTGTAGGATCTTTTTCTCTTTGGAGGACCTATAACAATGTGCTATCTACAATATATTTTGAGTACTGCCCAAGGGAAAAGGCGCTCAGGATGATATTTGGTGTACAACAAACAGGAAAGTTGACCGTGAATATGTCGCAATCGATTCACCAAACCGCCAATTTGAGATTCGCATAGATTAGTGAACTCATTATTTAAGCATTCATAACTTTCTTATTCTTTGTCTGATTTCTTTGAAACTTTCACCATCCTGTTTCTCTTATTTTTCTGCTTTCTCACACATCAGCTTTATACAAAGGTTGGATTGCCCTTTAAATGACATCAATTTCTGGTTTCTATTTGCCAAATTATCTCATCTGTGTAGGATATTGCAAGGAATCTAGACTTCAAGAAGCCTGTTATCGTGCAGAGTATGTACATCTTCAAGCCCCCACACTATGGAGGAGAAGGTAACACTTTAATGAAACTCAAATTTGCATGCTCTTCTTAGAAAAATGACATTGCACAATTATCTCTGATATATAAATGTATTTGAATGAAATGAAGGAATGATCAGTGCACAATAGTTTAAAATTTAATTCAGAAAAGAATGGGGTATCTCATTAGATAAAGTATCTCAATAGATTTGTCCATCATGAATTGTTTCTGTCTCTACCATTTTGACAATCCCTAAGGCAACAAGATTTTGGTTTAATTGTCAAAAACAATCTGGGAGTGAGGTGTCAAGTTAATGATATTTGTAATTTAATTGTTTTATGATTATCTTCATCATCATCATTCTCCATACTATTATCATGGCTATTCTCCTATGCTTGTATTCCTCCTAATATTGTTCTTTACTACCAGTGACTGCTCATCAGGATGCCATCTTTCTTTACATCAAGCCCTTGAAGCCAATCAGTTATTGGATAGCTTTCCTCCTCATCATCATTATCATGGTTACCCTGACCTTTTATATGCTTTTAGTGTTATTCTTTTCCATCAGTGAGTCCTCACCAGGATGCCATCTTTCTCCATACCTCTCCTCTAAGCCTGATTGGTTACTGGATAGCCTTGGAGGATGCAGAAATTGATAATGGTTGCCTCCACTTCATCCCAGGCTCCCATTCACGTAAGCATCCAACTTGTAGGTTTATTAACCCTTTCAAAACAACTTACCACATTTTGTGATTTAGCTCAATAACTTTAGATTCAGATGACCATTTGGGTCCTCAATCAAGAAGAATTAAAGGGAGTGGCAAGTCGTAATCCATGGGCCTGACCAGTTGGCCTGACTCAGGGAAATTCGGATACAATCAGGTCCAATCGTGCGCTACTGAAGGAATGTTATTGCCGGATTCCTCGCGCGATCGTTAACTCGAATCCCTCCATACGCAACCGACCAATGAGATTCAAATACTGGAATAAAGAACGCGCGAACTTTTATTAGCTGCGCACTATAAATTGAAGTCGCTTTGAACTTTGATCCAGAGAAAGGAGCAGCCAACTGTAAAAGCGCCCATAGATTGCGACTTGTCGCTCCCTTTAACATTTCTAGAATTTCCCTTCTATTCCTATTGCAATTTCTTTCTAAATCTCGTCATAGACCTGTTGGAAGGTGTACAGTGACCTAAAAGCTCATGGGTAGTTTTGGTAGCAAAAAGGAAATTGGAAAGAAACCGGTTCAGTATAGTCTCATGTTGTTCTCCATGTATCAAAAGAGGTTTGTTTGAGATCATGTGGTATTCCATCAATGATTTCCAGTGAATTTTAGTGTAAATATCCGTAAGGAACACTAGATCACTGTAACATCCTGCCCTACGCTAGGACCTTTCCACCTCGATGGCTCCCCACGCAACGGTCTCGGGGGCTTCGCGTGGAGATGGCATGTGTGTCACTGTGTGTAGAATACACACAATCCTCATAGGTTTTTACATGCGTTATAGTGTACAGTGCACGCTCCTGTTGTTGGGAGTTTATACCCCTGGCCTAGTATATAAATCATTTTTTACCTCTCATTTGTAAAATATTTTACTTTTAGAGGCGAAATCTTCACAGCATCTTAGTATTACTAGTATCTTGCTATTTATCAACAAAAATCCAAGAAATCTGACGACAATTCTTTAAGGGAGTACCAAAACTAAACATTACCTTTTAATAATCACATTCAGTCACTTTACGCCCCATTCACCTGCGTGCTTGGTCAATGTTGGACATTCAGTGTTCAGTCACTGATATTCAGCTTCATTGCAGAGTGGGAGACTATGTGTTATTTATGCCTCCAATATGTAATGGAATTTAAAAATCACGGTTTTCATGTACAAATTATCAAATTTTTTAATGCTTTGTTTAAATGTTTATCCATACCGTTTAGTATACTTTTTATTTCATCTTGAGAATGTAAGGGTGGAAGGAAAATATAATTGGTGACAATTTGAGGAGACAGAGCTGATTCATTCAGACCTTTGAAGAAATGTGGTCCTCTATGGGTTAAAGGCCAAGTTTTAGTATTGTAGTGCAGTTTCATTTCGAGAAAGTGTATTCAACTGAAACTCACACTGTGAATTGTTTTCATGTAATAATCTTGTAATAAGTACACAAGTGTGCTGTGGTAAAATTTGAGACCAAATTCGCAATGTCCGGGCATGCGGTTCCGAAGTTACGTAACATTTCGTACTTGCACGTCAGACCAAAAATTGCTCGAAAACGTGCTTTCATGTATAATTTCAATAAATGTGTTTTCAGAAAAAATTTAGAAATCTATGAATATTTTTACATTTGCTGATTGAAATTAATTTATTTTAGGCTGTTTATGTTCGCGAAAGTGTCCCCGACAAATTTCATCCAAAAACAATAAAAAACAAGGTAAAAAAAACAAAGAAATACATAAGAAATTTTAAATACAATAAAATACATAAGAAATCAATTTTGATTCCGAATTTTTTTCAAGTATATTTGCTAAGAATACTGGAAAGAGTGTCTAGACCAAAAATTAGCTTATTTTGAGTTTTATTTAATGATTTAGAGCAAAATTTTGATTTCATGCATAAATTTGCATAATTAATGTGAAAATTTTTCGCAGCATTTAACTATATAGTTTTGTAGATTATGTTGTGGACGACGTGCGTGCCGATTTTCGGCGCGATCGCACGGTCAATGGTCGAGATATCAGGGGAGGTGGATTCCACCCCCCCCCCCCGGCTGTGGCATAGCCAAAATATCCCGGCCTTTTTAGGGTTAATATGTTGTGATAATTTTGTTGGATTCTGTCATTTTTCTGTTAAAATTTATTGTTGATGGTTTTTACTGGCTCTTCCCTCGTCAGGCGACATAACAACAAGGATGGTTAGAGATCCAGATGGTTCTGGCACCACATTCCGAGGTGACCCTTACCCCATGAGGGTACCTGATGAGGATTTCATCCCAGTCCCCGTCAAAGCAGGTAGGCCGTTTTTTGCTTGAACTGACATTTGCGTCAGCAACATTTTTGTGACAAATATAGGTTTTGGGTTTGCGATTGTGTTTTGGGGTAGCGTTCATCGATCTCTACCTTACGTGGATATCGCAGTGATCTATGCGATCAGTTGATGCGGCCGCACAACCAAAATTAGGAGCCCTTCACTCAAACACAGTATGTGGGACCGCGTGGGACATAGCGTGGGACATCGTCTGCAGTGTACAATTCCAGTGTACTCCTATTCGAAAGATACGTGATTTGATTTTTTATTATAAAAAGACATTTATACTAATTGTCACATTAAAGGGTGACTAAAATAGAAAATTAATTGCCCATTTTTCGTAGGAAGGAGCCATCAGGAGCCAAAATATATCTATCACACACTTTTTTATGCATTCAGTCGTATTTCATAATCATTTGAAAAGTACATTTTTGCTGATTTACACAGTCATAAGCCCCACCCCTAAAAAAACCCATCACAGCGACATCGTGATCACGTGATCTGTGACGTACGAGAAATAAAGGAAAATATTCCACCCACCTATATACCGTGCACGCCCGCCATATGGAAAACTTTAGCCATAAATGTTGCATTTGGCGGAGCGGTTCTGTGTGTGTGCACTCGCCGACAGCCAATCCTCAAATGCGTGCATTGTGCATGCGTTTTCCGTAAGCCTATTGAATTGCTGTACAAAGGAAAGCACGCGCACGTCATTGAATAATACGGCTCTGATAACAAATGAGAAACTTGCTCTGATTTGACAAGAAAAACGCCTAAGTTCCTTTCAACCAATCAAAATAAGTTTCATATCATTCAAAACCATGATCACTCTACAATCTTTTTTTCGCATGCGAGGGTAATCGATAGAACAAAGGACAAGTGATTGAGGCTCATTTTCATTCAGCAATGTCAGCAGAAATAATGTAATTTGTGCCAAAGCACCATAGACTCTCCAATTTTTGATGATTTTAGGTCCAACTTTAGTCCAAAAACGCCTTAATTTCCCGAATTAAAATTCCTTCAAGAATATATTCATTGAAAAGTTAAAGGTTTAAACTTTGATTTGCAGGACGAGGGTTTGTAAAAGCTCATTGTGTTTTCTTTTGGCACGCGATTCTTTGCTACTCGAATTTTCACGTATTATAAGGCATCCGTAGGCCGCTCCGGGTCAAATGCAACAAAGTTTTCCATATGAGGCCTGGCATGCCCAGCCTGGTACGGTGCCGAGCGCGAGCATGATATTCACCGCATCGACCATTTGCTTTGCATGTTTTTGTGTTTAATTCCTAACAATAACTTTGATTTGGGGACGCAGTTTCATCAACAATGCCACTTGGTGTATAGTTGCGGGCTGTAGCAAGACCCATAAAGATGATGTAAGCCTACATCATTTTCCTAAAGATGAAAATCTACGGAAATTGTGGGTCGCAAAGGTAAAGCTCACGCGGGCAGAGTGGCAAGGGCCGGCCAAGTGAGTTCCGAAGATGATTTTGAGGATCCTTGCCTGTATTCCGAATTTGGCATGAATGAAAAGGAGAAGCAAGCTAAAATATTTAGCTATTCCAACGATCAGACTTGGAGTCACGTCTTCCAATCTTTTTTCAACGACATTGAATCCAGCAGCTGCAGCAGCTTCACCCGTAACTTCAGGGAGCTCCAACGCGTTGGAGCTCCCTGGAGTTACTTCACCTGCGGGCCCCTTCACCAGGCCCCGGCGCGTCTTCTGCGATGGGTTCAAACGTATAATATGGTCGAATTCCCCTTGCCACGTGAGCTTCTTTGCCTTCGGGATGTGAGAAATCATCTGATAAATCAGAGTTCGTATCTGACTCAAAAAAGTCCTCCAACTCGGAATCCTGGTCATTTTTCATCTCTCTATATATAAGTTACTCGAATTCAGCCAAGATCCAAGTCGGTACTACCGTATATTTAAAGCGAAGTTTAAAAAAAGCTGAAAGTGAAATAAACAAAACAAAAGCGTTCACCGGTCGCTAAGTATGAGGGAACATAGTTGCCGTACTAAAGATGTGTAGTACGTTGTTCATTGTACATAAAAAGGCTGTGCACACGTTTAAGACCATTGCAAAACTTCGTTCGGCAAGCTCAGATGGATGAGAATATTGTTCAAGAAAAAGTTCAAAAACAAAACAAAAGCTGTATATATGGGCAAATGTGTTCACTGATCTTGTAGAAAATATATTGATAATGATTATTCACTCCTAAGACTATATTGATGAATTTCCTTTTTTCATAAATTGTCCGTTGAACAGAGGGGTCAAATACCGCATTGTGTGTACAATGTTATATGCTGCAGCCTGCAGATCTTGTGCCTCTTACTCTTCATGCGTCACTTGGAGGTGTGATGTCAATTAGCCAATCAGCTCCCAAAACCTCTAGTTTTCCCCCTTTTTCGCCAAAACGAGACGTAATTTGGACAATCAGTTGCCAGATTCGTGATTGGAAGGCAAAAATACATGGAAACAGCACCCCTTTTCTCTCTAATTTAGTCAACCTTTAAATCGCCTCTAGAATTTGTAAGGGTACACTTGTTTTGCTTGATTTTGCAGTTAATTCATGGAAAAGACTTAACAGTGCTGAATTATTTGATTGGAGGACTAAAAATGCATAAAATTGTATTGAAACAGCACTGCGGCTGTGTTTTTCTGTGAGCCCAAACACGGTGTCGCGTCAGGTCGCATCAAACGTAGAGGGTGTTGCTTTATCCACTGGTAGAGTTAGGTCCAAGGTTGAAGTTTGAAATTCTACTGTGGGGTAACAGTCTGGGGGTTAATTGTCCAAGGAGGGGTTAATTGTTTTAGGGAGTAATCAACCACTCATTATGAAATAGCTACATGTAGTACCAATTGCTGTGCAAATTCCATTACTGATGTAGCTAACACTTTCTACATACCTTTAAAGGTATCGTACTACATTTTCATCCTAAAATCTGACTTTCCAAGATTGTTGTGTTATGCTGAAGATTACTAAATGTGAGAAGTTATCACCATCAATTAAGCAAAAAGATTGGTAATTATATGCGTATTTTAATTATTCTAATAATAATTCTTTTATTCGCGGCCTCGAATTGAATCAGCGAAATTCAAAATCATTTTCGGCCGTTAGCTAACGGCCGAAAATGATTTTGAATTTCGCTGATTCAATTCGAGGCCGCGAATAAAAGAATTATTATTAGAATAATTAAAAATACGCATATAATTACCAATCTTTTTGCTTAATTGATTGGTGATAACTTCTCACATTTAGTAATCTTCAGCATAACACAACAATCTTGGAAAGTCAGATTTTAGGATGAAAATGTAGTACATGACTGAACGCTTTAAAACAAGCTGGTGTAATAATTTTTTTGCCAGGGCTGTGTATGGTGATATTATTTTTCGATAGAGGTCTGATTCTAGATCGATATGATCTGATCTGACTCTACAGGTTTCCATTTTACCATCTCATTTTTCTCTAGGGTCATTGATTCTCATCGATGCCAAAGTTGTTCACATGAGTTCCAAGAACACCTCCGATAGATCCAGACATATCTATACATTCCACATCGCAGAGTCTGAGAAGACAGAATGGAGCAAAGAGAACTGGTGAGTTTGATTTTATCCAAGCTCTATCATACCTGGGACAAAAACCATTTTAACTTTTCAAATAATCAATCAAACAGGTATGTGAATACTTTTGAGTATTTCAAATACCAAAGTGAACTAAATTTACAAAATCATTGCCAACACTGCAACTTGTAAAGATAGATGCCCTCTGAAGGTTGTAGTTAGGTTCTGCAAATTTACTAACGGTATATTGCTTTATAGATCTTTCAGTATACATTCAAAGCCAATTCATTTGATGTACAAATAAAAAACAAGAATCATTTAGAATGACAGCCCTTTGCTCTCTTTTGGGGTGTAATGCATATTTTTATGTTCACAGAATGAATTCATGTCTGCACATTACAAAAATACTGGAGAAAAAGTAAACTTAAACACATAAATATTGGTTTATTGCTTACTCTACTAAAAAGTTCATCTGCAATATTGAGAGTACACAGATTAAGTTATTGTGAGGCTTATAAGTTTGTACTCGAAGACAAAGAAGTGTTTGAGCAAGTCTTAA
This sequence comes from Heliocidaris erythrogramma, assembly GCA_025617745.1. Classification (NCBI taxonomy): domain Eukaryota; kingdom Metazoa; phylum Echinodermata; class Echinoidea; order Camarodonta; family Echinometridae; genus Heliocidaris; species Heliocidaris erythrogramma. The sequence goes on from CM046869.1 coordinate 17,707,467, forward strand.
AGTAGATATTCAAAGAAAATCACAAATATGGCAATTAATGTATCACTAGAAACTGGGAAGCTTACAGATGGCAATCGTATAAGTTTTATGTCAACTGCGTATCTGGTGATTATAAAAACAACACAAATAAAAGCTTTTCTCAGCATCTGGAATATCCGAGGATTCGCCAGAAATATAGCGATGTTTTGATGTCGTCACACTCGGGATCGATCCTGCTTAAGCAGACGACGTCCTATAATGAATGAACGTAATTGCAATGCAATTATTTATCAAATTATAAAGAGTTTGGTGTATTTAAACATGACCTTATTTCACACCATTATAAAGGGAAAGTGAAACTGATTCTGATAGCTAAAACCGTTTGATTGTAAATACATAGGAGAAGGGTCAATGATCAATGAAATAAACCCCACTTTCAAATTGAAAAGCCCTCCGAATAATAGCAGGATGGTATTCGTTCCCTCTTGAAACGCCGAACATGCCCCGGTGCAAGCAGCTGAAAATACAATGGCGTCTTATTTTGTTTACAAGTGACTGATTCCTTTATTTTTTTAACGCTGCATTTTTCATCAAAATAATACCATACACGAAGTTAAGAGTGAGGCAACAGACTAACATTAAGACTGACGCTAGTGAAGGAAGAGAAATAAGTGAAGAGGAGATGACAAAATAGGCTCTGAAAAATGTGTAAGATGTTATGGGACATCGTCTGCTTAGACAGGACTGGTCCAGGGTGTGTCGTCACATATCTCAGCAGCGTTCGAGGAGCTCTTCAGCTGCTATATCGGGGGCTGTATTTTACCGTTTTATAATTGATAATAATCATTACTTCAAATGTTTCCAAGCGTTGAATTTGGATAACCTTGTTTAATTTATGCCATCTATGCAATAATAAGTATTAAGCCAATATTTAAAATCATTAACGTTCTACTTTAAGTCTTTTTTTCTACTTCCATGGTTTGTTCTATCAAGAACATCACTTTTTTTCAGAATTTTTTTGGCAAAAAGATCCAAATATTAATTTCTTGAAGAGGTTTAAAAAATTTTTTAAAAAGATATTCCTCCCCCCTTTTTTTGCAGGTTGCAGCCTACACCCGAGATGCCATTCCCACAGCTTTACTCACAGGACTAAACCTGAAAAATTATCTTGCCTTCAAAATACCGAACAGGGTACACCGTCTGGTGTTCAAGACATTCCAAGACTTGGCTTGTAATCGAGAATTGTACTTGATGAAATAATGACCGTGGTATTAAAAACATATTGTTATAGGAGGTACTGAGTTTTGTAAGCCCATCGCTCTGTAAGCTAGTGCCCTTTGGTAAGGATTAATCCTCATCGGTCCCCTGACTGCTTACTTACAAGCATACACATGCTTTATTAGCAGTCAGGTTAAAAAAAAACATCCAACCTTTTCAAAGATATCAATATATTTATGATTGAAAATAAAATTTGCTGACCCTTTTAACTAGTATGGTTTTCTAGGGGCCATATGTATCTCAGTCAAACTTGTGTTAGTGACCTCCTGTCTAGAAAGCCTACCTCACTGTAAATACCAAATTTATGAATGTTGTTTCTCATTGATTGCCTTTATGAATGAAACCTGTACATAAAGACAACCAAGTATGCAGGCACAAAGCTTTGTCAGCCATAATGCGTAACAGAGGGTCTGAACTAGGAGACTATGGAGACCATAGTCCATAGGCAATTAATGGGACTATACCATCATTTGCAAAAGTTTAAGACCACTATTCCAAAATGCAATAAGTCAAAGAAAGAAAAAAATTTTAAAAATTATTTTTCAGACATACAATTATTTTCATGGCATAACCTATGTATCATACTTGAACTAGAGGCTTATACCATTACTCTTGTGCTACTGATCATTGTAGTAAATATGTTATGTAATCATTCAATGAGACAAAAGAAAGTATTCCAAATTATTGAAATACCCACAAATCCCGAGGTGGTCTTTTGCAAATGATGGTACTGTAGCTGCTGAGACTGGCAAAGTTAGTGTCGGCTCAAGGCTTTATTGAATTGTGTTAAGTGTCAAAATAGATACTGTGCCTGCAGACGAAAGACAACCTGTCCATCACGTCCATTGTACTTGTTTCCCTTGAATGGTCTTGGATTCACTATAGCATCTTAGACATGTCAGTGCATTATGCATACTGCATCACTCACTGCCTCCCTATGTGTGTTCAACCTGCAGCTGCGAGAATATTGTCAGTCAGCAGCTGAAAGAAACAATATTATATTATTAGTTGTTTTATCCAGCAAAATGTAAGCAAACTAACTAAATTTAACTGCAAATCATATTCACCGAAAAATAACAACTTCATTAGACTATGTGTTATGCATGTTGTCAGGACAGCTGGCTCATTTTTCCTTATCTATCTTTGCTTCATTACTCATGAACTATACATTATGTATAAAATATCTTTTGGCAGATATCATTTATTTGCTCATTCAGTGCAAGTTTAATTTGATTTTGTGACAGTGTATTATATGTTCTCAGGCATTATTAGAGCACAGGATTGCCATTACAGACATTGAAGACATGTCTGTGCAGGAATTGTATTTGCCACATATTGAAAAAATGTCACTAGACTGTTTGTTTTTAACGAAGCTTGGCACTAGTATAATGTCTGTTTTAATTTCTTCATAATTGTACAATATTTTGTAAAAAAATACCAAAATAGGAGCAATATCAACTTGATGAAATCAATAAAATGATGAATATTGTATGCATCTGCTTCTTGTTGTTTTTTACTCGCTCAGAAGACTAAGTAGCACTGTAGACTAACATTATCGGCAGGTATATTTGGTGATCCGACCCATGTATTGGCGACATTTGCTCTGGGTTATATTTTGCCAAAGATATAGAGTTTGGGTTAGGGTTGCCATAGGGTGTTTTGATGGGTAAGGGTCAGGGTTAAAGTTAAAAATCTGGTTGGTACATGTAATAGAAATCGGCCGTGGAGCTATTGTGACTGGAGCAGTTGTTTTTCGGACGGTATTATTAGCCTTGCAAATGAAGTGGAGTACTGTGGGGAAAGCCTTGATGATGATGATGATGGTGATGAAATGATGGTGATGATGATGATGATAATGAAAATGGTGATGGTGGTGGTAGTGATGATGGTGATGATGATGATAATGAAAATGATGGTGGTGGTGATTATGGTGGTAATGATGAGGTGGTGGTGATGATAATGATGGTGATGGTGATGGTGATGGTGATGATGATGGTGAAGATGATAATTATGATGATGGTGATGATGATGATGATTGTGGTGGTGATGATTGTGGTAATGTAATATGGGGATTTACATGCAGTTTATAACGATTGTAATGGTGGGGGGCAGGGGCTTCTGACCCCAATTTGCTGACAAGTTAGCCAATAATTTTGCAAAAGAAAAGCAAATAAAGGTTCTTTTTTCATGAGCTAACTAAGGTTCAAGAATGACAAATTTACCGATAACAATTTTAATTTGCCAACAGAAATTTTGGATGGGGTGTCAGAACCCCCCCATTCCTGGCCTTCCCTTCCTAGCGACACCCCTAGCTACTGGCAGCCGCCATGACAGTTATATTGAATAAGGATTAATACATGATTTTGATGATGGTGACAATGATTGTAAAAATTATGGTTATTAACGTGGTTATAAAACTGATTGTGATTATGATCCGACATTTCCTCTTGACACCAACTAGGCAGTCCTTTGTTCTGCCCCACCTTATTTGGATAATTGAAGTTCAAAAGTATATGTTTTCCTTTTTTGAGTAGAATATTGCTCCTATGGTGAAGGCGGAAAATTACTCCAAATGCGTTCTTAACGGAATCAGTATTTCGCATACATGTATGTCGTAGTTATACATGTATCAATTATTCGAGTTTGGTTGTTGAAATATCAGAAAGCTTGTATTACATGAAGATAATATAGAATAATTGTATCTAGACGTTGGCTTTCGGGGGGGGCAAGCCAAAGAAATTGAGTTCTTCGAATGAAATAGTGCGAGGGACAGAGAAATACATATTTCGGGGAGAAAGCGGGAACATGGAATGGTTCCTATGGTATATTTGTTTACTCATTCCTCTAAAAGGAACAGCATACCCCCCCCCCCCCCACCACCAAAAATATAAAATAAACAAAGATATAAGATAATATAAGATAATAAAATGGCGTCATAGGTTCATAAGCATTCAGCTCCACATATTAGCACAGACAAGAAATAAAACCTTTGATACCAACATTTTTTAAATGGTTATAATCGAATTTCAAATTTATGTGATTTTAAGAACAGAGGAAGGCTGTCTACTGTGGCTACGCCTCTGGAACGAGACCGCAACAACCCCGCCACACTCCTCCTCTTCATGGTTTATGCCTTCTGATCTGAAATTGTTACAAAGCTAAGCTTTTTCCTATGCTTCTCATTATTTCCTTGTTAACTTAAAGGTCATGAAAAATAACAATCTGCATAGTTATGAATATATACCCTAATAGCTTGCAAGCTATACATCTGGAGCTACAATTCAGAACCAGTGTAAGACATATTATCGGGATTATCAGGTGAGTTGTATTCACTTATGTAATCTCTTTTCTTTAATAATATATATTCAAGACTATCGGAAGCTGAACACGATGGCACTTTTCACCCTGTTCCACGTGATGCTATTCAGCAGTGCTCTATCTGCTTCTCCAGGACAGTACTTGGGTCATCTGCAGTCATCCACCCAAACTGCATGAATGTCCTTCTCGGGAAAGTGTGAGCAACGAGTTCATGAGAAAAGTGCTATCTGCAGCAATAGGCATCTGGATGCAGTACCGGACTATCTTTTCCCCGACATTCAGAACCTTCATCTATCATTCAACGATATCCGCAAACTCATTGGTAACCCCTTCTTTAAATACAGCCTCCTTACTGTTCTAAATCTGTCTCATAATAAGATCAGCATCATCGACACAACATAACTCTTTCCCCTCAAGTTTTTGACTGATATTTCTTTGGCCTATAACCCAGGACTCCAGCTGCCAACTGGTTATCTCTTTCGAGAAAACGATCAGTTAGCGACGATTGAGCTAGAAGGGTGTCTGTCACCTGACTGCTTTCCCAAACGACACCCTTTGGTGGCTTCCAAGACTGACAGAAGTGTTCTTGGGCAACAACAACCTAACCTTTATTATTATCACACATTGCAGTGGGGGACAGAATTTGTCAGTCCATCTTGCCTTAAACAAAATTAAGCAAATGTCTTCTAGAATGATCAATGTAGAATGCCCGCTATTACGTCTTGACCTGTCAAAGAATTCATTCGATTTCATTGAACCTGACACCGTCTCGCTTATCCATGTTCACACATTGGGGATTATTGATTGTGAAGCCTTTACCTTGACAATGCGGAAGAACCTGTTCCAAGGTATTGCAAGATCACAAATTCAATGCCTCAAACATCGAATAATACAGGTACACCCTTTGATCAAATTCCTAACGGTTTCTTCGCTCCACTGCATGGTTCGTCGCTGTCTATGTTAGATCTTTCCTTCAGTGGATTACAAATGCATCGTACGTTCGTCTTTTCGAATCTCACTTCAGTAATGTCATTCTCCTTGGTCTCGAATAAAATTTCTAAAATTGGACCTATATATTTTGAAGGAATGCATAGCTTATATATCCTTCTTTTAAACGACAACCGAATAAACAGCATAAGCACTCCTGAAGGCAACTGGACGATAGTAATAATTTATTCACTGTACAAGCTGGTGCATTTTATGGCTTGGACAATCTGATGTTGCTTGACTTGTCTTCCAGCTCCGACTTTAAAATGCTTCAAATCGTAGGGTTTCCAAATTTACAAACGCTCATTCTAAACTACATATCTGAAAATTCATATATACTTGCACCCAATTTAAAACCAATGTCTCTGATGAATTTGAGAATAGATACCTTCTTAATTCCAGGGGAAACATTCATACATACTCCGCTTCTAGAGCATGTGAATCTAGCATTCTCATCTTTATCCATTAACAGCTTCTGGGATTACTTTAAATATGTTTCAGTGTTCAGTGGATTGACGCATCGTCGTTTCCTATTTCTAACCCGCAATGCATTGAATAACCACCCTGTTCCTAGATTTTTTTGCCAATAGCTTGAAGAGTTAAAGATAGATGACTGCTCAATACCATCAATCGAGTACACAAACTTCAAGGGATTGAGGTCTCTGAAGATCCTCAATTTAAAAAATAATAATATACCTATCTTCCTAGCGATACCTTTCAAGACTCGAACAATTCGCAAGAGATCATTCTCTTCTCCAATGAAATAAAATTCTATTGAAGTTGGCACATTCAGACACACTCCTCTTCTTACAAAACTATCGATAAGTCTCAATAAACTGGTGGAATTAAACCGAGATGCATTTAGACCAATCGAATCATCACTTTCTTCAATCGATCTCTCTGGAAACCCAATCATTTGCATCTGTGACCAAAATTTGCTGGTCGAGTGGCTTTATCACAGTCCTTTTCAGATAATCAATGAAAACTTAACCGTATGTTCTTCGGCTTCTCTGGAATCAAGCCATTGATGATGTTCACTCCTGCAGATCTTTGCAAATTGGACATCATTCCTATATGTTTGATTCCAATAGCTTTCTTCGCCTTTATCGCCTTGGTTGCTTTCTTGCATCAAAACCGATGGATGTTGAGGTGTATTACTGAAGACTGTATAATGTCCTTTACTTATTATGATATGTCATGTTATGTAAAAATGAAGATGTACGATTTTTCATCTGCACTGAATGAATGCAATAAAGAATTATACAAAACAAAAAAGAAATACCGACTCATCGTCAATTCGCAGTAATGTCAATTGTTTGTTCGGTCTGCTGTCAGTCTGGTATCGGTCTCGTTGGTGTGACCGGGGTATTGACTATGGTGTTAGCAAGCACCATAACCATATATAAGGTGCTTATCACCAACACCTCATAAGGAACCGCTGGTGTGACATGTTTGAGCACCTTTAATATTTTTATTCAGTTCTTAGAGACTACCCCTCTCTCTCTCACACACACACATACATACACACACGCACACGCAAAGAGTATTTTTTTCGGGTTACACTTTCGGATTACACCATTTTAATCTGAAATTAAACCCACCTTTCCTCTTACAAGGGAAGTGGATGGTGTTTAAAAGTTTTGTGGAAATGTTTTGTTGGTTTTTTTTTTCCATTTCTGATTCTAAAGCTGTTTGTATCTATATTAAGCAGGTTGTAAATGATTGATATATGTTATTCCTACATGTATTTGTGTAGTTTTTGCGTGTTGAACCTTTGTCTTCCCTATCGTCGCTAGTTTAATTCTCTTCAATCAGTTAATTATTCTTCTTGTGAAAAATAACATTCAAAAATGTCATTCAATCATTTATTTATGAAGAAGTGTGGTGATATTTATCTAGGGAATTCTTGAGTGATAATGAGCTTTACCTTGCATAAAATTACCGCAGTGAATCCTAAAATAAAACGGTAGTATACCGATAGAAACTCATTCTTCAAATGGAAATGAGTGAGCAAATTATTACAAAAGAAAAAACTTGGGAATATTCATCATGTTTATATAGTGCCTGTTAAGAAACAGTTGGGGGCACAGGGAGAACCCTGCAAAAACAACTTAAACACTGTTTAACGCACACCAGAGCACATATGTAAAAGTGTTCAACTTTTACTTGTGCGCTCCCCGCCCAAATTTAGAATTTTTTTTTTTTTGCTTGTCCGACATTTTAAAGACATAATATTGCCTCTGAAAATGTGAGAATCTTTTTTTGGGGAGAGGGGCTTAATGTCCGAGAAATCTTTGAGACCTGCCCCCCAACCCTGTCTAAGAATCCAGAATCTGCCAAAATGAATGTAATCAAATGGGAACAAGAAATAAGTAAGGGAGGGATTCGCGTATGTACTTCAGTCACGACAAGAGAACAAACAAAATTTGAATAATGCATTTACATTTAATAGTCAAGATGAAAAGAAACCATTCAAACTCGTCTAAAATCTTTGCACATGTACTTGAATGTATAGGAAAGAAAACGAAATCCCATCTGCTCATAGTTACATATAAATAAGGGAACACATATAGACATAATTCTAGAATATGTACATTATACGAATATTTGTGTTCAAATGGCATTAAAACTTAAAATGTAGTAAACAGGTCAATAAATACAAAGTGAAAATTGACAGCACATTATAAAATAGACAGAATGTCATTATAAAAACAAAAACAAATCTGACACTTATTTGACACATTGTACTAATACACGATCTACATAGTACACTAAGGAAAATACAGTGGAATGGTTTTCTTTTATAAAGAATTACAAATGAAAGCACAGTTTTTTTATCAAAAGAACAGAAACCCCATCCGCGGTTTACATTGCTACGACTATTAGAAATCTGTACATTCACGTAATTTACATGCATTATATTCCTTCGAGATTTTCAGAATCCAAGCCTAAAAATCAAATTACTTTTGGGATGGATACCGAAAAATGAAACATCGAATACCAAGTATTTCCCACATGTCAAATTGGCGAGACATATTGGTTAAGTATATTTAGTGGAATATCATCAGTTTTCCTAATTAGCAAAATAAATATTGAAATGATATATTTTTTTAAAGATTAACTATTTCATCTGCTGCACTGCATACAAAGAGTATCAAGGTTTACAATTTACGTTTATTCGAATTCTAAATGTATATTTGCTGAATTATCTGAAAACTTGAAAGAACACCAAAAAATAATGAAAGAGAATATTAGTGTAATAAATATTTGAACGTTCGATAGCCCAACTTAACTTACTACATTAAACACTGGTCATATTCATGACCCAGCTCCATAGGGACAACGAAGGCTCTGAAAATCTCTAAATTGGCAGGATGATTTAAAGTACTGAAAGTCACAAGCATTTTAAACTTGTGAAATGCTTTCCATATATCACCATTAAAAAACCCAACATAATATAATTGAACGAATCGTTACAAAGTGATAGAAAGATAAAATTGTGCATGAATCCCTCTCACATACATTTGAGACAAGACGTAAAATATGAGGCATTTCTAAAACAATTATAACAAAAATGATTGCACGTTGGTTGACAGAATAAAACTACTGTCGGTATAATTTGTACATGATAAAAGACATAATTCAATAATTCATTCTATATGCGCCAAACAAAATTTGACGTCAAAAATTTAATTCACAAAATATATATTTCCTGGATTCCACATTTGGGAGACACGGCTTTGTCATTTGAATTGTTCCGCGTGTCTCCCAAATGCGGTTCGTGTCTCCCTAATGTGGTGGTCTCTATTATGACGGAATAAACTGCATTGTTACGTGTCTCCCAAACTTGGGATCCAGTAAAATATTCTTTTCACTCACCCTTCCATACGTTCGCCAATCTCTATTATTCCATGTGTGAATTCTGGCAATTCTTTTGCACTAATTATGGATTTGCAGAAAAATGTCATCTTTATTAATGTCATTACTAATAGTACTTAACGCTTCTGTTACTGATATTTATCAAAAAGCAAAGACATAATTATTTTAAATCATAATTTGATTAATAAACCCACCTGAATTGTTAAAAATGATTTATGAAATATATTCCGTACAGTTGAGGACAATTTGCAAACCTTTAAAAATAAAATCTTATTTCGATACGAATTCCAAGGTCTTTAGGTGACACCTCCTAGTGTCCCTGTAGTTGCGACATGGACGTCCCACTTTTCTGGAAACAAAATGGCGTTCGAATTCTTTCTATTGAGAACACCCAGGTGCTCATCGGAATTGAAAAGAAATAAAATAGTGGAAACAAATTGGCGTTCAAATCCCCAGTTGTCGTAACTCTTTAATACAGGGACACTAGGTGACACCTCCTCGGATCACCAATACAACTTTGCTTGTCTTTCTGTATACATATCTTTATTTTTTCTTTCTTAATAATGGCATTATTAATATATCACATGATTTCACAAACCATTTTATTGTCTTTCTGGAACAAATGGCGTGCACTTAATACGGATTGTATCATTATGCTATTTCTCCCACGTTTCTGGTCAGATTCGGGCACAGCTACTTCATATTTGATGATTTAAAAATTGATTTCTTCTTCATGAAATTGATCTTCATTGAATTATAAAGTCCTTGATTAAAAACGTCCATCATTTAAACTTTTCGAAAGTCACCGCATTTATCCACTGACAGCCAGCGGCTTGTCTTCGTTTACATCGGAGCCATTTATAGACATGGTTTGGCCAACTCGGATCCAGTAGGTAACAACATGGCGCATGTTGCTTTGTACCACAGTCACACCGCCAAACCGGCCCCATACAGACTCCAAACCCACCGAATCTTGGCCATTAGTGGCAATGTAATTTTTTGTTCGGTCTGTAGTCGGTCTTGCGTCGGTCTTGTTGGTGTGACTGTGGTATTAGGCAAGCATGGAACTAAGGAATATACACCATGTTGCGCCCAACTGGAACCGAGTTGGCCAAACTCTGTGTATAAACGGCTCTGATCTACATGTAGAGTAAATGGAAGGAATTCTAGGATAGGTCCGGACCAGTCAATTATAGCTGTAACGCATTGGGTCCAGGTTTGGACTTTCCTTACAATTGTGGTAAAACTCCACAACATCCAAGCCACAATAACCATGATCATGCCGTGCATAAAGAGACACCAGAGAGCTGAAAAGGGATTTCCCCACCACGAGATTTGCGCCAGTGTCATGGCTGCTCCTCTTTAGTGTTTTTCCATGAAATTTCCGTTTCCATGGTTACAGGATGTTGACGACGACTTCACTCTCTTAGATAATCGTCTTCTAAAACTTATCCTTTATAGTCTGTTGCTTTTTCCTTTCCTCTTCATTCTTTTCCGAAGATTGCTCCGCCACGTATGGACCGCTTGAAAATCAACTTTTGTTAAAGAGGGCAATCCATCCCGTACATGGAAATAGAAATATACTAAAAAATAAGTTTATTCCACTGCGTTAAAATAGGAGTCCTGCATGGAGTAGAGCTTGTCGATGGGGTTACTGATAAGCCCCCCTACCTGGGGAACATGTACCCCATTCATCTCCATCTCGCCTTTGGTAAGGAGGGTGGTGACCTGACTGGTAGGAATCATGTCTTGGTGGTCCATTACTACATCCATCCCGGGAGGAGGACCGTCGGCTAAGAACTGCTCTGGGCTGTACATGGGTTGATTCATCATACCCTGTAGTAGAGGTGAGGAAGGTGAGAGAAAAATTATGTGTAATAGGATAATATTTTGGATTTATACATCTACGATGTCTCTAAGAGCTTAGAGATATGTTATGGTCATCGGATCCAGGATTTCGAGCACACATCACGTGCACTTTATCAACTCCCTGGGAAACATTCCAACCAGGAGCCATGTTACCGGCGCTCACATTACTGACAAAACCACACTCACGTTCGCCTCCAAAATATGTCAGTTACTTAAAGTGAGAAGGAGGGTCTAAAATAAATTCAGGATAAATTGTGATATTTTCTTTCTAAAAAAAAAAGTTCTTATCATAATTATACACTATCTATAAATCCCATTGCTTCTGAAAACGAAAATCACATGCGTATTATCAATCCCAAAAAGAAAAGTTCTTATTCAACCACCATAATTATCAAGATCAAAGTACTAGTAACCTGCAATTAAATATGAATTCGTTACATCAGAACTTGCTTGAAAGCCTTTACGGAGAGCTTTTTTCCCCCTTTTCATTTGAAATATCTAAGGGAAGGAGGCGTAGAATTGCAACTTGATTATAACGTTACTACTTATGTTCATGACGTCACTTTACAATATAAATTTGGAAAGTGTGTTTGGTATTTACAATTACCGATGGCTGATTCCCGATGGGAGAGTCTTGGCCGTAGGGAGATTCCATCATGCCTTGGTGGGAGGAGGGTGGGATGGAGGAGGGACCGCCGGATGCGTAATTATCCAGGTCTGTGACGTCACTGAAAGAGAAATCGCTGTCATCGTCTTTGCTTTCGTCTTGGTCGTCGTTTCCTAAAGATATGTAAATTAACAGAAGAAAGCGCGTCAACGATTTGCTATTTATACATGTATACCTTCATCTGGAAGAGAGAAAGAGAGAGAGAGAGAGAGAGAGAGAGAGTGAAAGAAAGAAAACCCAACGAGATAATGGTATGTTTCTCTTTTTATTTTTTTTTTATCATTGGAGACACAATGAGAGTGTTTTTCAATGTAAACGTGCATCGCATAAGCTTCTACATATCCCATTAGAAGAAGAAAAAGCTAGTTAAAATTTTGGTCGATCTCAAGCATAACTCTATAATCTCAAGATTTCTCGTTGATTAAGCTATTGGACATAATGATTGGTTGATCTTTTATTAGACAAGAAATTTGTTATGACTTTTGTCGCAATTTTTTCATGTGAAGCTTTTCGTGACTTCTGTATAAAGGTTAATGACATGAATGATGAAAACAGAATCTGACGGGGTTTGAAAACGGAGGCTGTCAGTCCTTTCTTTGAAGAGCATTTTGGTTAAGGTTATATTATTTCAATATCAAAGCAACATTTATTTTCTTTAAGTTATTGTTTTTGGTCACATCATACAAAATTATTCAAATGATATAATAATGATAATGTATACAGAGTAGCATAAGCATACTTCAATAGCATGGTGATATAGTGAAGTAGGCGTAAATCACTTTCAACAGGACCTTGTGTCGGGTACGCCAGAGTACACAATTCAAATGATACATAATTATGTTACTTGTATTTACCTGATCTTCTTTGTGCAGCCGCCTCCTGCTCTGTCATGCTCTTCCTCGCAAGTTTCTTCATCTGTCGAGATTTAGAAAAGAAAACAGGAACATAATACGGGTTAATTATCTGAATAGCTAATTATATCACTCGTTCATCATCACAGATTGTTTGGTTGTTTTATTTAAACGCGATATAAAAATCCAGTCGCAATTCATACAACAAACATGTATAAACAAATATTTGATACAAAAATAACAACACAAGTGTATTACCTAAAAAGTTAACATTCATGTATATATTACAATAATAGATGTATTTGCATAATAAAATTTCGTTATAAAATCCGATAGTTTGTGTTTCGTTCTTCAGCTTCTGAGAGGTTGTTTAATAACTGACGTATATTGTGCTTCTTTTAAAAAAAATATTAAAAAGTGGGTGGGGTTGGGGAAATGAGTAATCCGTTTTTGCAAAGAGTACTTTAATGTAGTAAAACAAAAGAGTGATGTTCAATGTCAATGAATATTCAGAATAAATACAAAAATGTCAATTATTTCTGGTAGGATTATGGGCTTTCTCTTTCTTTCATTGTACAACCTTGTCGTGAACATATAGTGGAAGAATAATGTTCAGATCAGTTTGTCACAAGCCTATCAATGACAGAATCAATAGCTTTATTCATCCACACAGGGGCGGATAGAAGTATTTACTCAAGGAGGGTGCAAAATTAAAGGAAAAAGGGTATGTGTACCTAAGTTATGCCCCATTGCTTTTAAAAGGGGGAAGGAGCCAGTTATGGCTTCCCTAACTAAACTCTACATTATTATGGGGTGCTTAATCGAAGCCCTCATGAACATCTTACAAAAGTTTGTTAAAACATCCCCTGGGTTAGAAAGCAAAGGGTTAAGGAGTTGTTCACTTACATGTTCCTTCCTTACCTTAGCTCGTTGGTTCTGGAACCAGACCTGAACTACCCTTACACTTAGACCAGTCTCCTTCGCAAGGGTTTCCCGAACCTAGATAGCGATAAAAGTGACAAGACTATTGTGTTATTTTGATGTAGAGGTTTCGTGGTCTAGGTGTACAGTATATGTCTCAGGCCATTAGATCACACGGTCCGGGGTTCGAACCCCTGTCATGACACTTACGTCCTTTGGCAAGACATAATTGGATTTCATAATGGCACGATATTTGTCTGTTCGTTTAGTAACAGAATTATGGCAATTTATGAATGAATAGGTTGACACTTGGCCCTCCATAAGTCAGCGTACTAACTCTACCCTTTTAGTAGGCGTTAAAACAGGGATTTAAACCTATACTTAAAGTCAGTACACTTATACCAGCCTGTGTGTTCTGTCAGTAGAGATTGACTGATGTATGTATGCTCTCATTTAGCTTACCTTTCTGCAAGGCTTGGAGGAGACTTCAAAGGATGCCTTGAAAGCCCGTCTTTGAGACGTCGTGAGAATTGTTCGTGGTCGCTTAGGTCCCTTTCTGCCATCTTGCGAACTTGACTTTGAAGACACTGCAGAGGAAGAATCGGAAAACTTATCGTGAAATTCATTATTGAATAGACAATAATTATAGGTATATTTTTTCAAATGAAATTTATCGCATTATGGGAATCAGATTTAAATGATTGTAAAAAAACAGTCCAGCGTTGGTTAGTAGAATAAAAGTATAACTACATGCACATGTATATACATGAAGCTTACATGAAGGATATGGAGAATAGAAATAATTATACTCGCCACCGAAACAAAACAAAAAGACAAAGGGATTAGGATTTTAAAAAAGGGAAAAAATAGCAAGAGGGAAGGGGGAGGGGTAAGAAAGAGGCAAAGATAATATTTTCGATCCCTGCAGCTCTCTCTCTCTCTCTCTTTCTATCGCTCTCACTTTCTGCTCCTAGTTTTAATGGTATATCTGTTATACGCAGTGTGCTACAGTTTATCGGATGTAAGGACACAAAATGATTATTACTGTACTATCCCAAACTCATTTAGGGGTCCGGTCGTAATTTGTACCTTTTTGTGTATCAACCGTGTGCTCTTTTGTGTAGTCTTCTTTGCAATAGAGGCGATTTTCCTTCAGAACGAACTCGTCCCCTTTCTTGAGTTGCTGGTCGCACATCACACATGTGAAACAGCGAAGGTGGTACACATTGGACAGCGCCCTCATCACTAGTTCACTCGAAGGGATTGACTGGAAGCAAGCATTGCACTTCGTTCCGAACAGCCTGCAGAAGAGAGAAAAAAGATTAAGAGAAGATGGATTAATCATCTTGGTAAGACAAATGTTCTCTAGCTTGTGTCAATTTGAAATATTATATTTGTGTGAATGGTATTCGTAAGAAAATGATTGGACAGTTGAAAATGTAAAATACGTCTAATCAAAATGGGTCATTTGGGGGTTGTGTTCCTTGGGGGTCATTAACGGGGTGTTTCTTTAAGGACAATTTGTCCTGGGTAGTTTTCGGATACAAAGTAATGTGATCTAATAATCATGGTTGGAAATTTCTTCTCTTTTCGGTCACGTTGCTATGTCCGTCTCTGTGAGAACATGCGTTGAACAGTCAAGATAGCATTGATACAGAAAGAAGAGGTAAGGAAAGAAAAGGGTAGATCGTTTCTTGTGTGGTTTCAAAGGGGCATTGCCCGGAAGGACGGGTTGTCAAGTATCATCAGACCTTGATAGTCGGACGACGCGCGGTCTCGTGCCCGCTCTTTTGTTTCCTCGGCACGTGCAGTCCTGCGACCGCTTCCACTCCCACTCCGATTAAGGAGGGTTTTTTTAAATACATGTATTAGGGTAAAGAAGGCTTCTGATCAGATAAGCTGATTATATTTTCTGTGTCGAACCAAGATGCCCTTTCCCCGTCTTCTCCTTCTTCTTCTTCTTCTTCTTCTTCTTCTTCTTCTTCTTCTTACTGTCCTTCCATAAAGCTGGTTTAATGTGTTTTGGCCATGTTTTATTAATAACAACAATGCAAATAGCAATCATCTTAGAGTTTTAGGTAAAAAATAGTGTTTCTCCAAAGGTAAAATTCCTGTGGATAATTTAGTAACCAAGATGACGCTATTAAGAAATGAATCTCGCGCATCAGCCTCTCTTCACTATATGTCGTCTGAACTGAAGAGGTCACAGCGACTAGGAATGGACAGGGAAGATTTTGCTTGAATTTGAGTAGGGATTTGACCCGACACACCGTTCGCTCATGTACACCATTCAGCAAACAATGGCAGTGGTGTCCTGTACGGCATAAAACCACGGTCGAGCAACGTTTTTCTTGTTGTTGTAACCTGTCAGGGCAAAGGGGATGGGAAGTTTCCCAGGGAGAAAGCGCTGGGAGCCACGGTCCCAGCTATTTGTCTTGGAGACAGAGTCAACTCTAGCCAAACGCTCTATTGTGGATAGAATTGACGGTGGTCAAACGCTCTATTACAGAAAGGATTGACGGTGGTCAAAATTCTCTATTGTGTTGGTCACCCCTCGAGAAATGGACATGGTCTCTGCGGAGGAAATGAGGCTTATCTTCTTATTCCGCCTATTTCCACTGACTTTTAAACACGTTCGTTCGGTCTCACGCCATATTTAGCTAAACGGTCAAATTACTGTTCCTCTAGTACCCCACCCCTCTCTCTTTCTTTCTCTCTCTCTCTCTCTTCCTTCTTCATGCCTGGCTGTCTGCATTTCTGTCCCTCACTCTCTTTCCTTTGGTAAATCTTTCTATCTATATATCTCTCTCTCCTTCCCCCCTCAAATCATTATCTTTCTTTACATCTCACTATTTCCATGATTTCTCCCTCTCTTAATCTCTCCCTCTCTATCTATCTATCTATCTCTGTTTCTGTATCTCTTTATGGACCTCTATGGGTTTTTTCCCCAACGTAATGTATTGCTACACTTTTCTGTCTTTTTCTTTTCCTCTCTCACTCTACATCAGCTCTTCATTTTACCCAAATGCGCCTACTCCTTACCATTTATGACAAGAGTATAACTCGATAAGCTTTGAACAACCATTCTTTTAGGACAAGACAAATCCATATATTTTTTCTAAAATATTTTTTTCTGCTTAATCTTGTAGAATATTAAAGAGAAAAACTGTGATGCTGCAATCACATTTGTGCATTTATTCCGCCTTGGTAAACACCTTGATCAAACTTGCCCTTGAAGAATGAATCCCTTGGTTAATTTACCGCTTACTTCAGCTCATCAATTTGGCAGCCATCTTGTCATATTTCTGACAAATTAATTGCCACGGGGATTCTTTCATCTTTGGAGGTGTCGCCGAGACTGAAAAAAATCCAATCTCGACAACATTTATAAAAACAGGCATGTCACGATATGACAAGGACCTCCAAAACTCTGCCTGAAATGGCGGAAGATGTTGACAGCCTTTAATGTTAGGGGAGATGTCGGTTGGAAAGTCTATCATCTGTATCTTAAACTTAGAAGCTTATTTTGTGGATAAATAAGATAATTGTAGTCTGCGGTTTTAGTGTTATTGCGATGTTGTTATTATCATTTTCCGATACCGCATATTTTCCGTCGTTTTTTCTATTGTTTTGTTGTTCATCGCTTATAAACTCTCCTGATTTAGAATTCCTTTCTCATCCCCCTCTCTCCCTCTTTCTGTTTCTGTTGGTGTGTGTGTGTGTGTGTGTGTGAGAGAGAGAGAGAGAGTCTGTAAGTCCTTCTCTGTTTTTTTTCTTTGTAGGCCTAGTCTGTATGACTCTCTCTCCCTCTCTCTCTCTCTCTCTTTCTCTCACTCTCGATGCTTCTCTCTCTCTCTCTCTCTGTGCCTCTCTCTCTTTCCCACTCTCCATCTTTCTTATTAAAGCTCTCTCATAACGCTTGACCAGTCAGAAAAACTTTAACACGTGCTGGCATAGTGAGAAAATACAGGCAATGAAGGGAACTCTATGGCAACACACAATCTATACAAAACTCACATGCACAATACACGTAAAAACACACACAGCGCACACGACACTGGCAAGTTGTGGCCAGCCGCGCGAACTCCACATCTTCCCTAACAGCGAGTCTCGTGGCGCCTTCCCGTGAACGCCATATCTCTCCAAGAGAGGTTACCCACTCTCCGTCCCGATGCACGTGCCCGCGTTTTGGCTCCCAGTGTTTGTTTAAATAACAAGCATTATTTCAGCCACCATGCCCAACAATACACTCCCGTCTTTTTATTGCAAGAGGTTATGGCATGAAGGAAGAAAGGAGAACGGATGTGGACAAGGAGATAGAGAGAGAGAGAGAGAGAGAGAGATGGAGAAACAGAGAACATGGTCGCACGCAAGCCATGTTTTAGACCTTTTCCCCCTTTTCGTTTACATAGTTTTGTAAGAATGGAAAAATGCATGAGCGATGTTTTACATTGATAGACTGTCACCGTGTGTAATTACCACTATTGTGTTGTCAGTTTGGGTCTTTCCACACCCCCCCCCCCCCCTCTCTCTCTCTCTCTCTCTCTCTCTTTCTCTCCTCTTCCCTTTTCTTCTGCATGCCGTTTCTCATTTCATTGAATGCTTTTGTATTCCATGTTGGTAGAGAAATCATTACTGTCACAATAATCACCATACGTCTGACGGCTTTGTATAAGCTCTCAATTTATTACTCCTAATAACATGTCATTCATTCTCCTCTAACTGTCGTTATATTAACCGCGATGCATTGGAAGAATTTTTTTTTTTTTTTTAAATCCATATTGTTAATATTCTTATAAACTTTAAGTAAAATTGTGTTCTTTGTGTTCTTTGGAAATAAAATAAAAATAAAATGGTAAATTAAAACTTTTCCAGCAAATTTATCTATAAGTCAACAAAATATGATGTTTTTCGTCATGGGATATTCTAATTTAGGACCGACCAATACAAAAAAATGCTTTCAAAACATTTAATGTAAGCTTGACATCGAAATCTTGGGAATTTCAGCTACAAAATTAATGCTCATGAACAAAAATATATTCTTGATATAGTAAGGCATGTATTGCATTCGCGCTCATGAATTCGGTCTTGGGGTGTGTAAAATTAGGATACAGAGAAATATAATTGTTAATTTTGCATCACGGTTTCTTGTTTAATTTGTGTTAATCTCATACTGATTACTTCTTTTTATGTGTTCGTTTCATTAAAATAATACATTATATTAAATATTTCTATAATAACCCATATTGCTTCCAATGGCGTCGTAAGAATAGGTTTAGTTGTATACTGATAAATTCATACATATTCCACTTTATTCGTATTATCAACTTAAAAATTCTAGACAAAATATGTTATTCCAAAACTACAACAAACAAGGAATATTTTTTAAAGCTTATTTAAAATAAAAGGAATTGAAACTGCACACTATACAGTAATAGTGCAATATTCTAGATATTGATTCAGATCAAATTGTATCGTCGAATGGGGCAGAAAAATATGGACAGGAGAGAGATAGAGAGGGGAGAAGAGAGAAAAAGATCAAGTAGGAAAGGGAGATGGTAGAGTATGAGTGAGTGAGTGAGTGCGCGCGCGCGTGTGTGTGTGTGTGCGTGTGACAGAGAGAAAGAGAGAGAGAGAGTATGAGAGAATGGGGTTTTCAGGAGAAACGAGAGAAAGAGTGATACAGAAGGGGAAAAAGAGACGAGAAAAGAGAGAGGGAATAGAGAGAATGAGATACAACACGTAGAGGGGGATTAAAGGAGGATAGGCAGAACTCTGGAAGAAGAAGAATTGAAAGAGAAAGATAGACGCTCAAGAAGGGACCAAAACGAGGTAAGCGGAGAGATTAAGAATTACACTTGATGTTCGTAGAAATGTCAGAGTACTATGGTCGTCAGAAAAGTCTTCTCTTTAGATGACGAGAAAGGTGAAATGGTTATAAATGACCATATGTGAATATCAGGAAGAACAGAAGTCTGAAGCAAGCAATTTCACTCATACCTTTCCCGAGCAATAAAAGTCAGTCATTTCGCCAGAATTCAACCATGTTTTATTACCAAGCCGAGCCTTTAAAATGTTTGCTTTCCCAACTCGCCGTAAGAGCGGACAATCTGCCTCCTCGTCATAAACTTCATTCACGCACTCGACCAGGGTGAAAAATCTCAGAAAATGCCCCGTTCTCGAGATTTTTCTCTCTTTGTTTTCGATTATATCTCTCCTCTCCCGGTTCCCCCTTGCCATCAAAAGTTGAAGTACGACATGACTGTCTTCATTTTAAACACAAGCGAGGCGCAACACGCGAAGAGCTCGCTTAAATAGCGACGTTACAATGTCTTCCAGTTCTTCGCCAATCCAGTCAATAAAAGAAAAAAATCGGTAGCAGCGGAAAGACTAGATGATTCCTGTAAGAGAGACATCTCTGAAGGAGATTGAGGAGAAGTGGAAGGTAAGAAGGAAGGGAATGGGGGATGGAAGCGTCCGATCGAATTTCGGAAAGGAGGTCTGGGGGGAACTCTTGACGGACTAACCCCCATGAGAGAGTGAAAGGCCAGAACGCCTGTTTAAGCCGACAACGCGCGCGGGGGAATCAACAAAGCCAACTAAAGAGCGCAGTGTACTATGGTCCTCTGCTTGCAGACGACTTTGCAAGGATTTCGAGTTTTTTAATAATAAATTCCCGCCGTCTTGGGAGAGTATGGTACGTTTAGCATGCTAAGTGAGCGGATTTTTCCCCCTGTCTGAAATCAACAAGTGGAATCTTGTTGGCCCATGACAGGCACTTTCGTAATAAACCGCCATCTTGAGCTCTTCACTAACACTCTGCTCTCACTCTTCATTTCGCTCACACTTTCTCTTCCCCCTCTATCTCTCTCTCTCTCTCTTACACGCCTTCTTTTTTCCTTCTATCTCTCTCCATCGCTCCTACACTTTATTTCTCTTTCTCTCCCCCTCTCTATTTCTCTCTCTCTCTCTCTCAGACACTCCCCCCCCCCCTCTCTCTCTCTCTCCCTCTCTGTCTCTTATCGCTGTCTTTGTCTGTCATACTCTTTCTCTCATCTTTCTCTTTCTTTCTTCATACACGTCCCCCTCTCGTTCTCATCTCTTTCTCTGTCTTCCATTTGATTCGGTGTAACAGTAGTATAAGGCCTTAATTCACGTACATGTACTGTTTTATCTTAAAGCTTAAAGTGTGACACAGTAATGTTATGGAGGATTAATAAAATTAGAATATTTTCGGGATTGTATTTCAACCTAGAAGATGTACTTGTTTCACATTTCCATCACTCCATCACTGATGTGACAATGTTTATCATCACAATTAATAAGATAACTACTTATCCATTATATTTTCTTAATTTCTTCACTTGTTTGATAATGTGCAAATCTTGGCAATAAACCATTAGCTAACTTATTCAAAGGAAGGGTAATGAATATCCCCACTAGACCATTGCTACGTCTTCTGTTGCAACCGTCCTTTTAAAAAAGGAAAAGACGAAAAGGAAAGCTTTATACAAGGCGGCTGTCAGACCTTTTGACCAGATCGAGTACTGTTACGCGGGCTCCCAGTTAAACATCTCCGCCATGAATAATGCATTGCCGGGTCCGCTATATATTGTGCGGTTCGCGGAGGGGCCAGCGTTCCCGTCCACGGCGCTTGGCTATTCGAGAAGCTTGCAGAAGTGCCACTCGCGCGGGCTTTTCAGTCGCCTGTAAAATCGGGAAAGATTTCACCAACGTTTGTTACTGAAGTTACGGAACTGTTTAATATACAGAGTCCTCAGCATATATCGGTTTATGTAATCATCGGGGAAGGAGGTTCTCGATAGGCCCCATGTAGTCATTCATAATCGAAAAAAATATGACTGAATGCTTCATCAAAATACATTTTATGAGTTAAATTCATATCTAATAAAAAAAAGAATACCTTACGTCTGCATCGTTTCTTTAAGGAAGAAACCCACAAACAAAATGAATTTTGGTGTGAAAACAATACGTCATCACTTGCTCTTTGTGAAATTACACAACATAATTTTAGACACAAATTTTAAAAATGAATTTGTGACTTGGCACGTTGGTAAACAGCACGGGTT
Source organism: Heliocidaris erythrogramma (assembly GCA_025617745.1). Taxonomy (NCBI): domain Eukaryota; kingdom Metazoa; phylum Echinodermata; class Echinoidea; order Camarodonta; family Echinometridae; genus Heliocidaris; species Heliocidaris erythrogramma. The sequence continues at coordinate 17,729,306 of CM046869.1, forward strand.
GGATTCATATTGACTTTAGTTCCATCGTGAATTCAACATTTTTAAAAGAAACTTTTCGAAGAGGGTGGCTGCAGTGGTAGAATTTATAGTACAGATTTCGTGTTGGGTAAAGGTATACATGCACGTTGATAATTCGACTGTGGCCGTCTCGAGACGGTTGAAGATTAATTAAGGCGCTTTCCTGGCAAACAAGAAGGTCTCGCTGGATGCAGGAAATGAGATGGGGTTTGGGGTCGAAGCTGGGCTGGAGAAGAATGCATGCAAATAAGGACGAGATGGAAAGAAGGTGAGATTTGGTGGACAGGTAATAAAAGGGAAGGATTGGGAGAAGGAAAGAATGTGAGAAGGGGAGATGTGAACTGGATAATGGAGTGAACAGAAAAAACAAATATAGAAGTGCCGAAAATAATGGGGTGAGTGGAGAGATTACGAGAAGGCTGTCGAAAAAGGGACAGTGAGGAAAGGGAAGGAACGGGAAATATTGATAGGAGGATGGAATGGGGAAATATAGATAAAATGGGTGATGTGTGATAAGAAGGAGGAGAGAGTTCACGTTGGACAGGTAAGAGGCGGAAAGAAGGCAAAGAATAATAGAAGAAGAATTTGGTGAATCATTTCTTTCTCGATATTCTGACCAATTCACATTCATCTTTCTCCTTGGTCTCCCCCTAACCCCATCTCCTTTTCACACCGTCGTTTCTCTACGAACCACCACAATTTCCATTTGTATTTGTTTATGTTCAATTGAATGTCATCTGTGCATGTCGCTTTCTGGCACATACGCTTTCAAGGTATACAATTTTTCCGAATCATTAGTTTCTTTACCATCCCTTTCTATTTTTACATCTTCGTCCTCAAAATCTATTTCATTTTAAAGATGATACATAAATATAAATAAATAGATATATATATATGTGTGTGTGTGTGTGTGTGTGTGTGTGAGGGTGGGCCTGTTTAGCAGTATGTCCGAGGACATTTTCGGACAGAGAACAAAAAAAAATCATGAGAACAATGGTCCTCGGAAGCCGGACAATAGTCCTCGAACGTCGAACAATGAATTTGTGCTTTATTCCGTCGACTGTCCGAGGACGAGTAACAATAGAGGAACAATACTTGTCCTCGGAAGTAAAGCCATGTAAACCTGTGTGTGTGTGTGTGTGTGTGTGTGTGGTGTGTAAGTGTGTATATATATATATATATATATATATATATATATATATATAAGTGTAAGGAATTTTTAACATATACAACAGCTTTGGCAAATCTCGTGGAAATAAATACAAATGTGAAAGAAATTGCGAGAATAACGTTGCGTTATAAAAGGGAGGACAGCTCTGGGGAACTTTGATTTGAGCTACGCAACGTTATTCTCGCAATTTCTTTCACATTTGTATTTATTTCCACGAGATTTACCAAAGCTGTTGTATATGTTAAAAATTCCTTACACTTGTTATAATTATTCTAATGTATACATGTATTCAAAGCATTCGCTTGGATCCAGCTGAGGCACGCGGTCTTTGTTCAAAACTCACCTGACAAAGAATTATTTAATAAGGTTGAGGATTTGTCAATCTGTCGGTCAACTGAATCTGGTGTCGCCGAAACCACTAACCCGTCTCCGTGGTCTAGTGGTTAAGGCATTGGCGTTCTAAGCCAACGACCCGGGTTCGAGAGACATTTTTTCAGCCTTTGCAAAAATTTCAAAAAGGGAGGACAGCTCTGAACTTTGATTTGAGCTACGCAACGTTATTCTCGCAATTTCTTTCACATATATATATATATATAAAAAATTGAAGTTCTGCTCGGAGATGAAATGTAAATCACTAAAAATGAATAAAGACACTCCGTGAACAATTTAGAAGTACGAATTTTCGCCCTTAATATTATGTATATATACAAAAAACAAAAAACAAAAATGCACTAGAAAATGAAGACCAACCTTTTAGTGATGATTACTATCGTGGTACTTGAACATAAATGCATCTGTCTTTCAAGTCCACCGTACATGTATACACCACCGGTATTCCCTAATCATGTCATTTTACCAAGAAATCCATATTTAGAGCAGAAAATCTTACCATCTTACATCGCGTAATGCCTCTAAGCATTCCCTCCCTCCTACCCCAATCTAGTATAAACACCTTCTACCATGTACAGTGACAATTTTAACCAAGCCTTCTGTTGATTTTGGCTCTAGGCTACGACGTTCAAAATTTAGTTATGCCCTACTTCACTTCACAGACCATCTTTTTCTTCTCTGCGTGTCTCTTTTTCTTTTCTTCTGAATGTCGATAGACATGTTTTCACACATTGACATCCCCGAAACCCAATACATCTTCTTGGTTCCATATTCCCCTCCTCTCAAAACACTGCATCACCGGACGTCCATACCGCCATTGAAGACAAAATGTAGACGCGCTACATCAAAGAAACTTAATTAGGCTCGCTTTCTCGCGCGAAAAAACAAAGAAGTCGATCAATTCATCTTATCTGTATTGTCTATAACCGTTGAGGGAGGAAAGGTGCATTGTTTACCGACTGACGGCTATGTTTTCAGACCATTTTAGAGCGGTTATTTTTTGTCTCCACCTTGACTAATTTTTAGCTTCGGGGTAGAGTTCTGATGAACCCGCCTTCGCCAGAGCAAATGCGATTTTGCAAGTGTAATTTGCGAAGTAACTGATTTAAGGGCGTGAAGTGGGATTGCAAGAAACGGATGCTTGTGTGTACGTGTGGTTTGTAGCTTCATGGTGTGTGTCTCTCTCTTTCTCTTTTTCCAGCTATTTTTCTCTTTCTCTCTGTCTCTCTCTCTGCCTGTCTTACCCTCCTTGTCTCTTTATGTATATATCTGTCTGTCTGCCTCTCTGACTCACTCACACATTCCCCTTCTCTCTATACATCTCTCTCTCTCTCTCCCTCTCTCTGTAACGATAGGAGAGTAAGTTACTGGGGATATACAATAGGATAAAAATGTGCCGTGTGTGTGTGTGTGTGTGTGTGTGTGTGTGTGTGTATATATATACAGATATAGACATAAAGATACCAGGAGGGTAAGACAGAGAGAGGGAGAGAGAGAAATAGCATTGTACACAATTACTTTTAGTGTAAATCAGGCTCACCTGCAGTTGAGGTTTTGACAATCAAAATGTCAGTTATTATTTATAGTTCATTCATACACCTCATGACACTACTTGTTACACCGCACATTATTTTCTCTGATATCACATATCCAACTTCATCTTGGTTATAAGTGATGAACCGTTTCCTTCAAGATGATAGTAGGCATTTTCTCTAGCTCTCGCATTCATCATTACAAGCATGTTTCCTATTTTGCATTTGATAATGTACGAAAATCCGATATTCGTGCTGTTTTTAGGAAATTCTGTATTGTGTCACTTTTAGTCAAAATCGACATATCTTACCATCTCTTAAGCTACACAGTTTAGCCTGATTGAACCCTGCCCGGCCCTGACATACGAGCATACGATATCAAGAACGAAATGTGACATCATTACTTTTCCTTTTCAATTCGTAAAACGGCAACACAGAAAATCCCCGGAAAATGATACGTCGACGTTGTTTTGAAATTGATAAAATTATGAGAGAGGATATATTTAGATGGGATATCATCCTCGAATTTTAAAAGGAATTTAAAAGTCAGCATAGATCATGATTATTATGTAATCTCAATCTGTTTAAGTCAAGATGATCAATCAGAACATACCAATCGTAAACATGAAAACTTGTTATCACTGGGGATCGGTTCTAGTGGCTGCGTGTATAGGACCTGATAAATAGAGATTTCATTATTTTTTAAGAATACAATATTGTTTAAAAAAAAACGTTCAAAAGTCTCCTCATCCATCATGCAAAATGTAAGAAATTGGGAGAATTCTTTTGTAAAATAGATTAAGTTCACATTATTTGATGCATTGAAAAGAAATAAAGCGGAAATGTTGATGTCAATGTTATTATGCTTCTATAAGCTTCATATAGTAGTCTTAATGTTAACGTGTTGTAAGGAGTAGTCTTCGAAGCAAGGGGACCCGAGACAACGACCAGTAGAACATTTTGTTATTGTATTAATTTAGCATCCAACAAAACTCATAGAAGTATCGCATAATGTAACGACCGATGTATGCACCTGCATACATCTTGCTTACAGTAGTCTGTGAGTCACATCTAGGCCTGTGAAGATTGAATTGACTGGCATTTAACTCGACGCAATTAAAAATCTTTTACAAGGTTTTAACGAGATTGTTATTTATTGAAATATGTTGAGCCTGATCCACGAAGCAGGCACTGACATCAGGTTTGACAAGATGATGGGAGAAAAATACCCTCCTAAGTTATTAATCTGTTCAACAAATTAGCGATATTTAAGAAGCGATTGGGGAAAATGTTGAGATGAGCGGACGGGAGAGAGATAGGTACTGATGAGCCGTGCGCGCAGCTCTTTGCGTGTGATTAAGACGACGGTTAAAGTGGGAAACAGATTAAGAGATATACGCTATGGAAGATGGGGGAAGCAAACAAAATTTTATATACATTTTGTTGTAGAGCAAGAAATTTGTCATATGATTATTTGATGGAGGATTCACAGTCGAGCTAAAAAGGGCGGACGAGTCCATCAAATGTCTATTTACTGTCATCTTAACGTTAAGCGAATTTGGGGTTTAATGCTTGAGTGTAGCGCTTAAGATGTCAATTTGATTTTCAACGCTAATATTGAGAGATATGATCGTGGGTAGTGAGAGTGATGACGTCAGTGTTATTGGTTACGTTAGTGATGAGGATGATGCCCATGTTGATGGCAATGATGATGAGGGATGCGATCCAAGTGGTGGTGATGATGGTGATAATGGTGGCATACATGGGTATCAGCTCTTTAACAGTCTTATATATAGCTAAGAATATTATCTCATACATGTATATCATGGGACAACAATGCTGATACGAATACGAAGGTCGATTAAAGTACGGTTATAACATGCTAGCGAGTTCATTGTGTTTATCACAGAATATTCAGATTTAGTGCTTAAAATATATAATATCAGACCACCAAAAAGGTATACTGTCAAGTCGTTGGGGCAAATGATCAAGCGATTGAGGCTATTTTACCACCAAAAAAAAAAGAAGTTATTGCAGTTTGATAATAGGTGTTATCCCACACCCATCAGTTTTGACTAAAACAAGTAGAACCACAAACACAACACCTTTATTCCTATTCCACCGCTCTTTGAATGCCTTCATATTGGAAATATGAGGAGAAATAGCTGAAGTGTTCGGGCCGAACATTTATTCCACATGTATGTGCAGTCCCATATACTCATTTTTGTTTGCAGTACAATGCTTTGCGAGATTGGGTCAATTTATTATCATTTTTGATGATTCCAAAATCTCATAGTATACACCTATTCTTATGTAGACAGGATCAACCTTTCCCAATTGCTTTCAACATGTTCAGACAGTTCTTTCACAATGTAATCACATGACCAAAACTTAAGTTTGGGAACAGGCGGTTCACGAATCGTCAATATGTTCTTATGACAACTATCAGCCTTGTTCGACCTTTTTGGTAGTACTCTTTTGGATTGTCCGGTGGTTTTCTAACAACTGGGTTCCGTATCATAAAACTTGTTATCAGTAACAACTGCCACACTTCTATGACACATTTGCTCTCAGCCGACCAGATGCAAGTATTTCAGTAGCTTATAACAACTATCGTAAATTGTTATTGATAACAAGTTTTCTGAAACTGGTCAACTCATTATCGGTGGAGCAAAGACAGTAACCGACTTGAACATGCACATAATGGTAGTTACGACATGGCTAGACTGTTTCATCAGAAATGGTGAATGTATTATTCATGATTTTAAAAATGCCAATCAATTATTTTATACCACAACAGAAAGAGGAAATTAGGAGTTGATTTATATCTCTTTTCAATGGAATAGAAAGAGGGGGAAAGGAGAAAGAAGGACAATACTGGATGTAAGTAACAGCTGCAGTTTAGCAATCATAGGCCGAATCACGCAAACAACTACCTGTTTGCACCCGAAATTAAATCGCGACAGATACTTTTTTTGTTGTATCGTAATGTCTTACAGACCAGCATGTGGCAAAGAGCAGATGTTTTTATTATTTCTCCCTGTCCATGCCACCTTTCTTGACTTCTTTTTTGTACTTTGTTTCCTTTTTATGTTAACATGCATAGATATGAAAGGTGTATAATACTCAGAGATCAGCTGACAAATAAATAGATACCAACAACATCTGAGTTTTATCAATGTCGCAAAGTTGACATCACATGAAGCGATTGATTCTAAACTTAACTGGATTCAAATTGTGTCATTTCCCTTTTGGTTTTATTGTATAGCTGCAATTCTCACATGAGAGATTATTAATTTAGTATACCGATAGATATCGTCACTTATCAGTTGATAGCACGATGAATGGCATGTATTATTTCCTTTAAGAGTAACCCCTTGGCTTATTTTCATGGCATGAGCAAGAAAGAAATATGCAGCATTGTACGACGGTACGATGGCATAACACAGTTATGATTTTCGACAACATGCACTTCCTCATGAGAAATATATATTAGTTTTGAAGAAAAAGAAAAGATCTGAATAAATTCTTTAATTTGATTGGAATTGCAAACGCTTTAGGACAGATTTTGCGACAAATATAAATGTTTTTAATCTAAAAATTGGCAGTAAATCATTAAAAGACCACTCGATTTTATGATGTAATTCAGGTAAGAGATAAACAGGAGTGGAAGTTAAACTATGAAGTCAAACTTGTGTTTATACTGCCTGAAAATCCCGATAGATTTTTTTAAATACAAATTATACACACGGCTGAAACAATATATCACGAAGTTCAATAACTTCCTAAAAAGCTATGGGAACAAAAGCCAAAAAAAAACCTTAATAATTTTAATCCCTACGGTACCATTCAGGGGTGTTGTTGATGGGTTTTGTGCAACATTCTGGACCAATCTGCCAAGTGTTTCACACGCATTGTATGAAAAGTAAATAGCTAGATTATAAGACAAACACAGGGTTTGATTGCGTTTTCCCCGACTGTACGGAAAGTGGCTGGTAAGTGATAATTACTTCTTAGCGAGCTGTGTCAATACATTAGGCCTGACAAATACGATCATATAGAGGTGTCATCTTGTGGCTTATAAAAAAAAAGTAGTGGAGAGATGATTATGAATGTATATGAGGATGAGATTGGTAGGTGTAGTAGAAAAGCCTATAACACAATTCTGAAAAAAGTAGTAAGAAATATATATACACACATATGTACATACAAATATATATACACATATAAATAAATATATATATATATATATATATAAGCGTGAGAGATATAAATGAGACGGGACGTAGCTCTCGGTTAACCTCGATTTTAATACCAAGCTTTCGGACTCATTTGGCCTTCTTCAGGGTCTTCTATACTTGGATATATATATATATATATAAAATATAGTTCTGCTTCGGACTTGCAAAGTCCTTTATCAGGAAATGATGAAAATTTATTAGATAAGTACACAAAAGAGCGTGAAGCGCAAAAAAAAAACAACGCAAAAGCTCCATGGATACCAGCGCAACCATGGTAGAGATCAGGAAGGAGAGGAGAGAGAGAGAGAGAATGAGATAGAGGCGTAATAGAGCAGAAGCGCAGAAAGGAAAACAATATATATATATATCTATATGTATATTTCTCTGGATTCCGCATTTGGGATTTGTCATTTCAATTGTTCCGCGTGTCTCCCAAATGCGGTTCGTGTCTTCCTTATGCGGTGGTCTGTATTGTGACGGAATAAACTGCATTGTTACGTGTCTCCCAAACTTGGGATCCAGTAAAATATATATATATATATATATATATTCTAATATTTCTTACTATACTTGTTTAGATTTGTGTTATAGGCTTTACTATACTACATCTACCAATCTTCATGTGTGTGTATATATTTTTGTATATGTATATCAGAGAGAGAGAGAGAGAGGGAGAGAAAGAGAGCGGGGGGGGGGGGGCTCAAATGTGGCATAGTGAGTGCAAATCTGTTGGGGCTCTTTGACTAGAAAGTCCACCCTGATTACAAGTTGGTTTTAAAAGAAGCAGACAAATGAAAGAAACATATCACTGAAGGTTTGAGCAAAATACGATAAGAAATAAGAAAGTTATGCTTTTTTAAAACTTGTAATCAATCAAACACAAATTGGCAACTCCCTGACGTATCTTGCGAGCTCCTCTCCGATTTGCCCTGTACCCCCAAAATCATTAATTTCGATTTTCTCTAACAATATATTCAATCATATATGTACAGGCACCTTAAATATAATCATCACTCATAATTATGTTTTACACAAAACCTGTATGAAAGAAATTGATTCCTTCATTAAAAAAAACAAGAAAATTCAAATTTAAGAAATTTTCTGCACTGAGCAATGGGAGAGGAGCTCGCAAGATACGTCATGGTGTTGCTATTTTGTGTTTGATTGATAACAACTTCAAAAATTCATTACTTTCTTATTTCTTATCGCATTTTGCTCAAACTTTTAATAATTTGTTTCTCTCATTTTTCTTCGGTTTTTTTCTTGATATTTTCATTTATTCATTCATTTAGCAAATCAACTTAATACCATGGTGGACTTTCCCTTTAAAGTGTAATCTTACGGCCAAAATGCAACCCCTAGTCAAGTGTTAATTAAAAATACACACAGGGTTATTTCGCTTGTTCGTATTCCTTTACATTAAAGTTGTTCTACATCTAATGCTGATAAATGATTTGTAATAGAACATCATTTAGAGGGTTGGGGAGACTACACCGAGGTTTCCCCAAGATTGCAGGAGGGGAAAGGAGAAAGAGGGAAAGAGTGTGTGTGTGTGTGAGAGAGAGAGAGAGAGAGAGAGAGATGGGAGAGAGAGAGCAAGGGGGACAGAGAGAAAGATTCCTTGCACGTTCATTCACTGTGAAATGTCTATATACCCACACGCATGTTTACCTTTTTTTTTTTCTTTCTTCATTTTTTGCAAACATCGGTCTCACATGGCCCGATACTTCCACCGAAAGCGCGCGCTAAATCGACGGGAAAATGGCCACTTATTTTCGCGCACTCTAACAAATCGTCTATCGGTCGATTGACCACCGGACTTTTCTCCTGAACCTTTTTAAGCGAATGGAATCAATTTTACTCCAAATCCATTTACCCGGCTTTTTTCATCATTTTCCTTTCTCTTCCCCTCTCTTCTTTCCCCCCTCATGCTTACCCCCACCGCAACGATATGCCCTACCGTCTATTTTTCTCAGAGCGATGTAGCTAATGTTAAAAGTCGGCAGTTAAAGGGCAGAAGAGCAAATGCATTAGCTAAAACACACATTTTTAGATGCCATTAGGCCGAACTTTCCTCGGGGGTGGGTCGGGCATGTTTGCCACTCTCCAATTCGCATTTCTCTCAATCGTTAAGGGCACTTACTCTCAGGAATCATATGGATTTTTTTTCTCTTTCTTTCTTTTCTCCTTCGGCGACCCTCTTGTTCTTTCTTTCGGGCTGACGTTAACATCTTGTAGCAGTCGTGGAGAGTACTTTAGGACGGTACACCCGTTGTATTGCAGGACAAACATGCCAAGTAAAAGAACACACAATTCACTCGCTTAATCCGTACCAGGTTCGCTAAAGAAGTCCGACAAGACAAGACGCATTAACGCCGTTATATGCTGAGGAAAAACAAAAGCTCGCCACGCGCGCAGACTTTTGAAAATAATTGCTATGTTGGTACCGAGTGTGAGAATTGTACATTAGGACATAGCCAGAGGATATAAAGAGGCAGATTCTGGAAAAAGAAATTGGTTAAATAAATGATTTCTATCAAATAGCACATAATTATCCAATATAAATCTTTGGAAAATATATAAACACTCATACAAGACTTTCCAAGCTACGGATGATTACTTTGCAGAAAAAGTTATGATTTTAGCAACATGATTCAATTGTTTTGATAGAGAGGAAATTATGCACGTCTAAATGCATAATGTAATTGGTATCTGTTTGTCTATATCATACACACACAAAAATTGAATTTCAATTAGCTTTATAAAAAGCCCAAACAGAGAGGGAGATTTTTCTTGTCCTTTACTTTCTTTTTTGTTTTTTATTCTCATACTTATCTCTTTCTTGTCCATTATCCGAGGGTAAACAAAAACCAGGACAGAATTATTAAAATAAAAGTGTTTTTTAATGGAAGTAGAAAGTGATAAAAATAAATAAAAGCACACAATTGTGTGAGAGAAAATTAGAGTAGACACGTTTGACACACGGGCAGATAGAGAGCCACATAAATATATACAAATTATATAAGGGGAAGAAAGTAACTAATATAGAGAGAGAAAGTAAACGAAAGAGTGATAAAATAGGAAGATTGAAACGACGAAAAAAAGAGTATAGAAGAAAGAAGAGAGAGAGAGAGTGAGAAAGAGTGACAGAGGGAGGAAATGGGAGAGACAGGGAAAAGAAAGGGTGATGAAAGAAAGCAAGGGAAGAGAGAGAAAGAAGGTGTGGAGAGAGGGATTATGTTAAAGACACCCCATTCACGCTTCTGGGCATATTTACTTATTCAGGAATCCTAGCCAACGTTAAAAGCCATCGTTTTGTCGCTCTCGTCAGCGCTCAAGTGATCGCTCCAACCAACATGGATTAAGAATATGCCGAAAGAAACAGGGGAAAAAATAGAAAGCACAAAAGAAAAAGCCGAGTGAAAGATGGACAAAAGCATCTATTTCATCCAAATGGCTTGCGACATTCATCCCCCCATTTCAATGGCCCCTTTGCCCCGGCGTTGCCCCGATGCATGCATAACCGCTCGGCAGGCATGGCCGCCTAAACACCGGAGTGCATCTTAAAAGAGGGATTTGGCAAAGTAATGCCGCTACTTTACAGCTCAACCATTTATTCACTTCGACATAATCCAATTGTTTTGCGATCTATGTTTTCGACTGCCATCCGTCATAGTCAGCGACAGTGTAATGTGTCAAAATGGCGGGTTCTGGCGATGTAAAACACTTTAATATTCGTCGGTTGTACGAGTTGACAATCAGCTACAAGGATCAGATGTGAAATCTTCCCATTGTCTGTCACAGTCCTTTGAACAAATTACAAATGCAAATTAGTAATTAAGATTCTAAGAGTTGCATTTCTATCCAACAAATTCCAAATTAGTATTCAAAGCATTTGATGACTGACAGTTTTTTTTTAAATTATTATAATTATTACTATTTACTAAGTGGAGGGGGAGACGGTCAAATGTTCAAATAGCTGGATATCGTGAAGACAAAAACTGAATATGAAAGAAAATAAAAGGTATTAAAATAGGTACAGTTTGAGAGGGAATAAAAAGCCAAGACCTGAGAGAGGGCGGGGGATTATTGTGTATGATGATTTTAAGAATACAGGCAATAGTGAAAGAATACGCACGGCGCCATTTTTGTTGCTGTTTTCTAAAGAAGCAAATAGTGAAAACTATGATGCCATGTGGATTTTTTTTCGCAGAGGTACAGTTGGCCTCCTCTTTCGCATAGGGTATATCATTCTTCTTCTTATTCCTTCTCCGGTTAAATATTAATCAGTTAAACAATGTTAACTTCTCCCGTTCTCTCTTTCTCTCTCTCTTTCTCTCTCTCTCACTTCTATATCATTTCCACTTCGTATAATCTCTCGGTTTTGCTTGGTTTCTACAATTTTCAATCCTCTTTGCTTTCTTTTTCTCTCCTTTCTTTCTCTCACTTGTTAAAACAAAACCATCGATGCCATATATATAAGTTTACAACAGTTCCTTTTGGCACGTTTTAGGCAACTTTCTGATGTGTTCGTGATTTTAATGTATGTCAACTATGATCAGTTAATAGATCAATTCTGTCTTTGGGCGATGGATGTAGTGCGGGCGAATCGGCTTAATCTCGGAAGTGATCCAAAACTCAGATGCTGATGCAGGTGGCGTTCCCCTCTCCACCATCAGCCTCCTCGTCCAACGAGTTTGCCGCGTGCGTGTTGAGGACTCTGACATGACAGGTCTAAGGAATGATGGGTGGGATAAGTGGGAAACGGGTGGAAGGTATGACTGGATGAGGGAGAATGAGAGAGAGAGAGATACAGAGAGAGAGAGAGAGAGGGAGGAAGAGAAAGGGGAGAACAGGAGAGAACGAGACCAGGAATTGAGAAAGGGAGAAAGATGGAAAGAAGGAATGATGAATAGAGAGGGGGAGAAGAGGGGATTGAGAATGAGATAGATAGATGGAGAGAGTTCGAGACGGATAGAGAGAGAGAAGGCCTGACAAATAGAGTGATTGAGTAAAAAGGGATAGATAGACAGAAAGAGGGCAGACGAGGGAGAGGGAGAGAAAGAAAGGGGTATACAGGGAGAAGGAGCGGGTGACTAAGAAAAGAGAAAGGGGTGACGGAGAGACAATAGAGAAAGAGAGAGAGAGAGCGAGAGAGAGAGAAAGCACGAGAAAGACAGATAGATAAAGTGAGAAAGATAGAATGAAAGAAAGAAAGAGAGAGAGAGAGAGAGAGAAGGGGCAAACACATAGACAGGGAGGGAGTAAAGGACAATAACAGAGGAGATGAGCTCAAAAAATAAAAGAGAGAATAAGAGAGGGCATGGGGATGTCGCCAATAGGAATGGTGCTATCGTACAAGGTGGTAAAGAGAGGCAGCTCGCCTTAATTCGATATTTTTCTCTTAAAACCCACTTCCATCCTAAAACAAACCCCCCAAAAGACACAATGAATATCATTCTTTCCCTTATGATTAAATGTGACTTACTGCCGACATCAATGGGTTCTACTTGTACGGGTCTAATCGAAACAGAGATTATGGAGACACGGAGAAAAGTTTATGGAATGGGACAAATACAAATCCAAAAGAGACGGATGCCAGGCGAACATGCGAGAAAGACGGATGGCTTGTTCGATTGGTTTGGTTGAGCTTCAAGGAGAATGGGGCAAAGAAAGAAAGAGATGGTGGTGGAAATCCAAACCAGAACGCACTGATCCCATGTTGTCAGCCGTATAAAATCAAACAACTCAATTACGAGCGTCAATTCTTCGGCACACGTGTGCTTGGTTGGAAACATTCGCAAGGAGGGAAGTGGAATCTTAGCAACCACTGGCAGAACATGGGGAGAAGGACGAGGAAGACTAAGGAATATGGGGGAGGGGCATAAAGAGCGTATGGAAGTCGTATTCTAATGGATGTGTGACTGGGCTATGGATCACTGAGGTCCGAGTTCGAGACCCAGTCGAAGCAGGCAGCAGTAATATCCTTGGACATGCAAGTTGCGCAAAACAAATCGTCATTAGTGACATAATCTTACATCACAACATGGTCATGGCAGATGAAAAAACCTAACTTTTTTGAGAGAAACACAAGAAAATTATCCATTGACATTTTTTTAATGTTAAGGGAGTATTTCTTGGTCTTGAGAGATAAAAGGGGCCTCAATGTTCTTCCCCTATATAGCGAGAGATGGGGTACAGGTGCGCCTGAGTCACCACTTGACGCCTATCTGCCATATTTACCTTATCCGTAGACTTGCCAGTCCAAGACAGACAGAGGCTATATGTTGGTAAATAGAAGCAACATTAACACCCCTTCCTCAAAAATATACACCTCCCCTCTCTTTATTTCAAGTGTTTACGTAGACAAAGTTCGCACAGTCGCGGGGTATGCAAAGCGTGCACATTATAGTCCGTGCCTTCTCCAATCGCCCTACAGATTTTGGGTATGGATGGGACTAAAGCAAACACGGCTCGGTAACACTTCAGCTTGTAATCCCGGACTAATATTTGTGTATTCTTCTGTTTGTTTGAAAGCCCGAGCGGGGCCATTGTCCTATTTTTTTTAACATGGACGCACCTGAAACGGAATCGATGTTCAAGTATTTGTTTTAAAAAAAGTACTGTACAAAGGATGTGGAACTTATTCATATATCTATTTTGTCTGAGTATAATAGTAGGAGTAAACAATTAAAACCGTTCTTCGTCTTTATTGTTTTTACAAACACGGAAATTGTTAGACTTGACCATAGATGATTGATTTAATTCAAGTTCTGTCGATCGCGGCCATTTTGCAAGCATAACCATACGTTGCCAAGTCAACACCGCTTGTGAAAATTCCACGGTTGTCGCGCGCCGGAGGAAATTGTAAAAAATGCTTTATTTGAACAACAAGCTATATACGCTGGGCGGCAATAATATATTCATACTCCATCGTCCACCATATGTCGTTCAAAAGAAGTCCTCATGCACGTGAATTTGCCAGATTGTTCAACAAAATGTTTCCGCTAAGTGCACGGATCATGGTAAATGTTCGCGTGACACTTGTGAATTCAGTTGGTATAAAGTACCATGAATTAATCTTCAGATCTTTTAACTTCGTATCCCCTTTTCTCTCCCTCTTTTTGGCCGGTTAAGAACGTTCTATTTTGGATACTCTATATGTGAATGCTAATCCCCTGCGTTGGTTAAGTGCATTTTGAATACATCCAAGGCTACAATTTTTTTCAAAGAAAAGCAAAAAATATATGGATAAAGGAGTAAAATAGAGTGCATTGAGTATGGATAATATTACAGGCGAGAGTAAATTATAAACGGACGGTAAGGATTAAAGACAAGACCTGAAAAATATATTTCTTAAGGATAATATATTGTTTTTAAAAAGATTGTCGATAGAGTAAGCACCAAATGAAAAGAGAAAAGACGTAGTCAACAATTTTCTGGTAAAGAATATTGCAACATCGATTTTGAAAGTAAAAAGAAAAGAATGATTTAAAGTGATTCATTCACTGAGCTAAAAAGAAAAAGTAAACTAGACGACTGGTTTCTCTTGATGCGAGGGGAACGGGTGGATGCATCGTGAATGTTGCATTATGGGGGAAGTTGTGACCAGAATACTGAGGGGAAAACTAGAGGGCCCAGTCAATATGGACCTCTTTAAATAGGCCCTCTACATAATTGAGGAGGAAACTAGAGAACAAACTTTTGTTAGTTGTTTAGATTTAAATTTTAAAAGAAACAAATGTTTTCTTTATTTATACATTTATACTCAAAGATACATTTACTAAACTGTATAAAGAAAGCATGAATATATGGGAATGTTAAACTCACAACATAATACATCTACACGTTTGTGTTGAGAGGGTGAATAAAGATATACGACGGAGTTGGATTAAGAAAACAGAAACAAGTTAAGAGGGTAGATAGAAGAAACAGAGAAAGTCAAAGACATATATACGTAGAGACAGAAAAAGAGAGAGGGGTAAACATGCAGTGACAGAGATAGAGATAAAGGGAGAGAAGAAGTGTGATAGATAGATATGAAGCGATATACAGAGACAGAAAATGTACAGAGAGGGAGAGGAAAACATAAAATGTGATGTAGGATAGGAAGGGATATGTACAGAAACAGAGAGAGAGGGGGGGGGGGGGATGGTCGAGAGGAAGCCCCATAGCAGGCACGTGATATGCTATTTAATAGCCCTGTCGTGTACAACACAGATCCACCATATCTGTTTCTATATATACCCCGTCTCTAATCCTGTACATGCATTCGGGACATGGTGGATTTTTAATTAAAACTGGTCGGGTGCATGTGAGGTAGCAGGGTCGATACATGCCGGAATGCAGACAGCTACAGTCGTGATCTGCTACTGTTATTGAGGGGCCTGTTGTTCGTGTAAACCTTGTACGAAAAAAAACACGAAAAAAAGCACACAAACGAACATCTGCATGTCCACTTGTATTCGCCTAGTACATACGCGACAGACAAGAGCGAGTGAGAAAGAGAAAAGAAATCAGAGCCCGCCCGAACACTTTTGACCATGGATATTATCATGTAATCAGATTGATTAAGATTTGAATACCAATTCGATTGATATTTTATTGAAAAGCACTCGCCCTCAGCCTGGAGGAAGATAGGAGCCTAAATTGAATTGCATTATCCGGTAATTGGAGTCAAATTTGTGCTCATTTAGCACTTCATACAACAGCGCCATTTATATTTACAACAAAAAGGTAGCTGGCATGTTATTTTTCCCTCTGGAAGGGAAAAGGCAAAAGAGAAAATTGTCCAAACGATCCCTGAAAACAGGCTCACGAATTGCTCCAATTATCAGGCCATTTCGGCCCGAATTTCCTCGCCACAAAGAAAGAGGTCCATCGGTCGGGCTATACTACAGGAGACTACAGGCTCCTGTATGTTGACGGCGCGTCGGCACCCGCCAGGCTGGTGTAGGCCCTAGCAACGTCATCCACGATGTATGGGTCACCAAATTAGGACAAAATGAGAAATGCTAATCTGAAACATTGGCTGTCATCAAGGCAGCGTGATTGAAAACGTTTTAGCGAAGATTTGTGTTGCTGGCGGTGATTCAACCTCCCCTTCCTCCTTCTCTACCCCCTTCAATGAGGATAAATTGTTTCGACTATTCGACGCTAGCCATGAGAGGTAATTAGTATTCATAAGAGGATATACCATTGCGGCCTGCACGTGAGCTGGCATGCATTTTTGTTCATTGCTGTTAACATTATATCCTAGTCACAGAAGAAAAAAAAACATTCGGAAGAGGGAAAATAGGATTTGTTTTGCCCCTCGAGACATCGTGAAGCAGACGTATCCATCTTTTTTCAAGTCCTTCCACCTACTTTTACAAAGGAAACCTAATTACAAAATAAGATTGGTCGTGTAAATACAATAATATCACGTGCCGTGATCAGGTAACTGGATCATTCATATAGCATATAACAAAATGTTGAATCCAATAAAATAAATGTTTCTTATGAAGTGACTTGTTTTATACACTAGGGGAAGCTATGACTTGACATATTCATTCTAAGATGTTGTCATATTTTGTTTTGTTAAAAAGACCTATGAGTCAAATTTATGCTTAGATTATAGACGCGTACCGTTATTAGTGTGATTTCTTGCAAGTGAAATCACATAAAATGACACAAATCCTTTGTAAACTAACATGATTGGAAACATCAAAACCCACATTTCATGAGTTAGTACAGCATGATCAAGATCTTGTTGCACTAAACTGTTAAGCATGATGTTTGGATATCCCATTTAGCTGACCCTTACGATGAATTTATTTTCAAAATCTATTCAAAGTCTCCCATGAACTCAATCGACGTCATCGTACTTTCGGCCATCTTCACTAACAAGTATGTTACAAGATGCCCGGATGTGGCTAGCATGTGACCTTTCATTTTTAGTGCGCTAACTTCAAGGAGTCGTGCGGCCTATGCTTAATTACAACTTGCTTGTGCTTCGTAATTGGATTAATTGAATCTCTGACGATGTGAACCTTTGCGTATTGGGCAACTGCAATGCGGTTTAGACCTATTTGGGGGCAATATTCGCGAGGGGAGTGGGCCTGTAATTACGCACCCTGTTTGAGAAGACTCGAACCGCCGTGAATGTTACGTCCATTTATGCTTAGCCACAGTGAGTTCCTGTCATTATCATACACGAAGAGGATCAAAGATACTGGAAATTAAATGGGGAGGAGAGAGTAAAAGCGGTCGGTGACAAAGTGGAACTTCTTACGTCCACTTTGTGCCTTTGAAGATACCGTCCTGCCCCAAAAATCGGATGTGCTAAAGTGCAGGTATAGTCTTGGGTGTGTCAGTTGCACTTTTGGGGGAATGCCGTATCTTTTTAAGAACAGTCGACACTAATAAGACACTTCCAGTAAGTCAAAAATTATTGCTCCAACATGCATAATACTGAGTACAGTGTGCACTTTTTCGTGAATAGTATCTTAATGATTATAACAGAACGGAGTATATATCCTGATATACCTTCATGTAAGTTAGTTACTCGATACAATTAATACTGTCTTGGTCTTGGGAAATGTTATCATTTTGAGCAAAGATGTTTTGCAAACCTGAAGTTGATTCTGCTAAGAGCCTAATTGGTACTAAGTAATATACTTCACGACAGAGTTATCGCCATTCTAGCTATTAGCAGACAAATCATTTATTTGGTAAAATCTCAGAACACGAAAGACTTTCGAGTACCATTAGCCTTGTCCATTACTTATTGAAATGTGTGAACATTATAAAGATATATTACGTAATTTGAACATGATTTACATTGGATATACAATAGGGTGTTGAAATTGCCATGGAGTTTATTTCTCGAAAGCGTTTGCGATCGTGTTTCAGAGTCGTGAATACATTGCTAAAAGTTCTTCCCAGACTTTCCTGCACCGCCAAATATCCGATTCTATTCTTGTGCTTTGAATTTCATAATTTCTTTCCCAATAATGGACCTGTTGCATTTTTGTAGATCTAATATGTCATTGCTCACTGGAGCTTTGGATTCGCAAGCTTCATCTGGACGAAGTAGTTTAATGGAAAGTAGGAACACAACGTAGAACATAATGCCATGCAGCCACTAGTGTGTTGGCCTTTGAAAATGGCTTAGGTTTTAATGCTGGTGAGTTCAAACATGAATGTACTGTCCTTTCATGGAATTACAGGCCTATAGCTCCTCTGCAGTGCCAGGGCCTTTTTCATTTTCAGGGATATGGTGTAAATTAGATGTGTGGGAGTTTCTAAAAATAGCTGCACTTTTCCATAAAGTTCAACCAGCATTTTCCACCGCAATTTTTTGTCTTCAATATTTACATTTTGCCGCCATGACGACACCATAATACACAACACCACAACATGAACTAGCCGGGTAAGTTTCGAGCGCCCAGCTTGATCGCATCGTTCCGCTAATTTCAGTCTCTTGTTTGAATCGCCATGGAAAACGGAAGCAGCAAATTGGGTGAAGATTAACCGAACAAAAAACTGCGCCTGGAGTGAATTTTTGATTACAATAGCTTGGGCCCAGCCGGGTAAGCGCTTAGAGTTAGCTTCACCACGGCGATCGTTTGGTGTCTATTAAGTGAACCTATTTCGCAGCCTATTCGTCCCCCTTTATCTCTCATCTTGCCGCTTGACGCCTGACAAAAAAGAGCTTTGGTGGGACTAAGGTTGAGGTTGTAATACTGCGCACGCGAGATCTTTACCTGATTAAGGGTTATTAAGGGGAAAAGTTGGTGCGGGAGTCAATGCACTTATGTCAACCGCCGTTGTGGTATCAATACATATGGCGTGTGTCATGCATGCATGTTAAATGCACAGACACGCAAAGGTAGGTGTACACGGTTACATTGTGACCAAAACGACCACCGAACACTGCACCATGCCAATATCAATATACGGGATATTACATCCGGGTATTTTGCATAAATCGATATATGGCATTCATACAGAAAGTTGGATCTAAATATCAGCAACAGTGACTCATGATAAAACGTGAATTAGGTTCAGAAATACTGTCAGTTGGTCATCGGAAGCTCGCTTTTCAAGGATCTAATGGCATCTTTTCCTTTTAGAAAAATAAATGACATAATGGTGATAAAAGGCCTTTATTTCTTGCATTTTAAATCTTTCGGTCACTACATTTCTATTGACAACTTCAATTTTCATCATTTAGAGATAAATAGCATTGTTGAGATCAATCAATCAATCAATCAATCACCTAATTGATCAACCAGTCAACATAAATACATTGTTATCTGGGTTACAGATTTAAAAAAATATTTTAAAAAAGAGAAAAAATCTGATTACCACAGGACGACTTTCGGAGGGGAGGTATCCGGAATCTAGGCTTCGCACGATCTTTGTTAGATAGTAACTTGTTGGATTTGTATGATATCTGTATGTGGTAATGATCATACGGTGGTAATGATGATACTACTGTGCTAATGTGGTAATGTCTAGAATGCTCAACTGGGGGAGTTAACTGTAACTTACAGGAATATCATTCTCTCTTGCCTATACCACAATTAAATACACGGGAATGCCCCCTTCTATCTCTTTCTCTCTCTCTCTCTCTCTCTCTTTCTTTCTCTCACCCCTTTCTCTCTCTCTCTCTCTCTCCCACACCTCTCCCCTCTCCCCTCCCCTCCCCCTCTCCCTTTTCCCCTTTCTTTATTCTCTTTGTTTCACATTTTATTATCTCCATTTTTGAAAATTTTAATCATCTCTTAACACGCACTTCAATCACTTTGCATCTAAAACTTTACTCTAATACTATACACCTTTTTTATTTTTCCGTTCAACACAAGGAGAGATGAAGAAGCCACTGGTGTTAACAAGGTTCACTGCAGTATAGCACAGATATAAGCAACCTTATTTTTCTGTCCACTTTTCGGCTATAAAAAAGACATACCCAAGAAAGAATGAAAGAGAAGCCACCTCCATTCTTGGAGGTGGCTTCTCTTTCATTCTTTCTTGAAAAAGAGAGAAAGACAGAGAGAGAGAGAGAGAGAGGGATAGAAAGGAGTTGTTGTGTGCCTGTGTCAACACAAGATTATGCGAGTTTGTCCCGGGGAGTTGAGGCGGTCGTTTCTCCTACCGCTCGGCCGTGTAAAGTGTCGAGAAGCTCGCCTGCGGGCTGCTGCTCAGTTCACCAGTCTACCATTGGAGTAGAGACTCTCCTATGTGAGACATGGTGACAATCTTTTCCCTCAGCTCAATCGCTGATTGGCCAATCGTCGCTCTTGTGATGTCATCGTCGTGACTCATTTACATAACAAAACATCACCTGGGCGTCATTACGACAGGTTGGACATGGCCCGTTTTTTCTTCTTCGTGTCTTCTTGTGTGACATGGGGCAAATGCTCTGCGGAAACACCTAAAACCACCTCCATGGACGTCTCATAACCCTGTCAAATTATGGGGTCATCCATACAAAATTCATCTTTTAACTTCTACATTCTTCGCAAACAAAACGCCAATCGCAGAAAGCCTTTGGCTTGATTTGTTTACAGTTGATACTTCCATGTAACATATTATTAACTCTAACCACAAGCTTCTTTTAAATACATGTAAATATTTCTAATTAAAGACTAAATGGCATTTCCGTATTCCAATATGCTAAAGACGTGCTTGTCAATGCTTAAGGATGAAAACTACCAAGCTGTGTCAGTTCTGGTACCGTTCTCCATACCTCGAGTCGAACGTCACAAAATAGCCATGAAGGACGTTGATGTAAATTGGGAGACGTATATTAATCCTCTGACTTCTCACCAAGATCTGTCAGCGCTGGCTGTATTAAGCGATGACATACAACTCCTGCACCTAGATTCGGATCCCCTCGATGGGCAAGAGCCTTGTTTGGAAAGACAACAAACTTACTCTCATCCTTCTGTTTATTGCGTTCTATCCCCCATACAGGTAGATCCCAGCCATCGGAGTACAGTGGTCAAAGACCGTGAAATTAAACCAAAAGCCATCCGGAACATTAAACAAACATCAAACTGTAACCATAAGAAATAACAAAGAAAGATAGAGGAGAGTCGTAGTTTGTATCAATTTTATGACGAAAGTAACAAGGCCGTGCTGAGGACAGCATTCGTAATTCGAACCTTGCACTTTCCTTTGGCTGTCTATGGACAACCAAGGCAGGTTTCCTCATCTCACTACGGCGTGTGTCGAACATCCTCATCTCGAATTTATACACTTTGTGTTTTTCACAAAATGCAATATATGTAAATGATATGACTTTAGATGTGGGATTTTGTCTATCAAATGGTTGTCCCACTAACCACGTGGTATCGACAGATATCACGTAATTCGCTGTCCATGTGCGTTTTAGAAACACATGTATTTTTTCTGGAGAGACACCTTATATACCTATAAAGAGATTGTATGGATAGAGAGCTTGTAAAATATCCGTAAAGACACTCCATCTTATGTGACAAAGCTCTAGAAAAGAGAATATGATTTGTTAAGTGAATAGGCGATGGATTTCTTTGAGCAAAACTGGCTCGTCAGAGAGAATATACATATACATACTCATACAAAATATACATACACGAGCTATATGATGAAGGGAAATGGAGCTTGAAGAGGGGATTCTGTAAGTCATGCAGGCAAAAATTACTTCCAGTCCTTTATTAGATTAGGAATATCGGTCAAGTCTTCTCTATAGGTGATAAGCCCATAACATTAATGACTTATTCACCGAAACAGATTATGAAGAAATACTTTCAATGAAGAGTAATTATTCATATTAGTAAACCATGCATTGGAATCTTAAATTGGACTTCGATCTGAGGTTCAAAACCTAGAATCTCCATCAAACGTATACTCTTTAAACTTTAAGCAGTAAAGCCAAATCCATTTATTAGAGCCACGAAAGCAATGTGCTGCTGGTGGGCATTGCATTTTGTTTTTCCAAAACATTATGTCGCGAACTAAAACGAACTAAACGAAAATGTGGCGCCTGGTTCTTAAACCCTATATCCTACGTCGGATGGCACTACAAGAACGTCTATCCTCGCGAACCCCTCTGGCTCCAGCAATATCATATTGCGATTGTGTTTTTGACGGTATTGACTTTCGCGAAATATCGTGTGAGGGTCGCCTGTCAGTTCGCAGATTCCTCGGATACGTGTGTGACCCAAGGGCGAGGGAATGATGGATGAAAATATGGACGCGAATCAGCTAAAAGTGTATCAATCATTTTGTAGCCCCGGAGAAATAAAATGGCGGAAACTCGGTGGGTCTTTGATTCTGGCGCAGGTTGTGTTACTGCTCCGATTAACTGAAAGTGGTACAAATCTTCAAGTATTTAAGTAACCATGGTTGCAAGTGTGACCATTGAATTATTTTCCAGACAATTTACAATCAGAATTGATTTATAAGAAGAGGCACTTTCAATTTCAAAACGTTAAACACCAGTCCTGACTGAACTTCGTCAGTAATTTTTTGGCGAATGAATTTTCCACATGCTATAAAATCGGCCGTGAACATACTGTAAAATCCCAATAACTTAGTTATATAAGTTTTATCATTTTTTCAGTACGTTTTCGTGCAAACCAAGCCCTCATACAAAGCACGAGGAATAGCCATGAAGAAAGATGGGTGTCGGCTGTCAATAATTATGTAAAAATGATGAAAAGTGAGCAGATTTGGCGGTATTTGATGCAGACATGAGATAATCTTCGAGAGATTCGACATGAGTTTTCTTTGAACCTGGATGGGAATTCGAGACTTATCTCTATAATCAACGGATCTATGTCACTCTGTTACCTAATATTTTCTACCCCAATTCTACCTCAATTCATTATCTTACCACTCTGTCTCTCACTCACTCTCTCTCTCTTTCTCTCTCTCTCTCACTCTCTTTCTCTCTCTCTCACTCGTATGTTCTGGATCCCTGTAGAAGTAGTTACTCCCAAGCTTAATATCACCATTTCACCATTCCGGAAATTTAGGTTACAGTCTTGTTCTTTTCTATTTAGAAACCTATTTTAGTCTAACACATACTCACACTCACACACCCTCTGTCTCTCTCTGTTTCTCTCTCTGTCTCTCTCTGTCTTTGTCTCTCTATCCCCCCGCTCTCTCTCTCTCTCTCTCTCTCTCTCCCTGTCTCTCTCTCTTATCATAATCATCATGGTAAAACTTAACACACTGAAATATTTTACAAAATGGACTGTAACACCCACCCATCCCCTATTTAGGGGCGTATGGAATCTTTGGAAAAAATAATCCTTAGTTATCACAGGGCAGTTCTAATGGGAGAATGTACGTGTGACTCGGGTCTTAGGCAGATAATACCGTATACTTGACATCTTTTCACTCCATTGCACAGGTAATAACTTCTCCAGGATTAGGACGCCATTGATTGCATGCAGTGGTATATTGTCAGACAGAGTGTGATAGAAACAGAGAAAATAGGTTTTAAATATACCCGTGGGTGGATCAAGGCTTATGCATACAAAATGGGGCACAATCCCCCAAGCCTACACAATGAAAATGGGAATTTTTAAAAATGTGTATTACTTTAGGTATGCAAATTTGGTTTTCAAAATGGTGAGGCACGGGTGGGACGTGCCCTCTTAAATGCGACACTGAATATACCCCTAGCTGAGCTATAATTCTGGACTTTGAATTATTGCTGATCAGTAGGCGAGTATAGTATAATATATCCCAAAAGAAATCTAAACGGGCATTATAAACATTAATTCCCTCTTCTTATGTCGCCATTTTGAGCTCACCCAGAGATGATTAAGACCTTTAAAAGTACATTCTTCTTCTATTTCAATGGAGAATACAGAGTATTGTTTAAGGGAGGGAAGAAAAACGAAGAATTGCTGTCAGGCAACTCACCATGCGAGCTAAGACACCCCAGTCATACCAGGGCGAAAAAACAGACGTCTGTCTGTGCTGAGCACGGCTGGGTAGCGGGGCCGCTGCTCAAGCGTATCACTCGGTCGCACTTCGCTGGGCCAGGGCCGGCGGTGCAGCCGTCCAGTGTTCCGCTCGGTAGAACATACCCTGCGGGGTGCATATGCTCACGTGTGCTAAACGCTTCTCGCTTTCATTGAACGTCAAGTGAGAAAGCTTTCTAAGAATACACCTGTCATTTCAGACTGGTTTATAATCTTTTACCTTTTCTTCATGATTTCTTTTATTCTGTAGGTAAGAAGCGGATAGCAAAAGACCTTAGAAATTACTGAAGCTTTTTGGGTGCTCATTGTGAAAATAACGAAGGTATACAAAATCATATTGGACCAATTAAATTGCAACTTATTTTCCTAATTTTCATATTTTTCGACGCTTTGTGATTGTCAGTATTCGGGACTTTATCGCACTTATAAATAGATGGAAAATAAAGATTTCGGGTAAAGCAAATAACACCAGTGGCGTCAAACACACAAACCAACGACTTGCTTTAGATCAAAATATTGTTTTTCCTAATACGACGCCCATGGTTTAAGATATTGAACATAATAATATTATTATTTGATCCGAAATGGTCCATGGCAGATATCACATCCTATAAGAATGAATTGGAAACATTTTAACGTAACGATGCATATTCATTGCCATTGTAGTATCTAATGAAACTGAGATTAACTGAAAATGAATTTACTCGATTTTCATTTTATTTATTTCTTTGTTAAACAGGTTTTTATTTTTAAGGGTATACGTGTGCATGTGTTTAGCTTTCTTGTTTGCCAAATGGCAGGTATTGTATAATGGTGAGTTAATATTTTATAAAAGTGAAGCGAAGGAAAATTTATGTTAATATTGGACTCTTCTTCTGTAGTTGATTTGCCTTCAATGTGATTAAATCAAAGCTGTAGGTCCTCTATGTGATTAAGATTAATGAATTTTCACGTAAAGTAAACTTAAAAATTAATTCGCTGTCTTTCTGCAAGTTAATTAAGAGATGGTGAAAATTCTCAATAAGTTCATATCTTCCGAAGAAGTATAAAAGTCCATGAAGTTTGATAACTCTTATGTTTACTCTTGCAGATATATCTTTACTTTTAGGAGCTAGAGGGAGACTTGTAGACATTCAAATACAAATTAAGACAGATGTAGATAGATAAAGATTAGACGCTAAGACTTATCTTTTTAAGATTGCAAGATATGATCGTCTGCTAACATTTTATTTGGCGTCTCGTTCTCTATTCTCCACATTTTATCATCATTTCCGTGCGCCTGCATAATGACTTTAATTTGAGTATAACATAGAAATGGCACATTGTTCTTTGTATATGTAGATATTCTTTCGAATTAATTTTAATTGAATGGTAAATCTTTGAACAAGCGATAATAATCTCTCTCTCGCATTTACGGCCACTTTGTATCTCTGCCTTTGTTTCCCGCCAACAAAAATGTTTATCTTTCTTTCCAGACGTATATGCACACGGGCCATCCATGCAAGCCGGTCTCCTCTTATTTGTCGACCCGCGACAATAGCAATATGCCACAGCCGAGTGCTAGATAAACTTTAATCACGGCGGTTTTGTTTTTCCATCAATAGCCCACTGGACTTTAGACTGAGGGGGAGCCTGTATATAACACGTGGAGGTTTGCTTTTCGAGGGACTCGCTTGGGCGTTTTATACGCCTTGTTACATTGCTGTGGAGAGGGGATGCAAACACGGATGTAAGACAATCAATCTTTGGAAATCAGTCGCTGCACTACATGGCAAGCAACAAGATAATACCCCAGTCACACCAGACCGTCAACAGACCAACAACCTACCAAAAACATATTGCATTACTTCTATATACTGGTCAAAATTTTGGCAATTATTGGGCGGTTTGTAGTCGGTCTGGGTGTGGCAGGGTTGTTAAGCCCATCCTAGAATCAGACTTATCTTTAAAGTGATACGGTGTCGCTAAAATTGACGATTTATTTCAATAAGAGTTATTCTTGACATGGGTTTATATTTTGTATAGTACTCAGTAATAATGAAAAACGAGGATCTTATAATTTGAAAGTCAAATACGGTCTCTTTCTTTGGCTTTTTTTTTACTAGGAAGGCTACCGTATGATTAAGAAAACACAAAATATGAAGAAATTTTTTTGTCATCTATATCTGTATAGACTCTAGTTGAGGATGAATATTTATTTCTCGCTGATGTAAGATAAGAATGATACGGATCGGGTTTGGATTAATATCTGAGCCGTTTCCCGCCTTGCTGGAAAGCCGTAGTGTTGAAGTCCTTTGTAAACACCACACATTTAGGTTAATGATGGGACTAAGGAAGATCTTTCTCTCTCTCTCTCTCTCTCTCTCTTTCTTTCTTTCTTTCACTCCTTTTGTCTCTGCCGCTCTATCATCCCTTCTCTCTTCCATCCTTCTCTTTCACTTTATTCACTGTTATGTTCCCCATAATATTCAGGTATCTGATACTAGTATGCATTTCTCTCTCCCTGATATTGCTATTATGCTCGAGTCCATTTTTCTCTTTACCTCTTTTTTTGATGTTGGAATATTTCTACAACTTTCTTTCTACCCGTGATTTTTCATTAATATTCATTTTGTCCATCTCCACTCTTTCTCTTCTATCATCATTAATTACCCACACTCGATCCCCTTTCTATCATAATCTCTAGCCCATCTTTCTTTCTGTCTTCCTTCCTTTCTTTTTTTTCTCTCTCTCTCTCCCTCTCTCCTTACTTCTTCCCCTATCTTCCTCTTTCTCTCCTTCTCTCTACCTCTCTTTTTCTTCCACTCTCCCTATACCGGTACCTTTAGATAGATATTAGATATCCTGCCTCTCTTTCCACCTTGTTTCTCCTCTATCATTCCATCTCTCCATCTCCCCAACTCCCCTCCCCCTCCATCTCTCTCTCTCTCTTTCTCTCTGAGTCTCTTTACCTCTCTTTAACACTCTCCATCAGGTGTGAAATTCAGAATTGTCACGATCAGTCACCCCGTCACAAGGTTCTGACTTATCATCATATCTGGACCCCGGGTGATAAATGCCAGAATCAATACGAGGGTCCTTCAATGTTACGCTGCCTCGGCTTATTACAAATCGCCGTCGTCGGCTTGAGAGGGTTCCAAGTCACTTTATTAGAAAAATCCCTTCTTCCCTCTCTTTTCTGTCTCACCTACGTGTATCTTACTCTCTCTCTATCTATCTATCTATCTCTTTCTCTCTCTCTCTCCCTCTCTCTGTCTCTCTCTCTGTCTCTTTCTCTGTCTGTCTGTCTCCATCTATCTTGTATCTCCCCCTCAGTCAACATTATATCGCTGATCTGCCCACCTTATATCTTTCTCCTCATCCTTCCTTTCTCACTCTCCCCCTCTC
Source organism: Heliocidaris erythrogramma (assembly GCA_025617745.1). Taxonomy (NCBI): domain Eukaryota; kingdom Metazoa; phylum Echinodermata; class Echinoidea; order Camarodonta; family Echinometridae; genus Heliocidaris; species Heliocidaris erythrogramma. The sequence goes on from CM046869.1 coordinate 17,757,012, forward strand.
CAATGAAGTTTATCAAATACCATTCTTCCATTCCCAGAATTCCGTTTGCCAATACTTCGATTTCTATCTTATCCCACCTTCAGATTTTTTTTAAATCTCCTTTTTATATCAAATATTTTCGTTTGATTTCTCTTTCACTGTTCCCTTTTGTCAGTGTTTGCATTTCATGTCACATAAAATAATATTTTATACTGAGTATGTGTCACATTCAGTATCTCTACTGGTTTACATCATGCTTATTATTCAGTGTAGGTTGGTAAATCTTTGATATGTCATGCTTTCTTTGATAAATGAATAAAAACCATCTCACCACCACATACATAAACCAATCCAATATCATCGTTGCTATAGCAATATACTATGTACAATACTTTGAACAGTGTAAAACACTTCTGAAAATATTTTCAGGAACAGTATATGGATGTATTTTCGTTGGTAGTTTTTCATCTGATCTGAAATTATTGCGTCTTTCGATCTAACTTTTGGCACATCCAATAAAAAATATCCCTTTTTGTTCTCCTTTTCACAAGGATTTATCCATGCTGGTCGGAGCGCAAGCGGTGTGAGCGCGGGAGAGGCAATATCCGGCGTAGCTTGAGCACGGCTTTCCGTTTTGTGTATATTGCGAGGACGGCTGAATTAAAGTTGGCTTGATGAAGCTACATCGGCTCATCATCCCCCCCCCCCCCCTCCTCCCTCTCTCTCTCTCTCTCTCTCTCTCTCTCGCTCATGTTCGCTCTCCCACTCACCTCTCAATCTCTCCCCACCATTTGCAATCTATGTAACTCATTTATTTCTGGCGCTTTCTGTGTTTCTATGCGTGCCTCTGTCTCTAATATCTCTCCACTTTCTTTCTCTCTTCTCTTTCTCTACCCCCCCCCCCCTCTCTCTCTCTCTCTCTCCCTCTATCATGTATCTCCCCCTCTATGTTCCCTTCTCTCTTTCTCTGTGTCTTAATCTACCTATCTGTCATTCAATTTTTGTAATTTTTCATCCTCGGGATTCATTAACTCCGAGGCTGGTGCATGACGATGTATACTACGCACATTATGTTCAGTTTATTTGATGTTGATGACTTTAAAGGGAAATCCAACCTTAATAGCAAGTTGCTTTGAAAGAAAGAGGAAAAATCAGAGAAGCAGATTGGTTAAAGTTTGAACGAAATCGGACAAGCAATAAGAAAGTTATAAATTTTTGAAAGTTGTAATCACTATATACATATGGGAATTTTAAATTGGCCGAATAGGTAATGTCACTGTGATGTAGCTGTGGACAACTCCCCCATTCGCTCCAACACACAAAATGACTAAAATGTCATTTTTTATCAAAATGTATTACTCAGTAGGATCTTTTTCTTTCATGAAGACCTATAACAATATGCTATCTCCAATATGTTTTTGAGTACTGCCCCGAGGGTAAAAGCGCCTCGAAGAAAAACAACAAACAATCATGACAAACGGGAGAGTTGTCCACAAATATGTCACAATCGACTCACCAAATTGCCAGTTTGAGATTCGTATAGATGTAGTGATCTCATTTTTCAAACACCCGTAACTTTCTTAGTCCTTGTCTGATTTCTTTCAAACTTGCACAGCCCTGTTTTTCTTATTTTTCTGCCTTCACACAAATCATCTTATTACCAAGGTTGGATTGCCCTTTAAGGATCTAACAAACTCATAAAACACACAATTTGAAAAATAAAAAAATCTTGAATAAAAGCGTTAAAACACCTAAAGAGGACAGCTTCATGACGTATAACATGTTTTGACTCCGAGCAGAACAAAAGCTTGCCTGTTCTATTATCATGCAGGTTTCAAAAATACCAGCGTTTCTATTATGAAATAGCCCCATTCCAAATTTCATCATGACCTTTTAGAATATGAATATCACTTTGTTAAAATGAGACAAGAATTTAGATCAACTATTTGTCTTGATTTTCGTCGTTTGTGTAATGTTAATAGACGCTTCTGACTGATCCATGATACGTGCGCGTTTGATCCTCAACTTTTGTCTTGTGTTCAAACCACGGCTTTTTATTTTAAAAATACGGCCTTCTCGATGGATAACAAGGGTTATAATGTAGGCAGGCAATTTCAGCTCATCTTACATTTCCCCCAATATCTATCGCTTTTCGATGTGAAAGAGATAAATGGAGGTGGAACAAAACTGCAACACGTATTTTTCGAGCTGTATTTACGGAGCGGATGCGCAGCGACATCGCATGCACGGGTTTTTAAGAATTGCGATTAAGATGAGGAAAATGCTAGTAGGCCTATTTACCCCGAAAGAGAAAACACGTTTCTTAGAAACACGCTCTTTTCTATTTGTTTCCTGAACCTTTAAATGTGAATGAATTCAAAGAAACAAAAAGATCAGGAATCCGCAAAATATTCTTTATTTTCAGTCGACTCCTCGTACACGAATCCTTTTTATATTGTGCCCATCACGAATTATACGCTATTTTCGATGCGCGGAGTATTGAAATCATTGCGGGCTTATCTTATAGGGCGGAAGGTCAAATAATTCGAGCGATGCGTGCTGATATTAAGTAAGAAGATTTGAAACTTGTCCAATTTGATTTTATTCAAGGAGGAGACGCTTAATTGCAAAGTTGTACAATGATGGACTTGTTTGTAAATATTGCAAAATTTAGTATTTGTTGTGATCCAACTCAAACAAAATAACTCAACACCATAGTTACTGAGAAATTTAAACAAAATTTTAGTAGAGAGAATACATTCGTGATTGAGATAACATTCTAAAATCAAATAACAACCAACCATTGATTGAACTTGTATGAGCATTCTGGCACGGTATTGAATATTTCCCATTTTTGTTCAGTTCCTTTTTGATATACAGTTTTTTTTTGTTTTGCTTTTGATCGTTTATCAATCCGTGCATACGGAAAATATCAGAAAACGCTCATGTGATTAATGGTGAGCAAGATTTCCGCCTTAGTTCCTCTTGAATATCAATGGTCCGAATCGCAAGTGGCCTCATATCTTAACCATTGTCAGCATTGATTTACTGTCTTTGCTGTTCCGCAACGGAGATACGGCCTCTTGGTCAGTGAAACCCCACTTATCCGGGTCCTCCACGAGACCTCATGTCACTCGAGCCAGCCCGGCCCGGGCGCGCCGGGGCTGAGGCGTCCTGCACTTCAAGTACCCAAGCTGTTTTACTTCTCTCCGCTTCTCAAGCATCCCCTCAGAGTCGCATACGTGAGGACCTTATGAATAAGATTAATGGGTCGCCGAATATTCCAGGCAAGATGCGAATAGAAAACTATCGGCGTTGTAATCTTAGACGGCGCATAGTCGTAATCATCACCGGCTTAAGAAACTCAACAGGGCTAATGCCACAATTGCAGACGATATAAACTACGACGTGTAATGCGCGCGGAAATTGATCGATATTTTCCTCCTTGAGATTACGCGGTTTTATACACTACTAGGCGTTTCCAATGATGCTGTGTAGGTATCAACATCATAATCACAATATTTGTAGGTTGTTGTAATTTTGTTCCTACCGACTTAACAATCCTGTAAATATCGCTAATTAAAAGTAGTTTTGTCAAAGTAGGTAGGTAAGCCGTGAAATAAATTTAAAAAAAAATCATTCTACGACGAATAATTCGGATTTGGTTATGTCTTTATTTACTCAACCGGAGAGAAAGAGAGAGAGGGGGGGGGGGGGGGGGGGGGGAGAATTGCGATATTTGCTACCTGTCCCTAACCTCGTCATTTCTTAATAAATAATTATAACCAAAGGGGGGGAATCCCTTTAATCCCAAGATAAGCACCAACGATCTGAAAACTATATCATGCTTCGTTTCGATTTTGTTCAAAAAGAAAACATTCAAGCAATATCTCTCAGACAATAAATTGTTCTCTCATTCCACCGGATAATGTCCCCAACACGCGACATGCATGCGTTTCTGAGGGCCAACGCGTGCAACAGCACACTATCCAGCAAATAGATATGCACGTGGTCCCATCTACTGTATTCCATGTTGGGGCAAAAACTTCATGCCTGCACCTGTGGTGACAGCGCTATATGCATTATGTCTTCAAAGGGTAGTTGTCGTAGTACTAGAACATCGTGTGCTATGATGGAAAAATACACCCTACTCCTTTCAAACTATTTTTAAAAGCTTTGAAAGGTCCAGTGGAACTGGATTTGTGGCAAATATGAATGTTTTCATTACTATGTTGTCTCCTTTTTATGTAAATACATGAAAAGGAACACGACATGGTAAATGCCAAAGCAAAATAATGTAGGAATTTTTAGACAATATTTCAAAGCATATAGGTTGGTACGCCTTATATCATTTCAATAATTGCTGGAGATATTGAAAATTTATTCATCAAAACAATCAATGCAAGTGAATTTTAGATCACATTTTTTAATCATTTTTATCACACTCTTAAAAAAAAAGAATTCACACAGCAGTCAAAAATATACCAAACTTCATATAATTTGCGGCTTCCTAACGTATACCTTTATAGCCTATACTTTCCAATTACAGTATACATGTTCTTTTCGTCCTTTTGCATGATAGATTGCATCATTTCAACCGCATGCCAGACATCAGCAATAATTAAACCTCCCAGTACAGCTCCACTTCATATTAGTCAACACTAACCCACCCAGCCACCAACTCCAGCCATGTATTTTTATTTTTCCCCGCCAACAAATCACCAATACACCCACACGCACACAACCACCCTCGCACGCACGCACGCACGAATCGTTTATCGCATTATTTCGCATCCCTGTCGCCAATTGGGCTTTAACTCGATTTAATCAGATCTACCGAATAATACACCAGCGAAATCAGATCGCCAATAATTCTGCAGCGAGGAATTCCGTGCGCTAAATTAGCCCCGTCACATGAAGGACTAGCTCTCGTCTCTCTCTCTCTCTCTCTCTCTCTCTCTCTGTCTGTCTCCTTATCTCTGAGACTCTTTCACGTGAAGTCTCATTCTCAATTTTCTCTGTTTTACAGCCATCATAGAGAAGACGTTCGTGGGACTGTAGGGTCACCGAGTCGTCTGATAGCTGCAGATTTACTAAGCGGCCACTCACCTTTCTTTCAAGTAGTAGCAGCGGGTTTTCATACTAGAATAGAAGTTCATATAAACCACAAATCAGCATCATTATCACCGTCAACCATCCTTATTTTGAATATTTTAATAATCGTGTTGAAGTCAGTAGATTAGAACTTATTTCGTCTATGCATAGCCAGGAAATCGTAGCAATTATTGTAAATTCAAATTGCTATTTTTTTAAACCGCAGATATCAAAAGAAATATTGATAATGACTGTGTATGGTTCAAAATGAGCAATATGTTACCATCTACCGTAGACAGCACAATTGATCTTTATGATGAAAATGTGATATAAGGTACACTAGAAAAGAAAAAAACATTTCAGTTTACCAGGATGAGTGGGTGCATATATGTGTGTGTGTGTGTGTGTGTGTGTGTGTGAGACGGGAGGGGTATGTGTGTGCGTTTGCGCATGTGTCTGAGTGCAAAATTAGTTGATCCTTTCCACGTATTTTAGAATGTTGAGACTACATTACAATGTATACATGCATATCCTTGTTTGACTGTTACTAGTGCATGTAGTTTTTTTTTCAAAAAGCTTTAATAATATCGTTTACTATTTACTAGTCTAGAGTCTAGACAACCGACTGGTACTGCATTAATATAGATTTTTAGAGTTAATACATGGTCAGCAATTAAGAATGGCTTAACTTTCTTTTAAAAACGCAGTCTTTATTGCTATAAAATGACCATTGAACATTGAGCTACTTCATGGCTTTTTTCTAAGGACAGATCGATGAAGAAAAGTGCAATAACTCGCCGACGAAGGAGTCACTCCCTTTCTCGCATCTCAATTGTTGTTCACCTATGCTTAATATTGTGTGCCCCATTCCCCCTTCGCTGTGTGCATGGACCCAAAGGCCTGTGTGTTCGTTGTGTTTTGCATGCTAATAGACACTCTTTGCCCAGGCCTTCACTTCTTTCAAACCCTGATGGGGTGTGAAACAAGCGCAAATACGCCACGGTCTGCAGTAAACCCCCCTCGTAGATTGTTCTCATTGCCATGTTTTTGAAAGAGAATGTTAAGTTCTGGTAAAGGTGACAAAAATTATAAGCTTTCTCATTATTTTCATTCCATTGTCGAAGCATATCATAATATGAAATGTCATCTAAAACAGATTTCACATGAAATGCCCTTATACGACTATTTTCGATCAAATTTTAGTGCCACATGTGTGTAGTCCCACGTGTGTAGTAATTTTCGCTGTGTGCGATTTTGAGCAAGACTGAATAATCAGTTTAGTAATTTTGATGACTGTTACAACACACAATGAAGAAAATTATTTTTGTATACTACATAAGCAACTTATTCCCAGTATAACATCTACAGAGTTTCATTCACAATTTAAACTAACTTTAATCCTATTAATGCTAGTACTCCAGGTTAGCTCACACCTGATTCATGGGACTAAGCAAGCACAATAAGGTCCATGTATGAATCGCTAGAATTTTACTGGTGTAAACGGATACAAAGGGGAAAAGCAAGGTCCTCTTTTAAACGGTAGTGGAAACGTTCTTATCGATAGTGATACGGTACCTGAGATCGTACCTAGGTGCGACCCCCAAGCGTCCGGGTGAGAAGCAGGGACCCCAGGTTGTTTCAGCCGGACCGCCGGGCGCTGCTTGAAAATCGCCAGTAAGTGTGAATTCTACCGCCTCTAACCCCCATCCTATCCTCTATATTTTTTTCATTCATTTTCAACCACGCCATCGCTCCTACCCGATGCCACTTTTGCTTGGCCTCTTCGGTCTCTTGGGGATTCCAGATTTCGGTTGTCACACTATAATTATATTCCTAACCCGTTTGAACTCTTCATGGAGGCCTCCATCTAACACTGCACATGTAGAGTAAACAAGACGTTCTGATCGGAGTCGAAAATAAAGTTGTAAAATTATTCGGTTTGTCTGAAGAAGCCCTAATTTTGTAAATTATTTTTTTTCATTTTAGTGTGTGATTTCATGTAGATCAGGAATCACCGTTACATGGCCTAACGTTACCACTACTTTGTCCCCTTTTATCTTGCTACTTCCTTAATTTCATAATTCACTTACAAAATTACAATGGACCTGTTTTCTTCCAGCATTTCCAGTGTGTTTCTACCCTCTCCCTCTCCCTTTCTCTTATCTCGTCTCTCTGCTCTATCTCTCCCTCTCCTCCCTATTTGCACCCCACACAAGCTCTAGACAGGCATACAATACGAGATGTTCTCTCATCTCCTGCCCTCAGTTTTTTCCTGCTTATTCTCTCTTGACTTCTCTCTCTCCCTCTCTCCTCTCTCCCCCCTCTCTCTCTCTCTCTCTCTTTCTATTTCTCTCTCTCTCTCTCTCTTTCCTTCTATCTAAGTACCCTATTCCCTACATTATATTCATTTTCACTATATTTTGTTTCCTCTCATTTTCCATGTCTATAACGACAGTGCACGTGTCCTTCTTTATACCTTTCCACATTTTCTTCGGTGAATTTGTTCTTTTAAAAGTCGACATAAAACTTTAACCACTAGGCAAAGATTCGAAATACAACCGGACGAATAAGAAAAACACTTAGGAACTACCTCAGAAAACGTAAAGCACATCTGAACGACTACATAAATACAGGCACGTACTTATATACAATATAAATTCTTTTTAGAAGTTTACAAATTCATTTCTGAGATTATTGTTCCGGTAGTGGCATGCAAATGATTCCCACAGAGGGCATTAATTATAGAAAAGGATTACCAACTGACTCATGAATAAACCAAAGCATTAAGCAATCCAGCCATATTTACCCCACCCTTATAAAAACTCTTTGTTGCGGAGCACTTAAATCTGCTGGAATTACACAGAAGCGTATAGTCGGCTGGTTGTATATAATGCACACGCCTCGTGAATTATTAGAAGCTTTCGGATACACTCAAAGTCGGATTCGGGACTTGCATGATTTAGGGATCAATTAAGAGATGAGTTGGATTAGCATACGATGTGACTAAATAAAGATACTGGAACGGATGCCGCATGACTGATGACACAATAGTATATACCCCTCTTCCATTGCGATTTCAATATCGAACATTCAATAGACGTTCAAATTGGGATAAAGGGCCTGTCACATTTGATATTTTTTTAATGCCAAAGAAAACGATATAAGCAGAGATTGTTCCCAAATTCGTCTCCTGAAGATTATGTGAAAAAGATATATTACTGTTGCGATGCCATCGAACCGAGAGAAAAAATATCGGTTCTGAAGGCTCGTTATAACCTAAGCATAGATCGTTGAAATGGGACCTTCAAAACAGATATATATATATATAAATACCTTTCTCACATGAATTTCTAAAAACGATTTGGCAACGACTTAAATTCATATCACTCGACATCGGTCAAATGGCACTGGCTCTTGCAGTTTAGATACACGTATAAGCCTAAGAGAGATTCAGCTCTTTCGGTATCATGGGTATGTGACATACGGCTACAATAATGCTAACAAAAAGGGTTAAAAAAAATACCCTGGACTTACTTTTCGTAGTCTAGTTTGCAGTATAACTTGCGATCCCTGGCGAAGCATGAGTGGGATAGTCTTATTCTGCAGACGCTGCATTGAAGACATTGTTCGTGCCAGCAGTGATCCATAACTTTCATGAGGTAGCGATCCTCAATGGCGCGCTGACACCCTGCGCACATTTCCTTGGATGGTCTGGTACCGTTGGTAGCTAGGCCTGCTGGGGAGCAGCAAAAAGAAAATGGACCACAAAAATTAAATTTTGATATAAAATTATTGCTGTACAGTATGGTTATACTTCACTACTTGGTTTCATTTAATTTTTCAATACAAACAATCAAGATTAATGACGGTAAATGAATATAAAAAACGGCATTGTCCATACCTGAAATTGAATCAAGACAATTATAACGCAAACTAATTAATACCATGAGACCACCGATCAGTCCGTGCTAAAGGCGTTTTCTTTTAAACTACATCAATTGAAAAAAAACCCCACCGTACTGAATGATGTACATACTACATAATATATGAAACGCACCAACACACACACACACACACACACACAGGTTTACATGGCTTTACTTCCGAGGACAACTATTGTTCCTCTATTGTTACTCGTCCTCGGACAGTCGACGGAATAAGGCATAAATTCATTGTTCGACGTTCGAGGACTATTGTCCGCCTTCCGAGGACCATTGTTGTCATGATTTTTTTTTTGTTCTCTGTCCGAAAATGTCCTCGGACATAATGCTAAACAAACGCACACCCACACAATATATATATATATATATATATTATCATGCAAGGCTCCTTAATAATGACCTGGAATATTATCTCACCTTTGGCAAAACTTTTTATTTTCAATAAATATTCCAACTTCTCGGTCCTCGCATGACTTGGTTAATTTTCCTCTTCTTATTTCAATGTCACTAATCTTCATAAAACATTCAATACTATTATCAACTATTGACATAGTTTATGCAATAAGGGGAAGAAATTGCGATTATGAAAAATCCATTATGGACGCTATAAAAACATCTCTGCGTCTCTGAACTCATAAATGTGTGGCTACTGGATAAAACATCAGTCGAAATGCAATTTTAGAAAAATATGGTGGTGACGAAGAGAAAATAAGTAAAGTAGAAAGAAAGTATATCTTATTGACTGTTCTTCTTTTGGAGGTACAATTTATGAATATTTGCACACTAACAATACATCACAATTTTGAGGGCATGTCCGCGCAACGCAATAATGGCGGTATACTGCAAGTCGCACGCGCAATAATGGGAAATTTTTCCCCACTTTATTAAAGAAATATGAATCTGACTGTGTGAACGACCCATTGGCCGCAAGCTACGATCGACAAGAACAATATTTTCGGATGTCGCGAGTTGGTGCTGGTGTTTTCCCGAGGGGCTAAGATGGCTTGCAATGGTAACAAGATTTTGTTCGATTTTTTTCTTGATTTTTAGGAGCCCCCACCGTCGACGAAGAAAAATAAATTGTCACCTCTAATTGAGAATTGGCTGTATATTGGTCTACAGTAAAAGTAACAGAAAGCGGAATTGGCATTCCATCTCTCTCTCTCTCTCTCTCTCTCTCTCTCTCTCTATCTCTCTTTCCCTCTCTTCCTCTCCTACCTCCGGGTCTGTCCCCATCCTCCCCATCTCTCTCTCTCTCTCTCCCCCTATCTTTATGTCTCCCCGATATGCTTTTAGCAGAACTACTTGTTGATGAACAAAGAAGACAATAAGGAATGGAATTTGTAGGGATAGAGAATGTTTTTGGTTTGAGCTGCCCCTTGCTTTAGTCATGTTAGTCTTTAGAGTTTCTCAACCCAAACATTAGTTTATTGTGCTTACTCGTACTCACTTTCTGACTTTATTCTTTTATCAATAATACCAGTATCATCTTCTTTTTACAATTGTTAACATATCTTTTAAAATCTTTCATATTACTTCCCTTTCTGCCACACCAATTCAGTCAAATACTACAACATTCTTATTCCGTTAGCAAACTAACTTATCATTTCCCACTGTCATCTCTTATCCATGTTGAAGATGGTTATCTGTTTACGAACATCATCTTCTTCTCATCTACTTATCCAATCCAATCAGGGCATTTATATAGCGCCAATATCTAGTTGCCTAATCAAAGGCGTTTATTATTATTTTGTTATGTTCTGTTCCTAATCACTTCTAGATATTATTATCAACTGAACAATAATTCTACTTTTATGACCTGTTTAAAAGTAGATTTATAAGTTCCTGTCCATTCCATTAGGAAAAAATAAACGTCATATTTGAATCTGTCCTGTTTTATCTTCGGATTTTTGCTCTTCCGAATTCGCATCTTACTAACAAGAGCCTGTGTCACATTTTGGTCCATAAATCTTGCCATTTTCAGGAAGAAAAAAAAAGAAGAAATTCTGGTGGGCGTTATGATTCATGAAGGGACTCGGACGAGGGATGAATCTTTAAATTTATTGCTATGATACACCGCGTCACAATAAACGTGGATCATCGAGCCGAGCTTCTTCGCCTCTCTCGCCCGCCTGCGTGCTAGAGCAATTTACATCAGGCCGCGGCATTGGCAACATTCATCTTCATGTAAGAAATACGGTTGCCTTGCTCTAAATTCGACCATCATTGCAATCGAATGGAATTAAATTGGACAAGACCTGAAATCCGAGGAAAGAATTATCTGCCCCGCTCCTCTTCTTCATCGCTCATAAATTAGGACGATCGTTTTCTGCCCCTGCGCCGTACGTACATCACAGTCAGGTTGTATGGTAATAGTGTACATAGTACCGGTGGGTGCGTGTATGCCTTTCATGCAGTACGTTTGAACTTTAATTAAATCCCACTGCTGCCGCTAATAAAACGTTAAGCCGATTTGTCTGCATCAGCGTTAACTAAGAATAAAAGGGAAGGATTCAAAAGTTGGATAAACGTGCATAGTCTTGATATCTATATTTCAGCTGTAAGAATCTTATTTAACTATGTGTAGACCATTAATTATCATGATTATATATACATTCGGGCCTATTTGGGATGAATGTGTATCTATTTCAGCGATGAGAATAGTTTTTAACTATGTGTATACCATTGTTATATACATTTTGGGCCTATGTAGGATAAATGTGCATATTCTTGATATCTATTCAGCCTTAGGAATCGTGTTGAGCCATGACCATGTATTGAGACCATAATGTACTTTTTGGGCCAGTGTTTCGAGTGATTTTTTTTTCCACTGTTTGGATTTTAATATTCAAATATTTTGATTTTCATTTCGCGCTTTAAGCAAACCAATTGTATCTTGTGCGAACGATTCCATTGAGAAGCATTGGAGTTGATAAAACCCACATTCGCTATGAGGCAGTAATGGTTTTGTTGGTAATATCTCTTGAAGATGAACGAAAACAAAACTTGCATTGATAAAAAAAACCTTTCTTCGTTAATAAACATGAAAAAAGATTACATTATTTGAAAGTATAATGCTTATAATGTTCATGCCAGGGTTATCTCAATAAAAGACAAAAAGAATATGATTTTTTTAATAGTATTCAAAGAACATGCTCAAGGTAAAAGCTGTATTCTGTATAGATGGAGTAACAGGAAATGTAACAATTCAGCTGAAATTAATGTAATGCACAATACATGAAATTCCATGCACTCTTAATTTCTAATGGAGAGGCAAAATACCGAGAGCAGCCGAAAAACGGCAGAACAAAGCAACATTGAAAAAATGTCACCGACGATTCCGTCATCGGCTGATCGATGTTTATCAATCGAAGAAGAAGCGTGCTCTTCATTGATCTCGGAAACCCAGAAATACGATTACCGAACCAAGGACATCGTGAAGCGGGTCGTTGCTCGACGCTCGCCCGGCCGAGGCGTATCGCGACAAAAAAAATACAAGCTCCGCGCACACAGGATAAGTATTGTAAGCATGCAGGGACGCACAGTCAGATTCAAGTGTATGATTTTTTTCCTCCTTATTCTCTTAAAGATAAAGTCGACTTCTAATCATGCGATCACATTATGAAAGAAACTGTCTTGAAGCAATTGAGAAAGGTTGATTATTGTCTACATAAGAACTGGTGCACATGGGAGGTTCTGGATTCTTCAAAATGATAAGAAATTGACCCAATTTCACTTTTAAAAGTGCACTGCACATAGGAATATGAGACTGCAAAACACATGTGGCATGAATGTTTTTTTTTCAGAATTTTCAGCGATTTCTCGTCATATTTCGAATATGAGGACATCTGAAGAGAATCCTTTTCAGGGGACATTTTTTCTATGATATTCTTCCAAAATGACATAAAAAGGATGAGAGAGCTCATAAAATATTTTCCCCCTTTTTCCAGAACTCAATTTCCTTTTTAATAGTCCTCGAAGTCTAACACAGCAATATGCGGACCGGCATATTATTTCTTTTTCTTAAGAGGTTGAGGAGTCTATGCGAATTGTGATGTCCGATGTGAAAACGGCATGTGGTTGAACAAAGAGAGCGAGTCCCAGTGACTTCGATCTTGACTCCGAGATGACCGATCAAAAATAGCTTTCGTTCTAGCGTAATTTAAGGACGGATCAATTTTGAAGGTGATGAATTAAAACGATGCGTTGTACGTAAATATAATGAAATGGATAAGGAGATATCAATAGAAATATATAAAGAAACAGAATAAACGAGGAAGAGAAACGAGGAAGAAATAAGAACAAGTTTTTAACATCTGTAACATGAATGTGTTTTGCATTATGTGATGCCGATTATCAGGAAAGAAATTGATGATAGAAATGAGACAGGCAATTACTATTTATGAAATACACATTAATAAGATTAATATCATTAGCAGATGATTGAAATAGTAGTAAAATTAATAATGCAGAAAATTTATACTATAATATCAGATGATGAAAACAGTATTACGGAATGGGATGTATAGAGTAAGGAGGAATTAGTGCAGCTTGATATAATCTCCCATCCATTTTAATCCATTATTTATGAATATATATATATTTATGCACCTATATTTCCTTTCGCGATTTTATTGTCTCTAAAAGTCGCATTTTCATAAAGTGCAAACACAAATCAGGATATGAATGTAAATAAAAGAGAAAAGTTTAAATAACGTGGTAAATGACTTATGTTCATATAGTTATTAACAAATAACTCGAACTACTGAGAAAGTATCATGATGTTGCCAGAACTGTCAGAAAATGTGAATAGTCATGTTCGGCATGCAAATACTGAATGCATGTCCGCTGTGAATTGCGTGTTGTATGACATAAGCTCAAATTTCAGCATTGTATCTCTATGCGAGACATGAATAATTATATACAAATTAATAATTTGCAGCTCGTCATGCCGGTTTGTGCACATGCACAATGGATTTTGACAATATGTTATTGTAATAGAGCCATCTTTCACAGGCCACTTATGAATTACGAGTAATTGAATGAATAGCCACTCGTGTAAATTGATATTCATATGATCGGCAGCCGTCTGGTGTTCTTGTGTATGCTACGTGGAAAAAAATAGCATGACTGGGACTGTCATTTTTCGAGATCTACTCCCTCTCTCTCTCTCTCCCCCTCTCTCTCTCTCTCTCTCTCTCTCTCTATATTCTCTCTCTATTTGCATATATATATCTCTCTATATGTACATATATATATATATCCTGTAGTTCTCTTTTTTTTCTTTTCTTTTTTGCATAACCTGATAATCGTGTTACAAAAATTTTGTTGTCTTTTCTTCTTTTTGTCCTGAAAAAGCCTGCTTTTAAATCATTAAAATTCTTTCTCTTCCCCTCTCTATTTGTCAAATTATAGGAAACACCTCTTTTAATTTCTCTATTATGTAGGCGTTGTATATATTCTGCCTCCTACAATATATCAAACTGCCATTATATCCCTCACTGTTTATGTAAAAAATAAATATATCTCATTCTCTATATTTTTGTCTCCCTTTGAACGCATACCCTGTATACATGTATTTGCATGTATCTCCTCTCTCTCTCTTTCTCCCTCTCTCTCTCCGTCGCACTTCGATGAGCCGTGAATGCTCCACGCGCCAATGCTCTCCCATCTTCGCCGCACACCGGAGTTCAAGACCTCATCCGAAGCGCATCAACCAAATTAGGACGGACACTCCGCACCCGTTCCAATCTTTATTTAATTCTCATTAACGGGTAGCAATCTTTGATCATAAACTTTTGAGACTAGAACCATCTGTGTGGAGGATGTTTTTAGTCCCACTTTGCAGAAAGTAGCAGGAGAAAGAAAGAAAAGACCACTTAACGTTGGATAAGAAAGATGGGAGGGTGGGAGAATAGGCATCAACGATTGAAGATGATGAAAAAACGTCTTGAGTGCTGACAAGATTTACATGGTGACGATGATTGTGAAAATATCTTCCCCTATCTCTCTCTTTCTCTCTCTCTCTCTCTCTCTCTCTCTCTCTCTCTCCTCTCTAACTTTCTTTTGAAATTTGGAGTAATAAAATGTTCATAACTATTAATGTAAGCGCTTTGGTCGGTTACATTGTAACTGGTAAGGCGCTATATAAGAAACAGCTATTATTATTGTCATTATTATCATTGTTCCATTAAAGAGTACCAAGTAACAAAATGATTCTTACCAACTTCATTATATTTTTCGCTACTTCAGACAGTAATGCTAAACAAAAAGTTAAAATGTTGGTAGAATGGTTTCTTCTCTTTCAAACACTAAGCTCACTCATGTAATAAAGAGAATCACTGGATGCCCTAGTTATATTTTAATAATTACAACACTTTCAGATACATTATGTTAATTATTTGGGTTAAAAATATTGTTTAATTAGGATAAAAGCACATCGAAACTTATCCTAAATGCATGTACAAGGAGGCACAAAGTATTTTAGTATCATTTCGATAATATTTTTTGGAGCGTAACCTGTTCTAATTATATTAGGCTACGCAGATCTAGTTCAGGGAAAATGAGCGACCTTTTCATAACACCAAATGACCTTTTAAGCATTACAAAAGGTGACTAAATGGGCACGTTTTCATCAATCGATTTATTCACGAAATCACAAAAACTCTGGGGCATCCTAGCACCCGTAAGGTGTATAAAATGTGTCTGTTCGAAACACCTGTGTGTCTATAGCGATGTGCAAAGTGTTAGGTCATGGGTAACACTGAAGCTATTTCCATAACGATGCATGGTATTGAAAGTGCATGTTAACACCGAATACAAGAGAGTGCACGGGTTGTTATCAAGCATCAACAATGATCAGTATAAAGTGTTTTGTGCTCGGTCCCTCTCTTTTCATGGAGCTCCCATGAAAAGTTACTAGTTTTGGTGGTTATCCAATCATAAAATAGGTGTAGACACCGAGTGAATGAATTATCAAAGATTGTCAAATGAAAAATATATATATAGTTGACTTCAGTGCTTAGCCCTTACACCCTTCATGCAGTTACCAAGAAAAGCAATGTTTTTTTTTAATTATCAAAGCACCTTTTGGCGATAAAATGTTTGGGAAAGCTGTTTTTCTTACCTGCTGCTGACCCATTTTCGCTGGTGGGACTCAGTGCAGTTTCTTCAACTTTCATCGTGGCTCCTGCGTATTCCTCACCAGATTCAAGGAAGCAGCGAATAGAAGTAACACCTGGAAATAATGATGGAAAGGCAAACATCATCTTAATCTCTTTACTACTGAATGCTCTCATTCCCATAGGCTTAACACAGGGACGACCCGGTTCCCGTAAGCAATTGGTTAAGAAAGTTATCTCAGTGTGAAAGTGTACTTTCAGTATATGAAGACTGAAAAATGACCTCTTTTGTCTTAGTGAGTATTACCCAAAGATTAATTAGATCAAATTTGCCTCGTTATGACAGATGAATGACTTTAAAGGAGAATGAAACTCAACATACATTAGCTGATAATCATGTGGAAAATTGTCAGCCTGTTCAAAATATCTTGAAAATACTCTGATTTGATTACTCAGTAAGGAGAACAGTCTCTCTAAAGTTTGCAGATTTCTTGCTATAGATATTATCCCATGGGGGCTGCCATTTTGAAAAAATGTGATGTCATTGGGGTATATGTCCATTTACCTGTACACAATGGATAAGATGTTGCATAATGAATAGCTATTGTACAACTAAAGCCACCCATGCAAAATAGCAGCCATCTTGGTACCCCCATTGTCTCGCACAGGTGATAACTAAGAGCAGTTGTAGGTCTTTGTCACTTCTTTGAAGAATCGACAAACCTTTGTCAGACAAAGCAACTTACAAGTGCATGCCAAATCCTGCTTAACAAAAGAAACAGCTGAACCAAATATCTTGACACAAATAGGTTATATGACAGGATAAAAGTATCTTCATTTGAATGTACATGACTACTAAAATGGTTTATTATGAGAAAATCCAGTGTCATGCATTCCACAGCTGATCATGAGTGTCATGGTAGCTAGTGCATAGGTCAGTGGGTATCTCACAAATAGAACTGCTCTGACATTACTTTGTAAAGAAAATGGCAGCCCCCATGGGATAATGTCAAGCAAGGAAACTGCAACTTTTTGAGACACTGTTCTCCTTCTTAAATAATCAAATAGGAGTAATTTCAAGATATTTGTAATAGGCTGGCAATTATCTACATGATTATAGGCTAATGTTTGTTGCCTTTTATTCCCCTTTAAGCATGGACATAACAGGACCATTACTATTAAAGGAAAATCCACCCATTGTAGCGCTGCAAATTGGTGATACAAAGCCAGAATATGAATACACAAATATGTTTTATATAAATATCACAAGGATTATGGTTTAAAAACCACTATTCACAGGGATTTATTGATTAAAGTCATGGGCAATATTTAGGTTGCTATGATTTCAAAATTAATGTTATGTATCTAAATCAGCATTTTCGAGATGCTGCAAACTGGTAGATCAAAACAAGATTTCAATTCATTTCTCTAAAACTACGATACTTCATCAGATTATTATTATTATAAAGCCATCTATAATGTGTATACCAAACAGTTCTTTGCGTAGTCGGGGATAGTGCGTTATAAATATAAAAGTCACTCCTTTGTCAGATCAGAATATAGTATACATGTACTATGGTTATACGTAGATGTAACTCTATGGAATCGAAGTGCATTATTTCCATGCAAAGTACAGTCCTGTGTCTGATTTTACTCGTGTTTTGATGCTGCTGGTTTCAGTAAGTCCCCTGTTTTCCTCTTTTTTTCCCCCTCAGTCTCCATTCGAGTTTTGTATTGGCGCTTTTGAATGTATGCCGAACGCAGCAGCAGCGCTTGTGAGAAACACCTGCCCCCTCCATCGCCTTCCCCGGAGCTTGAGGCGGGATGCAGGTGCATGAAGGCGGCAAGGCGTAACACCGAGCAGCGGCCCATGCATTGCGCTGCTTTCAATTCTTGTTTCGTTGCCCTTTCTGTTCCTCTCTCTATTCCTCTCTTTCTTTCAATTTCTGTCATCAGCCCTCTCTTTTTTCTCTCTCCCAGAATTACTTCTGTTCTATCCCCTCTCTCTATCTCTCTTTTTTCCCTTCAATCCCTCATTCATTTCCTCTCTGTAATAAAAACATCTCTTTGAATATACAAGGTTCCTCCCTATATTTTGTCTTAACTTCTCCCTCCTCTCTCTTCCCCTCCCTTCTCTCGTCCCCCCCCCCCCCCCTCTCTCTTTCCCCTCTCTCTTATTCTCCCTCTTCCTATCTGTCATCCATTCTTTCTCTTAATATTTCTCTCCTTCTTTCATTGTATATATCTACCAATCTCTCTAAATGTAATTCATCTCTCTATATCTCTCTTTCTCTCTCTCTCCCTCTGTCTCTCTTAGTATCTATCCACCCCCTCCCCTCTCTTTCTCTTTCATGAAACCTATGATTATGCAGTTTTAGCTTTGAACTTCGATATTTCTGTGTCCATCGTTCTGTTTCTGTCTCGTGCTCTTTTTTCTCTTACTTTTCATCACCCATTCTTCTGGCCGCAGACAGTAGCGTCTCTACATCAGTAAAACTATAATTTCATAACCATTATATTTCTTCTCTAATTCTCCATCCCTATGCTCGTCTATCCTCAGTCATGTCTTTCTCTTTATCACAAACCCTTATATTCTTCAATATTTATCCTTCACCTTTAAGTACAAGAATTATAACGTCATAGTCATAATTAAACAATGTAAATTTCAACAAAATACTTCCATCAACAAAAATTAAATCGAAAATTCCACACGCGTTTTTTTCAGGGACCCGTATTTAAAATAAATGACTAGAATTCCTCTCCTTTCATTTATGTGTCTATTCCTTTTAATTAGCACTGTAAAAAATGAGTATACAAGACTATTTGTCCTATCATTTGTACTTAGGCTAATAGGCTTCATGCAATTTTCCAAATAAAGGGAAATTATATAATTCAATGCTCCCTGTCACATATCCACTTTTGATGCAGAGGTTCAACTCCGTTTTATGTTTGGCACCATTTCGGATAACACTTTAGCCTAGCCTCTTTTTGGGTTGGTGGAAATTATGTTGCATTATGTTATCACAAATTATACCACTACTTAATCGAGACTCCATGGCTATTTCATTAACTAATTGGTAGATTTGAAACATGTTTGAGTAAAAAAAAAATGTCTGCGTGTAATGTTATTGCTGAATCATCATTTTCTTTTCATTTGCGTTTATGAACCGCAGCTAAGTGATTACTCCCATATTAAGTGGATTATAAAGGCATATTGTATTATCGTTATCACATTGAAATTGGTGAGCCAAAGAAGCTACGGATTACTTCTCATTGCATCCAGTTGTTGTATGATTACTCAAATTGGAAGTTAGAATGCATCATTGGAGAACACATTAGGGAGGACTGACGCGAAAGAGGGCAATAGAAAGCGTTGTGAGAGTAATTGAGAGAGAGAGAGAGATGTAGAGAACAAAATAATGGGAACAGAATCAAAAGAAGATATATAAAACGAGATACAGAGATGGAAACAAAGGATGATAGCGAGACAAAGACAGGAGAAAGAACGAAAGCTAGATCAAGAAAGAGATAGAGAGGGGGAAGAGGGAGAGAGACAGAGACAGAGACAGACAGACAGACAGACAGAGATAGAGGAAACACCATACAGACAGAAAGGTAGAAAGGGGATGGTGGGATACAATAAGCTTGAATTAATAAATGCCCTTTTGCAGGATATTGGAATGATCAATGAGAGTGGTGAAATTAAAGAAGTGAACAATGATTGGTATAAATTTGGAAAATATATATCAAGCCGAGACCTATATCAAAATCAAATTCGTGCAACTTCGGAGAAGATAAAATTGATTTTTGCAGTGCGGACAAATGAATGTAACACAATATGGCAAAAGCGAAGGTTTGAAACAGCATAAAAGTAGAGAGAATATAATCCAAATTACACTCAAGTGGAACTTCTAGTCTTTTTATGTGACATGGTGATAAAGAGACAGGAAAAATATCCATCTCTGAATATAGCTTTGCCCCTATAACGACAGTTCATTCTGTTCAGGTCCTATACACATACATGACATAAAACATGTGATCATTACAAATGGAACAATCCATACATGAAGTACCTTTCATGTATACATGTCATTGAAATAAAAAACACGGCGAACTGCGTTGGGAAATAGCCATTTATGATGTAGGGTATACCTTGTAAATTGTCACTACCACTTCAATTCCCCATGTATGTATGGCATCCATAATCATATTTGTCATTTCTTGTTTGTTTTTTCCGACTTGGAGACCTTGTTCACTGACGATCACCGATCGATACACATAAAATATCGATCAAAAGTCAAAATCGATCGTCTGTGTATTCAAGGCCACATGACGCTCCTTTCAAACAAAATGGTGGACAAAAAAAATTGTAGCTATATTTTTTTCAACGAGGGTTTTGTGCTGTTGTGTTTGTTTGGTGCAAATTCACAGATGATCGTTTTAGGACTTAAGATGAATTTTCCTTAAGAAAATATTCAATGCGATTCATTTCAATTCAAAGTAAAATATTTCGTCCAGTAAATTCTCACATTTTACAAAATATTCGAATAATTTAATGTATACATAGTAACATAAACATAATCCAAAAGCGTCGTAATACGGGGAAGAAGGCGTAAACTCCTATAGCTAGGGACTTGTGTCGGGTACGCCTGAGTATAGACAAAACAATATTCAACATAATTTATTAATTTTATCTTTATTCCGCGACTGAATTGCACCGTGACGTGATACCTACTCATATTACAAAAAGTGCATGTTTCCCTAATTTAATACATGTGTGCGTTTAACTATGACGTTGAAATTAAATTCTATTGATCTTTATAATTATGAAAAATTCTGTTATAAAATCTTAATGCATTTAACACACGGAGTTTATTCATTCTTAATATAAAAGAAACTAACCATGACATTACTCTTTATTCATTACTAATTTTATTCAGATGGACCAAAGAAATGTATGTATTATCAAAACAAAGGGTGAGCTTGTAGAAACTAACAAAACTATAATAATATTGCTTTTATGTCTTTCTGCAGTTAAAGCAGCCTAACGCTGTACATAGTTCATCCTACGAACGACCGTCACCTTCTAACGTCCGATGGCCCTCCCAATGAAGCTGGAGATGAAATAGCACTAAAATCATTTGTCACATATTTGTATGAATAAATACACGCAAACTTCGTTTTACTGTTCAATGACATTACAGCCTCTTGATGGGCTGAAAATGACATTCATACATTTAGATGTTTTATTAGAAATATGTCATCCAAAGTTTTCAATTCAAAAGGTCCTAACTGAACGCATAAATCGTGAGGTAGCAGGCATCGCGTGCGTTTGCTCATACTGTTTGTTTTCTGCCAACCAAACGCCTTTTTCACACGTCTCCTATTTATTGAGAGGGCCGAAAATGTTTATTCGTAGAAACATGCTGTAAACCAAGTACGACTTAAATAAATAAAGAAGATCATAGTAAATACTTAAAATTTAAGAGGCAATTCAATTGTCCGTATACAAATGCCCTTCTTTCTGGGGCTTGTTTCAACTGTGAATCTTTCGGGGATATCGAGAGGGATATTTAAACAAAGACATGGGTACGTGATGGACAAAACATAGATTGGTCTTACACAATGTAGTTGTTCTATTGTTATCAAAAGAAGAGTGGGTATAATATATAATGCTTCTTCGTTCTTCACTTCAAGCAATAAATGGGTTAAGATATATAAGCCAACTTTGACATTATCGAGTAAGGTAGAATTTTTTTTAAATTACATTTTCACTAAAATAATGTTATTTGATCAAATCATCAGGTTGTTTGTCATTAATGTAATACTGTAAGACATTATTTCAGTGTACGTAATGGGGAATATTTACAGTTCTCAGTATATACATGTAGTTGGAAAGTATCCCACAGATCAGCAAATTCAATGGAAACAAATTGTGTTAGTACAAAACTACAGATATTGTTAATTTATTTTATTAGAGTTTGTGAAATACCCCAGCATCACATAACAGCTCTATACAATAAATTAACAATGTTTGTGTGAATTCATGCATTAGATTATATATTTATTATGTAATATTATGTATTATGTACTAAGGGCACCCTCGCCTCAAGCCTTTACTTTTAGAGGTGTGTCCTTCAACACATGTATGTACCGCATGAATGTATATTTTGTCATATTTTTGTTAAAGATACATGTACATTATTTTGATCATGTATTACTTTGTACACTTCTGTTGAAAAGTTGGAAATAAATGTCTTGAAATTGAATTGAAATAGAGCCGAAATTTATGTTCATTATGGAAATGATATGGAAAAAAAACTTATTCAAACTATCATTTAGAAATCAGGAAAGTCAATGGACTTTTTATATCTCTTTCAAATGATTAAAAAATACATATTACAAAGAGACACAAGTCATGGTCCATAAACATATTTCTGGCGACAAATACATATTCTTGGTAGGTCATGCTCTGTTAATATTCAATACCCTTTCCGTTTGAGGCCTCTTTTATCGTGATGAATGATTTCGTTTGGAGATCGGTAAATGAACTGAGGCATGAATTTATTTCTTTTTTACCAAAACATGAACTATTTACAACAACAACATATGTTGGTAAAGGTATATGCCGACAATATTCTGAACCCCTTTCAGCCCTGAGTATTCACTCTGTAACAATGCTTTGGTCATCCGAAGTAGAATGGTAACATAATTATAAGCATTCCGATGACTACATCTAAACAAAAGAAACAGGGGATAGCAATGAAACGTTTGCGCAAAACGTCCCAAAGTGATCTTCAATTTTTATCCCGTCTATGACATGAGAGAAATTGATGATAGTTAATGAAATATAATATTATAATGCAATAATATTGAGGATAACATTTTTCAATGTGCAAAAAAGGACATTCACCATGCACGTCAGCAAATTGATAAACGTAAGGTAGTTATTTTGAAGGATGGTTCAATATATTCATCTGTATTGTTATGTAACCGGCTTGTCAGTTGGTTTGAATCATAGTAATGTCTTTGATGTAAATGTGGAACAAATAGATTTCAGACTTCAACATTCTTACTGTAGGTAATGCGATTTCTAACGTCGAAAGCTAACGGATATTATTGTTTCGGAGAGAGAGAGAAAAAAAAAGTGTATAATTTAAAACCAATTTGTTATGCATAACGTTTCGTTGAGCATGAGTTTGATTGATAACGTTTGGCAGGCAATTACCGATGCCATAATAACAGAATGCGTTCTACGTCTGCTTAAACGTTCCTTCAAATTGAAAACCATTTTTAAGTAGTTGTGATTAAAACATCGTCATGCATGATGATTTGTTTACAAGGAGGGGTGAGAATAAAGACAAAAACTGATTATAAGATAATTGTCAATGTTAAAACAATTCGTTTTGCCATTTGATAGGTTATGACAAGGTCAAACGCGGCAGTACTACAAGTAATAATCGTGCACCTGGTTTGAATGCATGGGTCGTTAGTGTCTATTAAAACGATTGTGACGTCAAAATGTAGGCATTCGATACCACTTAAATCAACGCTAACCTGCAAACGCTTCATTTTTTATGTTTTTAAAGTTACAAAAAATATGAACAGGTGAAGAAAAAAGTGATCCAAAACTACAACTTGACATGTTCTCTGATCTATCTCTAAATTTAACTAAATGAATCTCTGTCTTCCTCTCCAAAATGATTTGTTAACACCTGAGGTTTTAAAAAGTTGTATGGAAATAGGAAATGGCGATGAAAAAGATTTCAAAATATATATTTTCTCTTATTTTCTTTCTAGTTGAATTAAATGTGTTCCTGCTCAAAACATTTTTTTTTGGGGGGGGGGGGGGGGCAGGCGGTTTGATCTTTTTAGCTATCAAGTTTCTCTCTTACACCAAACCTGCGTTAGAAATGCAATCACATTAATATAAAAGCTTGTAAAGATATCTACAAACACGCAACAAAGCTCAATGGTAGTGCAATACTGATATCAGGAATCGCGTTAATGTAATGTCGTTCTCTATTAAAAAATTTTGAAACATAATAACATATTCAAAAGTAATTAATCATCGACTTCAAGCAATTGAGAAAATAAACTCAAGGGTATACAGAAAAACATCTTACACTGAATACATCTCAAAAAATAACATTAAACTAAATGTTGCTTTGAAATACCATATATTATATTTAAATAACAACAATTAATTCTTTTGTATGGTAGTGTCATCTTTCAAAAATAGCTTTTACATTTCAAGCACTAAATGCAAACAAAAGAGGGGGAAAAGACAAAAATGAGTAACAGAAATTAAGAAAGCCTCAGTAAATACTTTAATGAGCTTTTAAGAAGAGTACCGTCAGAAGGCCAGATGAAAGCTTACCTGAACCAAAATGTGAATTTATTGGTTGTCCACAATCTGGCGCTGGGAGTTAAAGTTCCAGGATAATAAGGATGTCTTTCGTTCCAAGTTATATGGCTACGATGTAAATAATCCGAATGACAGTTTACTATAAGGCGTACATAGTATGTTACTCATCTATCCATATGATGCTCTGAGATGTCCTGTTAGTACCACTAACGCCAATCCCGTTGCGTGTAATTCATCTAGTGCGGTGCGGGTTATTAATGATTCGTGGAGACTAATTAAAAAAGAGAAACCAGGACCACTGGTGTCCAAGGAGGAGAGAGGTGGTGATGTTGATGACGAAGTGGAGGAAATTGGAATGAAGGCGAGATGTGGTGGAGTATTGCACTGAACCCCGTTTGCCCGTCTTGTTGATGCGAGAGCGATCGGAGGATGTTTGGATGAGTTCCTCTTCCCAAGCGCGCTACCGGATGAATGAAGCGAGAGACGGGCTTCGCGTGTCGCTCTGGGGCTAGGCGAGTTGAATTCCCTCGGAAAATGACCGAGAATGGGAAATAAGAGGGAGACGGTTGGTTAGGGGAAGTCCACCCGCCTCACCGGCTCGCGAGCAAGCGAGCGGGGTTGCTTGTTTGTGGAGGACGTCTCCTATTGGCTGTGCTCGGCGGTTATATTGAACAAGACAGCTCTAATCTTCGGGAGCTTCGTGGTCTGATGTATTTGAGAGTATATTACAGACCATTCTCTCCCCCCCCCCTCTCTCTCTCCCCTCTCTCTCTCTTTCTCTTTATCTATGTTTTCACACACACTCCCACTCTCTCTCTCTCTTTCTTATCTCACTCTATCCATCTTTTTCATGTCAGTGCCATTTCCTTTCATTCCCTCTTCACGTTATCCCTGACTCCATTTTAGTAAACATCTTTGTTTTTTCCAACCTACAATTTAAATTCTCTTCTCCTTTCTACAAAAAACAAAAAGATTTATTTTTTTCTCTTATCACTTCCTTTACTTGCTCTTCCCTAAACACTTTCCAGATTTGTCTATAAACAATATTTCAACTATTTGATCTATATTGTACGTTTGCTTGAGACAGAGCTATCTTCATTTGATGAAATCACCACTATGCATTACAAAAGCTGTTTGTGGTGTCTTATCTTACTTATCAGCGCAATCAACATTACCACCTCTACCACTCCACCACCAATTCAACTACCTCCAAACCACAATACTAACAATAATATAACATATTATTACAAATTATTAAAGTCCAATTAATCACCATCAAAAGGAGCACTGTACCATAGCACATCGCCAATATCAATATCATAGGCATGTTAGTCAGTCACTACCAATTATTATAGTCCACGAAATGTACTTTAAAAAGTACCACTTCTACCACTGCTATTAACAATTACCAGCATGTACCTCTTCTATCAAGCATCACTATCACTATCACCACCATCACTACCACTACCACTACCACTACCACAACCATCATCACCATCAACACAACCACGTACGATCACTACCACCATTCATCAATGTCGCCACCATGCACCATCACTATTATAATGCACGATCACCACCATTTACATGATTTACCACCACCAACTACCATTATGGTGGTGGTAATGGTGGTGATGGTGATGGTGACGTTGATATGCACCATGCCCCACCACTATAACACCATGTAACATCAGGACGACCATGCAGGATCACCACCACTATATACCTGTATAACACCAACACCATGCACCATCACTACAACCATGCACCACCATTATCTGCCAGTACTACCATCTTGCACCACCACTAACACCATAACATTAGCATACTACCCATACCCCTGTATAGCGATGACGATGATGATGATGATGGTGGTGGTGCATGGTGGTAGTGGTGGTGGTGATATAATGGAGATGTTAACAATAATTTCGACACGATTCACACGTTGCTGATGATGGAGATACCCATACTGAGAATTACTGATTCACGTCAGAGAAATTGTTGCCCATTATCCAAATTGACTCGTGTTTATTTCTTTAACTTATTTCAATTTGTACCTAATAAACGTGTCGTGTGGTATGTTTTCTTTTCAGCTAACCACCGTATTGGGTGATTTTAGACACTCACAGTATAGATTACTGTGACCGGTTAAACAAAGAGAACGTTTTAATAAAAGGTTTAAGATTTCCTCACCCATATAAAACCCACAACCAACTAAAAATATGAAACGTCCTTATTTTTGTTTTCATCGTCGGCACGATCATATGAACTAAAAAAAGGACAATGTTTTTTTTTTTTCCTTTTTTTTTTGGGGGGGGGGGGGAGGAGGGGGGAGGAGGGGGAGGAGGGGGGGGGGGGGGTTGCCAGTAACTTTAAAATCCAGAGAAACAAAATATCATTCAAAAAGGAAATATCATGGTGCTATTGCTTCCGTACACATTTGAAGTTGTATAGGCTGATAGAGGCCTGTTTTTCTATATTTTCTTTGGCGTTTTTTTTTTTCAGCGCTGCGCGTGCGCTCTTCCGCCTGACTAAACTTTCTGAAAAGGCGGTAAACAATACAGAGAGAGACGGGGAGAGAGAGTGATAGAGAGAAAGGAGAGAGAAGGGGGATGGAGAGAGAAGGGGGATTGCGAGAAGGAGAGAGAAAAGAACGGTGCCAAAACGTTGAAACCTAGTAGAGTGGAAAACGCGTTGGCGCTGAATACGGGGGAAACAAAAGCTAGAAAGTGAGACATACACGGCTGAGTAGAGGCAAAAAGCCGAGTAAAACAAACCCAGAGAAGAATGAAGCAAATAATATATGGTGCTACATCATGTGGGTGTCACCGATAATGTTACCATGGAGACAATGAGATGAAAAAGGTCTTCTGCATCCTATGATATGCCGTAAAATGGTGTTTAATTATAAATCTACATCGATTAAAAAAAACTGGGACACCATTGCTTAAGTTCAGTTAAAGGTTATGTCGTAATTCCTTGTTAATTCTGTTTCCCAAATATATCAATAACAAGTGAAATTTGCTTTCAAGAATAAAATATAAATTATATCCTAATTCAGAAATAATTCAAGGAGCCATTTTTACTTACACAATATGAACAACAGGTCCATTAATTTGATATGATATCGCAGACAAAATTATTTTTCTAATATTTAGGGATGACATTTTTATGTCTTGAGTGATGAGATATTATGATCCAGCCCTTATTACAAAAGCATGGTTCTAAATACGAAATCATTTTTTAAAATCATTATCGTACTAGGGATTCTCGACGACTGTACTTCTTTCAAAGCCAAGGTTGTCAGTATCGAATCCAGGGGCACAAGTAGCATGTGTGCCCCCTCACCCGGTTTAAAAAAACCCTTTTTGTTGTTTTTCTTATACTTTTGACACATACGTGTGCCCCTCCCCGGAAAATAAAAATTTATTGAACCATCCAATACCATTTGTTTCAGTTTTGTAGCAATTAGTCTCTTGGTGTTACATCATGCAAATAATTATATGGTGTGACCATCTAAGCACCTCCGCCGATATTATTGCCATAAGCGCATCATGAAATTGTGTAATGATTAATAAACACCATTCTACATTATTGTAAATTTGTAATTTGTCTTTCCGACATAATTATCTTCTTCAATTAACACTGAAGACGTGGCATCTACATATTCTCGGCAACAACAGCAATTATCATGAATATTTCCTACAATGACGCTCTCATCAATGGTTATGTGAGCTTTAATCCCCTTCAGAGCAGGATATAGGCTGATGTCAAATGCATTACAAATCCTGTGTTTCAAAGACAACCTCTTTTTTGACACGCGCGGTTTCATTTTCTTAAAACACACGGCAAACAGGGACAGCATTTGATACGTAGATTGGATTAAAATTAGCAGCCTCTTGCACAGGCTCAAAGACAAAACACTGGGTAGACAAGCGCGTGCGCCCACTTAACTATTACATGAATTTTCAAAGACGGGAAATCACGGATTACGTCAGTCGCGTGAGGGGACGCACGGAATTTGGACGAAACAAAAACTTAAATCTATCAGTCTACAGAACAAAAACAAAAGTCTGCTTTATACCGAGCTCTTGTTGCTGAGGGGTTTTTTATTTCTTGTTTCATTAAAGATGCACTTGTGATTCTTCATTCAAATCTTAGAAGCTAGGGATTAAGGTTGAATGGATCCCTGAGGTGAGATTGGGTTAGATTTATGAGTATGACAAGCTTTAATTCTGCGTCACAAGGCGTGTTCTGAAGTGGTTTTGTATTTTTTTGATCGCCTTCGCTCGGCATACCATTTTGACACCGCTGAACTACAAAGCAGCAAGAAGAAAAAGGAAAAAATGTGAGAAGGGAATACAACAGCATTAAATAGACTGAATGTTATCTCTACAGAATATTGCATAAGTTTGACTGATGTAATATTTTTTTATATATACATTATCCATAATTAGTTATGTAGACTATTTTCCCAAATATTGTAAGAAATTTACATTAACCTTTCGTTCTCGCTTTTCTATATTTTTCTTTTCATCTCAACCATGATATGCTTTTTTCAAATATTTTATTCTTTAAAATGTATGTTATATGCCAACTTCACTTCTTCTTTGTTATCTGATTATTTATTAACATTAATCATCGTTGTTTATTTAAATTATCTCTGTATGTCCATAATTTGGTTCCAATTATGATTATTATCAGTCATTTGTTCTTCTTCAGTCCTCAACTCCCTCTTCCTCTTCTTCTTCGTATTCATTTCTTCTTCTTCTTTTCTTCTTCTTCTTCTTGTGTCTTTTCTTTTTCTTCTCCCTCTGTTTTCTCCTTCACTTCTTCTTCTTCTCCTTCTTCTACTTCTTCTTCTTCTTGTCTTCTTCTTCTTCTTCTTCTTCTCCTTCTTCTCCTTCTTCTTCTTTTTCTTCTTCTTCTACTTCTCCTTCTTCTTCTTTTTCTTCTTCTTCTACTTCTCCTTCTCCTTCTTCTTGTTTTTCTATGTGTCTTTTTTTTAGCTTCTTCTTTTTTTCTTATCCTTCTTCTTCTTTTTTCTTCTTCTCATCCTCCTCCTTCTCCTCCTCTTTTCTCGTTTCTTTGTGTAATGTTCCCTCTCCGTCAGATCCGTCTTCTCCTTCTTGTTCAACTTTACCCTCGTATTTTCTCTTCTCCTTCCTCGCCCAACGTTTGTTTTAAGTCTTTTATTGTGGCACGCGCTGGCACCTGGCGTCCTATTGTTCTCACAGTATGATTGGCTCATCAAAGGCTTCCAAAACAATGGCACATCGGCGTAGACTCCTTAAACAAACCCCTTGAAATATAGAAGAGTTTATTCCACCGGGATTGCAAATGTGGTAGTCTGTTTAATGTGGATTTCAACAGGATTGCTATTGGATCTTGAGTTAGAAAGGGAAGTTATTTTAAGAGAAGTCAAATGTTCTATCAAACGATAATTTTTCACACATGCAGGGCGAAGATCATCCTATTTCTTTGAAGAACGCACGCAGTAATATTCCACAACGATTTGTTACATTAATTTAGTTATTTAGTCTGAGAAAACCTTACATAATTATCACTATATTGGTGCCAGGATTAGTGTTATGCATTAATATTAACTAATCATATTAATTCAAACGTATAATAAATACTAAACGACATTGAAACCAGAACATTTAAGACTTTATTTCCTTCAGTGTAGATAAGTTGAGAAAAGTCCAACTTCGTGCAGTTGGAATATCCTTTTTGAAACAGCCCATCCTACTTAAGGTTTTAGGTATAGGTGTAGTGTATGTTGTTTGTGATACAATTATATTTTGTTGCTCTAACGGAATCTAGATTTTTTTTTTTAAATCTAAATCGGCTATTTTCTGCCATTTTATATTGAATGAAAAATGGTAGACAGTTCTATTCGCAGTTGAGTGTCAACCGCAGTGAGTTAATACTGAGAAAACGTTTCTTCTTCAAGACTATTCATATTCGCGTGCCATTTTCAAGCCTCCAAGTTTTAGATTAGCAACGCTCGAGGTAATATCTATTCCTTTTATGGTACATAATCACACGACCCAATGGTTGTATTGTCCAGGCAATTTCCGTCAACATTGTGGTGTTTTTGTTTTGTTGTCGTTCTTCTCCGTGTAAATTTGTTCGTTTGATACTACCATAGTGATGGATTACGTAATTTCGCTCGTGGTCTAAGGTGCCAAAGTGCAAAATGATTAGGGTACTTTTGTCAAAAGTGTTGCTGCATTTTAAACAAGTGATGGCTGAGCGTCGTTTGAGAGCTGAAAGAATGGATGCGTATATACACCAAATACACCGAAATAATTCGATTCAATTGGAAAACAATGCATGAGAGAAAGAGAAACAGGGAGAGAGGGGGAGGGGGGAGAGACAGACCAACAGGGAGGGAGAGAGGGGAGGGGAAATGTGTGGTGTTATTGGCCTAGATATTTTAGTCTATTAATGAGTTTTGATTTGATTTGATGAGTTCATTTGTGTTACAAATTGAGTGTTTGAAATGAGACCATCCTTTATACAGACGCTTTTGTGTTTAAAACCCTCTTGCATAAAAAGTTGCGTTTAAACGCAAGTCAAAAAAAT
This sequence comes from Heliocidaris erythrogramma, assembly GCA_025617745.1. Taxonomy (NCBI): domain Eukaryota; kingdom Metazoa; phylum Echinodermata; class Echinoidea; order Camarodonta; family Echinometridae; genus Heliocidaris; species Heliocidaris erythrogramma. Next base: position 17,788,106 of record CM046869.1, read on the forward strand.
AAACGCAACTTGATTTTCAGCCAATCAGGTTTACGCATAGGGATTACGTATGGTATATATAAGACTTGTGTTTAATTTTTTGAGTTACGATTAAACGCAACTTTTTAATGCAAGAGGGCCCAGATCTGATCGAAACAAAAAAAAATGGATGCATAGAAGATATATTATGATTGTCTCGAAAGCATGACTTTAGGAAGTTTTGTTTTGATATGACTAGATTTCAGTCAGACAAATACAAAACAAAACAAAACAAACTACCCTCACCGCATTATATGATTACATGCAACGCATCCACTGTCGACATCCCTTTAAGAAGCTTTTTCTGAAATACCAGGCACTGGCGTTTCTATGTAGATAAACCTAAACCCTATAATAAAACGTTTTCACATCAAATTAAAGCATCATTGATGAATTATTCATCAATTATGCTTTAATTTGATGTGAAAAAGACAAATTCTTAACTTACATATTATTTTTGTACTGAAATATCCATATTTATATTATATGCAAATTCCAAAGTAGGCCCCCAACTATGGTATAGCGTAAATGAAGGGTAAGCTCAATTCACATTTTTGTAAATGGAGATCTGATTTGTAATCATTGTTGTGCCTGTCTGCATATACATGCATGTCATACCATTAAGAGGAGAATTTTGAAATGAGTTATATCATATCTAATCTATCTATGTACAAATATTATTAACATACACTGATATGTTTACATAGTTTGTTATTTGAAATGTTTATAAGTTGTTACTATCTTTTCTCTCTCGTTTTCTTGTTGAAAAAAAATATTGATGTACATAAATTATGTCAATGATGTTTAATAAAGTCAATTCAATTCATATTGAGCAACAATGTATCTACGCTGCTCCTTTTTCTTCTCTTTTTGTGATTTTGTCATTTTAGTTGATTTTTATTTATTTTAAATCACATTTTTACAGTATTGATTGTGTAAGTATACTTTCAAGAAAAACGAGGGGGTGTGGTATAATGGTAAAGGTACATAATGCGATTTAGGGGTACATTTAGAAAGAAATTGGAGTTAGATAATCAAGAAAGTGCCAACACCAAGATTTTATATTTCTCAAATATTTGATTTTTTTTTGCTCAGTCATCTTTCACATATGTTAGGTAACATAAATATCAAACGATAATCCTTAATTACACTCGAAATATTCATTGTTTAAGCACACCGAGAGAGATTTATAGGAAATTCTATCAGTGCATGGCGGATCTAGGATTCTCAGGCCGGGGGAGGGGTGGGGAACAAGTCAAAATAATCTCCGACAATAAGAAACAGCACAAAAGAAACAAGGGGAAATTTATCTCATTTTTGTCCAGCTACGTGCCTTTTAGGGCCTAAAATCGCTGCGAGGCGGGGGGGGGGGGGGGGGGGGGGGCTACAAGGGACACATTTTTTTTTTAACTTAAAATGTGCTACTTTGGATTTTGTTACGGGGCATTTGTCCCCATTCCCCCCCCCCCCCCAACTCCCCCAACTCGGGATTCACCACTGTTTATCATATTCAGTTCCACTTCAAAATGTTAAGTACTTCAGAGGATGAGCTGATGATGAAACTTGTACATGTAATGCTAGCTTGACGACTGTCTTTCGTTGTTCAAGTCAGTTTGTTGACAAAGGTCGGAGGGGTGAGACAAAGACTTCGGACAGTCGATGATGGGGTGACAGGTGGGGTATTCTAGACCGGGACATCCTATCAACCGAGTCCGTCTCTCATCTATTACCATGACAACCGTGTACGCTGAATGGTGATGTGGATCTGGTGGTGTGGATAGTCTTTATCCGGAGACCCGTGGTCGCGTGGAGGGTGGTTGTGGATATGTTTAGAACTTTAGGATATCTCATCGTCAGGTGGATCCGTGAGTTACACAAAAATGTCTTCCTTCGCTCGCGCGCTCTCTCTCTCTCTCTCTATCCCTCTCACATTATCTGTCTCTCTTTGTTTCTATTTATATCTATATATCTCATCTCTCATTCCCCCCTCTATCTCTCTCTCTCTCTCTCTCTCTCTCTCGATATTCCTCCGCCCTTCCCTAGTTTTTCACTTTTTTTCTACCGTTATGTATAAAAAGATGAAAGCAGCTTCTTACACGGCTTAATAGTACATTTTTTATTTATTTATTTATTTATTTTTATTTTTATTTATTTATTTTTTATTTATTTTTTATTTATTTTTTATTTTTTTTTTTTTTTGGGGGGGGGTCTTCAAACAAACAGCTATTCTTACAAAGAAACTAAAATACGATTCATACATCTGAATATTCAAGATATACTTCCGCGCCATGTGCCCCTCTATCAAGATATACACGGTACCCCATTCCCCTTCACCCTGGTTCCAACCCGAATCCCTCTCACCAATCTCCTCGATATCATCATTGCGTGTTGATGATTATACGATCATAGCTTTTTAAATATGGAGCCAGATGTCATCCTGGCAAAGCGGTACCAGCTGCGACAAATTCAATTCCAATTTTTTGCTCGGCACTTCCTCCTTACCGTACACACACTGGTGACATGATTTAAAGGGAACCATCAGCCCACAATGAACAATGAAAGAGTAAGAAATTCGTAGATCGTATATAGGGGTCGTGGTTTAGTGGACACATCACTGGAATCATCAAATGATACTAGGTTCGCATCCCCACCAGAAAATTAATGTCCTTTCACGAGGCATTCATTTTCATTTGCAATCCTCCACCAAGGTGAAACAAATGGGTAGCTGCCTGGCATTAAAACATTTCCTAGAAATTTAAAGAATCCACTGTGTGTGTAAGGCCAGTGCCCCTCAATGTATGAACCCACGCTATGCCGATGCTTAAATGTTTTGTCTAAAGTTAACACTTTTAAAAAATCTTTCTGAAAACAAAACAAGGCCCGTTCAAAGTCCAAAACTCCTGTTATATTACTGTTGTATATTCTAGCCTCCACAGTGCTAAATGATGTTGGTGCATATTATGTGCCCGTAAATACAAGGATGAAATAAATTATATTGTTTTGAGTTGTTGTCTACGCTTTATTTTGCTATGTCAATCCTTCGAACGCGTAAAAGAAATTGTTAATGAAAACAGCCATTGGGTGTCTACTCTTTCCTTGTATAGTGGCACCCCTTCAATGGTAGTATTTTCCTCGAAATTGAAGGAGAAAATGATTAACGAAGCTGAGGTGTCCACAAGTTTTTAAACTCCTCCACGCGTTGCGAGTGACACGTGTCACCGCTCATGCATATTCATGAGGTCGCGTGCCTAACTCGCTTACTCACGTTACTGTGTTTATTCAAAATTAGTCAAGCGGATACTTCCCAAATATACATGACGAGGGTAAAAAAAAATGCAGCGTGGATGACAAAGTGACCATAGGAGATAATATATCTTTCTGCATTTTTGGTCCTCCTTTCTAATTTCTACCTTCGGAGGGGTGGTGGTCCCAATAATAAGAGGCAATAGCAATTTTCACTTTGTTGTTCTTTTAGTTAAAGCATTATTGTTGGGACGATCATCAGGATAATCGAAGAAGTAATAATATCTTTCGTCCCTCGTTTCTTTCTCTCTTTCTGTCTCCTTGTGTGTTTTGTCTGTCTGTCTGTCTGGCTGGCTGTATGTATGTCTATCTCCCTCTTCCTCTTTCTCTCTCCACTCCTCGCCATGTCGTTGTACATGCTGTAGGTTACTCCCATGTTTTCTTGTCTCCTCTTCCTCTCTTTTCCCACTGTGTATCCCACTCTCTCTCTCTCTCTCCCTGTCTCTCTCTCTCTCAGTCTCTCTATCTCTGTCTCTAACTCTCTCTCTCCCAACCCCCCCCCCCCTCCCCTCTCTCTCTCTCTCTCTCTCTCTCTCTCTACACCCATCTCCCTTCCTCTCTTATCCATAATATACTACCATTTCTCCCGCCTGACTTGGTCCGCATTTCTTCTGGTGTCACCTGTACATATTTTGATAACCTCCATCCCCAAGTAAGCGTGCGGGGCTAAACCTAAGAGGCTTATTTCCTTTCCACGGGCCCGAAAGGAGCACGCATAAGGCTGCGTGTAAGAAGGAGAGCAGGAAAAAAAAATCATAAAAACACTCGTTGCATGCACGAAATTTGTACCTCTTGTCAAAGCCTGATGCTATTTAACATCCTAAAACTACGGTTACGGCACGATCTCCAACCCCGCAGAGCCGGGTCGGTAAACTTGGGCCGTGCGGTAGTGTGCAAACAGTTTGTGACCGAATGTATAGCGCAATGATCCTCGAAGGAAAACGCAAAAGAATGATTGTCGACTTGCTATCTTGCTCTATATGTACGCGTTAGTCAAATAAAAATCTTAAAGATTGTCGAGATCATGTAAGGTTAGCATTGGTAAGAAGTATAAATAAACCATTGTAGTATTTATTATTGTGTTACAAATAAATATTTCGTTATAAAGAAATTGGTTTCGAGAGAAGTCTTTTCCATTTCTCACCATCAACTATTAACAATCTACCTCTTTTATCGCATCGTAACCGATTATGTCGATTGTAATATATATTAAATAGCATCATTGCACCGGAAAACGTGTAGGCCTATATCCTAAATTCTATCATTATTGTTATAAGCATGTAGTTAATCATTTGGAAGGGGCATGGGGCACGTCCCCCCCCCCCCCCCCCTAGCGAACAGTGAAAATAATTATATAAATATAAAAGATATAAAATGAAGAAAGCGATAGAAAGAAAAGGAGAAGGCGCGTAGAAGATGAAGACAATATTATTTAAAGAATGTTATACAACCCCTCCCACACCTTCTCACCTGCCCTCATTCGATGCCCCCCCCCCCCATCCCCCACATGAACACCGCTGCCCCCTAAATGGATTGACCCACGATGGGCCACTGGCATGTGGTGGTGGATTGTTTCAGTTTCCCAAAGTAGCTTATAAGTCGACGGAAATGTCGTGTCCCAGTGGTTCATTCCCTTGACTTTCAATCGAAAAGTAGGGCATTGAATCTGAGGGATGCAGGCACACAAAGATCCTTGCTATACGCTGTAGCCCTCCTCTACCTAAACTAAGTTTTCATGCATTCATCGTGTTTCTTACATTTTCTAGTTAATAAGTTATATGCTGAAAAATTTGTGTCAAATTTATTTTCGTGTTCATGAAAATGTATGTACGGAAATATTAAAGAAACCAATAAAACAATAAACAAATACGAAATTTCCGACGAATACGAAGAGAATCTTTGCTAAACCACAAGGCAGACGACCTCGGTAATGAATTTATACTGATTTGATTTACGCGCCAAAGTAACCGCTTCTCGCAAGCAGGTAACACAGAATGACATTTGTGGGTCGTTCACTCGCTTCTTGGTTTCAAATCAACCCATCTTACTATTAATCCTCATTAGACAAGCCATGTGAGAAGCATGTGAGATATATAGTTCCATGATGTGACGGGGTTTTACCATTTTTTTTCGACGACCGTGAACAATGCCGCACAAGGGCTGAACCGATATTGTTAAGTTTTTTTAATTATTTTAGAAATTATTCCACTCATACAATTAATATCTCTCTCTCTTTCTCTCTCCCTCTCTCTCTCTCTCTCTCTCTCTCTCTCTCTTTTACTTTCTGCCCCCTCCCTTTCACCCTCTCGGCTCAAGCTCAACCTCTTTTCCCCTACCTCCCCTCCCTCCCTATCTCTCTCTCTCTCTCTCTCTCTCTCTCTCTATATATATATATATATGTCTTTTACCCTGTATTCTTTCTTTTTCTCTCTCTCCTGCTATCGGATAATGAACCTCCGACCCACATCTACATACCAACTGGTACGAACTGGTGGGCGATGTAAAGCCTCTTTCACGATCTTGATTCGTTCCTTCCTTAACCTTCAATATTTATTTCCTACCTCGATCTTCTAACTAATTTGAATGTAGCTCCCTGTTTCTTGTTCTCAGTTTAATGATTAATTGTCTAATTGCAGTTTCTCTCCTTACTCCCCCCTCTCCCCCCCCCCCCCCCCCCCCCCCCTCTCTCTCTCTCTCTCTCTCTCTCCCTCAATTTCTCTCTTAGAGCGAAAGTCCATCCTGGTATTAAGTTGATTTGAATAATAGAAGAAATATGAGAGAAACAGATTTAGTGAATCAAACACAAATTAGGAACTACGTGACGTATTTTGCGAGGTCCTCTCCAATTTGCTCTGTACAGAAAATTCATAAATATTCATTTTCTTAGTTTTTGATGAAGAAATAAATTTGTTTCATACAGGTTTTCTGTAAAAAACATATGAGCGATGATTATATCTAAGATGCATGTATGACTTAATTTTTGTTCTGAGAAAATGGAAATTAATTATTGGGGGTACAGGGCAAATGGGAGAGGAGCTCGCAAGCTACGTCACAGAGTTGCCAATTTGTGTTTGATTGATTACCACTTCAAAAGTTCATAACTTTCTTATTTCTACTCGTATTTTGCTCAAACCTTGACTGATCTGTTTCTTTAACTTTTCTACTTCTTTAAAATAAACTTGTAATCTGGGTGGACTTCCCATTAAGTATGTGCGAAATTAGACAGTGATATTCTGAATTATTTCACCGGCGGGGGTGACTGGATGCATGTCCCTTAAGAAAATGAATTAAATACTTTGTTTACCTATACAAAATCTCTGATAACCAAAAAATATATTAAAGTAAATACAATGGTATCATTTTAGAGACGTGAATTAGGAATAGGAAAGTTTGGCTACTACGCCTCCCCCACCCCCCCCCCCCCCCCAATCCGACAGATATAAAATATAATAATTGCAGATTTTAATAATAATAATAATAGTGGCTACTTGTATAGCGCGCAGGTCCGCCTTTCAACGCTCATGGCGCTGTATAGATAGGTATATATTTTGTATAGCTTTCCTGTGCAATATGTGGTGGAGGTGGATGTGAAGCTTTGAAATTGAAACTGCGTAGTTTTCAGCATATTTGAAGCTTCACGGTGAAACAGATGGCGCAACATCATTCAGTATGGAGAGGTAACAAAAAATATGGGAGAGATGAAATGGTCATAATTCTGTCCTCGGACAGTTTTACAACGCCCATAGCAGTCTTCTCATCTAATCCATTCATTTTATCTATTTATTCAATATTTTATAATAAGAAGTCTTCTTTTTTTTTAGTTAAGAAGTGTTTTCGAGCGAGACTTGTGAAAAAATGGCAGGGGCCTACATTGTATGGGCTTTCAAACTGGAATGGGGCGTACGCCACTTCACCCAATACTGGATAGTCCGTTGATGAGACAAGTGATAACATAGAAAAGGGTTTTTAAAATCCTATTCAGACCTTGCTATGTGACACAATACAGCCACATGAAAGGAGTGGCGTACCCAGGATTCTTTGCAAGGGTAGCACAAGTATGCTTCCAAAATCTCTAGCAAAGAGGGGTATCACGTCTTTCCGAACCATAATCATGATAATGAGACCTCCCTCTAAATTTACTGACAAACTTCAGAACAATGACAAGAATTATAATGATGAATAACAAACAATATGATATAGAAAGAGGGTCTCAAATATTCCTGTTGGGGGCACATGAGCCCCCCCCCCCTCCCCCCATCCTCAGATCCGCCATTGGAAGGATAACTATCACAAACGTCTCTGAGGTGATTGCAAAGGTGTAGATAATGGTTGGATATGGAATGGCAAAGTTACGCCTGAAAGGTTTGCCTTTCAGCTCCCATAGTATGCAGGCACAAAATATTGTCAGTTGTAACGCTTAACACGGGGTCTGAACTGTGATAGTGTAGACCGGACCCCGTACTTATACCCCAGTCAAACCAACCAGACCGACAGCAGACCGACAACAGAACGACAGCAGAACGACAGCAGACCGACAGCAAACCGAACAAAAATTTAAAATTTCCCCCAGTGGCTAAGTATTGGTCGGTTTGGAGTCGGGGTGGGGTCGGTTTGGCGGTGTGACTCAGGTATAAGGCCCTGCACTGAGACTGACAAAGTTAGGCTAGGCTCAAGGCTTCATGGAATTTAGTGAAGTGTCAAATAGAGTCTGTACCTGGAGACTAGTTCCCAGTCTGCAAGCGGGCACAAATAGCCAGGCAGCCCAGTGACTTTTGATCAAACGAACGAGGTACCAATACCTGAGTACTGGAGCATCCCGGGGGGAACCTAGTATATGCAAATATGGACGTCTGTCATGGCCCCTCTGCTACGTGTGGCCTCAGGGTCCCGTTAAAATGGGCCCAAAATGGATTTGATCAAACATTACAGGTACCGCATGAAACTCATGGGAAATATAATGGTTCATCACACACTTTCCAGAAAACCCGTGTGAGTCGTAATGTACACAAGAGTGTCTGAACTATAAGACTATGCAGAAAGCTTGCTCAACTGCACAGCCAGGGGCTAGCAAAGTTAGGGTCGGCTCAAGGCTTTTATGGAATTGTGTTTAAGCCTCAAACTAGAGTCTGTGGTACAGACTAAGTCTCTTGCGGCAGGAGTGGCGAGCACGTAATAGAATTGGAGAGGCATTATTCTAGTAATTCGCGCTAGTTAAACGACGATTCGTCTTAATTTAGCATGAAGCGAACCCCGAAGGTATTCCAACCATTATCAGATTAAACCGTTCATTAAGCGAGTTGAAAAAGCTGAAGCGGAAAATGGTGGAATCACTTCCCGGGCTTTGCTGCCCAAAGCCTATACATTTGTCTCAGAAAGGGATTTGCATTATACAAGTTGGCTTTCAATGGGCTAGAATCAAAAGAGAATGGTAAATATATCAAAGTATAAGGATAAAGAGTGGGGGGCAGATGAAAATTGGTGAGAGTGGAAGAGAGAGGGTGAGAAAGAGAGAAAGAGAAAGAGAGAGAGAGAGAGAGAGAGGGGGAAGTGTATAGCAGAAGGACGGGGGTGGGGGGGGGGGGGGGGGGGGGTTACTCGTTTTTCCAAAGCTTCGTTTTTCCGAAGTTTCATTTTTTTAAACGGCCATAACTCTCTTATTCCTTGTCCGATTTCTTTCAGACTTTCACCACCCTGTTTATCTTATTTTCTAACTTTTACACAAATCATTTTCTTACCAAGATTTGATTTTCTTTTAATACACCACTGTTATCACATCACAGTAGTATCTACAACATGGCACATTGTGCGTTACGGGTCACATCGAGAATCACAGCGTGTGCGTACCACTGTGTTGGAACAGGGTGAATTTGGAACATTTCAATAGTGTCTGCAATGTGGAAACACTGTGTTCACAGTTGTGTGACACATTGTACAGTGTATAGCCTATACTGTGGACACATGGCGAACGACAGTGTGTATGCACCATAGTGTTGGCACAGAGTGTATTTAGAACATTTTAATAATGTCTACAACGTGAGAACATTGTGTTCACAGTTGTGTGACACAGTGTATATACTGTGGACACATGACGAATGGCAGTGTGTATGCATCACAGTGTTGGCTTTTGGCACAGAGTGGATTTGGAACATTTAAATAATGTCTACAATGTACAAACACTGTGTTCACTCTGTGTTACCAAGGAGTTATCACAGTGTTACCCAGTGACAAATGTGAATTATTGTGGACACATGGAGAATCATAGTTGTAGGCATCACAGTGTTGGAATAGGGTGGATTTGGACCATTTCAGTACTGTCTGCAATATGAAACACTGCGTTTACACTATGTGGCACAGTATGGGTTAGTGTGGACACATAGCGAGTCAGCATTGAAGCAGGATGGATCTCGACCACTGTCACAGTGTGGAAATTGTCTTCAGTTTGGATATGGTCTTCAATGCTTCCACTCTGTTTCACACCGATACACACTACTCATGGCTATTCTATTTCAATAAGGTCTGTTCGTGTCATTTGAATCATAAGATGCACAATTCATTATAAGCACCACTCTCACTTTGACAACCGTAGTAACCCCTTGCCATGCTGGCAGAGATGTCAGAAGATGGTGAGACATAGGCGTCAGGGTACAATTTTACCAGGGAGTTGAGATGGGGGCTGACATCTGCTTCTCCGGCTCGAGCAAAGCAAGTCCGGATCTCCACCAATATATTGATAGAATGATCATTGAAAGGAAATCATAATGCGTGCTGCACACGAGGCGTCATTTGCCTGACGTTTGACAGTGCAAAAACTGCTTTCTTTTTTTTTACTGGCGTATCCACAGTCTTGATTAGCGCAGGTAATAACGCAATCAGAATGGAGCCTTGCGCAGTGGGTCTTGTGCAACGGGTCTGTTAAACCTTGGATTTATCAATGAAGCTAAACTTCCTTTCTATTCATTTATAATTACGACTATTACCGAGGTCAGTTTCCCGCTGAATCCGTATATAGAATGATGGAATTGTTCAGTAAGTCATTGGGAAGTTTGTGGGCCAACTCAAATTGGCAACCTCCTTATGTCAATGACGAACATTACTAGATGACTGTACTGTATTATACAGCATGTACAGTGTGTCCCATGGCATAAATTTTCTATCGCAGCGAATAATCTCCTTGATGAGACATACATGTATGAAAAACGCTGCTTTTGTTCTTTCATTTGATGCACAACTTATCATTCATAATTCCCGCATGATTAAATTAAAATAATGGAAAGTGGTGGTACCAAAATTTCATTTGCACGAACATATTGCTACAATGAATGAGTTTTTAGGGTAGTAAACGTAATTGTTTTGAAGGATTTTCTCTTTCATATGGCACCTCATGCGTAAAAATGAATGATGTATGCCAGTCAGAGAAGAAATGAAATGAAATAAAATGCTTGATTTCTGCCCAGATGAGTGGATAGTTGAGGAAGCCATTCCTATTATCATGATCGTGCCCAAGGTTCCCAAATGGATGAGGGGTGCTTTTACCCTTGACATTTTCCCTTATCTTTTATACCCCTTACTTCCCGTCCCCTGGATCCGACTATGTATTTCACCATGTTCACTTTCTTTCTTACTCCTTTTCCCCCTCTTGTCTCTCCCTTATCCCCCACCCCCGTCTCTATTGCTCTCTTTCTCTCTCTTTTGCTGTATCTCCTCCCATCTTATATTTTGTTTTGCATCTTAATTCAACTCCTCTCTGTAATCAGTTCTATAGACTTGCGGCTACCAGTGTATGTTTACCTGGTCACGTGGTGCCCTGTTTCGTCTATTTGGTTTGTGCTTGCCGTGCACGAACCGGGCTCGGACGTACGCGCTCGTGCGCGGCCCTCGGGGTGCGATCCGTAAGCCCTGAGCGCTCTTTTGTCCGCGTCATCCCCCAGCTGCTTGCCGGCGGGGAAGCGCTCGGCTCTGGTCGTGTCGCCCGACGCTCGACGTTACCCATTTTCGCCGATACAACTCGCCTCATTTTTCGTATGTGTCTCGAGGCAAAGGTGTTTCTTTACCCACGCATCGTTTAGACATAGTTGAAGAAGAAGGGGGAATAACGTTTCTTCTGAAAAAGAAAAGAAAAGAGGAAAGCATCATGACTTTGTGTGAGGAAGGATAATACACAAGAAAGGGACGAGAACGAGAGAAAGAGGGAGAGCGTATGGGTGTGTGTATGTGTGTGACTGTGTGCGTGGGTGGGTGTTTGTGTGGGCGAGAAACACTTGGGTGTGTGCGTGAGTGTGAGAGAGAGAGGGAGAGTTAGAGAGAAAGAACTAAGAGGAGGGGTGGGGGTTAACAACAAAACGCTATTACTACTACTACTACTACTACTACTCCTATTACACCTACTACTCCTCCCCCTCGCCCTCCTCCTACAACTACTACTACTACTACTACTACTACATATACTACTACTACTACTACTACAACAACTACTACTACTATAACTACCGCAACAACAACTACTAATACTACTACAACTACTATACAACTACTACTAGTACTACTACTACAACAACTACTACTACTACTACTCCTAGTACTCCTACTACTGCTCCCCCTCGCCCTCCTCCTACAACTACTATTACTACATATATTACTACTACTACTATAACTACTACTACTATAACTACTACAACAACTACTACTACTACTATAACAACAACTACTACTACTATAACTACCCCAACAACAACTACTACTAGTACAACAACTACTACCACTACTACTACTACTCCTACTACTCCTCCCCTCCTCCTCCTCCTCCTACTACTACATGTACTACTACGACTACTACTACATATACTACTACTACTACTACTACTACTATAACTACTACTACTACTACTACTACTATTACTACCACAACAACAACTACTACTAATGCTACTACAACAACTACTACTACTACAACTACTACTACTACTACTACTACTCCTACCATTCCTCTCCTCCTCCTCCTCCTCCTACTACTACTACAACAACATCTACTACTACTACTACTACATCTACTACTACTACTACTACTACTACATCTACTACTACTACTACTACTACTACTACTACTACTTCTACTACTACTACTACTACTACTACTACTACTAAAACAACAACTACTACTACTACTACTACTACTACAACAACAACAACAACTTCTACTACTACTACTACTACTACTACATCTACTACTACTCATACTACTGTAACTACAACAACAACTACTAATACTACTACAACTACTACTACTACAACAACAACTACTACTACTACTACTACTACTAGTACTACTACAACAACAACAACTACTACTACTACTACTACTACTATAACTACTACTACTCCTCCTCCTCCTCCTCCTCCTCCTCCTCATACTACTACCGTGTAAGTCAAAAAAGTCTACACTTAGAAAATTGCTATTTTGTTTAAAACTCAATTATGAACGCAAAATTATTATAGATATTTTGGAAAAGTATCTTATCCCACATCATTAGGTACCATTTCTGTGTGTGTTTATGCTTGGATGAACAGGAGGCATTGTTTGTGACAATGTAAAAATCAACTTACTACATATACTACTACTACTACTATAACTACTACTACTATAACTACTACTACTATAACTACTACTACTATAACTACCCCAACAACAACTACTAATACTACTACGACTACTATACTACTACTACAACTACTACTAGTACAACAACTACTACTACTACTACTCCTCCCCTCCTCCTCCTCCTACTACTACATGTACTACTACGACTACTACTACATATTCTACTACTACTACTACTACTATAACTACTACTACTACTACTACTAATATTACTACCACAACAACAACTACTAATGCTACTACAACTACTACTACTACTACTACTCCTACCATTCCTTCCCTCCTCCTCCTCCTACTACTACTACAACAACATCTACTACTACTACTACTACTACATCTACTACTACTACTACTACTACTACTACTACATCTACTACTACTACTACTTCTACTACTACTACTACTACTACTACTAAAACAACAACTACTACTATAACTACTAAAACAACAACAACTACTACTACTACTACTACTACTACTACATCTACTACTACTCATACTACTTTAACTACAACAACAACTACTAATACTACTACAACTACTACTACTACAACAACAACTACTACTACTACTACTACTACTACTAGTACTACTACTACAACAACAACAACTACTACTACTACTACTACTACTACTACTACTACTATAACTACTACTACTACTCCTCCTCCTCCTCCTCCTCCTCATACTACTACCGTGTAAGTCAAAAAAGTGTACACTTAGAAAATTGCTATTTTGTTTAAAACTCAATTATGAACGCAAAATTATTATAGATATTTTGGAAAAGTATCTTATCCCACATCATTAGGTACCATTTCTGTGTGTGTTTATGCTTGGATGAACAGGAGGCATTGTTTGCGATAATGTAAAAATCAACTTGCGCCAACGTACTCCTTATGATTGTGTTGTTGAACAAAACATTTTGAATGTGGGCATTAATTCGATCTTTGCAGATACAATAACTTTCAAACCGTCCCAACCAAAATTCAATTTTAAACAAAATAGCAATTTTTCTAAGTGTAGACCTTTTTTTACTCACACGGTACTACTACTACTACTACAACAATAACTACTACTTCTTCTACTGCTACTACTACTACTTCTACTACTACTACTACTACTACTTCTACTTCTACTACTACTGCTATACTCTGAGGCTCGTCTTTATTAAGGAGGACACAGTTAAACATGGTTTAACCAACTTAATGATTCATGAAATGAAAATGAAAAAATGATTTCATGTTGACTTGATTTTTTTTTGTTTATTAAAAATAATGATAACTAGCAACTAGTACGCCTTCCATAATATAACTATATCTATACTGGGCGTTTCATTGCTAATGATTTTCTTTTTCAAATTTGTGTTAATGAGATGTTATTCACCCGTTATTCAGGATTTTTGCTTTGTGAAACCTTTTCCAGATAGGAATCGTTTTTCAAAGAAGACAGTCTCGGTGCATTTTAATATGGTTGCATACCAAAGAACCAGTGAAAACCAGAAGGATTGATATATCACAAATAATTGCAAATCAAAAATAAAGAGCATAAAGAAGGAAAATCTAAACCCATACATGTGTCTGATGATTTGACTTTGCTGATTTTAAATAAAGTCATCTTTTTGTTGAAAATCGGCGGAAGATGCCTGCATTTTTTTAAAAACGAACATGTTTTCTATGCTCTCAAAACATCTCACTTCTTCTTGGTCAAAGTTTATAACTAACAACTCATTCCATGCTTTGGAGAAGTTCATATCTTTGTAAGGCGTAAACTTAATCATTATGGGTTTTGCTTGCTATTAATGGCCATGAAGAGCAACAAAGCTAGTTAACAAAGTCATTCATCGCACACCACACCTAGAATTGTGTTTTACAAGAAAGTGAACTAACTAGAATTTTGCACAAAATTTTGAAGACAATGGTATTCACTGATGCGTGACCCTGGAAATCTAAACAAGTTACCACTGGAAAGCAAATGATTTACTCGTTCATATGTTATGAAATTAAAGGCCCTTAAATATATAGTAAATTTACAGGATATTTTCAAAGTTGGGTTTCTTTATTTTTTGGTTACACGCCCAGGATATTTAAGTGCGTATCAAAATAAGTACACATTTTGAAAATATCATCCGCAATCATAATTTCACAATATCGATATAATTTTTTCTTCTACAATAAGGATAAGGATGACACTATTAGTACTGACAATATTTTGCGCTTGAGTGAGTACTGGCTACTTTTGTGAAACTCGACGACGAAGCAGACCCTCACACGTAACTGTATAAGAGAAAACCATATCGATACTGTGAAATTATGATTTTGGAGGATATTTTCTAAGTGTGTACTTTAGGTATACCTTTGAGAGAAATGGAAGGGTTTAACTATTCCCAGACATGCCATAAGAGATTTTTTTCAAGAATTTCTTAAATTTATCTGTGGAATTAGCTGATTTGATGAAAGACTAAAGGGGATATTGTAATGATGTTGACACTTGGCGCTCCATAAATCAGGGGACTAAATTTGCCTTTTTTAACCTGGATGCTTTTAAGAATTCCGGCCATAGAATGCAGTAAATGTTGTAAGGTCAGCAACCTTTAGTCATTATTATTTCTTGAAAGTCTTAACCAAGTCGACAGAATAGCTACCAGCGCCGAAGCAGACGAAACTTTCCTCTAGAGAAAACGGGAGGAGAGAGAGAAGGAAAGAAAAAAGGTATGAGATAATAATCACAAGCAAGCGAGTGTACACTGAAAAGCAGACGACAGGGACTCTTCTCAAAAGCGCGGGCTCACAATCCACACACACACACCTATATCACCGTTGTCTCTCGATATCGCCAGTCTATCGGTGATTTCCCGCCGATACCAGAACTCAATTTAATGAAAAATCCTCCGTCACAAGCACTGCATGTAATTTTGATTGACGTCGCCATGACAACGCTAGTTATTAAAAAAAGAGGGGAACCCTGACAAAGTCGAAATTTCCCGACGCGAATCATTATGCGCGGGCCATATAGAAGTCGCCAACGCATAACCTAGTTTTTCCCCGTTTATATCGATAGCTTTAAGGCAGAAACCACAGTTTTGTTTGAGGGGAAAATACAGGTCCAAGTTTATGATATAGAGCAAGTCAATAAAGATTGGTAATAAATAGGCAGACACGAAGTCTTTCGAGCAAGCCTTGTGGATATTTTTTTCGCTGCATTCCATCTGCAGACGATACGTATCGGTCCGATATTGTGCTCAACAAAAAACATTTAGATACAAAAAAGTAGGGTCGTGAGCTCATCCAATGCAATAACAGTGATAACATTCATCAGTGGCAGAGGATAGTAAGTCACATGTTCAATTTATTTCCTTATAGATCTCGGGACATGAAAAATATTTTCATTATCCTTTTATGATGTTTATGAAGAGAAGTCCTATGGCCAACCAAGACAAACTGTCATTTATCATGTTAATTGGCCTGTTCTTTGGTGCACACAATGATGTACAGTTTTCCCCATTTAAGATCATTTGTGTGAAGTGTCTTTATCAATCTCGTTGTGTTCCTCACAATAATGCATCTTACCAATATATCCCCTCCCCCTTTCTTGGTTCTGCAATTAATACGTTGTGGTCAGTGGTGATGTGGGCCAAATCGAGATAACGAAACGCGCGCGCGCGGACGATCAAAATCTCTCGACCTCAAAACCTCCAAAATCGATTGAAACGCAGACGACGATATAGATCTCAAGTATCTAAGCTTTGTTATTGTTTTGTCACATGATCGTTTCTGGTCACTCCGGGTTAGTCAATGAATAATGTACGCTGAATTAGAATGCAACGATAACGCAGCGATCGAGATTTTTTTTTTAATAAGAGAACGCGGACATGCACACTGTGGTCCAGACTTACTTACGGGCAATTACAGATTTGAGTGGCGTCAAAACGGCATATGAATCATTGCCAGCGTCTCGACTTTTGGTAAAAATCAGCGTACTCCATCATCCAAAAGCTGCATGGAAGCACTAATCATTCTCACTGTAAGGACTCGATATTTATCAATGAACAAGACATAAAAAGGCAGATACATTATAAAATATGAGCAAACAGTCAGGTACCATGGACTGACATCATAGGGATAAATGTTATTTATAGACATGCAGACATGCACTATAAATTGTTTCATCTCTTATTAAAATATGCGAAAGGTACTTCAACACTACACAAGTAGTCGCAGCATAATCTTCATTAAACCAAAGGAGGCCTCTACTATTTACACAGGAAGGAGATCATAGGGTCCTACAGTGTGGAAACTTACATATGACAAGAAAATGAACAAGGAATTAGGGGAACAGACTATGGAAACTGTTTTAACACTGTGGACACATATAGTCAACACTATACAAATGTTTTTTAAAATCCACTCTGTGGTTATCCGTGATGTTTTCACTTTGTAATTCTCTCCAATAAATCACCGCAGTGTGGTACACTTTGTTAATAATAATAATAATATATAGCATTTAAGGTACGCCTTCTATCTAGTTTCCTATTCAGAGGCGCAGAGGGATGTGATAGGGAAGGGGGTTCATTTGAAATATGATGAGAACAAATATGTTTTAAGACCGGACTTGAATGATTCTACAGAATTTGCATTGCGAACACTTGAAGAAAGTGCATTCCACAGAACAGGAGCACTAGTAGCAAAAGCCTTTTCACCAAATGAACATTTGACTCTACGGGGTGTCAACAGCCCAATCCCTGAAGATCTCAGATTTCTAGTGGGAACATATTCTGAAATCAGATCATCAAAATAGTGAGGAGCACAACCATTAACAATTTTCCATGTAAGCATCAAAATCTTGAATTTAATACGCTCCACAACAGGCAACCAATGAAGTTCTTTAAGAACAGGCGTTATCGGGGTATATTTCGAAGTCTTACTGAGAATTCGGGCAGCAGCATTTTGCACTCTCTGTAACTTAAGAATTTGATCACTGTTAGCATTGAACAACAATGCATTACCATAGTCTAAACGAGAAATAATGTATGAATGTATAACAGATGAAGTTACTTTATCAGACATAGATTTTCTCACACTATTAATATTACGAATTTGGAAAAATAAATTTCTACATGTTAAATTCACATGGGCAGACATTGACATCTCAGAATCGAATTGTACCCCAAGATTACGTACACTGGGCTTTGCGTTAATAACAGAATTACCAACATGCAAAGAATTTTTTTGTTACGGATGGCAAAAACTGTGATTTTTTTAAAATCCACTTTGTGTTATCATATACATATATAGTCACACCGTTAAAGCGACCTACTTTGATTAGCTCACTCTGTGGTTATCTCAATCACCACAGTGTGTTACATAATTTGAACAAATACGAACAGAGTGACATCAAATAGTTATCATAACAGGGGAATGTTGAAAATTCACCCCGTGGTCATACATTATGTGTTCTATTTGTGATTCTCTCTTTTGCCACAGTTTGTTACACATGGTATAATACTGTGAATATAGTGTGGTCATAATTATAGTCAACAGTATGCAAACGTTTCTAAAATTCCAGTCTATGGTAATTATGCTCCCTTTATGATTTACTCTGTTCTCAGTGCGCATCAAACTTAATACCTACACAGTGTGGAAACTGTGAACACATTATAGTCACATAGTCAGACTATCAAATTAATCCAAATGCAACATGTGGTCATATTATCATGATTATGTGTGTTCTCTGTGTGATTTTCTCTGTAACTATAATGTGTTGCACTTTGTTACACAGTGTGACAACCATTAATAAAAGCGATCGAAGTGCAGTCTATGATCATACTTTGCTTTGTTCGCTCTCACTGTTTTTCTCTATAACCACAGCAGATCATGCTTTGCTACACAGTGTGCAAAATGTGAATATAGTGTGGTCAAATAGTTAATATTTATGAAAATGTTGAAACTCCCTTTGTAATTATACAATCAACCCTTTACTTTGCAAATTACAACATTTATCCAAAATTGGTCCAATTGTATTTTCTACAAGAAATCATCACCGCAGAGTCATTCTGAAAAAAAAAAATAATTAGACATGGTTTCTGTATTTAAGTATGACATATTATAGGCTAAATGGTCGTTTATGAAATATCAATAATGAATACTCGGCTATCGAAAACGTATTTGAACGAAATATGATTTTATCAAAAGAACACATTAGTTATAAACATGATATTTCAAGGGATATAAATTTCAATTTATACTTCTTTTAATTTTTACCATCTCACTTTTAATCCCCCTCCTCTGCTTTTTTCTATTTGTATGGAAAACAACAATTGAATTATTCTTTCGTCATAAACTACCCCAATTCAAAATCAATAAAAGATTTTCCAGTCATTAACTGTTAAGTCTAATTTAAATAAAAATACCACATATGAAATCTGACCAGTTATGCAATAGTCGTGGAATCTACATCTATTAATATGACATTGTCTCCTATTTGTATTTATGAGTCCCTTTCAATAGTAGTATAAGATAGAGTAAAGGGAATTCAAGACAAATCTTAGTTGGTATTCCCAGTGCATATACACATCACTCAAGATTGCTCATAGAAAACGAATTAGCAGACGTGAGTATCGAACCGAATCGTCAAAATGAGCGGGAAACAAATTGAGTCAAACACGCCAGTGACAGAAAGCGTTGATACAAAACACACCAAGCACATCGCAACTATCTGGTGACTGTATGCTCTGATTTTGGGAGAGAAAGGGGAGAAAGAAGGGGTAAAAACATCGGGAGATGGAGAAAAAATATGGAATCTCTCAAGGGAGCGTTCAAGAAACTGGTACCGTAAGGAGATGATGAGCTCCATTGACACCTAATTAAAGACCCCAGATTAGTTACAAACGTACGCTAATCGCCGACAGCGCGCCCTGCAGTTGCGGCGGGGGTCATGCTCGCTGCTCTGGTGCTGGTGCTGCAGGGCGCGGTAACCCGCGCGTGAAGCGTTTCAATATCCGAGGCAGGGGGCTGGCCATACTTCGGAAGAGAAAGCACAAAGCTGAAACGAAGAAGATGGAAATAATGGAGAGAGGGAGTACCGGTGGGAAGAAAGCGAGAAGAAAGATGTTAGGATACAATGAGATTGGGAGATATCTAGTGATACCTGTATGCGTCAAGCGTAAAGGAGATGGATGCATCTGAAGTTGGATATCAAATTTCGCCTTACACATGTTCGAAGGATCATTCCTCCATGCCTCAGAGAAGCTCAGACATATCTTTCTCAAAGCGCCAGGAAGAATTAACGAGATGGTGATCTTTAGATTTCCTCCTTTATTCACACGCACATGACGTCTCCCCCCCCCCCCCCCCACCACCATTGTTTTTTTTTCTTGGAGGTCTTGCATCGTTGGATCAAAATCATCGTTTCGATTCAAAAGAAGACGGGAGTACTAGATCTATATCTACATGTATATTAGTCCCTTTAAAACTGCTTTGTGACGTCGAGCAAAATAGAATGTACATGACATATTTAAAAGGAAAATATTATGAATGAAAGATGTCTTGCTTGAATACGTTTGTCCCGTTCACCCAATTTCTCTCCCTATTCTTGTTCATGATGTTTCCCTTCCTTTCTCTCTCTCCCTGTCTCACTTTCTTTTCTTTCTTTTTTCTTCATTGCCTCTGACAGGAATTTAAAAAAAAAGAATTTATGACCTTTTTACTCACAGGCTTTTTATTACTCGTTATCACAATGCATGAGCAAAAGCCTCTTTTCTCATTCGCTTTCTCAATTTTTTTTTTAATTTAAAAAATGGTTGTATCTTAATTTCTGGTAACTAAATATATATCCACCGCTTCATACATATCATAGTGAATTATATCTGCACCACAATAAGCCACAATCCACTGCATAATATTTTTTTATCAAAACCTTTTCTTTGTAAATCTTCTACCCTATCGAGTAGAAGAGTTACAAATAATATTTTATAACTCTTTTCATTAGACATGGTAGATGACTTGTTAGGGCAGCTATATGACCTTTAAAAAAATTATCCATAACCAGCGAACAATATTGACCAAAGAGTAATGTTGACATAATGAAGAATTTTGCTGTTTAGTGTATAGTTTAGCTGCCCAAACAGGTCATCGTGTAGAACGAGTTATCACAAGAAAAGTTGGAAATGTTTCCTTATCGATTAGAAGTTTACGAATCTAAATAAAAAGAAAGTTGAAAGAAAAACATCATGTCACCATCGGAGGCCTATGTGTTCTCAAATTCCCTACCGTGTGCACGTACACAGCTACGTAATCACGCTTTGCCTCCCGGCTACAATACAGTCGTAATTATTACCAGCCTCTTGAGAACAAGGAAGAAACGAAGAAAATCGGTAACGAAGAAAATAAATGTTTATTTGAAAGAAATGTTTTTGAATTTTTCCAATTTAAATTCCCAAAGGTCACCCACTGGTCAGGTATGATCTGGAAAAGGTTTCTTTGTTGAAGCAATAATGTCGATAAGAAATAGGCTATAGGACAACGAAAATAAGGATAACAACAATGTCTATTGAATAAGAAATACACAGGCTGTTATAGTCCTCTTGTATTTCATTTTTGTTATGAATTTATTCACTGGAAACAGATTGTGAGTTTTTCAAGTTAACGATTTGGTAGACAAAGAAAATCTCCTTCGAAAACGAACAAAGTCTTGCTAAATAGAATTTGAATTATTTTTCCTTTTCACGTTTTGAGCATCTTCGTTTCTTTTTCTTGGAGTATTAGCCGACCTTTCTTATATCACCTTTCTGTAATCTGTGTGTTCTTGTAATGAGGGAAAATAATTATATTCAAACAAAAGTTGCAATGAGTATTCAAAACTACAAATAAGATAATAATTGCCTGCTGTGACAATGAACAAAGAAAGAAAAGGAAATCGCTAATCCCAACCCCTGCATTATACGCGTGGTTTTAGTGATTGTGATTTCCAGAAAAAAAATAAGTATATTTTGTAATTCCCAATAACCCATATCTTCTGTATGCTAATAATAACTTTCGGCCATTTTCTCTCAGAATGCTAATCTTTTACAAGAACCTACAAAACAGATTTTGATACGAGTCTTGATGCTTGATTCTTTAAGAAATTTCTCTCGAATCTTCCAATGTTTAGTTCTGAATTTCCTCGTGGCTGGCCCTCTCTTCTTCTTCTTCTTCTTCTTCTTCTTCTTCTTCTTCAGCGGACAAAACCTGAAACTAAACCTCCGGCGCGCAAAACTATACTCTATACAGTCGTGCATGCTACTGGAAGATGATGTAAAATAGAATGAAGCATGTGCATGCTGATGAAATCGCCAATGCAACAGAGGAATTCCATTTATTTTCCTAAATCTTTTCAGGAAATACGCATTAACTTAAAGGCATTCTAAAATAATTGGAAAGTGAGAAGTGGAAATTGAGTTTTAACAATGCTTTTTCTTTCTATGTCAATGGCCTGCATTCCGGGGTTAATGACCGATTTAAGGAGAAAATCGTACGTTTTTCCTCCTTTATTAATCTCTTAATGGTATAAGAGACACCTTATTTTCTTTACTCCTCGGCTTTCCAAGCTGGAGCCCGTCGAATCTCGACCAACATGGCAGTAATATGAAGTGGATCTTCGATCCGTTAAAGTGCGTTCAACCGCGGGGATGCGTTCAGTTGGAACCCGAGACAACCCGGAGCTGACTAACGTAGATGTGGACTGAATTCGATACTTCGGGAAAGGGAAACACAGAGAGAGGTGAAAGGAAAATGGGGTAATATGAGAGAGACAGAGAAAGAAGGAGGAGAGAGAGGGATAGAGAGAGAGAAAAAAAGACAGAGAGGGGAGATATAGATAAAGTCAGTCAGACGAGCATGGAGGGAGTGAGAGAGAGGGACAATTGAACAGAGAGGGAGGGGGACAAAGAGAGGCCGAATGACAGATAGACAGAAGAATAGAGAAAGAGGGAGAGAGTCAGACAGAAGAACAGAGAAAGAGGGGGGGGGGATAGATAGAGGCCGACGGACAAACTGACAGAAGAACAGAGAAAGAAGGGGGAAGACAGAGAAAGAAGGGGAAAGACACCGAGAGAGGCCGAAGGACAGACAGACAGAAGAACAGACAGACAGACAGAAGAACAGAGAAAGAAGGGGAAAGACACCGAGAGAGGCCGAAGGACAGACAGACAGAAGAACAGATAAAGAAAGGGAGAGACAGAGAGATGCTGACTGACAGGCAGACAGAAGAACAGAGAAAAAGGGGGAAAGATAGAGAGCATTGGCGGATCCAGGGGGCACATCCGGCCCGTGCCCCCCACCCTTTTGGAAGAGAAGTATGAATTTTGACCATAGAAGATCCGCCAGTTTCTCGATTGTGCCCCCCTGGCCCTCTTAGAGTGAAGACCTTTTTTTTTTTTTTGCTTGTCAGGGAATTATGGAGGGAAACTGGACCCCCATAACCCCTTACCGAGCGATTTTTGAAGGTTTGGCGAAAAAAAAAAATTTGAGACAGAGAGAGACCGAATGACAGACAGACAAGAACAGAAGAACAGAGAAAGAAGAGAGAGACAGAGAGAGAGAGGCCGACTGACGGACAGACAGGAGAATAGAGAAAGAAGGGGAAAGACAGAGAGAGGTCGACTGACAGACAGACAGAAGAACGGAGAAAGAAGGGAGAGACAAAGAGAGACCGACTGACAGAAGGACAGAAGAACAGAGAAAGAAGGGGAACACAGAGAGAGTGGCCGACTGACAGACAGACAGAAAAACAGAGAGAGAGAAGGGGAGAGACAGAGAGAGACCGAATGACAGACAGACAAGAACAGAGAAAGAAGGGGAGAGACAGAGAGAGAGGCCGACTGACAGACAGAAAAACAGAGAGAGAAGGGGAGAGACAGAGAGAGACGGAATGACAGCAGGCAGAAGAACAGAGAAAGAAGGGAGAGACAGAGAGAGACCGACTGAGAGACGGACAGAAGGACATAGAATGAAGGGGAAATACAGAGAGAGAGGCTGACTGACAGACAGACAGAAAAACAGAGAGAGAGAAGGGGAGACAGAGAGAGAGACCGAATGACAGACAGACAGAAGAACAGAGAAAGAATGGGAAAGACAAAGAGACCGAATGAAAGACAGACAGACAGACAGAGGAACAGAGAAAGAAGGGGAGAGACAGAGGGAGAGACCGACTGACAGACAGATAGAAGAATAGAGAAAGAAAGGGAAAGACAGAGAGAGGCCGACAAACTTTAAAATAAGATCCAGATCCAGCTCCACTCAGCCCGCGCACCCGCGCCTCCAACCACCAGTCGATACGCCTTTGAATTATAAAGATGTACAGAGTCATCTACGGTAGATGTTGACATGTCGCAGAATAAAAAAGTGACACCAGTCAAGTATAATAATGAATGTAATAGAAAGGTAAAATACGAGGAGGAGGAGGGGGAGGAGGAGGAGGAGGAAGAGGGGAAGAAAAAGGATAAGGAGAAGAAGAAGAAGGGGAAAAAGAAGAAGCAGAAGAAGAAGAAGAGAGATAAGCAAAATAAGGAGAAGCAGGAGAAGAAGAAAGATAAGAAAAAAAAAAGGAGAAGACGAAAAGGAGGGGAGAACATGAGGTGAAGAATGAATACAAATCAAACTGTTCAAAGATCGATGAATTCTGTAAGATTTCGAAGACAAAAACGACACCATCCGAAGGAAAAGACAATAAAATATTCATATTTGCTGCCATCTTAGCTCAAAATACAGAGAGTTCTTTTTTCTTTTGTAACATTTGTCACATTCCTAAAGTATACCGTGAATCCTAGAGCAGAAGCGTTCTCTGATCAGGGAATAATAACAATTTAGTCAGATATAGCCGCGGAATATGTCTAACAATAAGCAGTACGCTGGCTTGGGAAAAAATGTGTCAAATACAGTGATTGATTTATAGCTCTGTACATCGGAATGAAAATTATGGTATAAGCTGTAATATCTACACGTGTAGCGAGGCATTGGGTTTCAGAAATGCCACCACAACCGAGTTTTGGAACACTCAAATACCATCGCGAAAGAAATTGTCCTCATTTACTTCATCCGCGGCAACTACCATAATTTTCCACCTTGCCAGCACCCAAGACATGGCTCGCAGGCTGACGCCAGATGTAACGTGATAACAAAACAGAGAACAAGACTTGCAGAAGAGAGAAAGTTTATTCAGTGCAGAAGAAGAAATAACATTTCGGTGCGCGCGCTAAACCGCCATGAGTCGTCTGCCGGCGAAATGGACGCAGGCGAAGGAATGTAATAAGAAACTCTCACAAAAACCCCATCACTGCTAACCATTCCGTAATAATCCGCTCTATATAGGGTTTACTTATAGAAAGAGTAAAAGAGTAAGAGGGAGAGGGGAAAGCTAGGAAAAGCCCGGGCTAAGTAGAGATAGAGATAATTGAAGAAAAGCTTCTTGGGAACTGCTGCGTTTGTTAGTCTCGGGCCTTTTATTGGTGAAATGAATTCGAGATGATTGAGGGAGAGGCGCGTTCGCGTTTATGTATGATTGCCCACAAGAAGAAAAACCGGAGATACTTTTTGCGCATTAGCGAAGGGGAAATGTTTTCTAACGGACTGAAATGGGAAGGGGAAACGTATGCGAGTGGAACATAACAAGGAGAGAGAGCGAGGTGCATTGAACCCTGTCTATTACGCTAAGATCTTGGCTGCACTTAATCTATCAGGCCTGAAAGCCGAGGCTAAATAGAGAATAGACTGGACCTTGATGCGTAGAATTCGAGCCTTAATGGGCAGAAATGGCGAAGAGTTAGGGTTGGGAATTTTAAGCGGCCGGAAAGTAGAAAGGGAGACATCAGAGGGCCGCGATTAAGAAAAATTAGAGTAAAAATGGATTGTGTCCTATTCACGTCATGTGATGATACGGGGTCATGACCTTTACCAAACTGTGAAGCTAGCAACCATTTTCCTTTTTCTTGGTGAAGGTGAGAGTATCAACAACAAAAAACAGGATACGAATCGTTATCTTTCAGTCACGAAATCACATTTTTAGGCACTACATTCAACATTTCAATGGCATTACACCAAATTGATCCGATTTATTTTTGCCTTGCAATATAAGAAAACAAATGCAAAGTGATGTATTCTTAAGAAAATTAAATGTGTAGCTAATCAACCCAATATAGGTTCAGGCCTTTCTATGTGAAAAACAATTCTGCTCAAGTAATTCTTATATCATTTTGCTAGCATTTTAACAGATAAATACGACTCTAATAATTATTAAAATTGCCCCAAAGGGGGGGGGGGGATAAACTCTCTGAGCACAAACAATAGAGTATGATAAAAATCCAATATAATTATTAGGCCTTTCCACTTTTTGGTGATACTTCTGATCATACGAAAATGTATATACTTTTGACATTGTGATTTTATATATTGTGGCTTCATTGAGGAAAGCACCATTGCTTCACCCCTGTCGTCTGTTCTCATTTATTTTAAACATGACTCCATATCCATTGCGTAAAATACTCAAGGCGCTGGCAAAGTACATGAACAATATAATTTAGTGTAAATTAGGAAAACAAGAAGTTGATATGCATTCATAATCGGCAAAATGCCAAAGTTCCAATCCCTGTCGTATTATGAGTATTTACAAATGGATCTACCGATTCTCTGAACGCGATAGGAAGGGGAAAAAAGAAGGAATATTTTGCACGAAACAGGAAAGATAGCTCGAGTCACATCACTACAAGGTCGCCATGCAGGCTGACAAGGCAAGGCAATTGCAGATTTAAACGCGACGTAATTTGTTGCGAAGCAGTGGTGACACGTTCTCAATTCACCGTGCAACAATGCCTACCACGACACGACATGGTAGGAAAGAAAAGAAGCAAGATTGATTGCATTTGCTTGAATTATGAGATGAAATTGACTCGTGGTGCCCATTTCTTCGTAAATATGAAAAAAGAACATAATTATAGTGGTGACGGTTTGCTTGTATATGCTTTCTTAATAAAGATAGTGTAGTACGCCATTATACGTTGTAAAGCCATCGGGGTCAATCTTAGGCTGTTTTGTGTACTGAAATACCAAATGAATATTGCTTTTTATTTTTTATTTTTGACATAATATGTTATACTTCTCTTATACACTTTAAATATTTCTATCTGTATTTTTGTTTTTATTATGTATGATAATACTCTGATAAATGTTTATGAACGGAATATTGATGTAAATCAATGATGTTTAATAAAATTCAATTCATACACAATACATGCTTCGCGGTCAAAATCCTATATGAGTCGATTTCTTATCTTCAACCCAGGACCAAACACCATACCTATAACCTTAACCCTAAAACTGAGCTAAAACCCAATGCCACCCTTCATTAAAAGCTGTGGCTTTGACGAAATAAAGCAATGGAGCAGCTGTCGCCGAAGCATTATGTCGGAACAATGAAAAAAAAGTAAGATATAGGTAAAAACAAAATAGGAATACGTTGATCGATTGATGCACTAAGCACTCAGGGGAAATGGGCGGGAAGCGGGATTTGGGAGCGCTTTGTAGCCTGACATGAACACGTCGTCTGCTGGGCATCGAGTAACATTCCTCTGTTTGCGCAACCACCGTAAGAACAACGCCATGAATACGGATGATCTGTCGAATCGGTCTTTTTTTTTCATTTTTGAAGGCCCTAATACCCCAGTCACACTAACGAGACCGATACCAGACCGACAACAGACCGAACTTAAAAATTAACATTACCCTCAATGGCTAAGAATCGTTGGATTTGGAGTCGGTTTGGCGGTGTGTCTGAGGTATTACTGCAGCATCAGAATACCTTTTGAAAGGAGAGCTCATGTGTTATGCAGTCCCACGCGTTTATTTTTACGTGTTTTTTGTGATAGGACGTCACCACGAAGTGTACTTTTTTGTGCGAATTTAGCTTAAATCCCCTGGAAAACTCTTCAAGTAAATACTATTTTAAAGACTTTACTCCTTTGCACATGGATCCAAACATTTTTAAAGCCACAGACCACCTGCGAGTTAATGATGAAATGTTTTAAAGATGATGCTGGTTCGCCCTGCTCGCTCGCGGGCAAGCTAGATCGCGACATGCTGCTCAGTACACGATAAGTACTCGTATACCACATTCCAAAACTAACCAAACTTTAAAGAATAAATTACAAATCTTTCACGAAAGCCGTCTGCAATTTTGATATCGTCAAGAAAACTGAAATTTCAGCAAACGTATGTCCATACCAGGATAAGCATGAATTCGGCGACGTTCACCATACAACCCCCCCCCCCCCCCCCCCCCCATGGCAAGCTATAAACTTCAAGTTTCAATGACCAAAGAAAAAAGAAGAGAAGAAGCTGGGGATCGGTCTGGTCTTTGACCAAAAAGTACCCCCAACCTCTCGGCATCACTTCAAGTAATTTACACCGGTCGTCTGGTTTAAGACCTTAAGCCATCGGCTGTGGCGGATAGGCACGTTAAGAGAGCGATGTACCGGGGGCGGTAACGTTTGATTCGTTACGGCCGTTCGCTCATCAGATGCGCTACCGCCATATCCCCCGTTTACACTACCGTTCAGTCCAACTAATACAATTTGGCGTATGCAAGCGTTTTATGCATTTCAACTTTACTGCTCTTAGCCATTTGCAATGCTTCCCAGCTGTTGAATAGAAATAGCAACAAAGAATTTTCAACGTACCTGTTGTTTTACTGGTCTGGCAAGTTGCTGGCAACCATTAGATGTAGAAGTTTAAGACGAACATCGACCCCTGGAACGAGAAATTGAAATCACAGAGGGAAATGAATAGAGCCATATCGTTAGGAAGATAATTAGACGAAGACCATTTACATAGTACACTTCTACTAAGATTAGAAAGTCATTAACAAATGTGACTTTGTCTTCAAATTGTTAAGTTTTATCCCCGTATAATTATTGTCTAATCTAAACAGGGTTGGGTTTCGTTTCTACACGAAGTGTACTTTTTTTGAAGTGCTGAACTTATATATTTAAATCCACAACATTATCCTGTACGTTAGCGTATAAAGTCGGTCTAAAGTCGAGTTTAAGAAAAGAAGTTAGACAGAGGCCTTAAGCCCAGCTCACATGTAGCGTCATCTGCTGACGTTAGAACATCGTGTTTTGCGCGTCAAGAGAGAGTGATATCGTTTAAAAGTGATTGCATAATGAACAGTGCAAACGATACTTTTAAATAATGACCATGATAACAGGCGTATAGTTGAATTGCCTTCACAATCGCGATTAGCGCAGGTACAAACGCAATCGAAATGAGCCCTCCTGCGAGTCGTGCTTTAAGTTTTCCCTTAACGTGACTTAAAGGGGGAGTCCAGCCTGATCGGTTTTTAAAAGATGCAGAAAAAAATAAAGATATAGATCAGTGACGGTTTGAGCAAAATGCGATAAGAAATAAGAAAGTTATGAAGTTTTGAAATTGTAATCAATCAAACACAAATTTGGCAACTCCGTGAAATTTCTTGTGAGCTCCCCTCCCATTTGCCCTGTACCCCCAAAATCGTTAATTTCCATTTTCTCTAAAGAAAATATTCAATCATACACGCTCCTTAGATATAACCATTGCTCATATGTTTTTACACAATACCTGTATGAAACAAATTTATTCCTTCATCAAAAAGTAAGAAAATGAAAATTTATGAAATTTTCTGTACTGAGCAAATGGGAAAGGAGCTAGCAAGACACGTGACGGAGTTGCCAAGTCGTACTTGATTGATTGATTTAAAACTTCATAATTTTCTTATTTCTTTTGGGATTTTGCTCAGAATTTCATTAATCCGTTTCTCTCATATTTCTTCGTTTCTTAAAATCAACTTAATACCTGGGTGGGCTTTCCCTTTGAATGCAGTGTCGATCGACTCAAAATTCTTCCCAGAATTATATCTTTTTCAAACAGGACAATAATTAATGTATAAATTGAATAACTGTCATATGCTTTCATGTTTACAAACAACAGTTCCATTATACATAAATACCCAACCAGATAATCCAACTTTTTCCACTTTCCTCGCACCGCACTCTTTTTGCCCCCAAAACCGTCTTTTTCTACCAGTCTACGGCCCGAAATACTGGAAATCACTTAGCAGCGACATTATAAACTCTTCAAGTCTAAACTGTTTCAAAAGCAACCATATGCAGTAAGTTCTAACTCTCTCTCTATCTCCCTGTCTTTTCTTTATTCCTTCTCTTATATGCAGTCCTTTGCTTCTCTATCTTCCGTTGTTTTTTTGTTTTTTTACTTCTCCCCTTCCATTATTTCTGATTTTCTGTCTCCCTCTCATTACTCCCTGTAACAAAAAGTAAGCTTCTTAAAGTATGAATAATGAAGAACGAAAATGACATTTATGATCGAAGGCGAGATTTACGATAGCTTAGAGAAAGGAAATTAGCAGATCTAGTATCAATCAGATTATATCCACATCAAATTGGGAGGGATTTCGCCATAAAACGACGCCTTTTCCTGGACGAATACTGATATTGTAATATTATTTTCACGTCGGCCTAAGCAAGGAGGTACTAGGCAAACCTAAGCAGTGGCTATTCACTGTAAGATGGGAAAGGATAAAAACCATTTTTTTTATCTCGTAATTATTTATAGATTCGTTGGTTTACACATTTATTCTTATTCCAAGAAATGTTTTTCTCCTTATACTT
Organism: Heliocidaris erythrogramma; assembly: GCA_025617745.1. NCBI lineage: Eukaryota > Metazoa > Echinodermata > Echinoidea > Camarodonta > Echinometridae > Heliocidaris > Heliocidaris erythrogramma. Next base: position 17,818,768 of record CM046869.1, read on the forward strand.
CTTTTTTATTTCTTTGATGTAGGCAGAAGTTTCAATCATTAGTTTTCTTTTCCATAAAGTATTTGCAAAGGGCAAGGACCAGAATTAATGAGGGTTTTCACAAAACAGTAAGTCTAAAAGTCAGAAGCGCTTGAATACGAAATATAAAATAAAGATACCTGTAACTATGTGACTGCATTGCTGAAATTTACTACCCTGGTGTTAATTAGAAAGCATGGCCTATACGTATGTGTTGTCAAACAGGTGAAATTGGTCAATGCTGGACATAGTCTTGGCTACATTTATGATGCACTGTTTTGGCTTATTAGGTTTAGGTTTATTGAAGAAGATTCAAGATTGCAGCTAAAAGCTGATACATTTGAATTTACATATTAAAATACATACATAAAAAAGAACAACAAATACAATACAATACAATACAATAAGCATTTAGTACGCCCTTCCCATAAGGCTCGGAGCGTTTACAAAATATTTAAATTATAGAACACATTATAATTTTTATATGAACACAAATCAGAAAACTCTTCAATCGTCCATGTGGGAACTACCAGGTGGTTTTATGTAGACAAAATGTAATGAATGTACCTGTTACAAAGTTTGATAGCGGATTTAAAATAAATATGATTTCACAGCTTTTTTAAAGGTCTTTATGGATGCTGACTGTCTAATGGTCAAGGGGAGATTATTAGCCTAGATGCAGTAACTGTGAAAGTCCTATCACCTGACAAATTTCGGGTCATTGGGTAGCTGAGCTGAAGGTTGTGATTTGAGGATCTGAGATTTCTACTAGGTGTATATACAGTTAAGCATTCAGATATGTACCCTGGAGCCTGGTTATTGATAGATTTATAAACATAAAGAACTAATTTGAAGATGATACGTTTTTGAATGGGCAGCCAGTGAAGAGAACGAAGTAAAGGTTGGGAAGAATGACTTCTGCCAACCTCAAAAACAAGACGTGCAGCCCAATTCTGCAGACGCTGTAGACGGTTTACATAAGACTTTGGTATAGAGGAAAGAAGCCCATTACAATAGTCTAGTCTGGAAAGAATAAGTGACCTTACAGCATGCTGACAAGTAGTTTGATCAATAAATTTACGAATCCTAGATATGTTCCTCAAATGAAAAATCACACTGCGGCAAACATTGTTAATGTGTGCTGACATAGTCATGTTAACATCAAAAAAGGCACCCAGATTCCTTATTGAATCCGATGGATGTATAGAAACTTCACCGACTGACAGTGTTAAATATGGCAAATTTTTGTAATTGTATGTTGATGCAGCAATGAAAAATTCAGTTTTTTTTTTAATGCCTACTATTTAGAGTAAAAAATATAGATAATAGTATTGTGCCGATATTATTCCTGCGGCAATATTGTTTTGCGTACGTTTGATATTTCCTCATATGTTCTATACGGGAAAATCATAGAATTTCCATATGACACTCTTTCAAAGAAATATACCTGTAAATATAAAAAATCAAAACGATGACTTTCGCGTCGCAATCGAGGTTCTATGCTTTTTCTTCGCTGTTTCAAAATTAAACTTTGGAAAATCCTGGCATAATTTTATTTTCTCGCGCTCTCTCTCTCTCTCTCTTCTCTTATGTTCTCTTCGGCATAATTTCAGTTGCGAATCGCTCACTTGATCGACGTCGCCCAATTTTTCTTCCCAAAGAAAGCCTTCGACGACTTCCGATTCGAGCTGCCAATCAATCTGCTCATTCTGAAATCATATGTAGTCGGTAAACAATACAACTCCTTCACAAGCTACACAACTACAATAGATTATTTGCTATACGGTATATATAGCGTTGTACGTATACTTGCATGCCCAGCGCAATCACACGAGTTTTGAATGGTACAACATCATTATAATCGTCTATTTTGCATTGAATTGGAAAACGGCGGGTTTCCGACACAATTTCCTGCAAGGGTGGTTTTTCATCCGAGAACACGTTGGAACAGCTTTTATTCCAACATCATTCCCTCTCTCTTTCTCTCTTTTCCCCTCTCTCTCTCTCTTTCACTATTTTTTCTCTCTATCCTAAGTCTAACCCTGCATCTTTATTTTAGCCCTCTCTCTTCTTTGTCTTCTGTCTCTCTGTGTCTCCATCTCTCTATCTCTCTCTCTCTCTCCAAAATTTACCTTTTTAAATTATGTATAATGTCTGCCTGTATATCAAAATATATCATCTTTCAAAACGAGCATTCACGAGCAATTTTGTTCTCCTTTCAAACCTTCTATATGTCTATCCGCCTTTATTATTACGTCGTTACCCCCCCCCCCCCCCACCCTCTCCCTCTCTCTCTCTCCACCTCGGACTGGTTTCCCACAACATGTTTCCTCAGCAACAGTGATTATATTGTACGATTCAATGGCGGGGGAAATCGAGCAATTTTCTTTGATTGTCTGTATATTACAAGAACATTACAATGGGGACTATTCACCATGCATATGCAGACTGTTCTTCTCTTTTTTATTGTAGATTACTATTGCTGGTGATAACAATACCGATGGTAATGATGATGGGGGGGGGGGGGGGGTCATGATGAAGATGATGGTGATGATGATGATGGTTATAATATGAAAGTATCAAGAAGTAAAATTACCGTATTCTAGTTTACAGGTAGTTATATCATGTACATGGATCCATGTTTCAAGTCAGAGTACTAACCCAGTCGGCGCCAATATCGTCGTTAGCAAGACAGTTTTTTGCCAATCTTAATCCGTGAAAGAAGGATATTATTTCCATTTGGTCCAAAGCCCGTTTTATCTAGTACCCTGCTCATCTAAATTAAATACACGGGAGAAAGCAGGGCCCAACTCCAACAAATAAATTATCGTTTGAAAGAAAATCAATACTTTAATAATTTTAAGACATAGGATGTTTTTAGCTTGATGTGTTAAATAATGTATGTTTATGTGTTCCATGCAAAGATGAAAATATTCTGTCCCTTAAACAACAAAATATTGTTTTTCGTGATGACTAAAAATGTACCCTTCTTCATAGCATGTTGTTTTCCCCCAGACTGTCTTTTATGCAATCGGTCTAATACCAGTTTGTTTAACATCATGTAGTATAATTATTATATGACCTAATGACAAACTGGTAAACTTTTATTTCGTCTACTGCATATTTCGTCCAATATTAAAAACGAGAGACAAAGCACCATGTTTTTAAAGTTATTCATAATAATTATAATAATTATCATCATTTCGTTTACCCAGGAAAGCCTCATCAGCATTAGTGACGTTCTTCTTGAGGGCCCTGAAATTTATACCCCAGCAGCTGCCAGGTACACATTGACACCTTGGTGGAGAGGGACAAATGTGGGTAAAACACCTTGTCCAAGGATGCAAAGCACCCAACGAGGATCGAACCCAGGACCTCTCGTATAAGAGCCTTCAGCAATATACCACAGTAATCCTTGCCTGCAAAGTTTCACTTCGAATGACCCCCTTTTCAAGATAGCCTTTTGGCAAACATGGTCAGATTCATCTCCTTCCTGTTTCTCATTAGAAATACTCGTTAGAAAAAATGTGTCAAAACAGATAATGTTTCCATTCCAACTGACATAACAAAATATGATTTTGCATAATTATTACATCGACCAAAATTTCGATACATCATTATTGCATGGCAAATGATTGTTTGTAAATTCTTCAACGAACTTGAAAGTCGCTACACTGGGTATTTATTTCTGAACAGGAAATACATTGCGGTAATTTCCAATAGCTTTTGCGAAGTCGGCTTCCTTAAAACTTGAATAAACATTCATGAAATTTGAACTGATTTATAGTCCTTAGAATAAAAACATTCATTCAGTTTATACTGAATGCAAAAAGTATTAATCATGGAACGGCGAAATCAGTTTCCGTTTTCTTTGCAATATCACTCAAAAACAATTCGACAATTCAACATGAATTCGATAATGATGTCACATCATTTGTGAAAGTGTGCATTTATGGACATTGACATAGATATTTCTATCAATGATGAAAACGTTTCAGTTTTCTGTAAATATTTCGTCAAAGTTTAAAGTAAATAGTCTATCAGTTCACGCTTTCCAGTGTTATATTGGTAAAGGCTCTAATTGCTCTCATAGGAGATGTCCCGGGCTCGATCCTCGCTTGGTGCTTACATCATGATACAGGGCGTTTTACCCAAATTTGTACCTCTCGACCATGTTGTAGTAACTTAGTGACTGGCAATGCTGGGGTAATAATACTTGCACGGCTATCAGCAAGAGCAGTATCAATACTGATGCCGCTACCTTGGGTAAATAAGACTATTATAAATTATCATTATTACAACTCAGTAAATGTTTTCAAAAGAATAAAGGAAGTCGATAAGATAAAATCTTGCATTCCTTTTTTTAATCAATCACAAAGGTCGCTAAGAATCTTGAATGCTAATTTAGGGGATTAGATACCGCGATGATGCGGCAATGTATCAGTAAAGCTAAGCAAGTGGGTCCCGCCCAAACATCGCCCAAGGAAACCGTCGTATAGGATGCGGCACTACGTTCGTCACGCACACGGCGGCGTTTTCTTTGATCTAATCATAGCCCAATGCTCGGTGAAATTGAGCCGAGGCGACGCGACTGCACGTCCTCGAGAGAACTTAACCCGTCACCTCCCAAAGAAGTGGCGTATTATACGCCGTATAATGTCCGTATTTCTATCCGCGGAATATAGAACTTATGGAGTTCGGGTTTGTAACATAGCACGAATTTTTTTCTAAAGAAACGACTTGACTTTTTACATTTTTTTTCTTTACACACTCCTTTCAAAATAAATGTCTACATAATGCCCTATTTGCATACCTCGCACCCTTTGATAGAAGGCGATTCGGAGTAGCCAAGAATTTGATTTTGTCATTCTTTTAACAAGAAGCGCACTGTCACATAAATTAAGAAATGATGATGATGATGATCACAATGATGATGAGGAGGAGAATAATGATGATGGTGGTAATGAGAGCGGGGTCAACGCCAGGATGTCTTAAAAGGGGGAGGGGCCAAATTTTCCCGACATTACTTTTGACCGGGAATGCGGTTTTCAGGAATCCCAGCCGCCTTCCTCAAGCTCTAAGAATGTGTGGAAGCGTAAAGAAGGGAAGGGGGGGGGGGGGGGAGAGCTGATCTAAAAAAACAACCCTGTATTTTTTCCTCCCAAACGAATTCGGGAATCCTGTCGACTCTCCCCACCAGGCTCCTTAGTTAGGGGGTAGCCTGCAGAAAAAATCTCGAGATGACAATTACAACAATTACAAAAAATTTACGTCAATATACTCGATTGAATCCTCCAAATTAGTTGGTTTCTGGAGTTCCTAGAAAGGCTTTATTTACAGTTGTTTTCTTTTCATAATACGGGTCGCAATCGTTTAGTAGAAAAGGAAGTAGCCCTATATGAAAAAATAAAATAAATGAAATGCAAGAGGACAAAAACCTTAGGAGGAGGACGACGACGACGACAACGACGAAGAAGAAGAAGAACAACAACAACAAGAGCAAGAAAGAGAGGATAAAACAGCAGAAGTCAAAGAAGATACGAAGAAGTGAAAGGGAAGAAAAGAAGAAGAAAAAAAAAAGAAGAAGGAGACGAAGGAAAAGGAGGGGGAAGAGGAGGAACTAAAGAGAAAATAATGTTATTGTGGACTGAAGGGAATCAATTTACCTGTGATATATTTCTCACAAAATTCAATTTAGAATTCGAACACTTGGACCACCTTGCTCTCTCTCTCTCTCTCTCTCCCTCTAATGCTCTGCTACACCACGGGGTAAGGAGAAGAATTTCCCATAGAGGAACAAGTGAAGCAAGTACTGTGACCCCGGCCAAGCCGTGCAGCAGACCAAAATATCTCCCGCCAAATAACAACGGGGTCTGTCGTCTGCGCTAATTTGGACCGACAGCAAGTAATCTAAGGGAGAGGCAATAAAAACTAGCAAGATCGAACCGACACAGAGAAAGGGGGTAACAGAAAAATGGGCCTGTTTTCATTGCCATGATATGGCGCGGTGGCTCAGTGGTAAAGGAGTGGTCTCGTGACGGGACGGTTCCGGTTCGAAACCTATTTGATGCGCTTGTGCCCGCAGGGAAGGTATCCGACAATTGCTCTGGCGGCGATCCGACAATTGCTCTGGCGGCAGTTCCGTCGGGTTTCATTTTGTCAAAGATATAAGGTTAGGGTATGGGTTAGCTCTCTAGTAACCTGGGTCTGGTTATAAGATGAAGTTAGGAATTCGGTTAGTGAAGATCATTTACCGCGGAGCAATTGTCACCGGAGCGTGTGTCGTAACATCTTGCTATAGAGCTGTGGTAGAGCTGTGGTCTCGTGACCGGGAGGTTCCAGGTTCGAAACATTTCCATTGCCATGATGACTCAGTGGTAGAGCTATGGCCTCGTGACTGAGAGGTTCGCGGTTCGAAACCAAGTCGATGAGCTAGCTAGTGCCCGTAGGTAAGCCATTAATCCTAAACTACCAAAACAATAATATCGTCAATAATTAAAAACTTTCTTTGTGCTTCCATTTTGTTTTAGATGGAGTTAAGACTCAAAATATATTACAAGATGCTTGGAAGTTATTGCTGCAAATTAGCAATTGTGTCGATAGCATCCATATATCCATTAAGCATGACTTTATTACATGCGGTGACAAACTTTTTTTAACAAAGGCAAACTTGCTTCGAACAACTTTTTTTTTTTAAATTGCGTTGCCCCGTCCTATATTTCGGATCTAATCTGATGACCAGGAGTGGATCCAGAATTCCTCAAAAGGGAGGGATGGCACGACACAGTACTCTTCTGAGAAATCCTTGACACGTGCCCCCACCCCGGATCAGCTTTATGAGCAAAATTATTTTAAAAACGACAAGCAACAAAACAATGGGGGAAAGATTTTACATTTTCAGATGCCTTTTGTGCCTAAAAAGTTGTGAAAGGGGGGGGGGGGTCCTAACAATAAATTAGCCAGTGAACGAACATCCCTAAAAGAAATGCACTCTACAACAACAAAGTCTTCTTTAAAAAGGTTGCTTCGTCGAGATTGCTGATACGAGCAATGTGCGCGTACGCCATTTTGGCCTAATGAGCAAAAAGAACGATAATATTTGGCAATGTGAACCGATCGTGATCGCGTAAAGATATTGTCGCCTTTTATGAATATTGGCACTACGTGTTGGTGTGCAATGCCATTAACCCTTCTCTTGCCGTAAAAGAGTTGTCGTATGTATGACACAGAGTATAGGGTGCAGTGAGGGTTTATCACTTAAACAGCATAGTACAGATTGGCAATACAACATATGTCATTGGACTGAAAGGTCTATAAAGGGTTAAATTCACTACTCTATTCTGATGTTAGACCATATGCGCCCCTTCACCTGAAAATTGTCATATTTCTCGTCATATTTTTGCCACTTTCGTATTTGTACTCTTTGGTTTGGATTGATGGTGTATTTTACCTGACTGCTAAAAAAAAGTATGTGTATGCTTGTAAGTAAGCAACCAGTAGACCAACGGCTCCTCTCCAACGGACTTGGTAATGAAGATTAATGCCTTGCCAAAGGGCAATAGCACATCCACTTGGTTTCGGACCCGGGTCCTCCCAGTTACGAGACCACTGCTCTACCACTGAGCCATCGTACCTTTTCTACTCTTTGATTGACATAATAATGTCCAACATGGGGGTGACGAATACCAAACCTCTAAAATATATTCGATGTAGAGTCTGACAAAAGAGCATGCAGTTCAACATTCCTGGGACACTTTAACACCAAACAGACCAGAATTATTTTGGATAGTTTACCCCCCCCAAAAAAAAAACACAAAAAAACAAAACAAAAAACAAAAAAACAAAACAAAACATAAACAAAACAAAAGCAAAAAACAAAACAAAAGCAAAAAACAAAACAAAACAAAAGCACATCAACAACAACAACAACAAACAAACAAACAAACAAAAAGCTAGGTGGAAAGGGGTGGAATTATTTCTGTTTTTAAAGAATCACATTTGTAGATTTTTAACATCACTTTTGTCTACAAGCTTTTAAGAAAAACAGGAACCGCTACTTTGCTTGTATACTATACGGGAATAACGTTCATTTGGGGTTTCTTCAAAGAAATAAAATAGCAACAGTTCAAACATCGTAAAAACATATTTGTAGGGGTTTTTTATTTTGCTTATGCTTTATTGGTTGAGGTGATCTCGAACATGGAATAGATGCGATGCTTTAAACTTTTCATTACAACGCAGGCATACAAAGCCTCGTTGCAATATGCGTCATATTATGTTATGACTGTTTTAAGGTGTCTTCATCAATGGAGTACACGGTGTATACAAAGAAAGACACAAAACGGAGATTTGTAGACGATAATGCTGACCGGTATTATTCCTCAACACTGCATCGAAAATAATGATGATATCGTCTGTTTGGAGCCAGAAGGGCATTTAAACTCTGTACAAGTGATGGAATTTAACGCCCTTCTGGCTCCGAACAGAAGATATTCTGGATTTAATCTACATATAATCTACATAATCTACATTTGCCACTCTCCACCCAGGTGTTAAATGGGTACCCGGTAGGATGCGAAAGTTAATGTCGTTTGCTTAGCAATGTGAGCGCCACGGCCCATTGCTGGAATGCTCCCCAGGGAGTGAAGAATGTGCATACATTGTGTGCGGGCATGCCAGTATCCGATGACTGGGGTAATAATATATCTGTAAAGCGCTTAGAGACATCACCGATGTATTAGGCGCTATATAAAGCGGAATATTATTATTATTATTATTTTTATATCGATGATATCTTTCTAAGGCCATGTACAGATCATTAGCCCTGTCATTGGATCCAGGCTTGCCCGCTCACATTTCTTCTGTTTACATGAACATTTGATAGGTTGAGATAACGTACTCAAAAAGAACAGAACGATTTATTGTTGAGCAATAAACTAACAGAGTCACGATGATGGCACAGAATGGTTACTTGAGCTTTCCCGACATAGCACCACTTTATCAAGCTTTTATATTGACAGAAATAAAAGATTAAAAGACTCAAATTATTCATATACATCTCTAACGTGTTTGATCGTGAAATTGTATTGACAAGAATTACTATAATTTTTATGTCCAATATTTGGAAGAATTCATTAACGACTTCATTTGAAAGGAAACAACTGTATCATTTAATTTTGATAGAAATCACGAGAAGATATTACTTTCTTGGCGAACTTTGAATTGATTTCGTGACTTTTTTCTTTCTTTTTAGACACACTGTACTCTGATGACTCCATTTCATTTTTTTACCTATAACACGGGTCGCTTGTACTTTGCGGGCGACCACGTTTATTACGAACTGATAAAAACTTGGTGGCGACACCTCCTTGCGAGTATTGCGTTTTGTAAGCCAGGTCTGGCTTGATATTACAGAAACATCATAGTATCATCCAAACGAGCGATTCGGCCATCGCCCCCCCCCCCCCTCCCCGTTCTTTGCTTTGAGAAAAAAAATATATGATGGTATTAATGGGCTTTAGGGCTAAGTTTATCATATGGGAGGCGTTCTTTGTAGGTCACCATGGTGAGATGAATATTTAGGGTTGTCTTTGAAAGATAGGGAAAAAATCATTCCAGAGCTGTACTGAAAGGATACTATCGTTCATTGAACTAATTCAACTTCAGATTGTTTAAGAACTGCTTCTTGTCAATGAAAGAATAGCCAACTATATGCTTTTAAGGAAGACGCATATTTTTCACAAACGTTTCGGCCCCCTTTCGCCCCCCCCCCCCCCTCCCGTCTGCAAGCACAGACCCTAATTTGACACTTTATCAGGAAATCATTGCGTCTTGAGAGAAGACTAACCCAGCTACTTACTGGTCGTGTCAGGAGTAGCTAAGTACCGGGCCTATGGTAGTCTTACAACGCAGATTCTCTTTTACGACTGACCAGGGTTTTTGCCTGCAAACTACCCCCCCCCCCATACTTCTGCCAATCATGCTGATTTTTTCTTACACAGGTCAAAGCCAAGTTAACAAAATACTGATTTCATATTCAGATTCAGATTGTGTGTAAATATTGAATTACGAATTGGAATTAGTAATTTTAATAAACGTCGTTCTGAAAAGTATTTACTAGGCCACAACAAATTAGAATTATAACTATAGAAGCATCCTATACCCAACCAAAAAGTGAGTCCCCCTGACAATTTTCAATGTAACTCGAGAAATATTGTTTGAAATCTGTTCATTCAAAAGGCAAAGTTTGCGGAATTTTCCTACCCATATTTTTTTTTTTTTAATAGTTTATTATATTTACATTATGAAATTATGGTTTTTATTGCAGTCGGTACAAGAAAAGAAATTTTTCATTTCTTTTTTCATCTTGAGTTCATTTCAAGACGGCCAATCTGTCATCCACATTCATAAAACTGCATACGAAAATTCTGCCAGGTAACCATTTAAACACCTGGGTTGAAAGAGGCAACTATGGATAAATGCCTTCTATAAGGACACACACACACACACACCCGGATGTGATTCGACCCCTCAACCTTTTCATAGAGAGTCAAGTGAATGAAGAACTGTACGTTCACTGTGCAGCCACTAGTGTCATAGACCTACTGCCAGCAGGATTTTTGTTCTGCGGGGCGGGGTGGGGGGGGGGGGGGCTGAACACCGGCTCCAAAATACCATGATATCATTCTAGTTAAGGTCATATAGTATAGTATATAGTTGGAGAAATATAGATGTATGTTAGACCTATCTCTTGTTCAAATTCATGATAATTTGTTACGGGGTTCCCCTGCTGCTGATCAGTGACTATTCTACTTCAAAATAACCATATAAGCTAGTCCAAACATATTATAAACCATCTTTAGTGGTCACAACCTCTTTGGACTTCAAGTACCTAATTGAATCTTGAACAGGTTACAGATACCATGAGCCAACGCCGCTTAATTACCGCCAAAAGTTTGGACTTTCCAGCTTTACCGCAAAGCGATTAAAAACAGCCATACAGTTTACTTTAGACGATACACGTTTTATCTCCGCAGTGTGCTTGATGTGGTTACAATATGGCGATTTTCTCTTTGAAGTTGTCGGATATTGTCGCATCCTCTAGTAGATTGCTAATAGCATTTTGATTGCAGCGCGCGGGGATAACGCCCATAAAGTGCAAATAAACAACCTGTGTTCGTCGCATAACGACTGTGTACTATTTTGTCTCCGTCATATTTTCTTGTGGACAGTTACTGCATTATTGGCACAAAAAATGCTGAGAAGACATAACTAAAACTTTGTTTCCAACCTATTAGGAAAAAGTGCATCTATTTCTTTTCAAGAAGGTGATTGGAAGATTCTATGTGGATTTTTACGAAGTGGTGGAAAATTGAAATCCCGAACATAAAATCACTTACAGAAAATTGTTCACCCTTTCAATTTCTAGCGAGGCAACAAGAGATTTAAAAGAAAAAAATGGACCTGGGTTTAAAATATTTACTTCTTTATTACTTTGAATAAAGATGAAGCATATTGGATTGTGACTAAGAAAAGTTATGACCAAATTTCAGAATGAGAACTTAATGCATGAAAAGAAGTGAAAAGAAAAAATAACACTACTAGTGTAGTTTTATGTATTCAATTCAGATTGATTAGTCCAGTCATATCTGTTTTTCTCTTCCCCTCTATTTCATTTCTGTCGTGTTCGCTCATGCTTTTTTGCAATTGCTTTGTCTCTATAATTGAATATCTATCTACATATTTATCTTTTATTCTTTCTATCTATCTACGTATATCTCAATCTATTTTTCTTTCATTTTCTCTATACAAAAAAACACACTGTGGTATATTGGTGAGGTCTTTGAAATCATACATGAGGACATGGGTTCGATCCTTGCTCGGTTCTTCCATCCTTGAACAAATTGTTTTACCCACATGTTTCCCTCACAACCCTAGTGTATTAAATTGGGTACTAAAAATGCAGGGCCCTCAGGAAGAGCAGTATTGATACTGATGACTATATTCTGGGTAAATAAAATGATATTATTATTTTTATTATATGTAAGTATTATCTTTCTCTTACTGCCTTCAAACACTGCGACCTGGTTAGTAGATAGAAAGTAAAAGAAAGATAGTAGTTGCATATCATTATTGTTGTTGTTATATGTAATTATTATCTTTCTCTTACTGCCTTAATTCAAACACTGCGACCTGGTTAGTAGATAGAAAGTAAAAGAAAGATAGTAGTTACATATCATTATTGTTGTTGTTATATGTAATTATTATTTTTCTCTTACTGCCTTAAAACTTATAGGTAATCCCCAGGCATTGGTTGTTGTTTGTGTCACACTTACGTTGTTATTTTTGTTTGAAAATTGTTGTCATGTTATTATATGTTCCTGGAAATTAAATAAATAAATAAAAATAAAATAAATAAATAATTCAAACACTGCGACCTGGTTAGTAGAGAGAAAGTAAAAGGAAGATAATAATTACATATTATTATTGTTGTTGTTATATGTAATTATTATCTTTCTTTTACTTTTTCTCTACTAACCAGATCGCATTGTTTAAATGTAGCCTTCTGTCACGGATTACGTTTCTTTGTTAGCCAGTTACTTAGTTTCTCCTTTCTTTAAGCTTTATATCTATCCGTTTACATATCTATCTATCTATCCTCGATCTATCTTATCTATACTTTCATTTTCTCTTTACCTCATCGAACCAAAGCAGTCTCAGTAAATAGTCTCTAGCAATGAAAGCTTAATATTACGTTCCTTTGTTTCTATAGCTATTCATTTAGTTTCTCATTTGCTGGAAATGTGTTTTATCTATCAATCAGTCAATCTATCTATCTGTCGATTCATTTCCCTGAACCAAACCAGTCTCAGTAACTAAAGTATCCTGCACTAGATGCGTAATTGCATAATTATTACGATATTGTCATTAAATGAGTTTCTCATTTCTTTATACTATAGGTATTTCTTTGATAAATTCACATTTATATATATCTATCTATCTATCTCTTTCTCCTTCTCTCTCTCTCTCTCTCTCTTTCTCTCTTTCTACTCACTAAACTAGTCTTAGTAGTCTCCCCACTGGAAGCTTAATATCACGTTCCTTTGTTTCTAGCTATTCAATTAATTTCTCCTTTCTTGGAGCAAGACCGTTCGGCAGGATGGTAATACGGAGATGATTTTGCGGTTTGCAGTTCCGCGGGATCATAGCTCGTCTCGTACCCCGAAAGATAAAGTCTAAAACGGGGAGAGAATATATACTGTATATATATACTCTTTATTCTGTCTTGGTCATAGATGCATCTTGGAGAATAATACGTAATTGCTCGTGACGGGTTAATATCGCTGGCTTTCGGCATTAGATATGAAGACATTTTTTTCGTAGACAGAAGAAATTTCTGACCGCAAAATATTCGGTATCCTTATGTAATTTTGGACAAAAGACGTTCTCATGAGAAGGACCAAATAATGAAATGGTATGTAAGTTAGGTATTGGATACTTTGTGATACAAGAATTAGATGGGTAAAGGGTAGGTTAGGAAGAGTATATATAACTATAACAAAAAGAAAACGTAAACATATACTTCTCCTGTATAATCATGTACAATTTATTTTACAGTGAGATCTCTCTCTCTCTCTCTATTTCTCTCTCTCTCTCTCTCTCTTTCTTTCTTTCTATCTATATATCTCTCTTTATATCTATCTTTATATACCGCTTATCAAGATTATAGGCCTCTGATTGGTCAAATTTGCAGGAACTCTCTCTCTCTCTCTCTCTCTCTCTCTCTCTCTCTGTCATTGTCACATTTTTCTTTTATTTAGCAATCTCACGCGATAAATCCCAAAACACTATCAATATTCTATCAACCTTTATTTAACCTTTGTTTTCAGTCCTGTGATTAATTAGATTCTTGACGAAAAAAAATACAACTGATGAATCCATGATGTCAACATAATTTTTACCAATGTACATAATCAAGCAAGAAAAATCTATGCCCATGCCCCTCGGTTATACTTCTCGTCTGGGGGAGGCCTACAGCGACAGTTAGTCACCAGATGGCGCCCTATAACACTTTCAAATTATATCATCTTTTGTAAAAACAAAACAAAACAAAACAAAACAAGTCCCCAAACGAAAGTTAGTTAATCAGCAAATAATCAGCCTAAGCTGACCCATTTCAAAGATGCAATAGAAATTTCCAGAAACACCAGCATCAATACCAACGGAGCCATTCCGGCTAATATGTTGTCATAAGCAATCCAGTTACTAGCAAATCGAATTACACGTTGCCCCTTATCAAAGCATTACCAGTCAAACTAAACGAAATTCCCGTCTTCCAAACAGAAACGTTTGTTGCTGTAGTTACACACAAATATGAAAATTAAATCGATGAATTCCGGCATACGTACGTCCTGAAAATGAATAAAATATAATAATAACGATGTGGTCCCGCTATGTTATGGCGTGAAAATGCCCTTAGGATGAAGTAAATTTCTTATGCCTACACGTCTGCAAAAAGACGATTTGTTGCTTTTGCATTTCGTATTTTACATTTCATTCAAATATTTAGATTTGAATTGTTATATAGCGTTGTGATCTAAGTTAACATCATCAGCGCAGATATTAAACATTTATACTGAAATACAAAAGTTATAAGTTTTAACAAATAAAGGAGCCAGCATTAGGCAGAGCGAGATGAGATATATTTTTCTTGGTCAGTGTTTCGGCAAATGTTTTGTAGTTAATGTCTATATGTGGTTTCATGCTGTCATTATCCATAATTAAAAGGAACTTACTTCAGTATAATTGTACTAAACACACACACACACACACACACAGACACAAATATATATTTTTGTTTAAAAGCCAGAAGAAAAATTAATTTTAAGCATGTGAAATTGTGTTTCTTGCAAGTTTTGAAATTCTGCATATACATAATCTTATCTAAGCATTTTGTGTGCAGTTTTGTCAAGTAATTTTCAGGACTATTCTTTATCACTCTTATTTCGGGAATTGACATACATTCCAAACTACGATCTCTTTGAATGAATAATATAGAGTTTCAGACAAGTCTTACGTGTATCATGTACTACACCATCGTTGGTTTAACAGAGAGAGAGAGAGAGAGAAAAAAAAAACACTTTCTTTGAAAATTTTGAAAGAAAATGTCCTTTGCATTATTCTTCTTTCAGCTGGAATTTTTTAACTCCAACTTTCTTAATCAATGCTACATGCTCCGACACAAGTCGTGGGTTGGTTCCATCATTGAGTTTTGTTCAATAAAAAAATCCACATCCTCTAAAATTTTAAAGAAAATGTTCTTTTTTCCGCTGGAAATTAAATTGTTTAATCAATCCCACATGCCTGTAGACAAGTCACGAGATCGTAAGAGACGCCATCACTGAGTTTTGTTCTAGAAAAAAAATGTACATGCTTCAAAATTTAAAAAGAAAATGTTTTTCATAATTCTTTCATCTGGAACACATTCTTGACTCCAGTTCTCTTAATCAATGCTACAAGTCATGATTTGGTTTCTTAGAATCCATCATTCTTAAAATCCATCATCAAGTTTTATTCAGAAAAAACAACATCCTCTAATAATGTCTAAATCTATAAAAAGAAAGAACACATTATTGTCTCCAATTCTCTTAATCAGTGCTACAAGTCATGAGTTGGTTTCTTAGAATCCATCATTAAGTTTTCTTCGGGGGAAAAAAAACATCCTTTAATAATGTTGAAAGAAAAAAAATGGAGTTTGGACCTGTTGCCAGCGACATGCCACGATGGAGTCAATGTTCCCCGCTGGAATTGATCGCTCCGAATACATGCCTCATTTCGGCAGCAATTCCCTAATCAGCCTCTAATACCATGAATGAACTATCTTGCTGAAATTAATTCAATAAATCAAACCCTATCATCCAACTCCGCCATTGCATCTACCAACGCAGACAGACAAACAAAACCAAAAACAGAGTCCTTTTTTTTCTCCAATATTGTACTATGCGACAGATCGAGACGCGATATGACCGGGCTGTGCGTTTAGCTTTTATTTTCTTCTTGGTATGTTTATTAAACTTCTCAGAGTGATTCGACTTTATTACAGGGATATCTAAATATAAATTGGATGCAGATCTATCGTGCTTGTTGTTCAATCCCTCTTTCGCGATGTTCAATCGCTGATATAAATATCGTTTGCAGCAAAAGGTGGCACGACAGAGCCGAGGTAATAACGCGGCTTCAACTACCACCTTTTTTTGGTCCCCGGTTTCTCTTTCTTTCTCTTTCTCTCCCTCATACTCCTTCGGATATCTGGAGGCCAAAATGAAATCGTATTGTGAAATGAATTCTGTAATACCACCAGCGTTTTGCACTTTTTCTCTGCCCCGTTATTCGCCTTGCTCCATATCTAGTGATTTGGGCTTCTTTTCTCTTTTTCTTCGGCTTTCTTCAGGTTTCTCTCTCTCGCTCTTTCCTCTCTCTCTCTCTCTCTCTCTCTCTCTCTCTCTCTCTCTCTCTCCTTCTCTGATTCATTACTGGAACGCCCGAAATTGATTTCAATATATTGTTTTTGGCAGTATGGAAGATTCTATGGATACCAATATGAGTTTTTTTTTCCTTGTCGCAATGCTTGCAGCCAATGAAAACAAACCGAGATAGAAGGAGAGGGGGTCTAAAGAAAGAAGCCGAAAGCCGGCTCCGAGGAACTCATAAGTCCTTTGGCATTCTCATACCCGAAACAGATAAATATCTTTCTCGAATAATAAAAGACAAAAGATATTAGATATTTTCCTCAGTTCGGCACGTTTACGACCCCGCAAAAAAAAACAATAAAGATATCAAAGATTTTCTGTTTTCTTCGTAAGAGAGCCCCAAGTAGATTCTTACCTTTTTATGTACCATTTTCTTTCTTTTTTCTTGCGAATAAAATGAGAATAAAATAAAAGCTCATGGGCGGATCAAGGTTTTTGTAAAAAAAAAGAGATTTTTTTTTAGGTGCCCTTTGAGTCCAAAATTTGAAAGGGGACACAGGTATGCCACATTGTATACTATGTTGATGTACAAAAACATAAAAGACAAAATAATAGTAAGACAAATAGAATTGCAATGTAGATCATCAGCATCTAATTTTCTTACTTTGCAGCAGCGTAGATCTATGAGTATCTTGTTATTCGTCAGCTAGAATGAAGGGAAAAAATCAACATTTTGAGTGAACTCTTAGTCATCTGACATAAATATATAGTTAGGCTTTAATATCCAGGCCGAAGATTTATACTGTATACAGATATTGCCTTCAAAAAGCAATATCTTCACAATTCCTCTGGTATTAGACATGTTAGAAGGTAACCGACTTTACGCTGATGTGAAGGTCATTATGTGTCATCGGCAACACACCTTATTTTCACTCTTCAGAGCACGGTTTGTGGAAGCATTTGTTCATGTACAATATGGGTTAGCTTCAGATTCGAACACCAATTCGATATCTTTGGTCAATTATTCTAGCTCAGAGATATACCGTTAGTATTTCGACGTTCTCGTCTGTAAAACTGTACATGACGTCTTCTTCGTCTGATAATAAAACCAATTTCACCAGGGAAATAGCGTTGTTTTAATTCTATACCTTTTCAAACAATACAAGTCGTTACACTCAGATGGTTCCAATACTGCTTAATCACTTGTATTACTCCAACAAATTTGTATTTGTGTAAAATTCAGATTAAATCAAGCAGTACATGTGCATTCTGTTTATTGCATGATGAAACTATAATTGAACATTTGTTTTTTTAATGTCACCTGGTTAGGAAAGTATGGGAATACTTTGAAAAGAGAATGTACGAAAAATGCAAATTTGTAATAAAATTAACTATCGAAAAAGTTCTTTTTGGAATCACACCCACTAAAAGTTCTTAACGAGGTAAAGAGTTATTTCCTTAATGAAAACGCTATTTTCTGTGAAAATATAAAGCAAGATTTATTTGAAAGATGTTGTTTAAATTTTAATAATCTGTTCGACTAATGTCCAACAGATGTTTTAATCGACAGTGTGTTATTTTACAGTTTTGCATCTTAAGATCTGGTCCTCTTTCAATCTTCTAATTATGTTTGTGTACTGTCAGTGCCATACATGTGTTACACTATCACAATATTTGTGGTCAGTTATTGTATGTTTTGGGAATTTTTTTCCACCCATTAGCTGTTTTTGCAAATTATGAAAATGTATACTGTGCTATATTTCAATAAAACGCCCTACTGTGGGGGAAAAACAAATTGAATAAAAAAACATGTCAAACTGCATACATTCGCGCATTCCAGTGCCATTTTTGGTAACTTTCGCAGTTGGCTGTGCAACTAAGTGCATTACATATATATGATTTTGCGAAAGACTGAAACAGTGTAAATTATAAAGAAACTCAATATCTGGTATGAACACGGAAGTAATAAAGCCCACGTAACAAGCGCTCCGATCGGTTCTTCAGTGCCGATGTTGATACAGTCAATCGCCCGCCTCCAGCCCGGTTGCTAGATATTTACTTTCGCCTCCGACTTTTTACGAATAAACCGCACGATATAATAATTATATCGTGCGGTATATTATATAATTTCTTACATTTCAAAGTGTGTCCAGGAAAATGATAATATTCTTCTTTCATTTTAAACTAACGTCTGCGAAATTTATTTTTCACCGTTCATTTTTTTTCCGTATGAAGTCCTACGACAGTAGTAGAATGATAATAATGTTAATGATATTGATGATGGTGATAATAATGATAATGATGATAATACAAATGATAATAAGTTGGAGATGCAGAAGTTGCAGAAGTGAAACCAACAAGCACTGTGAGAAATCTTGGTGTATGGCTAGATTTTCGTTTAAACATGGAGACACAGATATTCAACAATCTGCTTTTTATATGTTATATAATTTGCGTCACATCCGTAAATACTTAGATCAGAAAAACACTGAAAGCCTTGTCCATGCATTTATTAGTAGTAAACTTGACTATTGTAATGGATTATTGTTTGGCTTGTCAGATTCACAGACCATGAAGTTGCAGCGAGTTCAGAATGCCTGTGCAAGACTTGTGACCAATTCCTCAAAATTTTTCCACATCACTCCTGTTTTGATGAAGTTAAACTGGTTGCCAATAAAATACAGAATCACATTCAAGTTACTTTTCCTTATTTACAAAGCCTTGAATGGTCAAGCCCCAAATTACTTGTCTGAATTATTATCTTTTAAATTGCATCCATATGCACATAACTTACGAAGTTCACAAGACAAACTGCTTCTAAAGTTGCCTCATGTCAAAACAAAAGCAACTCTTGGGGATTGTGCATTTAGCTGTGCTGCTCCAAAACTTTTAAGTAGGCTTTTAAGTAGATAAGTTCTGTTTATATAGTGTAAGCATATAGGAGTCTCCAGCAAAGTGCAGTAGAGTATATTCAAATAGTAGCTGCGCTATATAAATGAAATGAATCTTATTATAATAATAAGGTCTAATTCATCAAGGCACTGCAATTATCATTAGCCCATTGCAAGGTACCCTAATCAAGCTAATAACTAATTGTCGAGAGGGGCAAACGTGAGTAAACCACCTTGTCCAGGAATGTATTAAAGCAGCGAGCGGGATCGAGCCTCTCATAATGAGTGTAAAGACCCTTACCAATATACCCCAGTGCTTCTTCCATGATACCGTTTAAAAAAGTGACAGTGCATGATCTTATATTAATTTATTTTTTATGTCTCAACCTGGTCTCGACCCCTAGACCTAATATTAAATGAATGCAAAAAAAAAAAATATTCTCCTCATCTCTGAACTCCGAGGCCTCGACTACAACAACACGGGCATGACCGGTACTCTACGGTGCTTTAAAAAGTCGTGCAACGTGACTCCGGGATTTTAAATCCGAAAGATTAGGATTTGAAACACTGTCCGGTGAATTCGCCCTTCAATATAGGGGTAGATCCAGCAGATTGTAAAGGTTGAGGGCACAATGCCGAAAATCTTTGACAAGTAAAACAAAATTCCCCTCCCCACCACCCCCCCCCCCCACACACACACAAAAATAAAACAAAACAAAACAAAACAAAACAAGAATAAACAAACAAACAACCCCAAACCCCAAAACAAGTTTTACACTTTGACTTTTGGATGCATTTTGGGTCTAATTACTTATCGTTATCACTATCATTATCATTATCATTATCATTACGTATCATTACCAAGGGGGCACAAAAACAGAAAAACTGGACACTTTGGTGTACTTAAAGCATGCACAACTGAGTTTCATAAGGGGGCATGGACCGGTTGTGCGTGCCTCCCTAAATCTGCCACTGTTTAAAGACAATGCATCTTATCTACAGTTGCTTCTTTCGATCCCGAGGTAGTAAGCGGATAGCTCATTGAATTTATGCTTGAAATGCACGGTCACCATGGCCGCGGTGCAATGAAAAAGACTGCCAAAGCTAAAGCAAAGGTGAAAAATCCAAAGCATTCTGGAAACAACAGGGACAGTGTTTCCATGCGATATGAACAATACAAACATGACACAAGCGAAATAATATCATTGCGATCAGCGAACGTTCTTTGAGGGGAGGAGGGTTGTTTGTTGTTGTTGTGTTTTTCCTTGGTATTGTTTGTCGTTGTTGTTTTTCTTTGAGAAAATAAGTTAACGTATTAAGTGATTTTTCAAAGATGTTGTTTACTTGCTATGTTGTTTCCTTTTTCCTCACATCCTCCTCCCTCCATTGTCGAATTGCCTCTCCAGTTATAATGCTCGGCCCATTCAAAGTCATGTGCAAGAAATGCATGAAATCGCCAAAGCAGCAGGGGGTATACTTTCCCGCCAAAGTGCAGATTGGACAAAATCTATGCTCTTTATACCGGAAACACGCAGCACAATGTATGATTTTTATGAGCGCCATGGGAGAAGTTTAAGGACTGGGTTTCTTCTATGGAGAGATTTAGAAAGTCAAATGTTCGACTTCGACCGGAAAATATGCGTCTATAGAGATATACTCTCAAAAAGGAATTGCAAAGGCATACTGCTTGCGTGGGTTTTGACTGTTCTCTCTTCCTATATTGTTTACATGAATAGAAAACGTCACACTTGCTAATGTATTTGGCGACATGATCTTACAACAAAATATCCCTTCAAAAGTCAGGAATTTGTCTTTTTTATGTGTGTGTGTAAAACCAACGCGTCATACAAGGTCGGATCTTCACACATCAAGTTTTTATATTTCTTACTCTTTATCTCCCCCCCCCCTCTCTCTCTCTCTCTCTCTCCCTCTCTATGGTATAGACCGATCAATCATCTTTCTTTCTTTTTGTTTACCCTTGTTCAATACATTTGCTTGAAACAATCCTGTTTCGTTTTGTTCCTCGAAGTAATTGTACTTTAAACAAAGAATTGGATTCCAACACACGTCGTAACAATCTTTATACTCTAAATAATTTCATGAGCAAACCATTTTTGTTTGTATCTTCATGTTATCACGTATCATAATGTATAACATTGATTATTGCATGCAATGTATTTCTGTAATTTCTCCATAAAAATCTTTTGAACTTCAGAATTTCGCACTCATAATAAACATCTCAGTTTGATTCACTTTTTGGGAGGAAGTGTAATCAATAAAAGAAATTTTCTATTGAGTCAAAGTAATGGGAGGAACCGAAATGAATGAATTATATAAGTCATCTCAATTTGCAACAATTTCGATTGATGACTTTGTTTTCAAATTGCTCTGGGATTTAAAACATATGGTAGCCATTTACGTATTTAAAAAATCTATACATATACATATATGTTTGTATAATTATATAAATGCATACATGGTTTCTTAATCATCGCCGAGAAATCATGTTTAGCTGAAAACAGTTTTTATTTAATGTTTTACTCCATATTTCAGTCCTCTCTCCATGCGAGCGTATACAAAGAAAAAGACCAAGAAACTGTTTTTCTTTTCATGTAGCCTTGACAATAAAATGAATCTTGTACCTACATGTATGACTTATGTTCATTTAATATTACATCTTTGCAAAGAAAAGATGAATTTTTGGATCTGCTACGGGAGAGAGGAAATGGCGGGAGAAGGAAATTAAAAAGCGCGCCAACAATAGGCTCAATATGATCGCAGTCTAATTCATTCGCGCCGGGGGAATTAGATGCGTCACGGTTTGTAGGACGGAGGGAGGGAGGGGTGCTGACGATCTCCAGAGTGGATTCTCTCTCTCCCTCTCTCTCTTTCGCTTTCTCTCTCTCTCTTTCTCTCTCTCTCCCTTTCTTTCTCAGTCTCTCTTTATTTCTCATCATCTCCTTCCCTGTTTCGCTCTCTCTCACTCTCTCTCTCTCTTCTAAACTCTTTCTCTCCTCCTTCTCCCGTGCTATCTATCTCTCTCTCTCTCCATCGCTCCTATTTCACTCTCACATTTCTCTCTCTTTATTTCTAGTATTTACATTCATTTAGTCATCCATTCACCCAATCGTTTTGCGTGCCTCATTGTTGGATTCTACCGAGATGAAAATCAGGGACAAAAATGGTGGAATTATAATTTTATAAACGTTCGTCGAATTAATCGAAATGTTGATTTAACCTACATCGGGCTGAGGGAGGGGGTTACGTGGATCGATGAGGCTTTCCTTCAATGTTACAAATGCTGCTATATTCATATGACATTGAAGCATGCATTACAGAAGTTTGCATACATGAATCTGGGATCTATGAATCCTTCACCTTCTGTTATCTATTATTTATTTATTATTGAACATATTAAAAGACAGGGTAATTCATTCAGTGAAATTTGGTTTTCAATATGAAGCCCTGTTGAAACATAAAAAAAACATGAACAAGACATCAAACATTTCTACAGAAGTCAAACTTTGACTTTTCATTATTCCTGAAATATCATGAAGGTACAAAAATAAACCTTCGAATGATTTTTGAAAGCAAGATATTTATAATGATATACCTTCTTGGATGAGCGGTGCAAGGGGTGGTCAAGGCGCCCTACAAAGTACCATTATTACACTGACTTTAGCCCAGCTGCCCTAAGGCGCTGAAAGCATTCAAGCAATAAATTCTTACCAGGTACCCATTTGCTACTCCTGGCTGGAGAGTGGCAAATTTAGATTAATGTCTTGCCAAAGGCCATTAGTGCCGCGGCGGGAGTCGAAACGCCAACCATGAGATCCACAGTCCGGTGACGTATCCACTAGACCACGACACCTGTACAAGAAATGGAATAGAACAACCCCCCCCCCCCCCCCCCACAATCAACTATTCCTGATAATACATTTTGAGAGAATTTTGAAAATGGAATCGTGGGGGAGGGGGGGGGGGGGTAATCTGAGGGCAAGGAAAATGATATCTGTGATAAAGTGGGAAGTCAGGTCCTTATTTTGCAGCAGCTGACTAGCATGAGGGAAGGGGGAGAGAGGGGGATGAGAGAGAACCCGTGATTGTAGAATACGACAATCCACTATTAATGTACATTTTACATTAAAGAAGAAAATAATCCCCTTAAACTTAAAATCTAAATATTGCGCCTTTTTACTTTGTTTAATAGCATAAATGCAGAGTTTTATAAATATTAATATTTGTAGGCATATGTTTATACTCGTGAAAATTAAAACCGTGTTGTGGTATTATAGAGAAAATTATTTTATTGGACGGATCGATGTTATGATTTGGATGCAAATTTATACAGTTCTGTTGTTATTTTTGTAAAAGTTGTCTTTGTATGTAAGCGGCTACTTTTGTTTTATATCATGGATAATAAGTGAAAAATAATTTATTTATGATATAGAAAACTCTTTACTTCCTATGACGGACCATTTTCGCTATTTGAGTCGACGGGCGGGTCAAGTTCATATCTCAAACAACTGATAGCGATCTGATAGAAAATCGACCACCTTCTTATGACTATAAACCACCCGCCTTGTGTGGTGGGGTGCGATGTGCGATGCCACAGCATAACGAACTCGACGAATGATGTCGAACCGACAGACAGCGAGATTTATCTAGATTTATCTCGATACATCCATATTTCCTAGGTAAATTCTGTTCTAAAGGTATAGAAATCGGCAGATCCAGGGGTGGACCAAAGGAACTCCCCCCCCCCCCCCCCACATACACATATTTTTGAGGAGAAAAGGAATAAGCAAAATCATGTATAGAAGAAAATCACTCATTCCTAGCGAGCAAATCTGGGAGAGCTGGCGAAAGTTTCAGGTTTCATATTCTGGAAAAATATTATTTTTCTGGGAGAAGAAAAGAGAAAACACTTTGTGCCCCTTTTCTTTCTGACAATCTGGGATCCGTCCTGTACTAAATTTAGGGAAGTAAAAGGGAAACGAAAGGATTTGATCTGTTGTGAAATAAACAGTCTGAACAAGAACTTTGTAAAGTTATATAAAAGAAGAGACAGTCAAATTTATTTAAATTGAGTAAAATCTGGATATTATACAATGATGGTATAGAGGAAATTGAATTCTGAAATATTTAAGCATTGTGCCCATAATGGGCTTTCTAATATCATCTTGAATATGCTCAAATGAAGCACAGCAAATACGGGAAGAAATAAACAAATATCATATCAGTTATTTACTGTGGTGGAGAAAGATGAGGTTGATTCCACAAAATCAAAAAGCTTTTGAATGCGAGCGATTTCTAGGAATTTTCTTTTTATTCCGTGATTCTCCGTCTTTCTCTTGCTCAGAGAGCCATTCCCTGTTTCTGATAATAATCAGCAAATTGTTGACCTCTGCAGTCAGTTAAAACTTTATAAAGGTAACATTTAGAGGACCTTCCTTGGAAGTTCAAACAGAATATTTCTATTTCATGTGACCCTGACGCATGGCTTTATGCGAGTGCTCTTAAAAACTTGGAAATCACAGCGAGAGTTGCGCGAACCACCGTGAGATTGGCGTAACGGAACGTGGCCTAATGCCAGGCCGCTAGGGACCCGGAGCCTTCACGTCGTCACACTGTAGAGTGAAGAAAGAACTTGCTAATGAGACAAGAAAGCCGTTAAGCCTGGAACGGCTTAACGCAGATTTATGAAGGTCAGCTATTTTTCATATTTTTTTTGTTTTTGATTCTCAAATATAGGTGTTTATCAAATAACTGTGTTTCGATATACAAGGTAATTCTTAGTTTGCCTTCAAATCATTATTTGTATGTATACCGTATATATGCAAACTTAGTAATTAATTTTCTGTTATTTAAATTATCTTAAAATATATTGGTTATGTATTTAATATAGGCGTACAGAGCTCTTGTAGAAAGCAGTTTGTAGCCGACAATTCAACCCTGCCTTAATACAATTACAAATAAATGAATGAAATAAATAGGATATACTTCAATTCGTATATCTGAATACAATAGAATGCAATCCATTTAGTACGCCTATAGGCTAATGTTTGCCCGAATAAGACCATCGAATGACCCTTTTCTTGCAATTGCCTCATTTTCCATGCTTTCATGTAATTTTGGAAAATGGTTGACTTTGGTTTTATGTATCAAATTAATAGAGGGCGAATAGAAAAGTGTATGATTATGCACTGACATTGTTCCTGATTTTATCATTATTATGATTATTATTATTAGAAATATTATTGTTGTTCTTATCATTATCATTATTATTACTATTGCAATTATCATTATCATTATTACAATTGTTATCATTATTATTATTATTAGTAGTAGTAGTATTGTTATTACTATTATTATTATTATTATTATTATTATTATTATTGTTGTTGTTATTATTATCATCACCATCATCATTATCATTAACAGCGTTCAAGGATTTTTCTACTACATTGTAATAAAACTCGACATGAACCTGAGAACGGTAACGCGTCGACCCACTTACCAAAACAACGTATAACTTGACATTCAGATTTTAACATCCAAATCTTGCATACCTTCATTTGCAGATATAACTTTATAACAACTGCGTCTACAATATTACATCTCTTCATGGTAATGAATCCCGAGTCACGCTTCAGTCTTTATTTATAATTTTATTTGACATGTTTGCAACGTATTGTAACTTTATACTTTCTGTACTTTACTTTTGTACTTTTCCTTTATTTGTTATGTACTGTATGATATCTATGTTACCTTGACTAAAGAACTTATACCTTTATTTGTAGACCTCGGTTCTTGATTACATGTTAATTCTTTATTTGATTGTTAAATTTTGTTTATGATAAAGATGAAATAAAAAGTATTATTATAGGTTTTCCCGGTCAATTTCGTAAGATCGTCAGTCAATTTCATTTTGCGTGCATTCAATTTCAAGGATTTAGGTCGCGCACAGCCGATTTGTAATTCAAATTCATTTTCATATCATTCGAATTTGTATTTATGTCATTTGAATCTAAGTTTTTGTCAATCAAATTCGCACTAAATGCACCTAGTTCGCAAAACGTTCATTCAATTTAGCAAAGAATGGCAAGGGAATTGCGCAATACTGTTATTCCAGCATTCAATTTCATTTCGGATCATTCAACTTAACACGTTGAGCATTCAAAATCAAATGTAGTTCCAGTAAATTTTGTCAGTTGATAATTATTTGGTATTTTCATTCTTTCCTTATGAGTTTTCTGCACACATGGATGTGTTTTTCTATAAGCAATAACATTTTTTTATTTTTCTTCTGATTTATTATTTTTATTTTATTTTCTTCTGATTTATCATCATTTTGAAATTTAGTTCTAGGAATTTTTGTTCTTCATTTCTAACGTTTATAGTGCCTGCAGAATTGCAGATTTTCTTGATTGATTTTTATTTTTTTTCATAATCTTGTTTTTTCATTTATTTTCTTGATTGATTTTTATTCTTTTTCATAATCTTTTTTTTTTAATTTATTTTCTTGATTGATTTTTATTCTTTTTCATAATCTGTTTTTTCATGTCTAACTATATATATATATAGTGAGTGTGTCACTGTGTTGGCTGTCAATGTATACTCTGAAAAATGTTATTCATAACGTACATGTAGTTATCATGAATTATGTTATATATATAATGTTTCCTTTGTATAGTAGACCTATGTCAGTTGGGCAAAAATACACAAACGCTAAATACATGCCAAATTGAATGAACTCATTACGAATTCGAATGCCCACGTGCGAATTTGAATGCTCGAAAAGACGCTTCCAAGCGAGGTAGCGAATTTGAATGCTCTCCACGCATATTTGAATTTTAATGATGTAAACGCTAAATGTCTTGACCGAAGTGCGAATTTGAATGACCTCAAAATGAATTTGAATGATAAATTTCATGGCACAGATCTTTTTCGCGAATTTGAATGACTCCCTTATCAAATTGAATGACAAATCTGCGAAATTGACCGGGAAAACCTATATTTTTATCATTATTATTATCATTATTATCATCAACATGCATTAGTATGATTATAACTATCATCATAATGTATCATTACTGTTGTTATTATTATCATCATCACCATTACTACTATTATTATTGCTATTACTAATATTATTGTGATCATATAATCATAACTATTATTTGATAATTAATATTATTACTATTATTATTATCATTATCACCATTATTGTTATTATTTTCATTGTTTTGAGTAATTTGTAAGCATGTTACCAAAATCATGACTTTAATAACTGATATTGCCATAGGTCATTATAATTTACCTCCTCTAAAAAAAATTAAGATTCAAGTCTATTATCTACTAATGCTTTGTACAAAATTTAAAGAATCTTGTTGAAAACTCTGAAAATGCATGACGTTTGAAATTTCGATAATTTTAAGAAGTAGCTATTGTTATCAAAGTGTGAACGTGAGCTTTGACCTATAAAATAGTCTTATTTTAGGTAATATCTTAAAAAGTTGCTCTGCGATAAGATAACGAGGGGAAATTTGATGATTGTTTGAGTGAAACTGATGCAGAATCTCAGGTATATACAACCCCTTAATTAAATCAATAAATTTGCATGTAATACGATCACAAATACTTTTAAATAATCAACTTAAGGGCAATTTCAATACCCCATTGTAGTCCTACAAAAATCATGTCAGACGGTGATGCATGCTCAATGCTGTTTAATTCTTGCAAAGTCTTTGGCATCATGTTATGTAAGTTTCTGACGAAATTCAAATAAATCTTAAGCGATCCACAATGGGAACGCTCCTTATATCTTTATGTTTTGCCACTTCAACTGGAAAATGTTTGCTTATTTTTCTTTTGTCTTAATTTCATAATTTGTAAAGAATTTAAAAAAAACACGAAAGGGGCATAATACAGGGAATAGTTTTAGAAATTATTTATCAATATAACCATACAAGTTGCCAAAACTTTATTCAACAACTAGTTAAATCAACACATCATCTGTCGTGAAGTTAAGACCACCAAAGTCAGCTTTGGCAGACGATAGCATCTTTCACGGTTTCAGATACAACAAATACGAAGGGAAGCGATAGGGTTTCTGACAGTGACAAACGAGAAATTGATCACGTCGGACTAAAGTTTCTCCCCACTGGTACGGCCAGCGAATCAACGCAACGCAGGCATTCCTCACGTAACTGTTCACCTTTTCGTCTCTTGGGGGCCTCCTTCACGGTTGGCTGGCGGAACAGGTCAATGTCAAAATGCTCAACAAAAAAGATTAAGCAGGGGGGGGGGGGGGGGGGGTCTGTTGGGGTACTTGATGACAGACAATGGTATATAAGAGACAACTGAGTTAATAAGGAAAGTTTCACAGAGTGAAATCAATTTAGAAGATTATAATTCTCTCTTTCTGTCATATAATTTGGTGTTTATCTTGCTTGCTTCGAATGTCGCAACATTTAGAATTTTTCATTTTCAAATACCCGACCAAATAATCGGTTAAATATGAATTAAGAATTGTGTAACAGACAAGAGAAAGAGAGAGAGAGAAAATAAAGTTTGCGAAGATACAAAAGGAAGGGTCGATCGACTACCCGATCAATTAAGCGCCAAAGAAACCAATAAAATTATTGGAACAATTGCGTCAAAAAAATGAAATGATTTAAGAAAATGTAGTAAACGTATATCAATGAATGCTCCTTCAATATTCCAAGCAAAGCAAGAATGATGACTTCGCAGCTATGTGCATCAAGGGACCGACAAATTGTCCAACAAAAGTGTAATGAAAGAATGATGTAACCATGGTAACGTATCAACAAGAACAAAAGTTGCGTGAATCAAAACAAACAGACGACAGAGTGATCGATTAATCATTAGGTATCCACATATACTGATCGGTTGAATCCGTGTTGAATATGAATTCGTTTATGTAACCATGTTGAAGAAATTGTATGATAAAGAAAATATCTACAGACGGAAAATGAGATAGAGGCTGTACACACAATCTCCAAATTTTTATACTTGCACATCAACTATTTACGATGTGGACAGGCTATTTTTGTCCCAAGGGCGGACAGGTAATGCACCCTTGTCAACGCAATACTCAGTTTGGTGTAACGGATCGGTTCTAATGAGGCGGAACAACCTCGGAAGGTGTCGGGTTCGAACCCCAGAATGAAAGATAGTTCAATCCGAGTCTTACTCAGTGGGGGTATGTAGATCTAAGAAGGTGAGATGAATGAAACAGCTTTGTCCCAAAAGAAGGAAAAAGAAAGAAGAAGAAGAAGAAGAGAAGAAGAAGAAGAAGAAGAGAAGGAGAAGGCGGATGAGGAGGAGAAGGAGGAAAAAGAAGAAAAACAGGGAAGAGGAGCTAGGAGATGAGGAGGGGAAAAGGAGAATAAAGAGGAAAAGATAAAGGCTCTAAGCAAAACCAAGGAGTGATAACTCCTTGGAAAAACACAATGATTATCAGGTGTAAAATGGAGAGGCATAAATCGTGTAGATATATATAGAAGACAAGAACGAAGGTAGAGGGGAGGATGACAACGAAGAGATGGAAGTGTGTGAAGAGGATAGATGGAAGGTATACGATATTGAAAAGAGGAGTTGGAAAAAGAAAGAAGAGCAGAAGAAGGGGAGGGATTAAAATAACAATACGAAAAAAAGCAGGAGCAAAAACCGGGTTAATAATATATCCAAAGTAATTTGGAAGGGCATAGCGACGATATCACAATGTGATATGCGCTATACAAGAACGGAACATTATTGTTATTATTATATTATTAGTCTTCATGTAAAGGGAGGGATGGAACGTGGATGGCGTTAAAATAAGGAGGTGGGGTGAGAAGAACAGAAGGAGTAAAACACTGAAAATTAGAAAGATGTATTCATGAGGTTTGAACAAGGATAGGAGGAAAAGGAGAGGGGAATGGGAGACAGGATAGGAGAAGGCATAAGAAGTGAAATTTGTTAGTTGGAGATGGAAGAGAAGGGGAGGATAACGAGAAAGAAATTCAAAAGGAGAAGATGGTTATACTGGAAGAGTGTTTTTAAAAGGAGATAAAGGCGAAGAACTGGAAATCTGTTTAACTGCTGCTTTGTAATCGCAAATGATACTGGACAAGCTGAAAGATGGCGCACTCGTAATCTTCGGTAGAGCAACATTGTGGCAACTTTGCGACCAATTTTTGTTTAGAACGTTTTTAAGAAATAAATGATTAAAAGATCTCTGCTTTGCACAAATGCAAAAGTTGTGACTGAACAGAATCAGTGGAAAGTCATGAATTGCATTTTTTTTTTGGGGGGGGGGGATAATTTTCCTTCATTTTCGATTAATCAGTTAATGGTTAACTGGTTAAAAGTTATAAGTGGATAAATACCGTGAAGTGAACTATTGTAAATGTGGGGAGACTGAATTCGTAGTAATAATTTAGTCAACAAGACCAACAGTTTCGATCTCAATGACATTCGAACAACTATTCACAACAATCAAGAAACCGAAGGCTCATGAACCGACGGTTTCAATTTTAATGACATTCTGACAACTATTCGGGACATAAAAGAGACCGAAGGCCAACTAACTAACGGTTTCAGTCTCAATGACAGTCGGATAACTATTTTGCAACATTCACGAGACCGAAATCCCATGACACCGACGGTTTCAAACTCACTGGCATACTGACAACAACTATTCCATGTATTTTATTCGGAACATTTAAGAGACCGAAGGCCCACGCGACCGACGGTTTCTCGCCTTATGCCCGGCGCACACTATACGATCCGATTGCGACCCGATTTTCTAAAAAAATGCAGGTTGCATTAAATGTGAAAGTTTAATAAAGTGAAATTATCTCATTTGAAGTTCGGAATAATGATACGAATACTAATATCGAAATTTTGGTTAACTGCAATTCTTCTGGTTAGAGTAAAGGCCAAATCGGCTTCAAATCTTAGTTGATCGCAAGATTGGTATGACGTCACTACGATTTGGAATTGAATTCGCTTTTATTCCTACAAGGGGGCTCGCAGTAGCCCAGAATTTCGATTTTAGTATTCACACTAATATTCGGAACTTTGATCACGAAGATTTTACATGTTTGAAGGTTCATATCAAAAGTCATAACAACTTTTCCCAAAATCGCATCGTAGTCAGATCGTGCAGTGTGCGCCGGGCTTTAGTGACATTCTAACAACATTACTGTTTGCAACAATCACGAGAGCCCCGAGAGCGAATGCAAACGAGACAGACGGTTTTAGTGAATGACATTCTGACAACTATTCGCAACATTCATGAGACCGATGCTAATAAGGTCGGGT
This sequence comes from Heliocidaris erythrogramma, assembly GCA_025617745.1. Lineage (NCBI taxonomy): Eukaryota > Metazoa > Echinodermata > Echinoidea > Camarodonta > Echinometridae > Heliocidaris > Heliocidaris erythrogramma. The sequence goes on from CM046869.1 coordinate 17,850,479, forward strand.
ATTCGCAAGACCGGATACCCGGGTCTTTTGGGGCTTTTGGTCTCCTGGGACCGGCCATTCATAAACAGGGACAGGCCTACTAATTGATACGAATAAATAAATATGTTTCAAAATTCGAGCGCTACATATTTCGCGGCCTAGTTAAAGCATCGGTACTAGTTTCCGAAAGGCTTGGAGACGATCAACTTTTATACAATTCCAATTGTCTTCCGTATGAAAGATATTCATCACAATACTAGTTTACAAAATCAGTAATTGAGGGAATTGACTGACAGTCACAGCCGACAAATATCTTCATGAGGTATCACTCTGAAAAAAATAAAGTAATAAAACTAAATCTAACAGTCGCATTTTACAGGATATTTCCTGGCAGCCAGGATGCCAGGAATGCATGTTCTTTCACAACCTTACGTAAAATTACAGATTCCTGTTACGGGAATTTCTGAAATTTCCTGGCAATCGGGAATCTTATCATTTTAAATAATTCACAGTTATTTTGTACAATGTTGCTATGTTACTGGCTCGGCGTATATTCTTTACAAGTTTGTGGTCGCACAGGAAGAGCTATCAAGATTGTTGGAAATTATATGACAGAAAGTGTAATCTGTATGATACGCTATTTCCATAAAGGAAAAAAAATATATATTAGATTTAAAACACTAGAAAACTAGCATAACTGCAGAACTTGTGAAATCCACTATTAATTAACAATCATATTTTTAAAAAGAATTTGTGAAAAACGGTTTCATTTTACTAAATGCTTCTGAGTGTTTTCTTCTTCATAATTTTGTTTGTTTGTAATATAATTAGTATAGAAATTATATTTTGTTACGTCTATTATATACGTCGCAATGCGGTTGAAATTATTTTTGTTAATTTTATTGTTTGAATATTATGACAAGTCAAGGAATAGTGCATGTATCCGTCTTTTATGAAAACTATTGCTAAATAAATAATAAATGAACCCTGTGGAAGGGTCAGTAGATTTTTGTAAAGTATCTTATAGACATTAAAATTACCGAAAATGTGTATTATTATTATTTTTCAAAAAGTGTTTATTGGGATTGTTTGAAGCTGCGCTGTTTCCTTGTGAACAAGCGCTTTTGCTGTTATTTTCAGGTAAAACACTGTGAACCCAAGATAATGGCAGAAATTTGAAAGTGTATGATTAGTTAATATTCTTACTGGAAGGGATTCAATTTTCATATATTTGTTTATTAAATCATGTAGATTAAAAGACAGTGGGGTTCGGTATCATCTTTAAGTTTCCTCAGTTATATGATAAGTCATTGTCGAGAAAAGAAGTACATTGTAATTCCAATCTAATACAACAAATTTATAGAGTGACGGAGCGAATTAATTCAAATTTATGGATGATGACTTTCCCCGAGCGTCATTAGTGACAAACTATGCATTCACCTGCTTTGAGATAATGGACTTCAAAAGACAGAATGCGCGTTGTATAAATTATGTTCTGCTCTGCCAGGCAAGACCAAGAAATCTATTTCTAGTTAGCAAAACCGGCGAATTTAAAAAGAAATCTATAAAATTTCAAATTTTAAAATAAATGTATACACCTGTTATGTATTTTCCATCATATATGGGGCTTTCTTATAATGAATAGAAGCACTTTAGCTCGTGGATTAAAAATATCTTCCTGACCGGAACGGTCTCCAATGGTTCATGTACAACTCCATGTCATCAAGAAAATGGCAGCCCCCATGAAGTGTAGCAGATGATACCGTGTGCTAGAATGTCTTGATTTAAACCCTTTTCTGATATTTTATTTCTACAGTGATACAGGTCAATGATTAAGAATATATTACACCTTTGAACATAAGTACATTTATATTCGAATGTTAAGTCTCCTTTACATTGATGATTGTTATGATCATACAAAACATTATAATCTAATTATTGTCATTTTGTCATTTTTTTTAATTAGGTGATCTTAGTATCATTGTACTTTCTTGATTGTTTTGTGCGCCTTTGTCGCCATTATTGGCAGATATAAACGATTTACAAATCTAAGATTATTCATTATTTATTAGTAGTAGTTTATCACAATTCATACTTACTTTCCTCATTGTGCCGCTCTCCAAATCCAAAGAAAATATATCTCATGTTGCATGCTGACAGATGTTGTCTAATATGTTTGCGAAACCTGTTTCTAAACAAATTAAGTTATTATTTCTCAGCGCTGGCTTCTAAATGACTACGAGGCGAAACAGAAATACGTGACATTTTGATCCAACGAATTCATTAATTGGCCGCACGGGTATCGTAGAGATAGTTACATTTCCGGAAAATTCTTTGTCGTAATTTAATCTGTTTATATATTTCCTTGTCATCTGTGTCTTTGATAAAGTTCTTAATGACATTACTATGGGTAAGGGAAAATGCATTTATGGTCTCTCGAAAGCGAATAATGTAAAACTGTCAAAGTTAACGGCAAAAACAGCTTTTGTTTTCTTCTTAAATCCGCAATCTTCCCTAATGAAATCATCAATGACACTACTATGAAGAGGTAAAGAATCATACGGTCTCTTTGCTAATAGCAACCTCATACCAATCTCAACATCAGTGTAGTAGAATCGAATAATGCATATTATAACTCATTATAGTGTTAGATATTGCATTTCCGATTGGTTCATATACTGTCTATATGCATGAGGAAGTCGGCAGCTGTCAAACTCAACGGCATAAATCCTTTATGCTGTCGATGATATTTTAGTATTGTCTATCGGCTAATGTCAGCTTCATACCAAAGTATAGGTGCTCAGAAGTGCATAACGTTCACCGTCTCCTTGTAGTGTAATGCATTTCGATTGCGATGAATTCATCGTCGCATTATATACGTGTATGTTCGTACAATGTCCTTCTTTTTTGATAGAGTTGATTCCAAATAATCCATTTAAAGATTGTGGGTTATTCCTAATATCCTTCGGGTCCCACGTTAGACTAAGGGTAGACGATACTGTTTGCTAGATCAGGCTGAGGGGATGATATCTCCATGGTATATCTAAAGGCATAAATATTGAGTACAAACAGCATTGTTTACAAAGGCATTCCTCGCTACAAATGTTGGTATAGGTTCTTCTTCACACTTGAAAGTTAATCCAAGGTGAACTTTCAAACCAAGCATGTCATAATTTAAAAAAAATTGTTCCAAATATGAACTAAAAACGTTGATGAGCTACTTTGCAATGCCTAATTATTCTGATTGTGTACCGAAGAGAGTTTGACAATTTAAGACGTAATTTTTTAATGTCATTAAATAATCTACCAACATAATATTTTCACGAAAATATAGCAATTTCTTTTTCGCTTTTGTGTTACTCATAGCTATATAGTATACCTTAGTTTTGATTATACTTCAGACAGTGCAAGACGGTTTTTTCATTTTTAACTTTGTAGAAAGATGTATTGCATAAAACGTTAGAATTATTATCCAAGTCTTGGTTTTTTCATTATTTCTTATGTAGAAAAGAGAAACATGAACAATAAATGAATTGACGGTAAGTTAGAGGATGATACTGTATTTATTGTTGACATATTGTACCGTACGGTACATAATAGTTAGATCACTACGATTGATTCCATCCATACTGCGAATCAATTATTTCCTGTGTGGATAAAACTATATACTACACTAATTAAAAGCAAAAATTAGTTGTAATTAATCCTTTTTTCATATAAAAGTACGAAAATGTAAAGAATAGATTATTACAACACAAATAGAACGTAAAGAATGTTACCTTAAAAAAACATTATGAACTGTGCGGTTTGCAATGACGCACACATTCGGGTGCTTGTTTTGATTTAGTAACTTTGTAGAGGCTTGATCAAATCTGAGCTGCCTGGCCTTACATATCAGTGTATGTAATATGGTATAAAAATGAAGCCCGGGGGGGGGGGGGGGGGAGGGGGGAGCACTTCAAAATCATCATATTCTTCACAAAAGTAAACATATGCAAGTGACCGGAAATGCCAGACTCATTTCCCCCATAGACTCAGTGTTAGACTAAAGCGTACGGCCATACGCTTTTGTAAATGGGAGTATTCAGTCATAGATATCTTAATAAGAGCATTATATATTTGAAAACCTTTCTATGCCTGGCTATTTATTTATCGTTCTGAACATCATTATACCAGACAGATATCAAAATTCAACAATTTATTAAATCAAGCTTCCACAAAGTTACCGAATACCTTTAAAAACGAAACATTACAGACCTACTGTATAACGCAGTGAAACCTGTAGGCTAAATAAAGACCGGTCAGGGGAGACGAGAAAAGGTCTTTATGTACAGGTTCCTTTACTGCACATTTCAGTGAGAAATCCTGTTCAAGGGAAACGAAAATTGTGGTCTTTATAGACAGGTGGTCTTTCTATACAAGTGGTGGTCACTAGAGCAGGTTTGACTGTACTAGCTTTTCGAATGTAAAATGGGATAACAAATAACACTGCTTCGGTCAAACAGTATCATCGTGTGGCGGAATGTTTGCTGTATGAAATACCACCGGGTGAGTCATCGGGGAATCGAAGGTCGGCGGTATATAGGGTAAATATGACGTAACAATGTGCGAAAATCATTGGGGAAACATGTAGTCCTTCATTGGTTGACATCATGTATATTTAACGAATGCCAAACTCGTGAAATAAGCGTATCAGGCCAATCCCACATCATAATGTTTTTATTTCACTTTGTAATAATTCTCTCATACCTGTTTGTTTTTGTTGTTGTCTTTTTTAGTGCAAGCGTTTCTGAAGTTTTTATTCAAAATAAGGTTCATGTTACAATTCAATGCGTGAATTTCACCAACACCATGTCTTAAAGGTAAAGTTGAGTTCTGGTCATGAGATTGAATTGTCAAGAAGGTTGATTATACAATACAATACAATAAGCATTTAGTACGCCCTTCCCATAAGGCTCGGAGCGTTTACAAAATATTTAAATTATAGAACACATTATAATTTTTATATAAACACAAATCAGAAAACTCTTCAATCGTCCATGTGGGAACTACCAGGTGGTTTTATGGAGACAAAATGTAATGAATGTACCTGTTACAAAGTTTGATAGCGGATTTAAAATAAATATGATTTCACAGCTTTTTTAAAGGTCTTTATGGATTATAATTATAGCACATAATAATTGGTGTATGCTGTAAAGTTTTGGAATCACCAAAATTATAAGAAATTGACTCAACCCTGCTGAGAGTCACATGCACTGCGCACAGAAATGTGGTTATGGGACTACACATAAATGTTCGCCCCGAGCATTCCAGCTGTTTCTTGTCATATTTTGAATGTTGGGGCATTTGAAGAACAATCCTTTTCAGGGGACATAATTATCTACTACGATAGTCTTTCAAACTAACATAAAAGGAATGAGAAAGCTTACAAATTATTGTTTACCTTTCCCAGAACTCAACCTTCTCTTTAATTTCGATTTTATTAGATCACTGATACAAAAGCGTTTTATATTATCAAAGTTTCTCAATCGAAGCCTATTTCTCACTGCAACACACGTGGAACAGCTGTGCCCTTGTCTAACCGTGCCAAAAAATTTACAAAACTTGTGACTTATCGGATGAAAAAACGTTTAATACAATTTTGGAAAAAATATATGCTTAGCACAAATACGAAGCTAAAACAGGACAGAAGAATAAGAAGAATCTAAAGGAATTAAATGAAAGGAGATGGGGTAAAGAAACTAAGCTTTCAAAAGAAAGGGGAAAAAAATCATCTTAATGTATCGTTTTAATGTTTCCGAAACATTTCTTACGTGATACGTCCCATCATACATTCATTCATTCATTTATTTTTTCCTCTCGTGCAAAAGCTTATTTCCATGGGGTCCACCATAAAAAAAAAATATTAAAGAATATAGATAATGATACACACATGAATATAATCTTTCCTAATTTTGGACGAAGTATATTTACGGTGTTTAGGTGTTTACTTAGGTGTTTACTTTGTATCTGTACTGGTCATCAACAACAAAAATGACATCCATGATCACTACGCTGAATTGACGTGATAACGAAGTTCAAATTGGTATTACGTAATGCGCATTGCCAGTCTGTGAGGACATACAGTACGTCCTAAAGAGCAGTGACGTAGCATGGGTCCAGCCGTTGAGGGGGCACTATCATCATTGGTGCATTTGTTTGCGTGTGGGGGGGGGGGGGGGGGGGGGGAATTGAATGCGAATTAACAAGGCCACCGATTAAAGGGGAATGTGCAGGAGGGATCAAGGTGAGAAAAAATATTGAAGTGCTATCCTGATATTTGATTGGAAAATGTGTTGCATATTATGTTCGGTGCTACGACAGGTAATGCGAATGGTGTGTGACATGTCCCTTTCCCCGGTAGCTAAGGTGTCGATATCTTCTTTAGATAGCCCTCTCATGTGGATAGATGAGGAAGGCCCATAAAAAGAGTGATCCTCAACGACTTGTTCCCTTTTTAAACCTATGATCTAGCTGCAGATCGTCATGTAAGGCGAAACACTGTTGAGATCATGTGATGTCAGTCATGACAGGACCGATTAAACCAACCAAGTTTGCGTTTGGATGTTTTATTTAGACTTGTGTGAGAAACACAAAGTGTTGGGACCAAAAAGGCTTAAGTTCGAACATAGGGAATTACTCAAACTATACCTCTATCTCTATCTTCAAGGATCTTTATCTTTATCTTTATATCCAATAAGTATCTTTGTATCCAATAAGTATGATTTCTTTGTATCCAATAAGTATGATTTCAAGCAAAGGCATGATTTAAACAGTAATGACTTAGAATGTTTGTGGCTGGGGCTCTGTCATCCCCATCACAAACCTCCTATATTGGTAGGTTCAATGTATAGGCCACCGAATTCGACAATAGATTATTTTGAGAAACTTGATACATGCCTTGCAAAAGTAATGTCTGAAAATATTAATTGTGCTATTTGGGAGATTTTAACTGTAATTTTATCAGTGATAAAAGAGATACAATTGCAGAAAAATTACAATTCCTATTTGAGTTATATAGTCTTAAGCAATTGGTTGACATGCCTACCCGTATAACTCAAAATACATGCTCAATCATTAACTTGATTTTTGTCACTAATCCCGAGTTGTTTTCTGAGACTGGTGTTATTAAGACTAGATTTGTGACCATTATGTAGTCTATACAGTGAGAAGTTTCAATAACAATAAAAAATCCGCTAAGGCAAATCTGCTAAATTTCGTTCGTTAAAACACCGAGTCTGTGCTTATTTATTAATCAAATAATTTAAAGGGGGCGCTATTACAGGCAAGCCAGTGGGGATATTTGAGTTGATGACTGTTCGGCTATTATTTGTAACAATGTGAAATAACTTTGATTCATATATATGTAAACTTCGCGTAAGTGGCGAGGCAGCCATCTGTCATGTCTGTTTAGCGACGGGTCTTGTTGGGCAAAGTAATTTGCGCTACAAATGTTTACGGAGGTTGGTTACAAACCAGAATTCATGACATGTGGGTATTTACATACCCAACCAACATTTTTCCGGGGCCTTAAGCTCCGCCCATTTCGGGCCCGATATGTCTATTATTTACCCATTCCTTTTGACTACTGAATTTCAGCTTTAAAAACACATTAACTTTAAACAATTCTATCTCTGGTGAAATTAAAAGCATCAGAGAATCATAAACTTGTTGTTCGTCGGGAAAACGGAACAAACAAAATAATGTCTTCGCCTTTGTGTATACCAATCTAACCCGACAGAAGAACGCGTACCAATGTCGTGGGCCATAAATAAATTGAGGTGAATTATAAATTATAAATATTGTTTCGACATAACGTCTTTTGTCCTTTGTATTCAATTGTATTTGCAAGAGAGCTCAGCACGGTGAACCCAATGTACTGAGTCACTCCCCTCTCAGGAAAGAGATGACCTTACCGGGCCCGTCTAACCCCTGGGGAGCCGAGAGGGGACCCGCTGAACCTAGTTCAGTTCAGACCTTGGTCTCGAAAGTCGCGAACAACGCGGATCCACCCCACCGTTGACCTCGGTAGACTGCAACCTGCCAGCCACCAAGGCCTCAGCCACTTGGCCACCGCGCCTGTCATCTTGGCAAAATATTTGTAAGTAATAGTGGAGGTAGTACAAAGGTTCTGTGTATACATCTTATGATGTGCGTTGTATGTAGTAAACGAATGTAAAGAATGTACCTATGGAGGGAGGCGTACTCGCTTTGTTTTTGTTTTATTTTGTTTTTAGGCCTATGTCAGTCAATTATGACTATTTAAGCCTGTAACCTTATAGATTTGGATTTGGATCTGGATACATTAATAATGTTTATATAAAAAAATCTATGATGTTATAATATGATCTTCAAAAAATTCCATGGAGATCATATGTAAATTTTGATGATATTGACATTGCATGAAATGGGAGACGTGGCATAAATATTTATGCTTGTTGTTAATAAACATATACTGTTATGTGATAAAAGAATACGAAATAATGCGTGCCCTTAGATTAATGACGATATAATTGAAACAATGCTTGAAAGAGATCATGCCTATGATGTGGCGCTTAAGAAAGGTGGTGACACATCATGGGCTTGGTACATAGAACTGAAGGACAAGGTGAATTATCTTTTGAAAAAAGAGAAAAGATATTATCACAGTTCTCAGATAGATATGAGTATAGGGAATAGCAAAGAGAAAAAAAAATTGTGGTAGAATGTCAAGCACATAATTCCTAAATCAAATCATGTCTTACCCAGCAGCCTAGACGTGAATGGGACCAAAATTACTGATGACAAGGGTATTCTCAAACGTGTGTGTGTAATTGGGTTTTTTACAGACGTGTATCAATCAGATATGATTATTTACGTCTGGGACCGACCTTTAACGTCACCATCCGAAAGACGTGACTCAGTCTCGAACCTGGGTCCGCTGAATCAGTTTATAACTTCACTGGTAGCTGGATTACAGGCGCACGCCACAACGCCCAGTGCAGGGACGCAGGTTACAGCGTGGTTGCGGACTTGGGTGACGACACTCCGGGGGCCGGGCGGGTGAAACTTGAAGAGCGCCGCCCTGTGTCGGACGATTTACGGACGTCGGGGAGACAACTGGATACTTCTCTACTATTGGATTCTACCGCGATGATGAAGATCTTCAGGATCATCAAAATCTTCTTACGTAATACTATCCCCTCTCTTTCTGTTGAGTCGTGGACATGGTTATCGTAATCGGACAAAATTAATGTGACCAAAGGACTGGTCACATTATTTTGTCTGAATAACAGCCCTTTAGACTTTTGAAAGAAACATAATGAGGTGTCGGGAACCAAAAAAAACTTGTCTGAACATATTGACCTCACGGGGGCGTTAGCAGTTAGATGTCTGGGGTTAGTAACTTAAAGGGTTGTTAGAGAGGTTGGGACGGCATCTTTAGTATTTCAATTACAAAAGGTGCCTCCTCGGGCACCTGACTTTGTTAATTATCAGTGACCTAAATTATTTTGGGAGATATAGGCTCCGCTTATTTTAAGCCACACACCGGGAAGTGATCCATTGCTTATATGAACTCAGCTGGTTTGGTCTGTTCTCTGGTTGGTTTAGGCCTTGTGAGAGGTATTGAGGTGCAATGTTGGGGATAGAGACATACATGGTAATACTTCGAGGGATCCACATTCTACAAGCTTTGCTTTTCAGTGGATCCCTCCATTTCCACAGGTTTAACTTAAAAAAATTAAAAAAGAACTATTATACTGGATGTTTATGTATACTTTCTATTTTATAACCTTCAACCATGTAAAATGTATTATATTATTGAATATTGAATTGTATAATTGATTTTTTTGTAAAATCAAATTTTCTGTTCTGTTCTGTTGGAAATGAAAATAAAACTGAAACTGAAAACTGAAAAATATTGGATTTGTATTGGGAGTATTAAAGGAGATGTCAAAGGTTATGTAGTTATGTATGTAGCTATTTCCTTTTATATATTTATTATGTACGCCAAAGGGCACCTTCACCCCAAGGTTTTGCTTTCAGAGGTGTGTCCTCCAACTATGTATGTACCACATGAATGTATATTTTGTCATATTTTTGTTAAAATACATGTACATTATTTTGTTCATTTATTATGTTGTACACTCGTATTGAAAAGTTGGAAATAAATATCATTAAATTGAATTGAATTGCAGGGTGGCATTGCCACTTTTTGTTTACTGTTTGATTTGGTCGCATATTGTGTTGCTCTTCGTCCAGCTTCCAAGGAACCAATATTTGTATACTCTTACAGTAGCGGATCTAGGGAAGGGGGGCACGGGGAGGGGGGCACGGGCCGGATGTGCCCCCCCCCCCCTTTTGGAAGAAAAGTATGCATATTTACCATAAAGGATCCGCCCTTTTGTCGATTGTGCCCCCCCTTTTAGCATTAATAGCTTTTTATCTTTTTTTTTCCTGTCAGAGAATTCTGGCGGCAAACTGGAATCCAAACTCTACTCCCCCCCCCCCCCCCCCCCCCCCCCCCCAGAGCGAATTTCGGAGTTCTGGAGAATTTTTTTTTTTTTGGTCGGCAATGAATAGCGAGCGGACCCCCGCTCGCTATTCATAAGGACCGCTATTCATAGAAAACCGCTATTCATGTAACACGCGTTATGAATAGCGGTCCTTATGAATAATTATGAATAGTGGTCCTTATGAATGGAGGTCCTTATGAAAAGCGAGGTAATTTGTCTATGGTTTGATTGTTATTTAGAAGTACCGCTATTCATATAAAACCTCTATTCATTTAGTCACGCGTTATGGATAGCAGTCCTTAATAAGTGGTCCTTATGAATAGCGGTCTTTATGACTTGCGAGGTTACCCCCATAGGGGTACGGTAAATTCACTTCATTGCTTGGGAGGCAAGTTTCTAATTTGAGACACTATTGTTCATAGTGTCTCGGACCATGGACCTACTAGAAATGGACATTCGTCATTTTGTTAATGAATTGAAGCATACGTCTCTGTCAGGCCATCTCAATAACATTCTGAACATGTTTCTCCACTTTGATCTCATGAGGGTCACCGCCAATTAGCCAGCAGAGAAGCGGGGCAGTGATTTGACATTGTGTATAAACTACATGCGCAGAAGATAATAATTTTATTTATTTATTTATTCATTTATTTATTTATTTCTGATATTTAGACAGGGTGACTCATTATCACCAATATTGGTGCTCTTCCAAACGTGTTGATATTACAGGATGGAGGTTATATTTTCATTGACTGTTTGTGATTAAAAATCCCTTTTCCCCCATTTTCCTCATAATATTCCAGAGTTACAACGCACGGGGCTTATCAAGAACATGGCCTTCTAATTGTTATATAAGGTCATATGGTGTGTGGAAGTGTGAGAATCGGTAATAATAAATTTCATATCACAAAAATCGTCTGGTTTAAACGTTGCTGCTCCCCCATCAGCAGTGTTTTGATTCAAAGACATACTCTGAAAAAGCACACCGGCTAAACAAAACCCAATTAAGGGAAACTGCTCCTTTGTCAATGAGCGAACACGCTCACGCAAACGCCTGAATTTTCTCATTAAAATACACATAGTCAGAAGGCGGTGACGATCATAGGATCAAAGTAAAAAGCAAATTAAAACACAGCAAGATTTACACAATTTGATACTTGACCTTACATCCATTTATGTTTGTATTGCATAGTTATTATCTTATGTAACATCATAAACTTTTTAATTCTATTTAATCAGGCAGTGTTTTCCAGTTCATTCAGATTCATTCATTTATTGATACATATTTCAAAAATACAGAAAATTGGATTCCACTGGCATAAGAATAGCATGCATCGTATAAACATAATACAAATACGAAATAAAGAAAGAGGGAAGGTGGACAAGGAAAGAAAATGAAATGTAACAGAGTGATAATCATACCAGGCTCGATTAGCATTTATGCTGTTTTCTGGTTCTTTCTATACCTTTTTTCTGTGGTTAATTTTTGGATGATAAATTTCAGTAACGTTGAAGTTCAAATCGCAGTGAATTATGATTTTGCACTAATAGAGCCACGCTGGGTAACAAGAACAAATGTGGAAAAAACACTACATGTTTTTATCTATCAAAACAAGACTCTCCTTTTCCAACAGAAGGCAGCTCTGTCACGTGATTTAACATCGATGGTTGGCCCCCCACCAGGTATGCCAATAATTTATCTGTTCCCACACCCCCTGCACAGTCGGCTATCAATCATTGATAATGACAATGTGTCCTGTTTTACTTTCTTTCTCCCAGACCTGCCGTCTCCTATACCATCGCTTATAGACAGTTAAACAATCAGAATTCGAACATACATAAATTTCCATGATTTCAGACCAACAAAAAATAATGTTTTGAGTTTTTACAAAAGTCATTGAAACATTCGATTAATCATCTTTAAAGAATGTTTTCATTATATCCGTATCAATTTAATGACCGTATCTTACACACCTCAGCTCTGTAAATACCCCCACACTCCATTATGTTCATGGGCAATGCTTTGATTTGAAGTGGTGCATTGTTTTCTCCCCCACCCATGCCATTTTGTATTGTTGTTTGTTCACCTCTTATGAAAGGTTAATTTTCTTTCTCACTAAACATCGCATGCAAGGGATTTTTCTAATCGTTATTACCATTTTCTGCCTTGTCCCCCATTCCGAAATTCCCCCTCTCTCTCTATCTCTCTCTCTCTCTCTCTCTTTCTCTTTTTCTCTCCATTTCTTTCATTAATGCATATTATTGCGTATTTTATCGCACTTCATTTCACACATATTATTTTGAAATCTCTATTTATTTATCGCATTTCTCCATCCGTTTTTTTTCTTAAAAAGATATTCCGATACAGCTGCTCGCTACATTATCCTACAACACACCCATAGGCGTACGAGGCGGGTGCGGGCGCTGGGGCTGTACGTAGCCCCCTGAGGATTTTGAAGAGGCTACTCGGGGCAACCACTACCTCATATTCGGGCAGCGACTGTGCCCGAATATTCTCACATTCGAGCAGGAAGGTTCCGAATATGTAATTTATGAACATTTTCATTAGAAAAAGTACCAAGATTTGCTCTCTCGAAATTTGATATTCGGGCAAACGATGTCAGCTGCCCTCGTGGATATGACCACACTACCCACCTCTACTCTATCCTAGAGTACCTACATAAAGAGAGTAGCGACAACTCATGATTTGAACGCCATTTTGTTTCCACTGCTATGCAACATTTATATTCAATTCTGATGAGCACCTAGGTGTTCTCAATAGAAAGAATTCAAACGCCATTTTGTCTCCTGATAAGTCAGACGTCCATGTCGCTACTCTCTATATAAAGGTAGTGTCCCTGTATTAAAGAGTTGCGACATGGACATCCCACTTTTCTGGAAACAAAATGGCGTTCGAATTCTTTCTATTGAGAACACCCAGGTGCTCATCGGAATTGAATAGAAATGTTACGTAATAGTGGAAACAAAATGGCGTTCAAATCCCCAGTTGTCGCAACTCTTTAATACAGGGACACTAATAAAGGTACTCTAATCTATCCAAGGAGCCATCGCCCTCTACGCGCGCATTCAAGCAATCGTTTTTGGTCTGCCAACTTTGAATCACCCACGCACTCTCCCAGGTTGTACCAATAAATAAAAATGACATGAATGGATGGCCGATTCATCGTCATTGTTCATTCAGCCCCGATAGCACACGCCACATTTCAGCTTTCAAGTCACAGTTCTCGGACACATTGTCCCAGGTATGTACACTTTATTCACATTCAGTGAACACGGATGTTTGCAACGCAGTGTAATCAGTTGGGCGGGAGCTTTACCCAGAAAATTACGATATTGAATGTTCAACATTCCATATTGTTCATCCATAGTTAGCAGACTTGCTAGTGATGTGCTGTTTCATGCCCGCGAGCTTTTAGTTTATCTCCGGCAAGTTCGAGATGGCGATGGATCGTGCGAAGATGGTGTACGAACAGGAGAATGAGTGAGATTTTGACCAAATTCCTTTATAGAAATCTTTTTATTATACATATATTTTCATTAGAAAAGCAGTTCAAAGCTACGTAAAGTTCTTACTCTTTTACAAGGCAGCCATGTGGTTGTAGAATAAAAATTAAAATGCATGAAATACTATCAGCTGGAAAATCCTCGATATACATTGTAATAGTTACAAGCGACTTTATATCGGGTGTACTGGTGTTGCCGAAGACGTTTCTTTTAACATATTAATGTTTTCCTGAGAAAGTGTGAACAGATGAGCGCTTGGCCGTTTCGAAGTGTATTCAAATTTAATGCCTACAACTTTGTCAAGTGCCTACTGGCAAATTATTTCATTATCCTGTTAAGAATAATTGCATTTCAATAGTGAGAATGCCAATTGCATACATTGAATAGACCTGTTTACTAAGTGATTCAAATTTATGGATGTTTCTTTCCTGGGGACCTAGTAACGAGGTATTCCATTAACCTGTTATTAATGAATGAACTACAATACTTGGAATCCAGTTTGCATACATTACTTGTTGCTATGTCTGACAAGCCTCTGGCAAGCTTTCAGGTTGTCAAGAACAACCTTTGTTTCAAAAGTATGCATAAAATTTGAATAACTTAGTAAAGAGGTCTATTTTTCTAGATCGGGCAAGTCAGTGTTTGTCCGACCTATCAACAAGAAATGTAATTTACATTCCGGCTGGTTGGAATGCAGTACTTTGTAACAGGTGAACATAACATTATTTTGTTACTAGGCAAGCTTGCATGTATGAATTTGACTGCATTATGAAACGGGTCTATTGAAATTAATTCTATAACTTCCTTGTGGAATATCGTAAAGAAAAAACTGTTTTACGTTGGATTTTTGTTCTTTGACACTGAACGTGACTGCTTGCAGAGGCGTACAGGGCTATTGATTGGTACGATGGGGCTCGTGCTCCCCCCTTATTGAAAGGTAATAAAAATAGAAAAGTGAAAAAAGAGAAAAGAGAAATGAAAAGGGTTAGGGAAAAGGACGAGACAAGGAGACGATACCATCCCTCCCACACCCCCTCCCCCTAATCGATAACCTTGTTAATTCGCGTTTTATTCCTCGAGTAAGAATGTTGGGTCCCTTTCCCCGTGATGACAGTGCCCCGCTCAGTGGCCGGACCCCGCTATGCCGCTCAGTGGCCGGACCCCGCTATGCCACTGTCTTGTAGTATACATGATATACGTAGAGTTTATGAATCGGCTGTACGGAGAGGGATAAACCCATTTTGTAATTCGTACATCATAAAACAACATTGGTTAGGTCAAAATGTCGTCCATGCATTGCAGTAGATGTGTCGAGTGGTTTAATCACTAGACTGGAAATGCGAAGGTTGTTGGTTCGCGCCTCCTCACGGCACTGATGTCCTTTGGCTAGACATTAATCAACTTTGGCCACCTTCCACCTCGGTGTAGTAAATGGGTACTTCCAAGGAAGGAATTCCTTGTTTGTTTTATAATATAATACAATACAATATTTATGATACTAAGAGAGCCTTAGGCATCGTTGGATGTTCACAATAAATGTTCTTTCCGTTTATGATCCTCAGACGGTACTACAATAGTCCATATTTGGAAGGATTAAATAATAACATAATTGAATCAAGATTTCTCTTAAACGTCAGAATATGTCATTTTATCGTTTTAATAACATAGAAAGACCTATGTAGATTGTAGTAAACTATAACAGTGAGATATTTCAACCTAATAGTATTTGGAAGTGTTTTACCATTCATATTTATCTCCAAATGAATTTTCTTCCTTCTGACTTGTGAAATCAATTATTATATATATATATAGTTGCTTACAATCATTCCAGTGGCCTTAGACTTAACTGTATTTTTAAAAAAGAATTATCATAACCATGAAGAAAAAATAAAACCGTATCTTCGGTGTAAGGGATAAAGTGGGTTTAAAGATCACATTACAAGAAAATCACAAATATGGCAATTAATGTATCACTAGAAACTGGGAAGCTTACAGATGGCAATCGTATAAGTTTTATGTCAACTGCGTATCTGATGATTATAAAAACAACATAAATAAAAGCTCTTCTAAGCATCTGGAATATCCGAGGATTCGCCAGAAATATAGCGATGTTTTGATGTCGTCACACTAGGGATCGATCCTGCTTAAAGGAGAATTAACCCCTGAGTACAAATTTACTTATATTGAAAGGTGTAATATATTCCTACTTATTGGCCTAAATCATTTTCTAATAAGATATCAGAAAAGGGTATAAATAAAGATATTCCAACACCCGGTATCGTCTCCTACTCATTTACATGGGGGTTGCCATTTTCTTGCTGATTTGGATTTGTACATGAACCATTGAGAAATGTTCCGGTCAGGAAGATATTTTGAATCCAAGACCTAAATTGCTTTTCTTCATTACCTAAAATCCCATATGTGACGAAAAATATAAAGTGGGTGTTTACATGATTTATAAAAATTAAATCTTTATAATGATACTTTTAAATTGTCTGGTTTTGCTTAACAAAAATCTATTTTCTTGGGTTGCCAAACAGAGCAGTATGCAGCATGCATTCTGACTTTTCAAGTCCCATTATCCGAAAGCAGGTGAATGCATAGTTTGCTGCTATAGATGCTCAGGGAAGAAGCATCCATAAAATTTGAATTAATTTGCTCCGTCCATTGCGTCACAGTATCTAGAAAATAGATTTATATTAAGCGAATATCGATTTTCAACAGAAATATATAAGGAAATCTTCAGTTTAAAAATAAATTGACATATCTATTCTATATTTTTAATCTCAAATGGGTTTTTAATTTTGAAAAAGGCAATTGGGCATTTGGATTAAGAAAATCTTCTTGTACACATAAAAAAATGGCAGCCCCCATGTATTGCTAGCAGACGATACATATTGCTAGCAGATGATAAATTTTGCTCAGAAAATCTTGATTCGTATCGATCTCGTATATTTTGACGCGAAGCCATATAGTCTAACAAGTAGGAATAAATAACACCTTTCAACACTATCGTCTTTATTGTTTGAGGTTAATTCTCCTTTAAGCAGACGACGTCCTATAATGAATGAACGTAATTGCAATGCAATTATTTATCAAATTATAAAGAGTTCGGTATATTTAACATGACCTTATTTCACACCATTCTAAAAGGGAAAGTGAAACTGATTCTGATAACTAAAACCGTTTGATTGTAAATACACAGGAGAAGGGTCAATGATCAATGAAATAAACCCCATTTTCAAATTGAAAAGCCCTCCGAATAATAGCATGGATGGTATTCGTTCCCTCTTGAAACGCCGAACATGCACCGGTGCAAGCAGCTGAAAATACAATGGCGTCTTATTTTGTTTACAAGTGACTGATTCCTTTATTTTTTTAACGCTGCATTTTTCATCAAAATAATACCATACACGAAGTTAAGAGTGAGGCAACAGACTAACATTAAGACTGACGCTAGTCAAGTAAGAGAAATAAGTGGAGAGGAGATGACAAAACAGGCACTGAAAAATGTGTAAGATGTTATGGGACATCGTCTGCTTAGACAGGACTGGCCCCTGGTGTGTCGTCACACATCTCAGCAGCGTTCGAGGAGCTCTTCAGCTGCTATATCGGGGGCTGTATTTTACCGTTTTATAATTGACAATAATCATTACTTCAAATGTTTCCAAGCGTTGAATTTGGATAACCTTGTTTAATTTATGCCATATATGCAATAAAAAGTATTAAGCCAATATTTACTTCGACGGAATTTTCTTGTAATGTGATCTTTAATGAATTCTGGTAAGAGTGAAAAAGATTTTGTGAGCTTTCTCATTCTTTTTTATGTCATTTTGGAAGAATATCATAGTATATGTCCCCTTCAAATAGCCTCATATATGAAATAAGAAGAGAAAT
This sequence comes from Heliocidaris erythrogramma, assembly GCA_025617745.1. Classification (NCBI taxonomy): domain Eukaryota; kingdom Metazoa; phylum Echinodermata; class Echinoidea; order Camarodonta; family Echinometridae; genus Heliocidaris; species Heliocidaris erythrogramma. The sequence goes on from CM046869.1 coordinate 17,868,415, forward strand.
AGCTGCAGTGTTCATGCCACATTATACCCATTTGTGTGTGCACGACGAGTGCATGTGCTTTTCAGTGAGATTGGGTCAATTCCATATTATTTTGATGATTCCAATACGTCATGTACGTGGCAACAAGTTTTATTTCGTGTATCATCAACCGTCCCTACAGCTTCCAGGCAGTTTCTTTCACAATGCAATTGCATGACCAGAACTCAACTTTATCTTTAATATGAAGATGTTGGGTGTAAAAGCTGTTGATCAGTTTATTTATTTATTTATTTATTATTTCTGAATGGTTCCTCATATTACATAGTATATTGAAATAACTCCTTGGAGTGATCACATCCATAAGAGAAAGATATGTAAAGAAACAAATGACAGAATCATAAAATAACTATGGTCACAACACAGACATAGAATAATGGAGCACCATACAGAAGTATAGCAATATAAGCTTAAAAGGCTTGAAACGTTGTCATACCTTCACATTCAAAACTAACGAATTACATATATTATCATTCAAAACTAAAACTAAAACAAAATAAAAACAAATAAAACAAAGAGAGAAAACTCAATAACTAATCTTAACATTAAATGAACTAATTTGAAATTTTACACTATTTACAACAGATAAAGATGAAAATAAAGGTATAGAAGGTAAGAAGATGGGGAAAGAGGAGGAGCCTTTATTATCCCAAATAATATATGTAATCAGTAATATAGTAAAGGCATCGATGGATATCTATACACGTAATAGGACAAATTATGTAAGATGAAAATATTCTAGTCTTTCAGGTGATACGAAGCTCTAGGCTTCGTTGTAGTAATACAAGAAATGATTGTACATGTATATGTATTAATCACATCTTAGAGATAAGCATGCGCTTAATCGCATTTTTAAAGGAATGAATGGTAAGTAAATTTCGAGTGTCACTCGGTATAAGGCATTCCAGACATCTGGACCGTTATGCCTAACAGATTTATGAGCCAATAATGTGCGGGGATTGAATAAGTGCATATTAGCTGATTGTCTCGTGGGGTAAGAGTGAATATCACTGTTTCGACTGAACATGGAAGAAAAGGAAGTGGGCAAAAGGTTGTTATTATAACGAAACATAAAGAGGGCGGTTTGAAGAAAGTTGATGTCACTAACCGTAAGGCTCTTCAACTTGATAAAGAGAGGCCGTGTATGGTCACGGTAACCAGCTCCAGCACAAATGCGGATAGCTTTCTTTTGTAGCAAGAGAATATTATCTGTAACACACTTAGATGTTGCCCAAAGAACATTGCAGTATGAGATGTATGGTAGAATCAGAGTATTGTACAATATAACAATTACTTTGTCAGGAACTATATATTTCACTCAGTTGACTCTGACTAGATGATACATGGATCATCCCCATCTTACGGTAGAAAATTATGAGTGTTTACGCCACAATTATTGTTGGGTTTATATTATGGGTACTAAAATTAATCCCTGAGGAAGTCCTGAATAATCTGGGAGATGAACCTTTCCTATGTTACGTATGTAGTGATATCCCATCTTATCATTGACAATTATAAGAGTTTATGTAACTGATCGTGCTGATGTTGAGTTTATATCATGGATCCTAAAATTGATCCCCGAGGAACTATCGATAATCTGGGAGATGGACCTTTCTTGAAGTACGCGACTTTGGAGTACTTTGAAGTACGTGATCGGTTATGATTTATTAGACTGTATGAACTGTTGATGTATTGTGTCTATGGTGAGCGAGGCATTAAACTTAGTTTCGACAGAAAAGAAGAAAATAGAAAATGCCTTCAATTCATCTATTGTACCATCCAATGTGTTTTTAGCCAAAATATATCTTTGTGCATAAAGTCCCTGCAGAGTTCATAATTTCTTGTCCTTGCATGCGCTACAGGCAGAATTCATTATGCGAAAGACGTGGGGAAATTGCTAAATGAATAGAGCCCGCCTTGTCTTGTTTGTTATTTGTTATGTAGTCGAAAGCACAAATACTATGCATCCATATTTGTGTAAGACTCTTTCATATTTCTTTTTCAAAGGTGAAGCAAAATATATACATATTTCACACAAGCGCTTGTCAGTTTGAACAGCATATATAAGAGGTGTGGTCATTATCCTTTTCTGAATACCTCTGGCAACTAAACTCTTTTCAGCTATTCAAAATAGTGCCCTCTTTATACCATATCCCAACCATAGACAAATACAATTAATTGAAAGCCTCTATAGCTGGACCGTGTTATGAAAGGGAGGGGTATGACCATAACCTGATAACCACTTCCATACCTCAGTGAACCAAACCATTTGTCGCCATTCAAAATAAAACCCCGTTTTCAAAGTTTAGAAATATATTTTTTTTCCATTCCAATATTCTGTCTCTTTCGTGACGACGATAATCTACTTACAGTTGAATGGTCATGACGATTTTCTTTTTGGACTACAAAGGGGGCTTCTCAACTGAATTCATTTCCATGCCTCTAACAGAATGACCCTATTAGTATATCGGAAGAAAAAAAACACAAGCTGAAGCAAACGAAAATATGTTCCTGATTCTTGGTTTCCGACCAAATCAATTGTTGCCATAGATACTACTCCACCTTTGAGGGCGGATATAAGAGAACCACAAAAGACTATTCAATTTAGAATATTCATTCATAAGTCGTATGCAAGCGCAAATGACAGATAAACGAACAATAACAATAACAGTGCGATGGTATAAAGAATTATTAGGTGTTGTGTGGGAGAAAGAACTATAAAATATCTGCGGGAAATCGGTTATCACGCAACGCTGAGTCGCGTGAAAAAGATATGATTTGATGAGAGGCTTCTCATATTGCACAGAATTAATGCCCTGGGGTGGTATTCTGAGATTCATTTCATCTTGATTTTAGTGAAATATTTGAAAAAATTGTCATAACAAAACGTACGCTTATGGCGCATCTTTGGTTAATGACTGCGCAAAAGTGGCTGTGTACGCGGAATTCATCTTTGGAAAAGATTTTGGTAAGGGAAAATTGACTTGTGCTGACGCGAGTACAGTTGATTATTGCATTGTCTCTGCAAATTTCATTTGTTATATTGAAGATTTTGTTGTTGATGATTTTGAAAAATGTTTGTCAGATAAACATAGACCAATATCCATTTCTATGAAATCTGTTAAAAATGGAATACATTCAGAAGAGGAAAGTCATTATACCAATCGTAATAATTACGAATCTCATATAAAAAAGAAATATTATAAATGGAATTCGGAACTGACACATACATTTGCAAAGTCCTTGGATGAGAATAAAATTAACGAAATTTCAGAAATGATAGATATAACTAAGAAAAAGACACAGATTAGTAGTCAGTCGGTCAGTGATATAGTAAATCTTATAAAGCATGTATATTTTGAGTCTGCAACTGTATGTGGTATGTCACGGCAGAAGAAAAATAGCCCGACTAATACCGCCACATCTCCCAACATGAAGCCTTGGTTTGATAATGAATGTAAAAACTTCAGAAGGAAATTTTTATACTTACGAAAAAAAAGAAAACAATGTAAAGACGAAAACAAGAAAATCGAAATGGAACTAGAAGTTAACACCTTACGCAAACAATACAAAAAAGTTTTATGTAAGAAAAAGATAAAATATATTTCAGAACTTCAAGACAATTTGAGAAAAGTAAAAAGCAATAGCACTGGCGACTTTTGGAAATATCTTAACAAGGCGAATCCTAAGCGCAACAACTGTGCAAATGTATCAATTAATTCTTTCAAAGAATTTTTTGAATCATTAAACAAAGGAGATGACTCTGGAGATAAATGCATTGTAGGGGAATCACGACCTGAGTTGAACTGTTATAATCATGGACTGAATACTCCAATTGTGGAAGAGGAAATAGAAAATCAATTAAAAAAGATTAAAAATAACAAATCACCAGGCGATGATTCGGTTTTAAATGAAATGATAAAGAACAGCAGCAAAGCAATGATCTCATTACTAACAAAGTTGTTCAACTTCATACTAGATTGTGGTAAAGTTCCTACGGACTGGACAATAGGTATCCTTTGTCCGATATATAAAAAGAAGGGCTCGGTGAAAGAACCAGATAATTATCGCCCCATTACATTACTAAGCTGTTTAGGTAAACTATTCACATCTATTTTAAATGACCGAATCTCTTACTATGTTGATATTTGTAACTTGATGGGTGAAGAACAGGCAGGATTCCGAGAAGATTATTGTACTCTTGATCATATATTTGTTCTCTATTGTCTAATAGATATTTATTTATCTCAAAAGAAGAGAATATACTGTGCATTCATTGATTATAAGAAAGCTTTTGACTCTGTAAAAAGACACTTATTGTGGTCAAAAATGCTCAAGTATAACATTAATGGCAAAATTCTCAAAGTGATTCAGAATATGTATGATAGCGCAAAATCTTATGTTATGTATAATGGACAAAGGTCCGAGCTCTTTGAGTGTAATATAGGAGTAAGACAAGGAGATAATCTATCCCCTCTACTGTTTGCAATCTTTATTAATGATTTTGAAACAACATTGAGAGAAAATTGCAATGGTGTTAAACTACTTCCGAGTGACCTAAAGGAAAAACTCCTTGAGAATAATGTATATGTATATCTTAACTTATTTACTTTATTATACGCTGATGACACCATTGTTTTAGCAGAATCTGAAAATGATCTCCAATACGCATTAAATGTCGTCGAAAAATACTGTAACGATTGGTCGTTGAATATAAATGTACAAAAAACTAAAATAGTCGTGTTCTCTCGTGGTAAAATCCGAAATACACCCATCATTAGTTTCAAAAATCAACAAGTAGAAGTTGTAGATGAGTATACATATCTTGGTACAGTTCTCAATTATAACAATCGGTTTTCCAAAGCCAGAAACAAACAAATAACCCAAGCACAAAAGGCATTGTTTAGTTTACGAGCAAAATCAAACAAATTGAATTTACCAGTCGATATTGAATTAGAATTATTTGAAAAATTAGTACTTCCAATTTTGTTGTATGGAAGTGAGCTGTGGGGGCTTGACAGTAGTCTACAAGATGTTGAGAAGTTTCAAACTGGTTATTATAAACGTCTGCTTCATGTGAGTAAATTTACGGCAAACTGCATGACCTATGGAGAACTCGGCAAACACAGTATTAAGAAACTAATTGAGTGCAGGATGCTAAACTTTTGGATGAGAATAATCCTAAGCAAATCATCGAAATTGTCCCATACTGTATATGATATTCTGAAAATAATGTTTGATCTGGATATTTATCAAAACCCATGGCTAATAAAAGTTAGGAATACATTGGATAAATTAGGTTTATCTTACCTTTGGTTAGATAATCAATCAATAGATCCACGATGGTTCAAAGCAACAATTAAAACACGTCTAGACGATATATATTCTCAAAATTGGCATGCTGAAATGTTTTGTAATTCGCTGTGCTTAAACTATCGCATATTCAAAGAAAATTGTCACTGTGAAATATCTCTTTTAAAATTGCCTTTCAAATATAGGATTACTTTAACGAAATTCCGCTGTGGAAACCACCGTCTACCAGTAGTATCTGGAAGATATGCAGGTATTGAACGATCACAAAGAACTTGCAATATCTGTGATACAACAAAGCTTGGTGATGAATTCCATTACTTGTTTGAGTGCCCTGCATTTATTAAAGAAAGAAACAAGTATATTGATGATTGCTATAAAAGCCGTCCAAATGCAATAAAAATGTACAAATTATTCAATTCTCCCAAAATTTCAACATTAATAAACTTATCAAAATTTTGTAGCATCATAATGAATAAGTTCAAACAATAAAGGACAACGTATTCTAATAACATTTGGGAAGATGAATTTATGTATATATTACTTTTGGAAATTTATTTCCTGTGCCAAAATTTAGTATCAAAAATTCTACTTTCACTTTCACTTCCTATCCTTGTTAATATTTTCCCTTTAATCGGTGCCTTTGCCATTGCAATTCCAGCTATTCAATCCAAGTCGATGTACCTATCCGCCTGATCATTTCTTTGCACTTTTTTTTTTTTTTTTTACAGTTATATTTGTTTTCATTTATTTAAGTAATTTATGTAATCATTTATTTATCACTATAATATGATTAGTGATAATTATTATTATTATTATTATTATTATTACTATTATTCTTATTATCATTATTATTATTATTATATTATCATTTTCTTTTTTTATTATTAATATCATTATTACTATCATTACCATTATTATAATTAGGCCTACTATTATAATAATAATTATTATTATTATTGTTGTTGTTATCATCACCATCATTATTATTATTTGATGTATGTATATATGTTATCTATTTATCTATTCGTTATTTTCTTCTCTCTCGTTCTCTTTCCTTTTCTTTTTCTTTTCTTTTTCTTTTTCATCAATTTGCACACTTTATGTAATATTTATATTTCTTATCTCATTATTCTGTAAATAACTTATTGTAAATACCTTGTAAATACACTAACTTTATTGTGAAATGATATTGTATATGTTACGTTCTATGATTAGTGTCCCCAATACCCAAACGAGGGTGACATGGGTCCAATAAAATCATTGTCAATCATTGTCATTGTCATTGTCATTGTCATCTGAGCAAACACCAATGAAGTGTTGCAGTTTAAAAATTGTTATGACAATTAAAATCTTTTCACTAAAATCAAGATAAAATAAATCTCAGAATACCACCCCTGAATTCTGGGTCTCGGTAGACAATATTTTAAATTATTACCTATATAAGGCATTTTAGCGGCGCATTAAAAATGCATATTTTTGTCCGCTTGATTTGCGCATGCAATATGAGGCCATAATTGCACGGAACGCTGAATTCCCCATAGGCTACTGTACTAAATTTCAAGGTTTATTTTCCCACATGTTTTTTCAGTGTTTTACATATACACAAATTTATATTACGTAATATCAAACAAAATTACGATAAGAAGTGTTTACATAAATGAAATTTTTTTAAACAATTATACTATCATAATTTCGGTGATATCAGGCATAGTAAAGAATCAAAAGTGGAGGAGTCTATTAAAAAGCACAGCTTGTATTTTATAGACCCCTTTGTGAGAAAAAATATACTTACAAATGCTCTAAGTTTATGGAAATAATTACGAAATATATATACTTTGCACTATCTTATGACGTTGTTTGTCGACCAACATCTAAGCAATTATATGCCCAGCTCGAGGAATTTTTACTCAACTTCAACAAAAATGTGGTTGTGGTTGGGCAAAACATTACCCAAGTCGGGCATAATATTGCCAAATGATGGCTTGAAACAAAATCTATTACCAAACATTTTTTCAGCGTAGTAGGAAATGGAAATCGATCTAGCCTAAGGCTATTCGTTCCATGACAACATATTTTTGTTGTGAATTTACATCGAGGATGGATGTACCTTTTGTGAAATAGAGCACAACATCAAAATTTCATTAGGCTATATAGGGCATGTGAAAAGAGTGACCTGTCATTTGCTGATTGCAAATTCTCGTAATGGATTTTTACCATGAATACAAGATTAACAACCAGTGGATTACGAGACAACTGTGTACTCTCTGCGACACTGGAGATGTTTTAGTGTAATATTATATTACATTATATTATATTATCCGCTCTCTGCACCACTTGCAAGAAAAAGACAGCAAACTGGATATTCTCAAAATAGAATCTACGTTAAAGGGGCTAACGCCAATTTAAAAAAAAATAAAAGGGGTTCTTCTTTCAAAAAGTTAGAAAACACAAGTATAACCAGTTTCTACTCTCAAGTGCAGCTTATGGAAATGAATATTCTTGGCATTTTATAAAAAGTATACTTGCAGTGATTTTTCATATATTTTGTCTGTTTCCAGATATTCATTTATTTCATATAATTATTTCTATACTTGCTTACATGGATCTCCTGCGAATACTGCAGCCGGCGAAACCCCCTCCCCCCCCCCCCCCCCCCCCCCCCACCGCGCCCGCGTAGTTTCAAGGATCTAGTGAAAACTTGGAAGAAATTGGTGTATACTTTGGAGGCTTTGCAATCATCAAAATAAGAATAAAATTGACTCAGCCTTGCTGAAAGTCACATGCCCTGCACACAGAAATTGGGACTACAACACATGTGGCATAAAGGTTCGGTAAAAAGCTTTCTCAGGTACTCGTCATATCTTCGCATATAGGGTTGTTTATTGAGGGCAATCCTTTTCAGGGAACATTTCGTCCATTGTGTTCTTTCAAACTGACATAAACAGAATGAGAACGCTCACAAATTATTTGTCACCTTTACCAGAACATTCTTTTCCAGCCCTCCCCCTACTCCTCTACCCCCCCCCCCCCCACCCATTTATTATATTTATCAAAGTCTGGATATGCTACATAGCTGCGTGGGAATGGAAAGGGGATATGTTTATAAAGCCCTGCAGGTCTCCACCTTGCGAGTTTGATTATTGCGTTTCATTCCATGGTAAATCGTTCATGCTGTTTCAAAAAGTATGACAAATACCAATATTGTAAGCTGGAATGTTTCGAAACATGTGCAAACTCCTAACTGCAATTCAGCCCTATGTCTGTTATTGATTTTTCATACAAATTTCTTGAATTAAATTGCATGAAATTGAAATGAATTGAACTGAATTAAGAAGGAGAAGATGGTTAGGACCTTACCAGTGGTGTAGGGATAGTGGGGCCTGCTGTAGTGTAGGTTGCTCCGCAGGCGACCCCCCCCCCCCCCCCCCCCCTCTCCATGACTGGTCCCGCTCAACTGCCTGTGTCCTATATATACAAGAGTCTTCTCTCGTGTTAAACTTTCAGCGAGGTAAATGGACTAATTTTGATCAGTACCTTTCAGGAATAAGAGCTCACTATTCATCCAAACTGACTCTTTTTTATATATTCTAATTAGTTCTGACATGTCTGGAGGTTTATCTGATTTCCTTGGGGCTCATCCATTAGAACGACGGCCATGGCTATATCTAAACACCTATTAGTATGGAGTATTATGCATGACAAGCTGATTATTATTTCGTTACTACCTGCTTCAGATCCGAAAACCTTGTTATTTTTTCAGGGGTACTTGAAGGGTGACGTGATACCAAAAAAAAAAAGAGATTTTAGCTCTTTTTCGATGCGTTGGTCTTTATTTTGGCAGATATTTTTTTTACGTAAACAGTGATGTTTGCGGCAAGTTTACCTTATATTTCAAAATTTTGAACATATTTTGTTGGTACAAGATATTTCTGTTTGGTAAAATCACGATGATTTTGCGTCAAGTTAAACTTGTTATACGTACCGTAGTTTAACTTGGATTCTTTTGATTCCGTTGATAGTGTAGAGTGTAGGCGGCCAAGCTCGACGAGCGCATTTTGGTAACCTTCATGTCTCATCTTCATGTCTCATCTTCATGTCTCATCTTCATTAAGTCGACTTGACATTTTATGAACCTAGAAAAGTTCTTTCCGTTGAAGTTTTCTGTGGATTTGTGATCCCATATTGTTTCCAAACAAGTCCAGCTTTGTTGCCCCAAAAGCAACTTTGAGCGTTTTGCATAATTTGCATAAATCCAAACAGGCACATGTATGGGCGAATTTGCTACACAGCCCAAGACAACTTACGCACTATGTGCGCGCTGCACCCAATAGTTTTGTTAATATTATGCAATGAAATACAATTTCCCGTTATATCCTCCGTTCGTTACGTCGCAGGTTACATCACTGGGGGCTGCAGTTCCACTACCGAAAAAAGAGGAAAGAAAAAGAAGAAACAAAAACTACTGATTACAGTAGTACGCCTTTTAAAACATGGCTGAATTTTCTTTCTGAAGTATCTCCACTTCCATATTTATCGGATTCTTTTGCATGCAGGTCGTATTTATTTTATCACAATTTTCGTAGAATAGGAGGGAAACTTTTATATTATACTCCATAACCAGCCTGTTTATTAGACCTATATAGGCTCACACACTATCGTGTAATTTCTTTCGAAACAGAGGTACATTTACTAAAGTAATTAATGGGTTAAACTACAGCCCCTACTCAGGCTTCGAAGTCCTCTAAAATGCAAACTTTCACCATTCAAATTAGAAAATCCTCTCACCCAGTCGCTCCGCTACCTCCTTTGATTAATATACTTAAACTTTAAATCATTGAAAATCTATATAAATATGTATTACATAGGCAGAGAATAATCGTCCCTGGAAATTGAAAGTCTTAAGAAATTGACGATGATTTAAGCTGCCTATCCTCTTAAGACTTGTGTGCATAAAATTATTCTGAAATGCAAAGTTTCATACCATCTAACTTTTACCCTACTGGGTTACACTGCATATTGCATATTGCATAGTAGGTCCATGATACAACACAGTGGTTTTTTATAAGTAAATTATGCAAATTGTTCTAGGTTGTTTTAGGTTCGCTGTTGGTTGTTTAGGAGAGTCAAATGAACTAATTTCAATGTTTATTCTCCATAAACATCTTACGAATAGGACATGTTGAAAGGGGGAATGCTCCACACTAGATATATGGCTATACCAGTGTTCCAAAGCAATGCACATGTCATACATGTCTAGCAATATAAATATAATCATTTCTGACTTGGTATGAAATCGTGGCGTGGGGCCCCACGACCCCCCCCCCCCCCCCCCCCATCGAATTGCGAAAAAGAGGGGAGAAGGGAAAAGGAGAGAGGACATCCTTCCGCACACTCGCCCAATCGGTGGTCTAATTCGTATGGTGACCGCCCCCTTTTTTTTTGTTGCCAGTGCCCCCCAACTGGCTTCGCCACTAGCAGGAGGCTCATGTAAGTGGTTAAGAATGTATACAGTATGTAATGATCTGAAGCATGGATGAGCTCTGACTACATACAAGAGCAGCATGATGCCGAGGCCTATAGTTGATGGGTTTGTGCAATATGAAATTATGATAACGACGATGATGAGTATAGTAATGATAATAAGAATGATAGAACAGTTCTTATATAGCGCATATAATACCTTTGAATAAGGTCTTAACGCACTTAGGAAAAGGTCAGAAAGAGAAACAAGCAGGAAAGCTACCGGAAATGTTATAATTTTAATCAATTTAATAGGTATGTTTTAGTGTAGATTTGAATTGCCCAACTGTATTAGGGTAACTCCGCTAGTCATAATGACCGCTATTCTTAAGGACCCTACCGCTATCCAAAACTAAATGAATAGCGGTCCTTTATAAATAACGGTCCTTATAAATAGCGAGCAAACCAGAGACCCATTACCCCGCTAGTCATAAGGACCGCTAGTCATAAGGACCGCTATCCATAACGCATGATGACCACAGAAAACTGAGTAAGATCATTGGAGACACGGCTGAATAATAGCAACTCAAAGTCCACGACGTTTTTGATTACTTGAATGCATTTGAATGTCCTGAATATAAACCACACAAAAAACACGTAATACGCGGTCTCTGAAAGTATTTGTAACAGGAGGAAACAAATACTATGTAAATAGTTGCACTGTGCACGTACTAATACCACTAACGGATTTAGGGGGCATAACCGTCCCGTGCCCCACCCCTCCCCTTTTAAAACCCAAATGTCATACAATGAGTATACACAAACCATTTTGGAGCATCCAATAAAAAAATTATTTAGCGAGTTGTGCATTCATTGCGTATAATTATGTTAAACATCCATCGTTTGAGCAAATAAAGGTCTTTGCATTTTTGTCGCGTGGATGTATATTATATAAAGACATGAAACAACTCCTAGTCCCGAGAAAGGACTTATATACAGTGCGTATAAAAAAGTATACCTAACTTTGGTAGCTTCTAATGAAAAAGTCTTAACATCTATGAGCTTGAGATTTATTTCACAGTAGAGAGCAACTTATATTCTGTGTAATTACACCTTATTCAGTCATTCGCTGCCGCGGATGACTGAGTAGCAGGCTTTTCAAAAAGTATTGTCAAAATCCTCTTGTACCAAGTTTGGGCTGAAGCAGCGAGTGTGGGTCAAACCAATTATGTATTAGTTACTTCAGAGTTATTTTCAATTGATTTTGTGCATTTGAATAGAAAAGGTGTGAAAGTCAACCCAAACTCAAGAAAGGGCTTATTACAAGATAAATTTATATTTTATTTGCCATGATAACACAATCTTGGTTTCATCTGCATCCCTTTTTAAGGTAAGCTTTTTTACCGAGTCATTCAAAATGGACATTTATTTGGGAAGTTATCTTTTTTCTTGAAAGTCTACTATCAATTACCCTGGTAATTCTCAACACACGTATCCTTCTTTTTTAGTATACCTTTGAGTTCATGTGCTATTCGCGAAAAAAATCCGTGTGCACCTTGTGCAGGTGAAATGGTGCCATGGACAAATGAGCAGAGAGTTTTTAGTTATCACGAGACAAGAAGTGAGAAGACTGTTAAATCAAATTAGAGATTATCATATGGCTTGAAATAAAGTCCTTGAAAGCTTAGATACACTGGATCACTTTAAACAATGAAGCATTGAAGCACAAAGGCGAATTCAACTTTTGAAATAATTTGAGACTAAAGCCCGGCGCACACTATACGATCCGACTGCGACCCGATTTTCGAACAAATTGCAGTTTGCATTAAATGTGAAAGTTAAAAAAAGTGAAATTATCTCATTTGAAGTTCGGAATAATGATACGAATACTAATATCGAAATTTTGGTTAACTGCAATTCTTCTGGTTAGAGTAAAGGCCAAATCGGCTTCTTAGTCGATCGCAAGATTGGTATGACGTCACTACGATTTGGAATTGAATTCGCTTTTATTCCTACACGGGGGCTCGCAGTAGCCCGGAATTTCGATTTTAGTATTCATATTACTATTCGGAACTTTGATCACAAAGATTTTACATGTTTGAAGGTTCATATCAAATGTTATAACATCTTTTCCAAAAATCGCATCGTAGTCAGATCGTGCAGTGTTCGCCGGGCTTAAAGTGACCCACATTTGTTGCATCAGCCTAAACTTGGAACAAAGAGATTTTGACAACACTTTTGAAAAACCCTGGTGCTCAGTCATCCATGGCAGAAATGCCATGAATGAGGTACCGCTGGACAGGCAATAACTTACTCTTTACCATGAAATACATTTTAAAGTCACATCGGTTATAAAATTATAATTAGAAGCTATCAAAGTTGGGTATACTTTTTTTATACGCACTGTATCATTTACTTGTAACGGAGGACACACTAAGATTTAGACTACACTTTAGAATACAAGAAGACAAATGAAAGTTCTTTTTCCATGTTTACCGCTATTTTATGCAGGAGATGATAAAAAAAGATGTAGCCTCATCTTATATCAGCTAGATATAAGAAATGATATACCTGTTTACTAAGTGATTCAAATTTATGGATGTTTCTTTCCTGGGGACCTAGTAACGAGGTATTCCATTAACCTGTTATTAATGAATGAACTACAATACTTGGAATCCAGTTTGCATACATTACTTGTTGCTATGTCTGGCAAGCTTTCAGGTTGTCAAGAACAACCTTTGTTTCAAAAGTATGCATAAAATTTGAATATGGCCTTCTTAGCACCTCATCGCAGGGAAGCTGGTGGATGACAATCTACTGAAAACGAGATCTGGACATGGTCGTGAGTACTCTAGTTCTGGACTCTTTTTATTGATTTTTATTTATTTTTAGTAATTCTCGAAATCTTCCAAATCTTCCAAATCAATATTTGGAATGACTGTGCATAACCATCATTTGAATCATTTGGCCCCGCACACCAAGCCAGCCTGAAGTATCAACCACCGTACTATCAGGCTCGGTGAGTAAACAGGTCTATTGCCTAGATGGTAGGTAGATGATAACAAAACACATAAGGAAATGCTGGCTTTCTGACATTGTGTTCTCCACCCCTTCCTCGGGGGAGATTGTCGCCCATGCTTAGGTATATGTCTTCATGAATGTTCTCGTTCAAAGTAGGCCTTTATTTTAAAATTAAACCCTTCAGGTATATTTCCCAACTTGCGTGGCTTTGAGAAATCTATAGAATACAATCCATCCTTTAAAGTTTACAAGTAGCCTACAGCACAGTAAGGTGTACTATATTATGGAATCATGAAGGAAATGAAATTCTAAACAAGCCTTAATAAGGAAATTATAAACAAAAACGGGGGCTTGATAACTTGCGTGTTAGATTTAAATGAGCATGTTCCGAGTTTGACTGCCCCATTTGCGAAATTGAATGCCCGAGAAGTCCTTCGGGTATAGTTGCCGATGAATTTATGAATGATTCCTACAAAGGTGCTAATTTGAATGCACGGAAATGAATTTGAATGATACAAAAACACAATTCCTTGCTCGAAACTCTAAATTGAATGACTTAAATACACTTTGAATGACAGAAGTTGCTGTAAACGATGTTTTTGCTAAATTATATGAACGTTTTATTAAATTGACTGACAAAAGTGCGAAATTGGCCGGGAAACCTATAATTATCAATTAACAATAATATATTGTCTACCCAGGGTAGCCTCGTCAGGTTTTAAATCTGTTGTGCCCGAGGACCCTGCAATTATATTATTAGCCCGGCTTTCCTTCCCACGGGGTACCCCATCTTTTACTTCACCTGGGTAGAGAATGGCAAATATAGATTAATGTTTTGCAAGAGGAGATTAGTGCTGTTGGCAAGGATTTGAACCCCGTACCATGAGCTTCATGGTATGTCTAAAGTTAATTAGGAGTTCTGGTATTGATAGTATTTTTTTAAAGCTGTCGACAAGTTCTTTTAGACTTGTTATTCACGTAGTAAGCTGAAGTCCTCGTAGGGTTTATTGAAAAAGTAAATAAGTAAGCAATATTCATAAACTTGCTTGAAATCACATTTGAATACAATCAACATGGATGTGTCGCTGTTCCGACAGTACCAAATGTTTTAATCTTTCTTTAGTTAAACAGACATTATGCATTTGTAATAAATCCATTTGACAAGAGGTACAGTTAATTTTTAGTTTTAACAATATTATTGGTGCGATCATTTCGTAGATTATAATTGTGTGAGTATTTGTCATGTCGTTATTACCGTTATTCAGAACTCTGTAGGTGCTGTCTGCCTTTCTCTCATTTCGCCATTTCTCCCTCCTTTATTCTCTCTCTCTCTGTCTCCCTCTCTCTTTCTCTCTCTTTCTCTCTCTCTCTCTCTCTCGTTCTCTCTTTCTCTCTCGTTCTCTCTTTCATTATCCTCTCGTTATCTCTTTCCTTATCTCTATCTATCTCTCTGTGTCCGTCTGTCTCTCTTATATTTTTCTCCTCATAATATCTTTTCTCTCTTTCCGTTTTTCTCTCACTCATTCTCCCCTCTCACTTGCTCTCTTTCATTCGATCTTTTTTCTTTTTTTCATTTTCCTCACTTTTTTATCTTTTCTATCTCTTACTACAACGCGTGGGAGTTGAAGTTGTCAATAACCTTCAAACTTTGCACGAACGCTCTATGCGGTCTTACATGTACATCATTAAAAGAGTTTAATTTGAAGAAAAAAACTCAACCATAGCAAATCCGACATGCTCTGGTTGTCAAGCAGGTTAAAGCTGTTCATATTATAAATCAACAACATTTATGAAGAAAAACCATAACCACAACATAATTTCCGAATTTCGAGTAACTGAGTTATAGTCAAGGGATTGCATTGTAAAGGAAGCTGCATGTCTAGAAGCTATTGGGAAAAGTTTATTATGTAGTTCAGTATGTCCCCAAAATTAACAATCAGAATTTCAGCATCAGTAGCTTTCAAACTTGTGAATTAATCTGAATATGGTTCAGGATAGTAAAAATATAACTTCTTATCTAAACAGACGATTGGTACTACAAAACTTAAAGATAACATTTAACAAATTCATAGTGACGAAGCTTTTCGACCTGCACTCATCGGGTCACAACGCAGGAATGAGAGAATACAATCATATCCGGGTCGCTGTACACACACTTCCTTGACTTTTGTATTTTCTTGTATTCTCTCATTCCTGCGTTGTGACCCGATGAGTGCAGGTCGAAAAGCTTCGTCACTATGAATTTGTTAAATGTTATCTTGAACTTCTTATCTGTATTTACAATGCTTCTGACTATTTTGTATGCACTTTCACAAACTGATCATGTACCACACTTTCTTATAATTTCAAATTGTATAATATCCTGATTGTAATACTTTACAGATACATGTATTTTATATGCAGAAGGATTATTTATTGTATTAGCGTTGTGTTTTTGATCTTATCTTATTTTTTCCCGAGTTGCGTCAATTATAATTATTTGGATATAATTACATTAGATTAAAAAAAAAAATTAATTGTGTCTTAGGCTATAATCATGTAACCTATCAAAAAAGCAAATATTGCTAAACAGTGTTAAAGGAAATTCAATATAATATCAGTAACTACATGTGAAGTCAAGAAATATAATGATTACGAGTGATATTAATGTTTGTCTTGTTTCTAGGTTTTTTATCAATATTTTTATAATGCAATTATTTATTTGCCTCCAACATTGAAATAAAGCCAATCTGCAGCCTAAACACATTCATCCTTTAGTACTTAGTAATGAAATTAACAATAACATATAATATTAATATTTAATGATTATCCCATATACTCAAGACCCTTGAAATTTTCAATAATCCCCTGTCTAATAATGAATACTCTGTGAAAATGAATTTAGAGTCTGATTGTAAATATTCAAAATGTAATTATAATGTATTTCTATTTTGTATTTGTGAGATCAACTTGTAACCCATGTACAATTCAACTTCTGGTTGCGATGCATGAAATTTTTTTTAAATAAAGACCATTTTATCTGTCTATCGTATCTCAGCGAAAACCTCGTCCGATTTGGTTTAGTAGTTACAAAGAATATGGATTTTCGTAACGTATGTCCCTTCCATCCAAGATTTGACAGGGAGACGCACAAAGCAAAGTGGATAATTCCACACTCCTTTGAAATATGCTGACCCACAATAAAAAGTACCCACGATTTTATAATGGCATATCATATTTATATTGACGGACACAGAATGACAATGAACCAGGGTGGAAAGATTGACCTTTTATTGAAACATTTCACTAATTTCGGAAGACAATGCTGTCTCTTGTCAGCGCGCATTACAGCGCAGAACACAACAAGTTGAAAATGAAAGTCACAGATCAATAGTGTGTGTGGCCACCATTTTGTTTGCAGACAGGCATTGCATCTGCGACGCATACTGCGCACCAGTCTTTGAATGAAATCTTGTGGAATCCTGTTCCATTCATCTTGCAAAGTCTGGATCAGTTGTGCACGAGTCCTGACCCTGCCAGCAATGCGCCTCCCAAGCTCATCCCACAGATGCTCAATGGGATTGAGGTCAGGGGACATCGCCGGCCACTCCATGGTGTTAATATCCTCAGGAATGCAGTGGTTAGCAGTGCAGCATGAGGTCGGACATTATCATGCTGAAAGATGCGCAGTCCTCGGTTGTTCTGCAGGAATGGCAACAGGTGTGGTCTCAGGATATCGTCCACATAGCGCTGTGCAGTGATGTTGCCATCCACAAACACCAGGGGTGATCTGTGACTTTCATTTTTCAACTTGTTGTGTTCTGCGCTGTAATGCGCGCTGACAAGAGACAGCATTGTCTTCCGAAATTAGTGAAATGTCTCAATAAAAGGTCAATTTGTCCACCCTGGTTCATTGTCATTCTGTGTCTGTCTGTCACTATAAATATGATATACCATTATAAAGTCGTGGGTACTTTTTATTGTGGGTCAGTATAGTTTGAAACTTACTGGGGTTTTTTAATTTGCTATAATTGTCAATTCATTGTTTCATTTATCATCACAATTATCATCGTTCTTGTTGTTCTTATTTATTAGGGCATTTGGATATCTTTTCCAAATCGAAATAAATCATGAATGTAAAAAGATAAGCAGTTATCACAGTTTTAAAACATGTTCAGATGTTGCATATCTGTCAACCTTCCATAGGACATAAATAGGAATCTTGCGAGGCAAAATTAGGAATACCGTGTATATTGTATGCTTTCAAATAAAAGTTTTCATGAAAGGAATCTAGGGCTCCTAACACTATTAGTTTGAAGGCGAAAACTAGGAATCATTCCTCTAAAATAGGAATGTTTGAAAGGTATGATATATCATTTGTAATTGAAAGTAAATGATTAAACAAAATTATGAATGTATTTAAAGGTAGTGTTCAGTAGTGGGAAAGAGGGTGCTTTGGAGATTTAAAGGGATACGCCACCAGGCGGCCGTGGGGAAAAGTCAGGATTCCGTAAGCCCCATTCACTCGTACACAAAGTTTGTGCGTCGAACGCGTCCGTCGGACTGCTGGGATTATATTTCCGACTGCACGAAGCCGCATGAAGCCGCGCGAATCTCGCACGAGAGCTCGAGCTCGAGCTCAGACGGAGCGTGCATGTTGCGCGGCGACCAGATTGTCCGGAGTTAGAGCCCCGCGGGGCAACGGCGTGATCAGGTAACGATCACGGTGCCCTCTCGCGGAATAAAAACGTCCACAATCTGCGGTTGAGTATCCCTTAACTACTTTGGCAGCTGGAATGAAAATTACTACATGTACTGATGTAGAATGATTACTTTCAAATACAGGTGACGTTTGATTGAGAAAATTGGATCAGAAATGGCTAAAATATTAAAGAAATAAACATCGAGTTTTGTACGTTGGCGTCGAACTTTATTCACGCACGTGTAACATGTGTAAAATCAATAAGATTTTTTACTAACCATTGTCTACGGCGGACCGTTTGAATATTAATGAGTCAGAAAGAAGAGGATCTTGGGTATTTGATTCTAGTTCATCGTGACTTGGCCGTGAACCAGAATAGCCTGGTGGTTAAGTCGCTGCCCGGCAAGCATTAGATGACAGGTTCGAATCCCGCTGATTCCAATTTTTTCTGACTTGTGTTTTTCATTACAGATCGAGCATACGATCTTTAACACTGGGAGTAAAATGCCTAAAGATTTGTTTACAAAAATAAGATTTTCTGTTTACGCGACATAATGTAAGAAACGCTGTGCACCGCTGTGCGGGGAACGGTGGGTGTGAGTGTCCCTAGCGTAGCGCAGAAGGTAACGGTTGATAGTGATCATTTCAGTTATCTTACTGATAGTCACCGGAAATCATTAGTGGAATATCAGATAATCTCATGCATGTGTCTTTGTTGTGCAAGCCGGACAATATGAGACTGTTTTTAATCAGTTTCATGCCAATTTTCTTTTTGCTACCACTACTGCACAATACCTTTAATCAAATGACTTGTCTTGACCTTTTTAGGAACACATTATTTTACATGATTATTTACCTTTGTTAAAATGGTGTGCATAGAATTTAAATAATGTTAGTACACATGTATATTGTGAACAAAATATTTCCATTCATGTGGATGCTAAGAATTTTCAAATGACAAAAGATGGAAGAAAGGGACCCGTGACATGCTTAACAAAAATCACTTTTTCTTCGTGACTACTGGACTAATTCGCAACGGGGTCTTTGCTGACTGGTATAGAAATAGTTATAGTTTCATAATCGAGTATGACTTTTCATATTGCAAAATGACTTCGATACGCGAATTCCGATTGTAAGTTTTTCTGGGGTATATTGTATATAAGAATAATTATTGTGCTTTCAGAGGTAGCGGGATCGCCAAATAATAAAAATTTGACTTAACATTGCTGAAAATAATATACATGAAAACACTGCACAAAGATATAGGTATATGGGACTACTTTTTTTTTTAACGAAATAAGCACACTTGTTTCGTCAAATTTTCAAACTATTATTTGTTATATTTGGAGTAAGGGTATTTTAAGAGCACTCCATTTCATGTGACATTGTTATACTATACTTCTCCAGATAGGAATAACAAGAATTAGAAAGCTCACAAATTATTTTTCACCTCTACCAGAACTCAACCAATCTTCTTAATAGAGGGGTGGGTGGGTGGATCAAAATTTCATAGCTCTGCGTGGGAAGTGCTGAAAGTTCAGAAAAATAGTTCTCTAAATCTTCGTTCGCATACTCCTGGCATCAATGTCTAAATAAGTGACGTGCAGAATGTCTATGAATAATAACCTAATAACATTTTTTTTCGGGGGGGGGGGGAAATATGAATAAAACTCATGATTTACCCTAGTAAGATTTATTTTTAGAACGACATCCTAAACTTATTTTCTTTTCATAACTTTCCTTTCAAAGTATTCAGAGCATGAAGCAATTTCTAAAGAATGTCTGACTTATAAGAACTGGTGTTTTCAACGGTAGTCATTCACAAAAGTATACAAAGGGTACAGAAAATCTACTTCAAACTTTGAGTGTACTTTGAACTGTAAAAAAAAAATGATAATCATATGCTAGGACAATTCCTCCTACCATAGATCTGCCCCCTACCATAGATCTGCCCCCTAGGAAATAACTCCGGACACCCATCCTTAGGACAGTTCTCCCCCTGAAAACTCCCTCCAAACATCACCATGGGCAATTAATATTTTTTCGGACGACTACCCCTTCGCTAAATGGAGGGGGTTCTTGACCAAGGGTATTTGTGCAGTAGTAACCATCTAGGATCGGTGTCCGGGGTAGTTGTGCTTAAAAAAATCCGGGATTAGTTGTATAGGATGGTAGTCCATGGGATGCTCGTATTGGATTTTTTTAATTTTTAAATCTTGTATGAACTTAGTTCATTCAGATGAACCTGAAAAATGGAACGAGACTTGTTGACCCCGGTTTATATGAATGTGTTCATCGCATTGGAATTGACGAAAATAATTCAAAAGGGTAGGCATAAAGTATAAAAATAGATTTCTATGATGTGAAACTCGGCTGTAATGATATTTTTAAATAGATTTTCTAGGCTTTTCCGCATGGTTTCGTGACAAAAAAAAACGCACAGTGACTGATCTGGTGTTGCTTCTGGGTCGTTTAATTCGTTTGGCACTAACTACTCCTCCCCGCTGAAAGAAGAATTCAGCTCTTAAAAGTTGTGTTTATACGTGCTTTTGTTTACAACCTGATAAGTTTATCGTGCATGTTGAAAATAGAAATTTGTTCGTTTCATGATCATACTATAGGAAAATTATACCAAAATTACCTACAAGTCGAGTCAAATTATAATGTGCCTCGTTCAGACAACGTTAGGAGGCCTGATTTTAGGAACCTTGTGAAACCTGATCATGTTGGTTGCACTGATTCAATTAGGAAACGTTTTGAAACCTTATCGAGTCAAGTTGAAAACTGATTTCATAAGGAAACTTATATAGATACATCGAGTCAGGAAATAATCTATTTCAATTAGGAAACTTTTTGAAACCTTATCAGTCAATTCGTGAAATTAATGAGGAAACCTTGTGAAACCTACTCGAGTCGGGTTATAATCTGATTTCAATAAGGAGACTTGATAAACCTCATCGAATCAGGTCGTAAACTAATTCAATGAGGTAACCTTGTGAAATCTGATCGAGTCAGGGTTTAACCTGATTCAATAAGGATACCTTGAGAATCACAACCGATTCATATTATAACCTCATTCTAGTCGGGAACTCTGTGAAACCTGATCGAGTCAGGTTATAACCTGAAGTGCTAAGAAAGATTCGTGAAACATGTTCGAGTCAAGTTATAACTTGGTTCAGTGCCGAAATTTGTGAAATTTAATTGGACCTGGTTCTAAAGCTATATAGGCCTATTCGTGCGCCACGCATTTTCCAATTAAATGCACCGGTCCATCTTTGCAAACTATTGTAACACCTCTTTTTCACTAAATGTGTAGGTGGCTCGTTTTCCCCTGGCAAAATATTTTCACCCCCACGGATATTACTTTTCTTTTGTATAAGCGCAGACCATTACAAATCCTTGGAAATGGGATTTTAATCTCCTCGATCTCCTGATCTAAAATCATTCAATGTCAGGGACGTCAAACTTATCCATCTAAAATGCCCGGACTTGTTCACGGAAGGTATTTGATTTTAGCTGGTACGTGTCAGTTCGCTCTCATCTCGGTGCTCTGAAAACTTGACAACTTCCACGCTTCTCAGAGGCTTGACCAAAATAAGAACAAGTTTTGTAAGTACCTTTATGCTGACAATTATTACTAATTAAGTACCACTGATGACTGCTGAATATAAGAGTTTATTACGAGGGACTTTGGGTTAAAAGCGTCCATCATTATGTTTCAATTTTGAAATGGTTTGTTGCTCTACTGCTCTACGCTAATTATGTATAATCATGATAATGCAGTCGGATATTCACTCGTTCAGATGCTTGAAAGGCTGACCCCACTGCAAACGGAAAACATTCGTCAGACGTATGGCCCTCATTCTAGTGCCCGGCCATGCAAGAAAATTCAGGTTTACATTATGCCCAGGATAAAGGCCCAGGCGCAATCTCTTGACGTAATATTATAAGCAACTCTCGTGGCACAAAGATTCATATTTGTCGGGAAATTGGGCGTCAACGGAACAATCATTGTGTAGTAAATCAAACCACGCCAATTCCAAAGTAACGGGAGGACAATCTGAATGTCCTTCCGTTAACGTGGAATTGCCGACCAATCAGATATATAAAACATTGGTTTGACTCTTCGAGTTCGGCTGTCATTATCTTTAAACCCAGTGTACACGAGGCGTCATTGCCTGACGTAGGGCTGCGTCAGTGAATGATGCGGGTTTCGACGCGCCATGAATGTGAGGTATGGTAGAATTGCAAAATTGCAAAATGAACGTAAACATATACAGGGTGTTCAGACACAAAACATTTAACAAAATGGTATAGCTATACGATGGATTGTGTCTGAACGCTGACTAACGAAACGTCGTATAACGAAACTAGGGTCAGAGCATCGTTTCGAACTAGAACTCGATAAACGAATCACCTTTCCGTGTGTGTCTGAACGTATGGCGACCATAGAATGGTATAACTGGACGGGGCTTAAAACGTGAGCGTAGACCATGGCGTAGACTTGACTTGCTGGTCGAAAATCAATTTGCGCGCGCTCCATGTTGGATGAGGGCCAGGCAGGGGGCGTCTTTTTTTTTGTAACCAAGCCTAGGCAGAAACCCCTTTTTGAAGACTTTGAAACAGACAAGTATCGGACTTGTATTTTCTAAACCCTAACCCTAACCCTAACCCTAATAAGCAAAAGAAAATTTCGTAATATAATCTTCTGCCGAGGTTCGAACTCGTGGTTCCTTCACCAAGAGAGGACTGGATTATCCGATTGCGCCACACAGAACAGCTGCTCGATGCCTTTGCTCGTTTTATTATATAGCTAAAATTCGTTTTCATGAATATTCATGCCGATTAGTCTTGACGGAATAAACCGTATTAGTATGAAAAAATGCGAAATCTGCCTAGGCTTGGTTACCAAAAAATAACACGCAGGCAGGGGCTAGCGGCGGCCATAAAAACATGCGCCGTGGAAAACTGCGCATCTATACGCTGTGTTTTTTGTAATCGGTCGAGACATGTGTCTGAACGGTCCGTAGGTTATACCATAACGATTATCGATTTTCGGTATAAACTTTTTGTGTCTGAACAGGGGGTTTGTTGAATTGCTGGGGTGTAAGCTAATTGCCTGCGCAGTCTCGATTTGCGTAAAGGCATTAAGGTAATCGAAAATAAACCTCGTTTGCAACTGGCATTCAATCAATAAATCAAACCTGAGGAACATTCGCCTTATTGCCGTAAAGAACAAGGGTTCAAAAATAGGAGGTCTATGATGTTGATAACTTCCTTTCGTCAGGAAATGCGCTACATAAGATCTAACTGTGTCTGCTATGAGTAATAGTATTAAATTCAATGAAACAACAAATGCACCTTGAGAAAACAATAATAACTGCCTTCTCATTTTCAGGGGAATGTCAGAGGAATCTAAAACGTAAGAAATAATGCGAACTTTTCGTTACCCATGAACTTTCTTAACACTTAAAAAAACATTGTTTCATATTTAGGATCAGTGTCATGAAAGCAAGCCCACCCGAATATTATTTGCAAAGGCTATGTATCAGGAATACTTCTCATGTCTTTGTTTGTAGTTACTACCTTTTCACGAACTGTTGTGAATCATGGAATCCCGTTGGATCGTTTAGCGTGAAATCATGCATTGATAATTGCTGTTTTGAAAACCACAAACGCGCTTCCTACACAATATTCTTGCCTTTGTCGGAGTTTTTTATCCTTGAACTTGATGATTTATGTCTTCCAATAATGCGTGGAAATTGCGGACCAAGCCCTACACAAAATTTGAAGGCATTCAAGTTTAAAGGTATCACTTAACATTTATTAATTTGTCATAGAGCGCAATAGAGACGCAACATCCCTGAAAGTTTTAGGAATTATTATTCAACATATATATGATAAGGTAAAAGAAGAGCGTTTGTCTTTTACATCAAAATATTCATTTCGAACAGGTTCGAGAGTTGAGTCCAAATGAGCCAAGTCCCCCCTCACCTTCCCCCATCCCTTCCCTTATCCCTTCCCCTATATATGGCCCAAAATGGACATTTAAAACGAAATGAAAAGGGGGAAAGGGAACGTAAGAATAATACGACGTGACCCCCAACCGCAACCTCCTCCCCCTACTCGATAGTTTTGCTCCCTCTCATTTTATCTACCGCGTAAGACCAGTAACCCCCCCCCCCCGGGCCCTTTCAATGACAGGACTCACATTTTCCATTAATTTTCGATGTTTATCACCTTATTATATTCACATTCAGCCCCTTAAAGTTAGTCAGCAAGCAGAGACCCCAATTTGACCTACATTAGAAAATCATTGTCTTTAGAGATGCGTAACCCAGGTTCCTACTGGTAAATTCTCTTAGTATTGTGTATTGTGTCCTGTGTCGGGAGCAGCTTAAGTACATGGCCTGTGGTAGTCGTTCCGTTCAGACATTGTTAGCAGAGGCGGCGCTCCCGGGGGCAGGAAGGGGCACAGCGCCCCCCCCCCCTACACACACACACACACCTTTTTCGATGTACCCCAAAAGTGCGCTTTGATAAGTTCAAATTTTCCTTCTGATAAGTGCCTCTTTTCCTGTATAATATGTGCTCTTTTCCTCTTCCGATAATTGCCCCCTTTTACCGGGGTAACCTCGCTAGTCATAAGGACCGCTATTCATAAGGACCACTTATTCATAAGGACCGCTATCCGTAACGCGTGACTAAATGAATAGCAGTTTTGTGTGAATACCGGTCCTTCTAAATAGCGAGCAAACCATAGACTAATTACTTCCCTGTTCATAATCTATTCATAAGAACCACTATTCATAACTATTCAAGATTCAAGATTCATTTATTTCACTCAATATAAAAAACAGCATACATGTTCAAAGTGCATAATTGCACGTAATGATCATACATATAAAATATGAAAACATAGCAAGTACATTAGGAACAAACAGTTGTATTGGAAAACAAGAGACATAAATGAGTGGGGGTTAAGATTAAAGATCTTTGGAGATCTTGGCTATTCCACCCCGTTGTAAAAATAATTGTGCCGGTATGTGGTTGCATGTACAAGACAATAGCACAAAAGAGGGCGTGGGTCGACGAGAAGGGATATACAAAGAAGAGAGTGAAGGCAAGGATAAGAAAGGATAAGACAGGATGAAAGGGAAATAGGAAGTTTTAGAGAATAGAGTAGGGAATGAGTATAATGAATAGAAGACCCTCCTAAAGGACCCACTTACATAATAAATTGTAGACACATATATAGGTAACATACAATGTAACAAACTAGATAATTAAATTAACATTAAAATATTTAAAAAAAATTAAAAAGACTGAACATGTACAGGTGTATACATAGCAAACAAGCGGGAAAAAACAACAGGCGACTCAGGTATGAGTTTGCAAAAGCCTTTCTTTGTATTGCTTTTTGAATATGTTAAGTGAGCATGTCGATTTGAGACTAGTTGGTAAAGAATTCCATAGTTTGGGACCTGCATAATAAATAGTTCTTTGAGAAGTTGTAGTTCTTGCATATGGAATATAAAAGTCTGCAGCTGAGCGGGTAGAATAAGAGTGGGTATCAGAGTTGAAGGAAAAATACCGAGTTAAAGATGATGGCAACATTTTTCTATGACTGCAATACATGAACATAGCTAGTCTCAGTTCATATAAATCAAATATATTCAAAAGTTGTAGTTGTGCAAATAAGGGTTTAGTGGTGGCAAGAAAAGGAGAATTACATATTATCCTCACCGCTCTTTTTTGCAGTTTGTATATTCTTGACAAGTTCTGTTGAGAGGTTGCAGCCCAAACAATATTACAATATATAAGAAAAGGATAAATCAAGGTATAATATAGAGATAATAAAATATTTCTTGGCAGGTAGTTTAGTTTGTTAAGAACACCAATATTTCGTGAAACTGTCATGCTGACATAATCTATATGGTAGTTCCAACACAATTTGTCATCAATTTGAATTCCAAGAAATTTTGTGTTAGAAACTATACTGATCTCAGAGCCATTTAAATATACCTTATAATTTGAAATATCAATATTTCTTTTGGTAAAAATCATCATGTGAGTTTTATTTGTATTTAAAAGTTTGTTATTTTTCAGCCAGTTGCTAACATGTTTTAATTCATTATTTAGAGTTTGAATAAGAGTTTCTTCATCCTTATGGGATAAAGAGAGCGTAGTATCATCTGCAAAGAGAACATAATTGAGTTTGATAGAAGATTTATGAATATCATTTATAAATATTAGAAAAAGGAGGGGGCCTAAAATTGATCCTTGCGGAATTCCGCATGAGATATTTTGCATTTGAGATTGACTATTTTCGTATACTGTGAATTGTTTGCGGTCATATAAATAGCTCTGAAACCACTTAAGAGGAATACCTCTGATGCCATAACAAGATAGTTTGTCTAATAATATTTTATGATTTAAACAGTCAAAAGCCTTTGAAAGGTCTAAAAACACACTCACTGATATTTCACTTTTATCTATAGCTCTAGCAATGGTATGAGTAAACTCAATAAGAGCAGAAGGGGTTGAATATTTAGACCTGAAACCAAATTGGTTACAGTATAGCAATTGAAATTTGTCAATGAAATAAATAATCCGGTTATACATACATTTCTCAAGAATTTTTGAAAATACAGGAAGGAGGGAAATGGGTCGATAATTTGAATACAAGTTTGACTGACCTTTTTTAAATATAGGAATAACCTTTGCAACTTTCATCTTGTCAGGAAAAACACCATTCATAATAGATGAATTAAATATTGCACATAAGGGTTTGCATATAAAATGAATAATCTTTTTTACTATATGTATGTGAACATCATCATATCCTGGACTGGTACCATTTCTCATATTGGATACAATATTTATGATTTCACTTTCATTTATAGGTTTGCAAAAAAAAGTATTTGAGTTGTTTTCAATGTGGGCAGATGGAGATAAATTAGATTGAGATGCATTGGGAAATTCTGATAGCATGTTAGGTGCAACATTTACAAAATAATCATTGAATCCTACGGCAACAGCTTCATTAGACATAGTCATGCCATCTACATTGAAATCAGGAAGCTTAGTTTTTTTGTTCTTTCCTAATAAATTGTTTATTACTTTCCATGTCCCTGACATATTTCCATTTGCATCTTTGAACCTCTCATTATAGTAAGTCCTCTTTGCTTTCCGGATTTCTTTTGTGACAAGATTTCTAAATGAATTATACCCGTTTTTATTATGATTGGTAGGTTTCTTTAGGTATTTCCTGTAAAGTCTTAGTCTTTTGTTGCACAATTTTCTGAGGTAAGAGGAGTACCATGGTTTTTTAAGTTTCTTATTTTTACGTTTAAGGGTAATAGGAAAAGATTCATTGTACAAAGTCATGAGTACTGAAATGAAGCTGTTGTAGTTGTCATTTGTGTCTTCAAAATGCACATAATCATGCCAATCAATTGCACTCAGTGAGTGATAGAACTTTAAAATATTTGCATCATTAAGAAAACGTGAATACACACATAATTCATTTCTATTTGCATTTGATTCTAAAGAAACATTGATAAAAGAAAACACAGGTAGATGATCACTTATATCACATAATAATATACCTGATTCACAGTAAACATCAGCATTAGTAAGTATATTGTCTAGAAGTGATGCTTTATGGCAAGAAATGCGTGTGGGTTCCTTAATCTTTGGGTTCATTGAATAAGTGAGAAGAGTGTCTAAAAATTGATTGGTGATATTGGAACCAGTTACAGATAAAAGATCAATATTGTAGTCACCAAGTAAAAAACAAGATTTACGTTCATGGCTAACTATATGTAAAGTTTCACTTAATTTTTGTAAGAAATCATCGACAGGACTCGCAGGTGGCCTGTAGATCACTCCTACAATACAAGACCTTGATGTAACATTATCAAATTCAGGAATTTCTATAAACACTGATTCAAAACTATTATACATGAGAGTAAGGTCATTTCTTTGATTGTATTTCACACTGGATTGTATAAACATTCATAAGGACCGCTATTCATAACGCGTGCCAAATGAATAGCGGCTTTCTATGAATAGCGAGCGGACCCGCTTTTACCAATATTTCCCACTGTTTGTTACAAAAAGAGCCATATCTAGCTTTAAAGAATGCGGTGCGGCTTTTATGTAGTAACAGGTACCCATATTTCTACAACTACAAAGGCAGGGGAGCTCGAGGCAAGAGGGGCACTGTGCCCACCCCCCCCCCCCCCCACCCCCACCCCAGCAAAGGATTTATCATTCCGCTAGCTCGAATGTGCCCATAATTTACACCACGTAAGGGCAATATTTTCTGAAAATTTCCTCAAAATCGCATAAAGTATGTTGATATCGATATAATCCTAAAGAAAATCGACATGGTTGATGTACGAATTAAAGGTAATAATAATAATAATAATATAGAGTATTTGTAATGCGCCAACTCCACATGACTAAGTAATGTGCTCAAGGCGCAATGGAGAGGAAAGTACAAGTAAACAAAATACACGAAAATGGAACAACAGTGTGAAAGTAAATCTACCGGTACCGGTACTGGAAAACCGTTTTGAACAAATGAGTTTTGAGGGCATTTTTAAAGCAATCTACACCAGACATATAACGGATATCCTGTGGCAATTGATTCCACAGGTAAGGTCCAGCATGAGCAAATGACCGATCCCCCCACGATTTCTTAGTTTTCGGGACAACAAGCAATTCAGATTCAGATGATCTTAAGCGTCTGGGGCAGATCCATGTATACAGTGAAAAAAACAAGTAATAATAATTTAAATACAATGCGGGATTCGACAGGTAACCAATGTAGTGAAGACAGAACAAGAGTAATGTGAGTAATACGTCTGGTAAGGGTAACAATACGGGCTGCTGAATTTTGTAATTATTGTAACTGTGAAAGTTGAGATTGTGGCAGCTGAAACAAAAGTGCATTGCCAAAGTCAAGCCGGGATGATATGAGGGTATGAACTATTTTTTCGGTGGACGAGCGGGTTAAATATTTGCGGATGATGCTTAAATTACGTAACTGATACCGGACAGATTTACAAACAGCTGGGATCTGAACGGGCATGGACATTATAGAATCAAATAAAACTCCAAGATTTCTACATGATTTAGGCGGAGTAACAACATCATCTACCTTAATAGAGGGAAGGCGAACCTTGTTTAATACAGTTTTAGAACCGATAAACAACAGCTCCGATTTCTCTTGATTTAATTGCAAGGAATTAGAGCTCATCCATTCCTTGATACGTGAACACAAGCCTCAAGTTTTTGAATGGTATCAGTGACATTGGTTTGGGTAGGTAGGAATGACGTATACACTTGGATATCGTCTGCATAACAATGGTAATCGTAATGTAGAGTTTGGGTAATCCCTTTAAAAACTTTTCGTCAGATTTCTTGGATTTTTGTTGATAAATAGCAAGATACTAGCAATACTAAGATACTGTATAAAGATGTCGCCTCGTAAAGTTTAGTATAGGTTTTCCTGGTCAAATTCGTAAAATTAGCTCTCAAATTCATTTTCAAACACTTTGTATGCAAGCGATTTGCTAGTCCGGTTTACTCCTTTGCTTCATATTAGTTTTCAGTTTTTCTAATTCATTTTCCAGCGTCCAAAAATATGCTTCGAACATCCAAATTAATATATCGTCGTTAAATTTAAAGAGACCAAAACGTCACTCAAATTCATTTATGACGACTCTGTGCGGATTCTTGCTCGAGGTTCACATTACTTTTCATCAATAGGCAGTCCAGTTAGCAGTATGTTGATTCATTTTCAAACGGGTAAAGGAAATACAAAAATAGCCTAGCTTTGCCTTCTTTATGAATCTAATTTCTTCAATTTATTCTTTACGCATTCTCATGTTTTCAAAATTAATTTGTTGCAAAATGAGGTAGTCATCTAATCACATGGGTGTAAAAAGATTATTGGACTACCCTTTTCATACCGAATCGTTTCAAATGTGTACAGTGTATTTAAAGTAGGCTTTCACATCATCTTGTCTTATCTTTTTTTTTAAAGTCTAATCTTATATTTGAAGTTGACCAATCGCTTTGTTATTTTCAGCATCTCAGCGCTTGCATTCGTTTATAAACTTTGTTCTCGTCTGTTGAGAGCCAGAAGGGCGTTAACTCTGTGTGAAAGTATATGAGTTAACACCCTTCTGGCTCCAAACAGACGTTCTGTTCAATGATTTTACCTTATTGTAGAATATATATATTATTTTTCATCATTATCATTCATTCCTGATCTACATGATATTGCAAGAACACGACTTTACATTTTGTTTCTAAATCTTATTATTTAAAAACAATTTGAAAAATCGAAGAGAAGGAGTGCATTGTCAAATCCATTGCTTATAAATCGCGAACATGCTTGTCTATATTGATGAATTCGAATTTCCAAATGTTCGTGATCCGAAGCTCCCGTGAATTTTTGAATGCTCACTAGGTAAAATTCTAATTTGGATCCTCATTCTATATCAAAATGCATGATGACAGTCGCGATCGCTTCCCCTAAAATCAAATTGAATGCTCATTTTCTTGAAATTCAAATAAGATCGAGCGACTAGGCATCACTTTGCCTGCTGTTTTGATGAATTTGACCGGGAAGACCTATAATACAAAAGCATTTTAGCTTTGTAAAATCATAGGGTTCTTGAAGGTATATACGGATTTATTTTTTTTCACACACCTTAACCACCCCCTCCCGCCACATACACACACATACACACACATACACACACACGTTTACATGGCTTTACTTCCGAGGACAACTATTGTTCCTCTATTGTTACTCGTCCTCGGACAGTCGACGGAATAAGGCATAAATTCATTGTTCGACGTTCGAGGACTATTGTCCGCCTTCCGAGGACCATTGTTGTCATGATTTTTTTTTTGTTCTCTGTCCGAAAATGTCCTCGGACATAATGCTAAACAAACGCACCCTCACACACACACACACACACACACACACACACACGTTTACATGGCTTTACTTCCGAGGACAAGTATTGTTCCTCTATTGTTACTCGTCCTCGGACAGTCGACGGAATAAAGCACAAATTCATTGTTCGACGTTCGAGGACTATTGTCCGGCTTCCGAGGACCATTGTTGTCATGATTTTTTTTTTGTTCTCTGTCCGAAAATGTCCTCGGACATAATGCTAAACAAACGCATACTCACACACACACACACACACACACACACAGCTTTACTTCCGAGGACAAGTATTGTTCCTCCGTCCTCCGACAGTCGACGGAACAAGGCACAAATTCATTGTTCGACGTTCGAGGACTATTGTCCGGCTTCCGAGGACCATTGTTCTCATGATTTTTTTTTTTTTGTTCTCTGTCCGAAAATGTCCTCGGACATACGGCTAAACACGCCCACCCTCACACGCACACACACACACACAATATATATACAAGTCTGTGTACGCCCACGCACGCACTCGCTCGCTTACTCTCTCCTTTTCTCTTTCTCTGTCTCTCTGTCTTTCTCTCTCTCTCTTTCTCTCTGTCTTGCTCTCTCTCTCTTTGTTCTCTCTGTCAAATTTCTTTTATTTTGTTTAATAGGTTTTTTTAATGCACTCATTTCTTGAAGGATAAACATTTTTCTTTTCTTTTTTCTTAACTTTAGAGACGTCAAACAAAGGTGTGAAATATTGAAACCATTATATTTCCCTATTTCCCTATTCCCTTTGCTCGTTATTGCTGTGGGCGTTTGGTTATTCGATCTAAGCCAGTCTCAACTCGGCTAATTAGAATGGTTTCCCATTTCTTAATAAAGACTGCAATAACGTACGACTGATTTCACGGTAATTGGTCTTTCGTGTCGGTTCCCGCTGAAAATACGTGTAAACTGATAAACTGATTATCGCAGAAGTTTTGCAAGATTTCGCAAGATGTCCCAGGTTTTTTCAAAACTACAGGACTGTTCGGAGCAAAATGCACATGACGAGGCATTGAAATTGCAAAGGTGTTTGTAATCGTCTGTTATGAGGGACACTTATGTAATTTGATGTGTATAGTTCTTATCCGATTTATGTATTTCTTGTCTATATCTTTAGGTACTGCTCCTTATTCTTCACAATCGACACACACCCTCAAGATGAGAAAACTTATCCTAATGCTATTGATCTCGATGCTCCTGGTGGCTGAATTCGTGGACGGGACAGGTTAGCTCTTGCCGACGTTTATATACGAACCTCCCATCGTAATTCTAATTCGGTTTCATTTAAAGGGGTACTCCGGCCTGAAATTAATATGAACTGAATAAATAGAGTAAAATTAAACAAACAAATCACTGAAAATTTCATCGAAATCGGATGAAAAATAATGAAGTTATTGAATTTTTAAATTTTGCATTATTTTGGTAAAACAGTTATATTCACGTCATCATGAATATGCAGTGAGTGGCCGATGATGTCATATCCCCACTTTTTCTTTTGTATTTTATTATATGAA
The DNA here is from genome assembly GCA_025617745.1 of Heliocidaris erythrogramma. Classification (NCBI taxonomy): domain Eukaryota; kingdom Metazoa; phylum Echinodermata; class Echinoidea; order Camarodonta; family Echinometridae; genus Heliocidaris; species Heliocidaris erythrogramma. The sequence goes on from CM046869.1 coordinate 17,901,431, forward strand.
ATTGCAATTATTCAAATTTTCTGCTCCAAGCCTATAACTAAAAGGACTGACTCCTTATTTAATGTGTAAATTCATCATTGCTGTAACTTATTTTGTTACAACGGAAATAAATTTTATAGACATGTATGAAAATATGAAATAATGAAGATTTCATATAACATAGTTAAAAAAGGAAAGTGGGGACGTGACATCATCAGCTCACTCATTACATATTCATAATGACGTGCATATTACTGTTATAATAATGCAAAACTCAAAAATTCAATGACTTCGTTATTTTTTATCGGATTTCGATGAAAATTTCAGTGTTTTGCTTGTTTAATTTTACTCTATTCATTCAATTAATATTATTTTCAGGCCGGAGTTCCCCTTTAAATCACAGAGTGCTATCCATACTATAAGGAAATATATAAAAGTACATCGTCCCACGCCCGTTGCTACACCATTTGATTTTTAAATATACCCAACCAAAAAGGTAAGTTCCCCCTGACACTTTTCAATATAACTCGGGAAATATTTGATGAAATACTTTAATTGAAAACTTGATTGTTTTCTAATGATATTTCATTTAATTTCATTTCATATTATGTTTTTTATTGCAGTCGGGACATGTGTGTATTCTCCTCGATTCTTTTATTCATGTACAGGCGCATAACTTGTAACTCCAATTCCTGAAACTGCATTGAAAAATCATGATTTTTTTAATGCAGATTCATAAATCTTGATTACATATTAGCCGTCTTTGTATGAGCTTAAGATGGATAAAATTGAATATCGTTTTCACCCCTGCATTGCATCATGAAAGACAAAGTGCAACTTTTTTCTTGTACCGCCAGCAATGAAAACCATAACTTCATTATGAAGACATAACCAATTGTTTATAAATATCCAATCGAAATGTGGGTAAGAAAATTCTGCATAATTTGTTTTTTGAATGAACAGGTTCTATCAAATATTTCCCGAATTATATTGAAAGGTTTCAAATGAGAACTTACCTGTTTTTCGACCAGTATATTTTCCATTTGTACATAATGTTAAGCGTTGGATCTAGGACTCTCGGACGGGAGGCGGAATGGGGAGGGGGCACAAGATAATGTCTGACAAGCAGGGGAAAAGGAGTCATAAATAAGGTTTTCTTCCCCAAAGGTTGAATTAAATGATTTGATTTATCCGCGGGGGGCACAAAAAAGGGGGGACGACATTTACTTTTACACTCGATGTGTAGTTACGATATGCAAGATTGGATTAGATCGGCCGTGTGCACGTGCCACTCACGCGCGTCAACACGCCACGGCCATCTTCCTCTTTCTTGCTCGCCCCCGACGAGTTAGGATGTCAAGTCACAGCGCTCCTGAAATCAGGTCTTTTTAGTATATTTTAGGCGCGCCTTTTCGCATCTTTAAAGCACTTTTAGGTACCTATATTCTCTTAGATTATAGTACTTGTGTGTTTTAGTAGTCACTCTTGCCGATTGCAAGGGATTTTTGATTCCTTTTCTTGGCATTTATTTTTCGCTTTCACGGTCAGCCCCACGTAGATATATCCGTGTGTTTGCGGGTGTTTCCGTTTGTCACCGAGCCTTTGGGTTCGGTGTTTGTTCTTACGGTTTTTGGCTGTGAAATTTTTTTGTTGTGCGTATCTCCCAAATAAACTTTAGTTTTATTACCTGCATTCAGTTTAAGTATTTCATATTTGAAAAGTATACTTCATTGTCTGTTTTATTGCAGTGTTATGAATTCGGAAGAAGAAGCAGTTAGGTCGCGGAGACCTGCTTCTTCCGAAGAGTCGTCTAGCAAGACGACTCGGCCCTCCAGAACTCTCCCGAGTACTTCGGTACATGGGGGAGGGAGGAGGGCTACGGGTAAGTTGCCTACACTCTTAGAAATATTGGGCAAAATTTTACCCAAATTTTACCCAACATGAGGGTCCTTATGAGTCCGACCAACTTTTGGGTAAACTTTACCAATTTCATTCTTATTTTGGACCAATGTTGGGTAAATGCATTTAAAAGTTGAGCAAGATTTAACCAACCTATGCCCAATCTTCATTTACCCAGTGGCATTTACCCAACATTTCTAAGAGTGTAGTGGTGTTTCCCTGCAGAGTTTGCCAGTCTCGGAGCTTGCGGCTTCGGAGCGGGTGGCGTTAACTGAATCTGGAATGTCAACTCCGAGGCCCGTGGCTTCGGGGTGGGTGGCGTCAGATTCTAGTGGTTTGGATATTTCGAATCCAATCCCCCGTTCGTCAAGACCAGAAGGGGGGCGGCTGTTTCCTGCACGGTAGCGTTCACTCGCTTAAATCCGTTAGGGGAGACGCGTCCCACTACTGCTGGGCAGCCCACGGGCTTAGTCCATGTTGGTCTGGGTTCTCAAACCCTAGCCCCCGGCCGATGCCATATGGGGGAACGAGTACTTCCCGGGCTGTCTACATTGCCAGCTGATGGGAATGCTCGAGCTAACAATTATGGACGCTCTTCGGAGCAACAGGTGTTTTCACCTGAGTGCGTGACTACTAGTGCTCTCCTATTGCCGCTCCCTAGCGGTTCAATAGCGGGTTCACACGCCTTTAGTAGTCAACGGGCACATACCGAGTCATCTCGGTCCGCCCCCGCACTGGGTGCTTGCAGCACCCAGCCCATGGCTATCGCATCTTTTTGCTCAGCCAATAATTATGGGTAATTTGTGCGAGACTTTGGGTTCATACCCTCAGCGCACTACTCCCTTTGAGGGAGGTGAGCGTCCCTCCACGGAGGGTTCGGTTCGTGTTTCCGAAGCGGCTTTGGGGATCCGAACGAATCCGAATAAGAAAAGGGTTTCGGCTACGACTCTTGTCGAGCCAGCCAAGAAGAAGGCCAAGAAAAAGGCAAAAAGGGGCAAGGTTTTGCCGGCCTCTTGCCCGTCTGGCCTGGCTAACCCGGCTAGTTCCTCTCAAGCTGAAATGTTCAGCATGATGCGGGCTTTCGCTCAGAATCAGGGTTGGTCCCTTGTACCGGGTACTTCAACCCTTGCTTCAGTCCCTATTCCAGGGTCTGACTTTGAGACTAATCAACCATTTGTGATTGAGTCTTTGTCTGAGTCGGGTTCGCATGCGCCTCCTATTCCCGCGGCCCTCGGGGCTCCGCCGGGCGAGGAGACTTATGTTGAACCATGGGAGGGTCCGCCTGCTGCGTCCTTTGTTGGCGGTCCTTTGTCCCAATCCACTCGGGTGGAACCAGAGTTAGAGGCGGCCTCTCAAGCTTCGGTTTCTGAATCGCTTGGGCAGGCGGAGCCTCAATCGCTCGCCCTGTGCGGGGTGGAAGCGATTGCTTTGTTGTCTAAATATCTCCCTGAATTTCAGTCAGCCCGCGCGCAGGGTTCGACTTCGCGTTGGTTCAGGCAGCAGGATTCCTCCGAGGGTATTTCTCTCGAGGAGGATTTCAAGCTGGAGTATGACCGCATTGAGGCTGCGCTGTTGGTTAAGGGTAAGGCCTTTGCCTTCGGTTCTCAGGATCAAGACAGCTTTTTCAAAGCTAAGACTCTTTCTCCGGAGATTTTAGAGGTTGGTCGTCGCTTGCGGGCGACTAATCCGCTAACCTCCGTTGCTTATAAGACGGAGGATAAGCTTTGGTTTAATGTTGAAAACCAGTTTTATTGCAGTGGTATGGATTCGGAAGAAGAAGCAGTTAGGTCACGGAGACCTGCTTCTTCCGAAGAGTCGTCTAGCAAGACGACTCGGCCTTCCAGAACTCTCCCGAGTACTTCGGTACATGGGGGAGGGAGGAGGGCTAAGGGTAAGTTGCCTAGTGGTGTTTCCTTGCAGAGTTTGCCAGTCTCGGAGCTTGCGGCTTCGGGACGGGTGGCGTTAACTGAGTCTGGATTGTCAACTCCGAAGCCCGTGGTTTCGGGGTGGGTGGCGTCAGATTCTAGTGGTTTGGATATCTCGAATCCAATCCCCCGGTCGTCAAGACCAGAAGGGGGGGGGGCGGTTGTTTCCCGTACGGTAGCGTTCACTCGCTCTGATCCGTTAGGGGAGACGCGCCCCACTACTGCAGGGCAACCCACCGGCGTAGTCCATGTTGGTCTGGGTTCTCAAACCCTAGCCCCCGGCCGACGCCATATGGGGGAACGAGTACTTCCTGGGCTGTCTACATTGCCAGCTAATGGGAATGCTCGAGCTAACAATTATGGACGCTCTTCGGAGCAACAGGTGTTTTCACCTGAGTGCGTGACTACTAGTGCTCCCCTATTGCCGCTCTCTAGCGGTCCAATAGTGGGTTCACACGCCTTTAGTAGTCATCGGGCACATACCGAGTCATCTCGGTCTGCCCCCGCACTGGGTGCTTTTAGCTCCCAACCCATGGCTACTGCATCTTCTTGCTTAGCCAATATGGGTGATTTGGGCGAATCTTTGGGTTTACACCCTGAGCGCTCTAATCCCTTTGAAGGAGGTGAACGTCCCTCCGCGGAGGGTTCGGTTCGTGTTTCCGAAGCGGCTTCGGAGATCCGAACGAATCCGATTAAAGGAGAATTAGGCTCAAAAAAAAGACGATAATGTTCAAAGGTGTTATTTATTCCTACTTGTTAGACTATATGGCTTCGCGTCAAAATATACGAGATCGATACGAATCAAATTTTTCTGAGCAAAATTTACCATCTGCTAGCAATATGTATCGTCTGCTAGCAGCACATGGGGGCTGCCATTTTGTTTATGTGTACAAGAAGATTTTCTTAATCCAAATGCTCAATTGCCTTTTTCAAAATTAAAAACCCATTTGAGATTAAAAATATAGAATAGATATGTCACTTTATTTTTAAACTGAAGATTTCCTTATATATTTCTGTTGAAAATCGATATTCGCTTAATAGAAATCTATTTTCTCGATACTGGACGCATGGGACGGAGCAAATTAATTCAAATTTTATGGATGCTTCTTCCCTGAGCATCTATAGCGGCAAACTATGCATTCACCTGCTTTCGGATAATGGACTTGAAAAGTCAGAATGCATGCTGCATATATTATGTTCTGCTCTGTTTGGCAAACCCAAGAAAATAGATTTTTGTTAAGCAAAACCAGACAATTTAAAAGTATCATTATAAAGATTTAATTTTTATAATACATGTAAACACCCACTTTATATTTTCCGTCACATATGGGATTTTAGGTAATGAAGAAAATCAATTTAGGATTTGGATTCAAAATATCTTCCTGACTGGAACATTTCTCAATGGTTCATGTACAACTCCAAATCAGCAAGAAAATGGCAGCCCCCATGTAAATGAGTAGGAGACGATACCGGGTGTTGGAATATCTTTATTTATACCCTTTTCTGATATCGTATTAGAAAATGATTTAGGCCAATAAGTAGGAATATATTACACCTTCCAATATAAGTAAATTTGTAATCAGGGCTTAATTCTCCTTTAAGCATTCTAAGAAAAGGGTTTCGGCTACGACTCTTGTCGAGCCAGCCAAGAAAAAGGCCAAGAAGAAGGCAAAAAGTGACAAGGCTTTGCCGGCCTCTTGCCCGTCTGGCCTGGCTAACCCGGCTAGCTCCTCTCAAGCTGATAATGTTCAGCATGATGCGGGCTTTTGCTCAGGATCAGGGTTGGTCCTTTGTATCGGCTACTTCAACCCTGGCTTCTGTCCCTATTCAGGGGTCTGACTTTGAGACTAATCAGCCTTTTGTGATTGATTTGTCTGAGTCGGGTTCGCATGTGCCTCCTATTCCCGCGGCCATTGGGGCGCCGCCGGGCGAGGAGACTTTTGTTGAACCATGCGGGGCTCTGCCTGCTGAGTCCTTTGTTTGCGGTCCTTTGTCTCATTCCACTCCGGGTGGAACCAGACTTGGAGGCGGCCTCTCAAGCTTCGGTTTCTGAATCGCTTGGGCAGGCGGAGCCTCAATCGCTCGCCCTGTGTGGGATGGAAGCGATTGCTTTGTCTAAATATCTCCCTGAATTTCAGTCAGCCTGCGCGCAGGGTTCGACTTCGCGTTGGTTTAAGCAGCAGGATTCCTCCGAGGGTATTTCTCTCGAGGAGGATTTCAAGCTGGAGTATGACCGCATTGAGGCTGCGCTGTTGGTTAAGCGCCCTACTGCGGTTAAGGGTAAGGCTTTCGCCTTCGGTTCTCAGGATCAAGACAGCTTGAGCGACTAATCCGCTTACCTCCGCTGCGTTCAAGGCGGAGGATAAGCTTTGGTTTAATATTGAAAACCAGGTTAGGTCAGGTATGCGTTTGGCGGCTTTTCAAGGGTTTCTCTCCGACCTTAGGTCCAGGGCGGAGGAGTTGAATGTTACTGATGGTGACAAGCTGGTTATTGACGACTTGCTGCATACTCTTTTTTGTCTGCAGTGGTCGCAGCTTTCCACCGCAGCTGCTTCGGCTACGTTCCGTTGCAGGACCTTGGCTCTCTCGGCACTGGGTGTTAGAGAGTCGGGCATTGCTCAACTTCTCCGGGATGTTCCGTCTCGGGGTCCTTCGCTTTTTGGTGGTAAATTCGCTACGGTTTTTCAGAGGGAGATCGATGCGCGAAAACAGATCTCGGATATGACTAAGCAGTTTCACACTAGCTCTAAGTCAACGCGGGCCCCTGTCTGGCGTAGGCCTGCTGGTCCCGCTTCGGGTCAACGCAGTCGTGTGTCTAGGGTCCCGCCTTCTGAGCCGCAGCCAGCTCCTTCTCGCGGGAGAGGGAGTCGTGGCAGGGGCTTTTCGAGAGGTTCTCGTGGTAAGGCGACGGCTTCGCATAAGGCCAAGCCTGGGTTTTGATGTTTTTCCCCGAGCGTTTGTTCTTCCGAATTTGGTAGGTGGCCGACTTCATTCTTTTCTCCCCGCTTGGGAGGCCTTCATAGATCTTCATAGATCTTTTCGCTTCGCTCCCCGGAGGGGCTATAAGAATTCGGTCACCTCCCATGTCTGCCCTGGCTCGATCTCATGCTTCAAAGGAGATCGAGTCTCTATTGGATAAGAGGGCTATAGAAAGGGTAAGAGACAGGCCGTCTCTTTCCCTTTCTCCAATTTTTGTTATTCCCAAGTGCTCGGGAAAACTTCGTTTGATACTGAACCTGAAAAGAATAAACAAATTCATCCCTCCGGTTCATTTTCGGATGGAGGGATGGAGACTCTCGCCTCCATTCTTCCGTTGATCAAGAGGAAGGACTACGCGGTCTCGATAGATCTCAAGGACGCGTATTTTCACATTCCCATTCATCGCGCATCCCGCGATCTTCTGGGGTTCTCCTTCCTCTCAGAGACTTATCGTTTTCGTGCTCTTCCCTGCGCCCGGCCCCTCGGGTTTTTACTCAAGTTGTAGCTGTGCTGGCGGCCTCTCTGAGGCGACGCGGCCTTCGGTTGTTTTGTTACCTGGACGATTGGCTTCTCCTTGCGGAGCCGCGCGATCGTTTGTTGGACGAGACTCGTTTGCTCGTCTCCCTTACTCAAGACTTAGGTTTCCTAATAAATTGGGAAAAGTCAGAGTTAGTTCCTACTCGCAGCCCAGTTTTTCTGGGGGCGGTGTTAGACATACGGAATCAGTTGGCTCGGCCCAGTCGAGACAGGATTCTCACCATTGTCTCTGCGGCTCGCAAGCTCTTGCTGGCCAGAAGGGTCACGGCCAGACAGTGGCTTCAGTTTTTAGGTTATCTAGCCAGTCTAGTCGACGTTCTAGAGGACTGCCGGCTCCTCATGAGATCTTTTCAGAGACATCTCCTCAGGTTCTTCAAGCCGGGAAAAGACTCTCTTTTGGTCTGGATTCCAGTACCAGTAAGGATCAAGTCTCTTCTCTCTTGTTGGACGAGCGAGGAGTTTCTCGCGCGAGGCAGGTCCTTCACTGCCCCTCTCCCGTCGATATCGGTTTCGACGGACGCCTCTCGGTTGGGGTGGGGAGGACACTGCAACGGCAGCACGGTTGCGGGGGATTGGTCTCATCTTGGGACTCTTCCCCATATCAATGTCCTGGAGTTTATGGCAGTTCTGTTGACCTTGCTCCATTTCAGAAGTCGACTTCTCAGTCGTTCGGTTCTGATTCTCACGGACAATGTTACTGTGGCGGCATATATCAATCGGCAGGGAGGCACTCGTTCGGCTGCCCTGAATGCCCTAGCAGCTCAGCTGTGGAGGTGGTGTCGTCGCATGGCGATCACACCCGTGGCCTCTTTCATCCCCGGTCGGGAAAACCTCATTGCGGATTTTCTGTCTCGGGGCAGGTATCTTCCATCGGAATGGATGCTCCATCCGGAGGTCTTTTGCCGCATTCGCAGTTGCCTAGGTCCACTGGAAGTGGATCTATTTGCGTCGGTGCTAAATCACCAGCTGCCGAAGTATTGCTCCCGTGTTCGCGATCAGGGAGCATGGGCTCTCGATGCTTTCTCCCTCAGCTGGGAGAACCTTCAGGGATTCGCCTTTCCTCCCTTCCAACTGATTCCGCGTGTCTTGCGGAAAATCAGGGAAGATCGGGCGCGGGTGCTTGTAATAGCTCCCTTTTGGCCCAGGAGGAATTGGTTTCCAGAGCTTATGAGCCTCCTAAGGGCTCAACCGTTCGTTCTCCCGTTAAGAGCGGATCTGGTGTTGCAGCCCCTCTCGGGGATTCTTCACCACAGTCCGGAGTCCCTTCATTTGACTGCTTGGCCCCTGTCAGGGAATCTGCAAGACAGTCGGGTCTCTCTGATAGAGCCGCGGACTTTTTAATGTCCAGTCGTAGGGTTTCTACTAGGGAAATTTCCCGTCTCTTGGTCTTTTTCCTTTGGTGTAAAGAGAGAAATCAAACCCCTTCTAAGGCTCCTATTGGTTCAATTGCGGATTTCTTAATCTCGTTATTTGACAAAGGGAGATCTATCTCTACTATCCGAGGCTACCGTTCGGCGATCGGGGCCATTCATTCGGGTTTCTCAGATGGTTCGGGGATTTCCAATTCCCCGCTACTAAGTGGTTTGATTCGCTCGTTCTTTCTGAAACGACCTTCTTTTTCTAAGTTAGTACCGTCTTGGAGTCTGCCTAAGGTCCTGGAGGCCTTGGCGAAACCTCCTTTCGAACCGTTAGGTGAAGCTTCGCTTCATCATCTTACGGTTAAGACGCTCTTTTTGGTAGCTATTGCCTCTGGGCAGAGGCGCAGTACTCTTCATGCTCTCTGTCTTACTCCTGGTCATGTTCGCTGGGAGAGAAAAGGCGTTAGATTGATTCCTAAGGCTTTTTTTATTGCCAAGAATCAGACAGCTGCCTCTGGCCCTGTTGAGATTTTTCTTTGTCCGCTTTCTGACTTTTCTTCTGTGCGCGAGGACAAAGTTTGGTGTCCTGTAAGGGCTCTCAAATGGTATATTGATAAGACTAAGTCTTATCGTAAGGATGATCAGTTGTTCCTGATCACTAGAGAGCCTTTTTCTCCTGCCTCTCTTGATTCCATCTCTAGGTGGATCGTCGAAGCTATTAGGGCCGCTGGCACAGAGGCTCTTTTATCCGACAGTAAGCCTCGTGCTCATGATACTCGTAGTGTCAGCACTTCTTGGGCTCTGTTTCAAGGTGTGGCGCTTGTTGATATTTTGAAGGCTGCTTATTGGCGTTCGTCCAATTCCTTCATTTCTTGCTACCTTAGGGATGTTCCCGCAGGTGAGGCTATGTTTGCGTCAGCCACCTTGAAGGCCGCTGTGTCTTCTTTGTAATCTTTGGTGTAATCCTATTCCCTTCTGCTTGAAACATGCCTCCCGGTCTTTGAGTTGGCGCTGGTCTGGCATAATAGGTAGGTATATATGATTTATTGCAGTAAATTTGTAAAATCAGCACTGATTTTCTTATTTACTATATAAATCTATATACCTACCTATGACCCTCCCTCCTTCCCCTCACCTTGCAAGCAACATGTTTCTACTTGGGGTTGCTCGCAAAAGAGGAAGATGGCCGTAGCGTGTTGACGCGCGTGAGTGGCGAAGGGGACAATAGGATTACGGGGGGTGCGCACAATATTGTGACTCATGTGTGTTAAATTCTCGAAGGGGTCCCGTAGTCAAGACTACTGGCATAATAGGTAGGTATATAGATTTATATAGTAAACTAGAAAGGCCGTCAAAGGCGGCAGACCCACGCCTTAGCGGCGCTATTATTCTTGAAACTGCAGAAATAGATATATTTTTACTGGTTGGTTCCCATGTCGTGTATAAAAAAAAGTAAACCCGATATAGGTTTTGTTTTGTTGCGATTATTTTTGTAAGCAGTAGCCATTCAAAGGGGATAACAAGAGGCACATCTCCCCCCCCCCCCAAATAAATTTTGCCATATCCAGGTCATAGCTTTGTGTGTCTCCACCCTTGAAAAAATTCTTTTGAAAAAGATATTTTATTATTGAAACATCCCTCCCCTAAAAGTAATTGATTAGACATGTCAGAGAGCGTGGCGTGGTGAGAAAAAAAATGTTAGCAATTTGTATTGAGTGTTCAGTCCAAGGCCGTACGCAGAATTTTTTTCCGGGGGGGGGGGGGGGCAAGATGATCGCTTTCAAAGGAACCCATAACTTGAAGTCTAAAACCTGATTTTAAAAAAAGTATGATTTTGAAATTTCTGGGGTGTACGGCCTTGGTTCAGTCATGTCAGTGTTAGTAAATGTATTCATGCTCTATCTTTACATTGCAATTGGGGTTGTTTGTTTTTTTTCATCGGGCTTGGATAAAATAAATATGACGACAAAATAAGTTGGATCTCGACTTCAAAATGACATGCATGCGAGGCACAGAGCTTACTCACTTAGCTCAGTCACCACCCATCAACAAAGTCAAAGTGTATACTATTACTGTAATACTGGCGTACATTCGGCGAACCTCAGCCACCAAATTTTGCAAATCCACACGAATTAAAAAAAAATACACTTTTTGTATATATTTTACAACTACGAAATCCACTCAAACAGACATAAATCAGTTATAAACTAACTCATATCTCAAATGACAGGACCGTTATAACCCAAAGAAAAAAGTTCAATCCTACTACTAGTACTAGTACAGTCAGCCACAGGCACTTCGCGACAACGCTGTGTATAGTTATGTACGTACAGCTACACAGCCCACTCACTCAGATCAACACACGCGAACACTCGCGAGTGCGATAGACTCACTCACGTCGAACAAACTCACCAGATTTTCACCGAAAACAATTAAAATCACGTACTACACGTCCACCAGGATAAAATAAATCACAAAAACTTCCACAACAAAGTGGAAAGAACCGGGGAAAACAAACAGAAATGCACAGAAGATAAGAAATAGAGGAGAAATTAGACGTGCTAGGCCTAGGCCGTAGGGTAGCCTGAATCTAAATGAAGTTGTAGATTAGAAAAAAGGTATCGCGGGCGATAGCTATATAGCCTAGCCTAGCCGCTTTCGATTTCGCAGTATAGTAGTACAGTTCAAGCGCGCGAAAAATCCCTTGTTGCTGGGATACGTTGGCTTTGAATATTCATTGCAGGCTCGTACGGATTTGAAGTGAAATGGCAAATAATGGGTCTAAAAGTCTTCTAAAATTCATAAACCTGAAATAGATTTTTGGTGAGACGAAGTAATGAGTGTTTTGATTGGCCAAAATATTTCCGCATCGGCAGGCGAAGTTTGGGGTCATCAAACTTTCTAGTTTCTTTCCTGTCACTATCTGAACTGAAGTTCCTATACTTTACTACAGGGTCAAAACTTCAAGGTCACACAGAATTTGCAGGGGTCAACCAATCATCACCAAAATCTAATCGATTCTTTCCTGTCACTTTCTGAACATTCCCTGAAAATTTGGTGCAAATCCGTTCACCCGTTCTCTCGTTATCTTGTACACAAAAAAAAACAACAAACAAACAAACAAACAAACATGCGGAGCCCTTTACATAACCCTGCCGATTTCATCGGCGTGGGTAATAAGAAAATCAGTGCTGATTTTACAATTCTGCCATGACAACTGAAGAATAAAGCTCTCTATCGTCACGAACGACCTTGCAATAGACAGCTTCTGTGTACAAATTTATGCACATATACTCTCTGAGCAATAGTGACGAGCTATTCCATGAATCTGCTTTGTTTATAAATGAGCCTCAATGCTTGGAATCCAGTTTGCATACATTATCTGTAGCTATGTCCGGCAAGCTTTCAGGTTATCAAGAACAACCTTTGTTTGAAAGTTTGCATAAAATTTGCATACATTACCGAAGAGGTCTGTTGCGCTCATTTCAGTGCACGCAAATCACTCAAGTTCGCAAACAAGATGTGAATATATCTGCATCAAAAGCCTGAGTCATTATTAGCCAACGCGCTAAAGATTGGCTGCATTAGTTTCGGGGGGGGGGGGGGGGGGGGTCTTCTCCCTCAAATGGATTAACAGACAAATAAGAGCTGAAGATATTCTACATCTGTGCGACCGGCATGTGTGAAAGCAAGGGGCAGCAGTGCGGGTCAGGATTTTCTGCGAACCCTGTTACATTTGCACAGTGCGATGCCCTTAGGGACAATATACATACATGACATATATTCGCATTTGGGGGATAATCCGAAAAGCTTGTTGTCCATAATGCATCATTTCGTTTGAGTTATTCTGCGCTGATTGACTATGGAAGAAATTTAAGCCAGGCTCACACGAGGCGTCATTTGGTGACGTAAGGACCGGCCGCGTCAGTGGATTGTCGGGTCTTTTGTGCGACATGTATAAAGAGTGATGTCGTCTAAAACGTGATCGCAAAATGAATAGGTGAAACAATACTTTTCGTAACTATGGTAGACCTATGTGTTAATTTTCTTCACAGACTCGATTAGCGCAGGTATACTGACGCGATCGAAATAACGCCTCGTGTGAGCTGGGCTTAAGGGTAAATCAACGCATTGTTTGCACTGTTCATTTCGCATTCATCCCTTGTATGATATCACTCCGTCTCAAGAAGGCGTGTCAACGGCTGCCTAATCGCTGACGCAATACTACGTCAGCAGCGAAATCTCGCACCGAGTCTAACATTGTTGTTGTTGTTGTTGTTTGGTACATTTCCACAGATGCTGAATTCGCCCGGCGCCGAAGATCTGCACCAGATGGTAAGAACAATGGTAAATGTCAATAACAGAATTCCTTTACATTTCGCTGCAACCATGCGTTTGCATCTTCATTTTCTCCCATTTTATTTCCTTTGAATTCATGATATATTGTATAAATGTTGCTTCTTCCATAAAAAATATTTTGAATTTCAAACGTTTAATACTGTCATGAAGCCAATAAAGTTAGTAGGAGTAATGTCCTCTCGTGATGAAAATGGGATCACTGTGGTATGTTGGTAAAGGCTTTTGACTCTATACAAGAGACCCTGAGTTCTACCCCCTGCTCGGTCCTTGCATTCTTGTAAAGATGTTTTACCCATAAATTTTGTTTCTCTTGACCCAGGTGTATAGTTACCTGGCAGAGGCTGGGGTACTATAGTAATAACTATAGGCCGTCAGAAAGAGCAGCGTTATACTGATATATACTTATTATGATCCTACCCAGGTGTAAAGAAGGCCGTATCCATGATATCTGGGCTATTCCAGCGTACCAGACCCTACATTTAAAATAGTTTTAAGCAAAATCAAAATGCCTAAAAACATATTTCGATAAGTAAATCAGACACATTTGACTGTCAGGGGCATCAAAAATTTCAAAGCATTCCTCTGAACAGTTAAAGAGGAATTAGATTCTTTGTAACCGTAAAGGCCCGGTCACACCGCCAGAACTTTGTTGGAGCGTCCCTTGAACGGTAGGGAGAGGGGGCGAATTTCGTCACCGCGCACAAAATGGGGGAAAATCGAAAACACGGGCGTTGCCTTAGCGGTGCACCGCTGAAGCCGGCGTTGCTTTAGCGTTGGTTTAACGGTAGCGAGCGGTAGCGAGCGTTGGTCCCGCTCCGACACCTCCATATCAACGCCAAACCAAAGTTCATCACCGCAATAGATCGCTGCTTCAACGCCCGACACCGTTCCAGCAATACCGTGTCCGCTCGTAAAACGCTTACAACCGCTCCACCAAAGTTTGTGCAACGTTTAATCACCGCCCGGGCAAAGCTGGCGAAGCAGCGGTGGTCCAGCGTTCAAGATTTCTGCGTTAGCCTAGCGGACCCAAGCGTCCACGAACTTGCGTCTAGCGGTGCCAAACTTTGACTGGGCGTTGTTGGAGCGGTGGTGAACTTTGCCGGAGCGGAAAATTGCCCGCTCCTCACCGCTCGCAATATTTTGTGCAGCTCAAAACTTTCGGAGCGGTAGGAGGGACCATCAGCGGTGGCCGAGCGTATATGGCGTTGCCTTAGCGGGGGGGGGGGGGGGTGGGGGGGGGGGGGCCAACTTCTGTTAAAAGGTGGTTTTTCACCGCTCCAGGAACGCTCCAGCAAAGTTCTGGCGGTGTGACCGGGCCTTAACGAACATGACACAAAATGGACAAGGATTTTCACTTCTGTGAATAAATTTAGAAAATTGTGCGTTTTGGGGTTCATTGATTCTAGTTTAGGTGTTAACAGAAGTTTACAATCACACTCTAAATGTGGAACGATTAGACTGAACTTTTCCTTGTCAGAGTTATATATTGCGTAACGGACATGACACTTTTCTCCGCTGTCTTTAAACCCTTATAACTTTGCTTTAAATTCATCAAAGGCTCATGCAAACATCACATCAGTTATCTTTGTTCCATTCATTACAATTTACAACTAACAAATCAAATCTGAAATGCTTGTAGTGTGAAATAAGACCTAAAGATAGGATGTTTTGACCAAAATTGTAGCCTCATTTAATGTACTTTAATCCTTTAAAGGGCTTACAGCTCTTTTGTTTGATACGAAACACATCACAGTAGTATAATATTTATTGAGTTATCGTCAATTTTTATGATTGAAGATCAATAAATGAAGATCAGTATAGTGTTAAATCAACATTTTTTTTAAATGGGCTAATTTTCCCCTTTTGGAAATGCTGATAACCTTAAAATTTCCTCTTTTCAGGTCGTAAAAAGAGAGGGAAAGTTTTAGAAGACCCAGTTAGTGCACGAGCCGATATTAACGTCAAGAGCGGTTCCAATCTAGGAGAACTATAGCATCAACCGTCTGGAGGCTTTCGTCCGAACACCTCATCAAAATGAACGTGATCATACCCTTTGCACACGAAACGTCATTTCGATTGCATCATTATCTACACTGATGAATCATATGAAGGCAATGAGTCCATACGCCGGTAATTCAACGCATTGTTTGCAGTGTTATGATATCGCCTTCCCTTTGGTTCGATGTCTCACTCACACGGCGCGTCAATAGCTGCACTTTTCTCTGACGCAGTCCTGCGTCAGTAATATGACGCATCATGTGCAACGGGTATAATGTACGGTGACCGATTTTGTCCCGACATCCCTAGCTTGGGACACTGTCAGGTGGCTCGGATGGGGACATTTTTATCAATGGTTCTTTAACTATTTTAAGCTCGACTCACATGAGGCGTCATTTCCATTGCGTCAGTACCTGCGCTATAACCGATCCGCCAGTTATCAAAAGTAGTGATGCAATGTTCATTTTGTATTCTTAAACAATATCACTCTTTCATGAAGCAAATGACGCCTCTTGTTAGCCGGGCTTTAGACCACTGACCCATCTGATGGCCCTTGACAACGCCTCAATTCCTGCAGTGCGATTCATGGTCAGTACCGTTATCGGTTGTAATGCGGATATGGATATAATTCAAAGAAGCTTGTTTCATTTATGAACCATTGCCTCCCCCCCCCCCCCCCCCCCCCCCCTCCATGCGAAAACCCCAAACGATCCTCATGGGGTCTCGTCCAGAATCTGGCCGATTTTATTTTAAAGGGCAATCCGACCTTGGTAATAAAATGATTTGTGTGAAAGCAGACAAAAAGAAAAACAGGATGGTGAAAATTTGAAAGAAGTCGATCAAAAAAAATAACAAAATTGTGGATGTTTGAAAAATGAGATCACGACAATTATGTGAATTCCAAATTGGCAATTTTGTGAGTCATTTGTGACATACTTGTGGACAACTTTGTAGTTTGTTGCATACCAAAAAAATAATTTGCAATGTTCTCAGAAGCGCCTTACCCTCGCGGCAGTACTCAAAATATATTTGGAGATAACATATTGTTTGAGGTCTTCATTAAAGAAAGAGATCCTACTGAGTAATACATTTTGGAGGGGGGGGGGGGGGGGGGAATTACATTTTGGTAATTTTGTGTGTTGGAGCAAATGGGGGAGTTGTCCGCAACTACATTACAGTGGCATTACCTATTCGGCCAATTTAAAATTCCTATATGAATAGTGATTACAACTTTCCAAAATTTGATAACTTTTTTATTGCTTCTCAGATTTCGTTCAAACTTTCACCAATTTGCTTCTCTGACTTTTACTCTTCTTTTCTTCTTTTACTTTTTTTACTCTTCTTTCAGAGCAACTTGCCATTAAGGTTGGATTTCCCTTTGAGAACAATCTCCCCATCCTCCCCTATTTCCTGCCAGCCGAAGATGGCGTCTCCCCGAATTCTTACTCTCAGAGGATTCTTCCGGGCGTTCGAATTCTCGGAGATTGCTCTTGAAATAAAATCTGCCAGATTCTAGACTACATGTGGTCTCACACTGTGCTATCAAAATTAATTGTCATAACATGGACCTAATGAGATGTGTTCATCTACACAGTATAACAATTTGTTCAATGGGTAGGCTATTGAAAAAGAGAAAGAAAAATAATCAACTAACAAAAAATGATTACAAGAAGCAAAAACAGTTCAAGAAACAAAGATCTGTCATTATCCATCTGATCTATGCATTGTAATTTATCAATAAAAAAAATGATTTTCCTTTGAAAATTCTACCAGCTTTTGAAATGTAAAACTCAATTCTAAAAGATTGCATACATAGTCCGTTAATAGTTTGATAGAAAATAGACGAAATTTACTTATATTCAAACATTTTTCAGTTATTTATGTTTTTCTAGTTAGTAAAATTACATAAATATGTATTGATGTATATCTTTTTCTTTCTTTCTTTTTGTATTCGTTGGTATATGATTACCTGTTGTTTATACTTCGTTATGAATTTCCTTTTCATTCTCTACCAATTTTGATTAAAATGCCTTCAGTTTCTTCATAATTTTTCGAGTAATCACATTCATCTAGTCAACCACACCTTCTTTTCTTTCTTTTTTTTACCTCTCCCTTACTCACTCTGCCTTTGTGTCTCTCTTTATATATCTCTCTCTCTCTTCTCTTCTCTTCCACACGCACACACACCCTTCTTTCATTTTGGTATCACCTTCCCTCCACTGTAGGCCTATTGTTTCCACATTTCAGTCAATATTTGTACATATTTCTTTATACGACGTATTTATAACATTCTGATTTGTGCCAAATAAAATCATAAACGACTAACCCGAACACAATCGAGTAATGGTGTGTGGAATAATAAATGGCACGAGTGAATGTCAGGCATTATAATTATTTGATTTCTTGGATAAGCATAGCATGCCATTCCTACATTTACTACAGGATGTTTGTGCAGTGAGAATTAAAAGAATCGACAGAAAATTGAAATTATTAAATTATGGTTACAAATTCCAATCCTTGATTTTGATGATTAGATTCGGTCTCATTGTTGGTTGCCCGTTAGTTTTGGTTTATTAACAATTTTCAGAACATTTTCAAGGATTGCCGGTTATGCTTATTCCTTTAATTAAAGTATGTTCACGTAATTGGTGCCTGTCCATACGATCATATTTCAGAGTTGGGTAAATGAGGGAGGATATGGTTACCTAGTAATACGCACAAGTATGAACATTTTACTGCTGCAAAAAAAGAACAACAAAATTGATACCTAATAGCCAGGGTAATAGTATGATTGCAGGACCCTCGGGAAGAACAGTATAATTATAATACTGATGAGGCTTTCCTGGGTAAGCAAGACATATTATTATTAATACTTCTTCAAATCTGTACTTTCCAAATCATTCTGTACAAAATTCAAAAAGAACTTTGGCAACGAGACGGAAAGGTGTTTGATAAAAATCTTATCTGTCCTATTCCAAATTATGCAGGAAGTATGCACAAGGGAGATTTAGTATTACATAAAGATAAAGTTGAGTTCTGGTCATGAGGTTGGATTGTAACAGAAACTGTCTCAAAGCAATTGGGAAAGTATTGGTGTATGATGTAAGGTCTTGGAATCACCAAAATGATAAGAAATTGACTCGATCCTGCTGAGAGTCACATGCACTGCACACGGAAATGTGTATATGCGACTGCACTTAAATATTTGGCCAGAACATTTCAGCTGTTTCTTGTCATATTTTGAATGTGAGGGCATTTGAAGAGCAATCCTTTTCAGGGGACATTTCTGCTATGATAATCTTCAAAACTAACATTAAGAGAGAAAATGACTTTACAAATACCCCCGAACTATAAGAACATTAATGTCATTCATGTCATTATTTGATGTAAGGCGTTGGGAAACAGCACATAGAGAAATAGGGAGGAGAGAGAGGATAAAGAGGGAGAAGGTGAGGAGAGAGGGAGAAGGTGAAGATAGAGGAGAGAGAGGGAGGGAGAAGGTTAAGAGAGAGGAGAGAGAGGGAGGGAGAAAGTGAAGAGAGGAGAGAGGGAGAAGATTAAGAGAGAGGAGAGAGGAGGAGAGAGGAGAGAGGAGAATGTGAGAAAAGAGAGGGAGGAGGTGAAGAGAGAGGAGAGAGAGGGAGAAGGTTAAGAGAGAGGAGAGAGAGAGGGAGAATGTGAAGAGAGGAAAGATAGGGAGGGAGAATGTGAAGATAGAGGAGAGAGAGAGGGAGAAGGTGAAGAGAGAGGGGGAAGGTGAAGATAGAGGAGAGAGAGAGGGAGAAGGTTAAGAGAGAGGAGAGAGGGAGAAGGTGAAGAGAGAGGAGAGAGTGGGAGGGAGAAGGTGAAGATAGAGAGAGAGAGGGAGGGAGAAGGTTAAGAGAGAGGAGAGAGAGGGAGGGAGAAGGTTAAGAGAGGAGAGAGAGACAGGGAAAAGGTGAAGAGAGAGGAGAGAGAGGGAGAAGACGAAGAGAGAGTGAGAAGGTGAAGAGAGGGGATAGAAAAATAGAAAGAGAGAGGAGATAAAAGAGAACAAACAGGAAGGTGAGATTATAAAATCACACCTCCCTGGTACGAGCAATATCAGTTGAAACAACATACCAAAATAGGAAGGATAAATATAGCCGCGAACATTGACGTATCCAAACTTGTTAATCGGGGGGGGGGGGGGGGGGCACAGAAGAAGGCCCTCAAAATCAAAGCGTCATAAAGTTATACACACACACACACACTTCCATTGATGACCATTATTATTATTATTGTTAACACGAAGAGGGGGCCAGTCCCCCTGGTGCCCCCTGGCTACGCCTATGGCCGCTAAAATCATTTTCGTTTTGATCGGCCTTTGTTATACCCTAGTCATTACAACCAAACCATCACGAGACCGACAGCAGACCGGAACAATAATTAGATTGTAGCAAACGGCCAGGATTTGGTCGATTTGTAGTCGGGGTGGAGTCGGTTTGGCGGTGTAACTAAAGTGTGACTAACATGAAAGCTTATATGACATTATTTGTATTAAATTAGAATTACGCTCAAAAATAAAGACGATAGTGTTCAAAGGTGTTATTTATTCCTACAAAATTCCTACAAAATATACGAGATCGATACGAATCAAATTTTTCTGAGCAAAATTTACCATCTGCTAGCAACATGTATCGTCTGCTAGCAGCACATGGGGGCTGCCATTTTGTTTATGTGTACAAGAAGATTTTCTAAATCCAAATGCTCAATTGCCTTTTTCAAAATTAAAAACCCATTTGAGATTAAAAATATAGAATAGATATGTCAATTTATTTTTAAACTGAAGATTTCCTTATATATTTCTGTTGAAAATCGATATTCGCTTAATAGAAATCTATTCTCCCGATACTGGACATATGGGACGGAGCAAATTAATTCAAATTTTATGGATGCTTCTTCCCTGAGCATCTTGGCAAACTATGCATTCACCTGCTTTCGGATAATGGACTTGAAAAGTCAGAATACATGCTGCATATATTATGTTCTGCTCTGTTTGCCAAACCCAAGAAAATAGATTTTTGTTAAGCAAAACCAGACAATTTAAAAGTATCATTATAAAGATTTAATTTTTATAATACATGTAAACACCCACTTTATATTTTCCGTCAAAAATGGATTTTAGGTAATGAAGAAAACCAATTTAGGATTTGGATTCAAAATATCTTCCTGACTGGAACATTTCTCAATGGTTCATGTACAACTCCAAATCAGCAAGAAAATGGCAGCCCCCATGTAAATGAGTAGGAGACGATACCGGGTGTTGGAATATCTTTATTTATACCCTTTTCTGATATCTTATTAGAAAATGATTTAGGCCAATAAGTAGGAATATATTACACCTTCCAATATAAGTAAATTTGTAATCAGGGCTTAATTCTCCTTTAATAATGATGATAATAATGACATAACTGCAGGGTTTGCATTGTTCAATACTTCCCTGTCCCTCAAAGAAAAGGAATAAATTAACTGCGAAGGGGTTGCAGGGGCTGCCTGTCGGTGTTTGTGCCTGGTGTAGCCGAAAACCACTCAACCCGCCTCCGTGGTCTAGTGGTTAAGGCGTTTGGCGTACACTGCCAAAGACCCGGGTTCGACTCCCGGCGGAGACAGTTTTTGCAAACCCTTCAGTTATTTCCACAGAAAGGCAGTCAGTATGGAGGAACAATGAATTAAGCTACGCAAATTATTTCTCTCAATCAATTCAATTGATTTCTCACACACACACACACATATATATATATATATATATATATATATACACACATACATTTAAATAAAGCAGGTAATTAAATAACGAACCAATTACTATTGCATACAAAAGAACAGGCTACCGTAGGAGATTATTGACGGATAATTATGCAATGCACGTAGCAAAAAATACATTGTTGTAAGCTGCACGAATAGGTGGGTTTTCAGTTGTTGTTGTTGTTGTTTTTTTGTTGAAAAGTTCAAGACTAATCTGAGATCTGGTGACTGGGGGAGGGTGTTCCATAGGACTGGGCCTGCATATGCAAAAGTCCTTTCACCATATATTTTGGTCCTTCTAGTTCACCTGGAGCAGATTCTGAGAAGCAGATCTGAGAGTTCTTGAACGGAAAATGGACTAAGCATATTATGTATAGTCGTGTAGACAAGCAGAATGACTTTATAATTAATCAATGGAATAAAATTTGAACTTTAAAAGGGCAATACAACCTTGGTAATAGTGATGTGTGGAGAAAAAAAAAACAGGATAGTGAAAGTTTGAAAGAAATCGATAAAGAATAAGAAAGTTATGGATGTTTGAAAAATGAAATCACTACATCTATGCGAATCTCGAATTGGCAATTTTGAAAATAATTGTGGACAACTCTGCCGTTTGTCGTACACAAAAATATCATTAATTTGCAGATTTCTCCGAAGCGCCTTTACCCTCGGGGCAGTACTCAAAATATAATAATAATATGGATATTTATATAGCGCCAGTATCCGTCAAGTATGACGCTCGTGATGCTCTACAAACAAATTATATTACACTAAAGAAAGGAAAGGGATATAGCACATATATCAAACATAGCATACATATTTGAGATAGCATATTGTTATAGGTCCTCATGAAAGCAAAGGATCCTACTGAGTAATACATTTTGATTTTTTTTTAGTCATTTTATGCTCTGGAGAATGTAGGGAGTTGTCCGCACCTACATTACAGTGGCATTACCTATTCGGCCAATTTGAAACTTCCCATATGAATAGTGATTACAACTTTCAAAAGCTCATAACTTTCTTATTGCTTGTCCGATTTTGTACAGACTTTCACCAATCTGTTTCTCTGATTTTCATATTTCTTTCAACGCAACTTGCCATTAAGGTTGAATTTCCTTTTAAACAAGTAATATTAAACTGTACACGGTTAGCACTAGATTAATTTTAAGTCGCAGACCACGCGCAAGGAGATGCCCGACAAGTTGTGACCAATTCTTGTGGTAGTTAAAGTGAAAATTATTTTTAGAAATATACTCAGCAAAAAAGGAAAATTGACACTGTTTATTGCTCACAATTCTATATAAACCGTCAATGAAATATAATAAAATATATATCAAATTAAAGAAAATTTAAAGTGCACCAAGGTACCAATCACCAAACAATATTTTGCTCTGAACGTTAGATGTTCCATGTCGCCTTACTATAAAAATTATATTATTATTATAATTTAAATGTTGATCCTATCAAGAGATATTGCAAGTTAAAATACACTCCCCATAAAAAAAACCCTGTCATAATGATTTTGAAAGAAATGTATGCATGTAGAGATCAGTAGAGATCAGTGATGCCATCTAATAAAGTCACCATGGAACTGCAAACTTTCCTAAAATCGCCTGGTGTTTCCGATAATATTGGCGTAAGGTATGTCACATAAATATATTTCAAAAGGGAGGCACGGGTTTAGCAACTTTATTTATTAGTTATTTGGACGCAATACTGCATTGTATGTAACAGGGGTGGGTCCAGGGAGGGGGACTTCCCCCCCCCCCCCCCCTCCCGCGCGGAGCACGGAAGCTCTACGTTTTACAGCAAATTTGAGAGAAAGATAAGGTTCGTAATACTTTTTTTTTAGGCGGACAGTTAGTTCGACGCCCTGGCTGCTTTTCAGTTATTTGGACGCAATATTGCATTGTATAACAGGGATGGGTGCAGGAAGGCGGGAGTTTCCCCCTTCCCGCGCGAAGCGCGAAAGTTCTGACGTTTTAGCAACTTTGAGAGAAAGACAACGGCTCGTAGCAAACAAACTTTGTTTGCTACAAGACTGCTTTTCAATTACTTGGACGCAATATTGCACTGTATGTAACAGGGATGGGTGCAGGAAGTGGGGAGTTTCAACCCTCCCGCTCGTAACACTTTTTTTAGAGTAAAGCGGAAAGTTAGTTCGACGCCCTGGCTGCTTTTCAGTTATTTGGACGCAATACTGCATTGTATGTAACAGGGGTGGGTCCAGGGAGGGGGACTTCCCCCCCCCCCCCTCCCGCGCGGAGCACGGAAGCTCTACGTTTTACAGCAAATTTGAGAGAAAGATAAGGTTCGTAATACTTTTTTTTTAGGCGGACAGTTAGTTCGACGCCCTGGCTGCTTTTCAGTTATTTGGACGCAATATTGCATTGCATAACAGGGATGGGTGCAGGAAGGCGGGAGTTTCCCCCTTCCCGCGCGAAGCGCGAAAGTTCTGACGTTTTAGCAACTTTGAGAGAAAGACAACGGCTCGTAGCAAACAAACTTTGTTTGCTACAAGACTGCTTTTCAATTACTTGGACGCAATATTGCAGGAAGTGGGGAGTTTCCTCCATCCCACGCGAAGAGCGAAAGCTCTATGTTTTACAGCAAATTTGATAGAAATATAACGGCTCGTAACACTTTTTTTTTAGGCGGAAAGTTAGTTTGACGCCCTGGCCGCTTTTCAGTTATTTTGGAAGCGCGAAATCTCTGACGTTTTAGCAAATTTGAGAGAAAGAAAACGGCTAGTAGCATCAACATTTCACTGTATGTAACAGTGGGTGCAGGGAGAGGAGAATTATTTACCCCTTCCCGCGCGAAGCGCGAAAGCTTTGACGTTTTAGCAAATTTTAAAGAAAGATAACGGCTTGTATAGCACCTTTTTAGACCTTTTTCTCTCACTTCCCCGCTTTTTCGCTCTCGCTTTTTTTTTTTTTTAGTGGCGGCCACCTTGTGCCCCCCTGTCAACGCCAGTGAATGTATCCAATACCAATTGTCCCTTCTCTAGAGTCTACTAACAATGGCTACAAAGACTGTCATCGCTGTGGTCCTTCTCTTCGCTCTCGTGGTCACAACCACCTCGGCCAATGACTCGGAAGAGATGTCCCTCACATCCATTGAACGCGACGACGTTGCCCCGGGAGCGGACACCGTCAAAAGAGTTCTTGCAAAGCTGAATTTAAAGGAGCCAAGAGACACGATCCGTCGAGGTAGGTAGTTCTCAATTACAGTTGTAATAGTCATATCACTGTGTAAGAATCACCTTGACTTATCCCGTTCGAGAAATTATGCGGTAGAAAGACCACCAATAAATCGTTTTCTTTTGCATTTTATGTGAACAAACGCTTTATGGCGTGAACATGTGTTTTACTTGAACATGTAAACAAATGAATAAATATTTATATTTTTTTAAAAGAAAATTGCGCATCCATTACCATTTGCGAGATGAAAATCGGCAAAATATTTTTGAGATATATGAAAAAAATGCTAGAGGGGGGGGGGGGGGGGGGGGGGGGGGACTAGCACAGGGAAGATTGAGAAAATATAATAGGTCATCGACAGCCCATTTAGTCTTTTCACATAACCTTCACTGATTCGCTTTAAACCACCGGACTCTGACCAGTACAAAATTGTTGCGTTTGGGTTGCAGGGAACCTTAATTTAACGTCGAATTTGTATTGTGACATAATAATCCGCATTGTTAGGATTCGCCTTGCCGTAGGAGATAGGCGTATGTACACTCAACCAAAACTAGTAGTAGTAGTAGTAGTAGTAGTGAAATATTATAAAGGGACGTTTATATGAAGCCTAGGAAGAAGAGAAGGTAGAAGAAAACGAGAAGAGGAAGAAGAAAGGGAATAAAAACCAATAAGAAGAAGAAAAGGGAGAAAAGGAAAAAAGAGGAGGAAGGCACAAATAAGAAGCAAAAGGGGCGAAATAAAAGAAGGTGAGCAAATATCACCAATACAGCAATTTCTGGAAGAAATCTGTCTTTATAATGATGATGTTTGTTTTTTCTTCTTCCATTATAGTCTCCATTCCTCTACATGATGCATAGACTAGTCTCGAGACGTGACCGGAGGCTGTAGCAGGCCGATATCGGCGTAGGGAAGAACATGGATTCTTTGGGAGAGGATTTCGTCTATGTTTATTCCTGAATTAAACATAAAATTACGCTAAGGGTCGATAACAAGAAATAATCATTGGTTATTCAAGGAGAATTACGCTCTAAAATAAAGACGATAGTGTTCAAAGGTGTTATTTATTCCTACTTGTTAGACTATAATTATGGCTTCGCGTCAAAATATACGAGATCGATACGAATCAATTTTTTCTGAGCAAAATTTACCATCTGCTAGCAATATGTATCGTCTGCTAGCAGCACATGGGGGCTGCCATTTTGTTTATGTGTA
Source organism: Heliocidaris erythrogramma (assembly GCA_025617745.1). NCBI lineage: Eukaryota > Metazoa > Echinodermata > Echinoidea > Camarodonta > Echinometridae > Heliocidaris > Heliocidaris erythrogramma. Next base: position 17,926,646 of record CM046869.1, read on the forward strand.
CAAGAAGATTTTCTTAATCCAAATGCTCAATTGCCTTTTTCAAAATTAAAAACCCATTTGAGATTAAAAATATAGAATAGATATGTCAATTTATTTTTAAACTGAAGATTTCCTTATATATTTCTGTTGAAAATCGATATTCGCTTAATAGAAATCTATTTTCTCGATACTGGACGCATGGGACGGAGCAAATTAATTCAAATTTTATGGATGCTTCTTCCCTGAGCATCTATAGCAGCAAACTATGCATTCACCTGCTTTCGGATAATGGACTTGAAAAGTCAGAATGCATGCTGCATATATTATGTTCCTGCTCTGTTTGCCAAACCCAAGAAAATAGATTTTTGTTAAGCAAAACCAGACAATTTAAAAGTATCATTATAAAGATTTAATTTTTATAATACATGTAAACACCCACTTTATATTTTCCGTCACATATGGGATTTTAGGTAATGATGAAAATCAATTTAGGATTTGGATTCGAAATATCTTCCTGACTGGAACATTTCTCAATGGTTCATGTACAACTCCAAATCAGCAAGAAAATGGCAGCCCCCATGTAAATGAGTAGGAGACGATACCGGGTGTTGGAATATCTTTATTTATACCCTTTTCTGATATCTTATTAGAAAATGATTTAGGCCAATAAGTAGGAATATATTACACCTTCCAATATAAGTAAATTTGTAATCAGGGCTAAATTCTCCTTTAATAACCGGGGTATGTTACATGCACGTGTTGTGAGCTTTATTCCATTTCTCACTGAGTGTTCGTTTGTTCTTTCCATGATCCAAGTTGCACCTAAGTGGCTTGAAGTAGTTAGTTTGAAAAGCATTTCAAGAAAAATGATAAGGAAATATATATGCCATGTAGTGAATGAAAAGAAAAAGAGCGAAAGTGAAGGCAACCGAGGGAAAGAGATTGTTAATGAAAGGAATATAATGTTATGTGAATGATATGAAAGTATTAACTTTTTGAGAAGGATTGCATCCTCGTAAAGACCTCGTGGAGCTGTATTGGATTGTAATAATTGCGAGACTAGTTGTGTAGAAGTTTGGTATAGAGAAGTAAAGCAGTTGGTTAGAGATCGAATCACTGGCAGAGACATTTGTCGGAGAATAATGATGGGGACAGATCACTGATGACGTCTACAACGATGATGATGATGATTATTGGAGAATATGGAGATGATGATGACGTTGATGATGACGATAATGTTGCTGATTGTAATGGAGAATGGTGATGATTATTGAAGATGACGATAATCATGATAATGGGAAATGAAGGTGATGGTGAATATGACGTTTATGATGCTATTGGTAACAATGACGTTGATTGTGGTGGTGTGGATGATGATGGTGGTGGCGGTGGCAATGCTGATGGTGATGATGATGATGCTGATGTTATCGACGATTATGAAGGTCACGAGGATGGTGTTAATGTTTGTGATAATAAAAATAACATATATATGTGTGTGTGTGTATATATATATATATATATATACACATACATAAATTAACAGACATCAGCAATAAGTCATTAATAAATCAAGTATATGTTATGCTTCAAAACTACTATAACTTCTAAAAAAAAAAAAAATCAAGCATAACATATTGTACATACATAAACAACTTAAAAAGAAAAGGAATCTATGCACTTGAGTTCGAACCATTCAGTGGTTCTATCCCCTATCTACCATTTACATTCTGTAATCAATTACCGCTCCCCCCCCCCCCCCCCCCCCCCCCCCGCCGTTTCTTAGGAATGGTTGAATAAGGAATGCGGTCAAGATATTCGAGTGTTTTGTGTAAGATTCGGTCGTTAGATAAAAGAGTAAACCGAAAATAACTGCGAAGGTATTCAATATAGATATTAAAATATATTTTCTATAATCCAAGAATATCTAGTTGACATGGTGCTAACAATACTGGGGGTGTTTCATAAAGCTGTTCGTAAAGTTACGCATGACTTTACGAACGACTATACATGTTCTTAGGTGCTATAGTAATCAGATTCTCGATCATTTAGCACAAGAACATATCACCAGTCGTGCGTAAAGTCATTCGTAACTTACGAACAGCTTTATGAAACAACCCCGCGGACAAATATTTTCCTGCATTACTCACCTAAAACTTTGATTCCTTGTATATCTTAAATAAATAAAAGTTTCTTTCACTATTCATCAGGGATCAACTGCGTGGGAATTGGGCCCCTGTGGAGTGTGTTTATCACAGATTCACAATTAACAAAAGTCTCTTCGTAAATAATTTGATTCCGAGAGGTCTTAAAGGGGCACAAGTCTTTCATGATCATTGCGAATTACACCGATATTAAAGTTTCCCTTCGTTTCCTATGAGTTTAGTCTTCGTTTTTCTTTTCTTCCTTCGAGATCCATCAGCCATTTCTTTGAATCAGTCTGGTTATTGATTTCACTATCACTTAACCAATAAACAGAACAGTACATTCTACGAAGCCATTCCGGGTATATAAATCATAGGTCTTCCAGTATTCTTGCCTGAACTGCTAGTTTACTTTCCCGATAAACCGTACTTGGTTTCATGGAGCACACACGAATGCTATTTGTATAAATGTACTCCGACACTAGATGGCAGCAAACAACAACAACATACCAAAAGCCCCATCAATATAGTGAGGTGTACACAGAAAATCCGTCTATTAGGAGGGGTTTGATAACATTTTCTAACTTTCGAGGCTCTCCTCGAGGCTCTCCTCCTAGACAGGGATTCTGTGAAGCCAGACGTAGTCTCAGCGGAGCATATCCTCTAACGATCTAAGTAAATTGGTGGTTATGGGTGTATGTATTGGCAGATTAGGGGGAGGGGACAAAAAAGTCCAAGACCACCCACCCCCCCCCCTTAACCCTTTAAACTCAATCCAGCATTCATTTAATACAGAAACAAATTGTTTGCGTTCTTGCTTGTCAGAGATTTTGCAGGGTTTTGCCCCGTACCTTTAAAAAAAAAAGTTGCTTGTCACAGTAAAAGAGACAAGTTGGTGGTGACTTGTTGATTGTCAGAGATTTTGCAGGGGCTTTGCCCTGTACCTTTTACAAAGTCATGGATCCACCTCTTTCGTGCATCAAATCAAATATGAGTTCAAATTAAAATAGTGATACCAAAAAATGAGATCAATAACTAATACTAGCATAAACAACATGTTGGAAAACTGCATAAAAAACCTAAATAGGGTGACAACAGTAAACGGTTCTCTCTTTCATAACTCTTAGTACCCAACAATTCAAACCCTTGCACTACTTCTCTCACAAACAATTCAAGATTGACAATACTTTGCCAATCTTATGCCATGGCTAAAAAAAAAATGTCACATACAGTATTTACATTATAAGTTTCTTAGTTTTGGCTTGATACCACAGTCACACAGCCAAACCGACCACACACCGACTCCAAACCAATTGATTCTTGGCCATTGGTGGCAATGTAATTTTTTGTTCGGTCTGTTGCTGGTTTGTTGTCTTGTTGGTAGCTTGGTATGACTGTGGTATAAGACATTGCACAGTACTCTATGAAGCACAAAGGAGTTTCTGAAAACCAGATACAAGATCATGATAATATAGTTCTTTTTATTCAATTATTAGAAAAAAGATTATATGGAATGTTTAGAGTATATAAAATATAAATATCAAGATACATGATACATTAGGCCCTACATATACCAGTGATACTGGAATAGGAAAAAATACAAACACACATATACATGTATTACACAAATTGAATTACACAACTTTGAAAGACATATTCAATTTCAGTTTTTTACAGAAAGGTTCATTCTTTACACATCTATTATGTTCACCATGAATATATATCATTGAATATCTTTATCATTTTCTGCAGCAGAATAAGCTTGCCGGAAGAGTAATATAAGAAACTCTATCTCCCTCTCCTAAGAATCACTATGCAAGAAACATTTCAATATTTCTGTCATCAAAAGCATACCTACAAAGTGATTCTCATCCACCTCATATGACATGGGCCCCATCTTATCAAGTGTTTTGATTGACCTGGGCCCCACCTTATAAAAGAGTTTTGATTGATTACAAATAATATGCAATTGATATCAATCACAACTCCATACAAAGACACAAAAGATGTGATTAATATCAACTGCAAATTATTTTGTATTCAATCGCAACTTTTTTTTATAAGACTGGTCTCTGATTTTTAATTCCAAGTCCTAAAATCAATCATAAACTGCAGAGTTAAGATGCAATTAATTCATATCAATCGCAATCGCAGTCTTTCTAAAAGACGAAGGCTAGCCCCCCCCCCCCCCCACCCCCATGACATTAATGTCCCCTCAAGGCGCCTAAGAAAGTACTACTATTACCCTGGCTTTAGCCATGCTGCCCTAAAGCTTAAATATACCCAAATTACCACAACTCGATTTGCTACTCCACCTCTCACCATCTCCATTCCTGGGGATGCAATTACTTTCATGTATTTGGGATTTTTAAAAATTTATTTATTCGTAGTTTATTAGAGTTTGTGACTGGCAGCCAGTAGCTGAATTGTCCACAAATTACAAATCCATTTAAAAGATACATATAAATATAATCATTACAAATATTATAAGTGGTATTGATACAAAAACAAGGCAGTCAAGTAAATCATAATTAGGAACATACAGAAGACAATTAGCAGTATGAAAATTATTTTAAAAACACATACAAATCCATAAAAACATAGAAAGACTTAAAGAAAACACTTTACATCATTAGTTCTAAAAAGAGACAATTGTACAATGAAGATGACATTCAAATTAACAACTGACACAAATTGAGGTAGTTCTATTAGAAAATTTTCAACAAATTTGTAATCATAATGAAGACATTTTTGCAAAATGAAAATAGTCAATATATGCAATAAATGCAATAGATACAATGAAAATAGTCAATAACGATACATGTGTTTTCTGACAAAATGAAAATAGAGATATGAACATCTCTTTCATGATGATGTATTTACTTAAAGAATATGAATTGCTACAGAAAATATTGGTTAACTTCAAGCATAGTAAAAATCCATCCATTATTGTACCATACTTGAATAAATGCAGAAAAATCTGTCAAAGAATTAAAGAATCATTAGGTATTTAAGATCACTAAAAAAAATCATAAAGATCATTACACATCTCTCTTAATCTAATACCCCTTTCCCACTGCCGTCCAAATTTGGTCCGCACCAGGTCCGGACCAAATTATGTCCGTCGCAAGTGCTTTCACACCGCCGTGAAGATTTAGGCCGGACCTGGGCTGGACCAAACATATCCGTCGCAGTTGCCACGGAAACCACTTACCCCCCCCCCCCCCCCCCCCCCCCCCCTCATGAAGCGCGCAACATTTGGAACTGGCTAGCTAGCTAGTTTCGCGCGGGTCATGCATTTGGTCCGGACCAAATTCTTTGTGCTTTTCACACCAAATTTGGTCCGGACCTGAAACACCTCTTGGTCCGCACTAACTTTTTGGTCCGGACCAAATGCTTTCACATCAAGATTTGGTCCGGACCAAAGCTTGATGTGAAAGGTGTATTATTATTTTTATCTATAACAATACGTACATGTACTTCTAAATGAACTACTCCTTACCAAACTACCTGCGGTGGTATTCTGAGATTGATTTTAGTGAAAAGATTTAAATTGTCATAACAAATTTCAAATTGCAACATTTCATTGGTTTTTGCGCAGATGAATTCCGCGTACGCAGCCACTTTTGCGCAGACATTAACCAATGATGCGCCATAAGCGTACAATTTGTTATGACAATTAAAATTATTTCACTAAAATCAAGACAAAATCAATCTCAGAATACCACCCCTGAACTACAGTACTACATGTGGAAAGATAAAAATAAAAAAGCCAAGAAATGAGACAGGACCAAGGCCCATCACACATTATAACCAGCCTATAACCAGGTTTTGTAAGAATTTGTATTCAGAGTTGGGTATAAAAATGTGAACAAGTAAAATCTTCCTTGTTTTCAAACAGTCATATAAAGAGCAAATGTGGAATTGTAGGGTGTTATAAGTGTTCCATTCAGGGAGAAGGAAAAAATCATTTTCTGATCCGTAAGACCATTTGAATTGTGGATAAAAGACTTTAAAATGATTGGGCCTTTTCCCTGACTAAAAAGATTAGAATGGCCTACAATTGTTAATTTACTTTTCATATGATATATGGGATCTTCAATCAGGAAAATTCATATGTTCATATATTAATCTTATGTTATTTCTTCAAAAGTCTTGTTTTAGAAGGATGCACTGTGTCCTTAATATTTCCCCAAGAACAATTATCCTATTGACTATTCAAATAACCCTACTGATAATTCTATTGAATAATAGGGACAGAAATACTAACTCCATCTGACACTTAACCATGTCCTCTTCCTTTCTACACTCTCCTACGGCTACTTGCAAGACCTCACTTTCTGCTCCTTCAAGACACATATTGTCTAGGACCAGGTCCCATCTTAATCCAATGTCCTTGCTCTCTCTCTCTCCTCCCCCCTCTCTTTCTCTCTCCCCGACAGCATGTGACACTTTCTTTTCTGCTCCTCCAGTAATTTTCTCGCGAGTCCCGACAGCTTCAATTTTTATCTGCAAGCAATGTCCTTCCTCTCTATCTCCCCTCCTATGACTTCTTAGAACTTTATTTCTGTGTCTACAGGGGACCAGTTTCATGATCATCTAGCCCTAGCTGTCATCATAATCTCTTTTCCTGTCCTCTATCCCTCTCCTCGACCACTTCCAAGGACTTCCTATCAACTGCTATAGCAGAAATACCTCTTGCATCATTTAGTTCCAGCTGCCATCATCATCAATGACAATGTCCTCTACCTCTCTCCTTGCACCACTTCTAGAATGTCCTTTCTGCTGCTACAGCAGAAACACCTCTTGCATCATTTAGCACTAGCTGCTATCATCATCAATATTCAATGTCCTAATTCCACTCCCAAGCCTTTACTTTCTGCTGCTATAGCAGGAAAACTTAATGCATTATCTAACCCCTGCTAACATTATCATCATCTGTATCATGTGTCCTTTCATCTATCTTGGCCGCCTGTGAGGATTTCCTTTCTGCTGCTACGGCAGAACACCTCATGCACTGTCTAGCTCCAGCTAACATTATCATCATCTGTATCATGTGTCATTTCATCTATCTCTCTCTTCCCCTCCTCCTCCTCCTTCTCCTCATTATCATTCTCCACAATTTTACTTGGCTTCTTTTCTGCTACAGCCATTGCTGCGGCCCCAGGGGCGAACAGCGCCCCCTCAGCTGAGAAGACACAAGTCTGGAGCTGCTCCAAATCACTCTACAAGCAAGAACAAGAAAGGAATTTACTCTATCAAAGGCCTATCCAAGGTTCCACATCATCAAATATAACAACTTAAAGAGAACGTTGAGTTCTGGTCAAGGTGAAAAATAATCTTAACAAAAATATCTCCTGAAAAGGATTGCTCTTTAAATGACCTCATATTCCAAATATGATGAGAAGCAGCTAAAATCTTTGGACCAAATTTTCATGGCACATCAGTGTGTAGTCCCACATACCTATTTCTGTGTGCAGTCAAGCCTGAGTCAATGTCTTATCATTTGTGATGATTGCAAAACCTCACAGTATACACAAATTCTTATGTCTTACATAATCGATCTTTCCCAATTGCTTCATTCACAATATCATTGCATGACCGGAACCCAACTTTATCTTTAAACTTAACAAATTAGTCTTGTCTGATATCACTATAGGACACACTTCTTTAAAAAAAAAAAATCCTGATGGGCATGCTCAAGATATGCAAAGTGCAACCAATTTCATGTTAAAAAGCATGTTTGATTTCAAAGGTTATAATGATGACAGTGTCAAGAAAAAGATACACCTAATTTATTTTCTGCTTGCCACTGCAGAAGGGGGCAAGTATAAGGGCAAAGAAATTACACATTTCATCAAAAAGGCATACCCACTGGATAGACCTTCTTGCACCAGCTATCAGACAGGTACTGTATATAGACTACAGACACAAAACAGATTACATGTAACAGGAACTGTAAGGGAGGAGCTGTGGACACAAAACAATGAGAACAAAAGGGGAGTGTGGGGAGTCAAAAACCATGAGTCAAGTGGGTGTGCAGGGGGATTAAAACAAATACAAAGGCGTGGAGATCCAAGGAGAGTAATGAGCCCCAAGCTCAAGGGTGGGTAACCTGTGAAAGCAAAGGATAAGTGGGGAGGCAACATCAAACAGGATAAGGAACAATGCAAAGACAAGAGAAAGGAATAAGCGCTGTACAAGTCCAGCGCAGTGGAGTGGTAGGGCAGAAAATAAAGAGGGAGTCGAGTTGTCAGACACCAAGTGCAAAATATATGGCATATAAAGTAAAGTGTGGTGAAAAAATATATATTTGCTGTCTGCTGTATACAAGACTATAAGATGTAAGGCATACTATATACTGAAGAATATAAACATGTGCATATAAAGTCTGTAATATATGTGTCTAAACCAAACGAGAAGGTAAAATGCGAATAAAATATATGTGTATATATATATATATATATAATATATGTAATAATGTAAGGAAGTCGAGTAAAAAGATGTATTAATCATTTCCCTCCTGGATGTTGAGGCCATGAGGTTGGATGGTGCGAAGTCGTCTCATCCAGTAACATTCAATGTTTGATCCCAGAGAGGTTTCACTACATTACATTCGATAAAGACATGAAGAAAGGTTTCAGGTTCTGTGTTACAAAAGGAGCAGCCAATGCTCAATCTTGACTTGCGTGGGGTTTACGTACATCTAAAATCATTCAACACAAAATTTCCGTCTAGGGAAGTGCAAGGTCTATATTATGCTTGTAACATTTCCTTAATCTGGTCAAACTGGTAATAGAAAAATAATCTAACTTCAAAGTCCCAAAATGTCATGTTTACAGTGCCCTTAATTGTGGATACGGCCATTTACATTCTGTAATCGATCACCCCCCCCCCCCCCCGTTTCTTAGGAATGGTTGAATAAGGAATGCGGTCAAGATATTCGAGTGTTTTGTGTAAGATACGGTCGTTAGATAAAAGAGTAAACCGAAAATAACTGCCGAGGTATTCAGAATAGATATTAAAATATATTTTCTATAATCCAAGAATATCTAGTTGACATGGTGCTAACAATAGTGGACAAATATTTTCCTGCATTACTCACCTAAAACTTTGATTCCTTGTATATCTTAAATAAATAAAAGTTTCAGAAAAAGGGTTTGCGGTACAACCATGTGAGTTGGAATAACTCCACGTTCCGGTCAGAATGCTCTGGCCGTCGTCAGTTTCTTTCACTATTCACAGTGGCGGATCTAGCCTGGTAAGACACAATGCATTCTAGGGGTCCGCTTTGTTTGTGCACATTGGCGGACCCCTAGAATGTATTGTGTCTTACCAGGCTAGATCCGCCACTGATTCATCAGGGAACAACTGCGTGGGAATTGGGCCCCTGTGGAGTGTGTTTATCTGACAATCACAGATTCACAATTAACAAAAGTCTCTTCGTAAATAGTGTGATTCCGAGAGGTCTTAAAGGGGCACAAGTCTTTCATGATCATTGAGAATTAGACCGATATTAAAGTTTCCCTTCGTTTCCTATGAGTTTAGTCTTCGGTTTTTTTTCTTCCTTCAAGATCCATCAGACATTTCTTAGAATCAGTCTGGTTATTGATTTCACTATCATTTAACCAATAAACAGAAAAGTACATTATACGAGGCCATTCCGGGTATATCTTCCTGGTTTCATGGAGCACAGACGTATGCTATTTGTATAAATGTACTCCAACACTAGATGGCAGCAAACAACAACATACCAAAAGCTCCATCAATATAGTGAGGTGTAAACAGAAAATCCGTCTATTAGGAGGGGTTTGATAACATTTTCTAACTTTCGAGGCTCTCCTCCTAGACAGGGATTCTGTGAAGCCAGACGTAGTCTCAGCGGAGCATTATCCTCTAACGATATAGACTTATATTTCGGTCTAAGTAAGGTAGTGGTTTAATATGGGTGTATGTATTGGCAGATTAAGGGGAGGGGACACAAAAAGACAGAGACCACCCACCTCCCCCCCCCCCCCCCCCATTAACCCTTTAAACTCAATCTAGCATTATTCATTCATTTACTATAGAAACAAATTGTTGTCGTTCTTGATAGTCAGAGATTTTGCGGGGTTTTGCCCGGTACCTTTAAAAAAAAAGTCGCTTGTCACAGTAAAAGAGACAAGTTGGTGACTTGTTGTTTGTCACAGATTTTGCATGGCTTTTGCCCTGTACCTTTTACAAAATCATTGATACCTCCTTCATGCATCAAATCAAATACGAGTTCAAATTAAAATAGTGATACCAAAAATGAGATCACTAACTGATACTAGCATAAACAGCATGTTGGAAAAGTGCATAAAAAAACCTAAATAGGGTGACAACAGTAAACGGTTCTCTCTTTCATAATTCTTAGTACCCAACAATAAGCCAGTTCGGGGTTAGCGCATGGTACAAATGACCCCAAATATCCACAGATATTTTAGACATGGAGGGTCCCTTTATGTGCACTTCAGAAAAATAACTCTAGGAGTGATAGAGGTGCCTCATGAATAGCTTTTGTTTCCCCCTTTAAAAAAGAATACTTCCACCTGGATATCATGGAATGCACCATTAGTGCATAATTGAATAATGATTACATGACATTCATGAGCACATATCGAATATTAGTGTCAGTGGGTTTCAGAATTTGGTACAGATGACCTTTATCTGCTCATGCTCAGATTGCATCTCCGAAGTGGCTTATTCAAACCCTTGCACTACTTCTCTCACAAACAATTCAAGATTGACAATACTTTGCCAATCTTATGCCATGGCTTTAAAAAAAATGTCACATACAGTATTTACATTATAAGTTTCTTAGTTTTGGCTTGATACCACAGTCACACAGCCAAACCGACCACACACCGACTCCAAACCCACTGATTCTTGGCCATTGGTGGCAATGTAATTTTTTGTTCGGTCTGTTGCTGGTTTGTTGTCTTGTTGGTAGCTTGGTATGACTGTGGTATAAGACATTGCATAGTACTCTATGAAGCACAAAGGAGTTTCTGAAAACCAGATACAAGATCATGATAATATAGTTCTTTTTATTCAATTATTAGAAAATAGATTATATGGAATGTTTAGAGTATATAAAATATAAATATCAAGATACATGATACATTAGGCCGTAAACATACAAGTGAATAGGTGATACGAAAAACATACAAACACACATATATTACACAAATTGAATTACACAACATTGAAAGACTTATTCAATTTCAGTTTTTGAAAGAAAAGGTTCATTCTTTACACATCTATTATGTTCACCATGAATATATATCATTGAATATCTTTATCATTTTCTGCAGCAGAATAAGCTTGCCGGAAGAGTAATATAAGAAACTCTATCTCCCTCTCCTACGAATCACTATGCAAGAAACATTTCCATATTTCTGTCATCAAAAGCATACCTGCAAAGTGATTCTCATCCACCTCATATGACATGGGCCCCATCTTATCAAGTATTTTTATTGACCTGGGCCACGCTTTATAAAAGAGTTTTGATTGATTACAAATAATCTGCAATTGGTATCAATCGCAACTCTGTACAAAGACACTGAAGATGTGGTTAATATCAACTGCAAATTTTTTTGTAATCAATCGCTACTTTTTTTATAAGACTGGTCTCTGAGTTTGTAATTCCAAGTCTTAAAATCAATCATAAACTACAGAGTTAAGATGCAATTAATTCATATCAATCGCAATCGCAGTCTTTTTAAAAGACGGAGGCCAGTGCTCCCCCCCCCCCCCCCATGACAATAATGTCCCCTCAATGACTGAACCCAAGCTACACCCCTCACTATCAAAAATTCTTCTTTCAAGACATTTAGACCAGATTTTCTATTATATACCCAAATTAACACAACTCGATTTGCTACTCCACCTCCACCATCTCCATTCCTGGGGATGCAATTACTTTCATGTATTTGGCTTTTTTTAATAATTTATTTATTTATTTATGGTTTATTAGAGTTTGTGACTGGCAGCCAGTAGCTGAATTGTCCACAAATTACAAATCCATTTAAAAGATACATAAAAATATAATCATAACAATATTATAAGTGGTATTGATACAAAAACAAGGCAGTCAAGTAAATCACAATTAGGAACATACAGAAGGAAATTAGCAGTATGAAAATTATTTAAAAAACACATACAAAACCATAAAAACATAGAAAGACTTAAATCATACATCTATGGAGAGAAAACACTTTACTTCATTAGTTCTAAAAGAGTCAATTGTACAATGAAGATGACATTCAAATTAACCACTGACACAAATTGAGGTAGTTCTATTAGAAGATTTTCAACAAATTGTAATCATAATAAAGACATTTTTGCAAAATGCAATGAAAATAGTCAATAAATGCAATAAATGCAATAGATACAATGAAAATAGTCAATAATGATACATGTGTTTTCTGACAAAATGAAAATAGAGATATGAACATTTCTTTCATGATTATGTTTTAACTTAAAGAATATGAATTGCTACAGAAAATATTGGTTAACTTCAAGCATAATAAAAATCCATCCATTATTTTACCATACTTGAATAAATGCAGAAAAATCTGTCAAAGAATTAAAGAATCATTAGGTATTTAAGATCACTAAAAAAAATCATAAAGATCATTACACATCTCTCTAAATCTAAGAGAGATAGTCAGATACACATTTACTATTTTTATCTAAATGAACTACTCCTTACCAAACTACATGGGGTGGTATTCTGAGATTTATTTTATCTTGATTTTAATGAAAAGATTTAAATTGTCATAACAAATTTCAAATTGCAACGTTTCATTGGTGTTTGCGCAGATGAATTTCGCGTACGCAGCCATTTTTGCGCAGACATTAACCAATGATGCGCCATAAGCGTACATTTTGTTATGACAATTAAAATTATTTCACTCAAATCAAGATGAAATAAATCTCAGAATACCACCCCTGAACTACAGTACTACATGTGGAAAGATAAAAATAACAAGAGCCCCAGGGGGCACGACGCTCACCTGAGGTGGATCAATTCACATCTGGTGCATGTTCTCTCTAGCACCACCAGGAGATATGTTAGAAATTAACCCTAATAGGCCCGGGGGGCGGATTCCGCCCCCCCAGACGTGTCGCGTAATATGTTCGCATCGCGAAAAGCAGTCACCACGCCGCTTCACTACTTTTTTCTTTCAAGTCTTGGGCAACTTTTGAAACCAAATTTGTGATGTCTGCGCGTGCGGTTCCGGAGTTACGCAACATTTCGTAAGTGCATGTCAGACCCAAAATTGCTCAAAAACGTGATTTTGTGTACAAATCCAATGCAAATTGTGTTTCCAGCTAAAATTCATAAATGTTTCATTATTTTTACTTTTACTGTTTAAAAACAATTAATTTTATGTTGTTTATGATTAAAATAGTGTCGTCAACGAATTCCATCGAAAAAACAATAAAAAACAAAAAGTCGAAAAACAAAGAAATACATAAGAAATTAAAAAAACAATAAAATACATAAGAAAAAAAGGATTTTACCGAATTTTTTTTTGGTTTATTTGATCAGAATCTGACAAAGAGTCTCTATACAAAAAATTAGCAGTTTTGGGGCTTTATTTAATTAATTAGAGCAAACCATTAATTTTATGCATAAATTAGCATAATTAATTAGTTGTGACATTTTTCGGAGAAATTGACTATACAGTTTTGTAGATTACGATAACGTTAGAAATTAACATAATTCCCCCCCCCCCCCCCCCCACCCCATGGTCTACAATGTCATGTATTATTTGAATCTCCTACATCTACGGATGATTCCCACCAAGTGTGGTTGAATCATACAACAAATCATGCAAAGAATGTACATTTCCCCTCCTGCATATTAACCTCGCCCTCGCAGGACCCCTATGGGGCCACCCTGAGAATGTCATGAACAACTTTTTTTATTCATCTTCAAGATGTATATAACACACAAAATATCTAGACAAACTTCTGGATCTGGAGAAGAAGAATATTTGAAATTTAATTTTTTTTTGACTGATCATTCCTTTTCCCTGGCAGCACCTCTCCCCCAGTATGTTACCCCCACAGGACCCCTATAGGGCCACTCAGAGAAATTTCATGAACAACATTCATTCTTCATCTATAGAGGTATATCCATACACAATACCAAGTCTGAGCTATGCCTGGTTCTGGAGAAGAAGATGTTTGAAATTTACATAGCTTTTACAATTGGGGGCCCTCCCCCTGGGCCCCCCTGGGGGCCACATGTACCATGTTAGCAACTTTGGGTCCCCTACCCCTAAGGATGATTCCTACCAAGTTTGGTTGAATTCCGATAATGTGTTTTGGAGAAGAAGATCAGAATCTACATTTTGCCTGGCAGCGCCCCCCCTCCAGTATGTTACCCCCACAGGGCCCCTATAGGGCCACTCAGAGAAATTTCATGAACAACATTCATTCTTCATCTATAGAGGTATCTCCATACACAATACCAAATCTGAGCTATGCCTGGTTCTGGAGAAGAAGATGTTTGAAATTTACATAGCTTTTACACTTGGGGGCCTTCCTGGGCCCCCCTGGGGGCCACATGTACCATTTTAGCAACTTTGGGTCCCCTACCCCTAAGGATGATTCCTACCAAGTTTGGTTGAATTCCGATCATGGGTTTTGGAGAAGAAGATGAAAATGTAAAAAGTTAACGGACGACGGACGACGCACGACGCACGACGCACGACGCACGACGGACGACGGACAAATTTCCATCGCAATAGCTCACTCGAGCCTTAGGCTCAGGTGAGCTAAAAAACCCAAGCAATGAGACAGGACCAAAGAAGGCCCATCACACCTTATGACCAGCCTATAACCAAGAAATTGTATTCAGAGTTGGGTATAAAAATGTGAACAAGTAAAATCTTCCTTGTTTTCAAACAGTCATATAAAGAGCAAATGTGGAATTGCAGGGTGTTATAAGTGGTTCATTCAGGGAGAAGGCAAAAATATTTTCCGATCGGTAAGACCATTTGAATTGTGGATAAAAGACTTGAAAAAAAAACTGGGCCTCACTTTCTGCTCCTTCAAGGCACATATTGTCTAGGACCAGGTCCCACTTAATGTAATGTCCTTGCTCTCTCTCTCTCTCTCTCTCTCCCCCTCTCTCACACACTCTCTCCCCGACAGCCTGTGGCATTTTCTTTTCCGCTCCTCCAGTAATTTTCTCGCGAGTCCCGACAGCTTCAATTTTTATCGGCAAGCAATGTCCTTCCTCTCTATCTCCCCTCCTATGACTTCTTAGAACTTTATTTCTGTGTCTACAGGGGACCAGTTTCATGATCATGTAGCCCCAGCTGTCATCATAATCTCTTTTCCTGTCCTCTATCCCTCTCCTCGACCACTTCCAAGGACTTCCTATCAACTGCTATGGCAGAAACACCTCTTGCATCATCTAATTCCAGCTGCCATCATCATCAGTGACAATGTCCTCTACCTCTCTCCTTGCACCACTTCTAGAATGTCCTTTCTGCTGCTACAGCAGAAACACCTCTTGCATCATCTAGCACTAGCTGCTATCATCATCAATATTCAATGTCCTAATTCCACTCCCAAGCCTTTACTTTCTGCTGCTATAGCAGAAAAACTTAATGCATTATCTAACCCCTGCTAATATATCTCTCCTTGGCCACCTGTGAGGATTTCCTTTCTGCTGCTACGGCAGAACACCTCATGCACTGTCTAGCTCCAGCTAACATTATCATCATCTGTATCCTGTGTCCTTTCATCTATCTCTCTCTTCCCCTCCTCCTCCTCCTTCTCCTCATTATCATTCTCTGCAATTTTACTTGGATTCTTTTCTGCTACAGCCATTGCTGCGGCCCCAGAGGCGAACAGCGCCCCCTCAGCTGAGAAGACACAAGTCTGGAGCTGCTCCAAATCACTCTACAAGCAAGAACAAGAAAGGACTTTACTCTACCAAAGGCCTATCCAAGGGTCCCCATCATCAAATATATGAATATCAAATATTTGAATGACCTCATATTCCAAATATGGTGAGAAGCAGTTAAACTCTTTGGACCAAACTTTCATGGCACATCAGTGTGTAGTCCCACATACCTATTTCTGTGTGCAGTGCATGTAACTTTCATCAAGCCTGAGTCAATGTCTTATCATTTGTGATGATTGCAAAACCTCACAGTATACACAAATTCTTATGTCTTACATAATCGATCTTCCCAATTGCTTCATTCACAATATCATTGCATGACCGGAACCCAACTTTATCTTTAAACTTAACAAATTAGTCTTGTCTGATATCACTATAGGACACACTTCTCTTTAAAAAAAAAATTCCTGATGGGCATGCTCAAGATATGCAAAGTGCAACCAATTTCATGTTAAAAAGCATATTTGATTTCAAAGGTTATAATGATGACAGTGTCAAGAAAAAGATACACCTAATTTATTTTCTGCTTGCCACTGCAGAAGGGGGCAAGTATAAGGGCAAAGAAATTACACATTTCATCAAAAAGGCATACCCACTGGATAGACCTTCTTGCACCAGCTATCAGACAGGTATGTAGGTGGGAAACAGGATATACCCAAAGACATAATGTAACTTGAACAGCACAAGAGCAATAAATGTCTGAGCACTTCTTTCCATGACATGTATTTGAACAATAGATGGCAGCAAGCAACATGACACAAGATAAAGCACAGTTCCAATATTAGTGTGTTTATCTGGCAGGGTTTGAAATTAGGCAGTAGCCTGAAAACCTGCTATTCCACATTTTAATTTGACTTTTATACCAGATTCTTACCTCAAGCGTCTTTGCACATTCCCCAGTCCTCACGTCCCATACCTTGACCTGTACATAAATACAAAACAGAAGTAAATGTGTGAATACAGTAATAGGGCAATACTTGTACATGAGTATTTAAAGGTAGGATTAATGCTTAATGTCTATAACGGTCAAAAAGGGGCAAAATACTAATTGCCCTTTATGTCTGGATATGTTACAGACTGAGGCAGAAAACACAACCTAATAAAATTCATTTTGGGACACCTGCATTTTTAAAGAAACATTTAATTTTCAGTGTTGCTCTTTATGATATATCCATTATCGATAAAATTCTCATGTTATGGTGAATTCACTTAATTATGAATGTCTCACTGATGAAAGTGTTTCTGAACTCACAATCCACAGGTAAATGTCTATCTATGTTGATATTTAACAAAACAGAAAATTTTTGAATTCCCAAAAGAGAATGGTGTATTTAAGGGTGAAAAAAGGACAGATAAAGACTTTTCTCACCGTTTCGTCATCACTTGCACTGGCTACCATGCTGCTATCGTTTGAGAAGGCCAGTGCTTGGACCCATCCGGAGTGTTCCGAGAGAACCGCTATGAGGCGGGCATCGCATGAGCTCCACAGCCGAACAGTCTTATCCCACGACCCTGTTGCCTATTGAGAAACAAGTCATGATGAAATTCACAAAGAGAGACTTTTCATATTACTCACGACAATTGCACTTATGATAATATTGATAATAATTAGAACAGCATTAAAACAAAGAAAATAAGCATTTCCTGTATGATCTGTGAGAACCCCAATCTGGTCCATACCCTACTCACTCATGACACAAGGCCCAGAGATGTACTGTGTGGTCCCACAAACCTGATGCATGGAGGGGTAAAAAATGCAGCCCCCTCCACTTTTATAAGAACCTGGATCTGCCTGCGTAGGTACTAACCATCATTCCAAGTTTTGAGAAGTTGACAGCATGGATGTTTCCTGTATTACCTTTGAGCACCCTAACCTGGTCCATACCCGTCTCATGACACAACACCCAGAAACCTACCATGTGATCCCACGACCGTGATGCATTGAGAACAAAAACAAGAGCCCCAGGGGGCACGACGCTCACCTGATGTGGATCAATTCATATCTGGTGCATGTTCTCTCTAGCACCACCAGGAGATATGTTAGAAATTGAAACAACTAGGAGAATGTACATGAGATGATGTTAGAAATTAACATAATTCCCCCCCCCCCCCACCCCATGGTCTACTTTGGATCCCCTACCCCTAAGGATGATTCCTACCAAGTTTGGTTGAATTCCGATCATGTGTTTTGGAGAAGATCAGAATGTACATTTCGCCTGGCAGCGCCCCCCCCCCCCTTCCAGTATGTTACCCCCACAGGGCCCCTATAGGGCCACTAAGTGTTTCATGAACATTCATTCTTTCTTCATCTATAGAGGTATCTCCATACACAATACCAAGTCTGAGCTATGCCTGGTTCTGGAGAAGATGTTTGAAATTTACATATTTTTTACAATTGGGGGCCCTCCCCCTGGGCCCCCTGGGGGCCACATGTACCATTTTAGCAACTTTGGGTCCCCTACCCCTAAGGATGATTCATACTAAGTTTGGTTGAATTCCGATCATGTGTTTTTGAGAAGATCAGAATGTACATTTTGCCTGGCAGCCCCCCCCCCCCCCCCTCCAGTATGTTACCCCCACAGGGCCCCTATAGGGCCACCCAGAGAAATTTCATGAACAACATTCATTCTTCATCTATAGAGGTATCTCCATACACAATACCAAGTCTGAGCTTTGCCTGGTTCTGGAGAAGAAGATGTTTGAAATTTACATAGCTTTTACAATTGGGGGCCTTCCCCCTGGGCCCCCCTGGGGGCCACATGTACCATTTTAGCAACTTTGGGTCCCCTACCACTAAGGATGATTCCTACCAAGTTTGGTTGAATTCCGATAATGTGTTTTGGAGAAGAAGATCAGAATCTACATTTTGCCTGGCAGCGCCCCCCCCCCCCCCCCCCTCCAGTATGTTACCCCCACAGGGCCCCTATAGGGCCACTCAGAGAAATTTCATGAACAACATTCATTCTTCATCTATAGAGGTATCTCCATACACAATACCAAGTCTGAGCTATGCCTGGTTCTGGAGAAGAAGATGTTTGAAATTTACATAGCTTTTACAATTGGGGGCCCTCCCCCTGGGCCCCCCTGGGGGCCACATGTACCATTTTAGCAACTTTGGGTCCCCTACCCCTAAGGATGATTCCTACCAAGTTTGGTTGAATTCCGATAATGGGTTTTGGAGAAGAAGATGAAAATGTAAAAAGTTAACGGACGACGGATGACGCACGACGCACGACGCACGACGCACGACGGACAAATTTCCATCGCAATAGCTCACTCGAGCCTTAGGCTCAGGTGAGCTAAAAATCCCCCCACCCCCTTTATGAAAACCTGGATCTATCCTGTAGATACATTAATAGCCAGCATTCCAAGTTCAAGAAGGCCATGGCATGGACATCTCCTGTATGGCCTATAAGAACCTTGACATAGTCTATGCCTGTCTAACAACACAAGTCCCAGAGCCATACTGTGTGATCCCAGGACCCAGTCACGTGGGAGCAACAAAACATCCCCCCTCCTCTTTTAAAAAAACCTGGACCCCTGTAGGTACTAACCAGCATTCCGAGTTTCGAGAAGGCTACGGCATGGACGTTTCCTGTATGGCCTTTGAGCACCCTGACCTGGTCCATACCCGGCTCACGACACAAGGCCCAGAGACGTACTGTGTGATCCCATGACCCTGTAGCCTGGAATGAAGAAAGCATGTCATGTACAGACATATTGGAAGGAATATACAGTAGAGTGCAGAATTCTTGGGACACCCTACAGAAAGTCAAATAAGGGCAAGTCTAGCGTATATGGTCATCCGCTGTCCCGTATGTTACCAAGAATATCTATACACACACAAAACTGAACATTACTTGTGTCATTTTCCTTGATATCAGGTCTGATTTGAGCTCTAGCAAGGATGTTCACTTGACAGAATAATCGGGTATACTAAAATTATGATGATATTGATAATGTATGGAGCCAAATATCCTTGGACTTCTCTGTGTAAGCTCTATTCAAATGACGAAAATGATGATTCTTGGGCAATAAAGCGGGGGACTGATGCCATCAGACAAGTACCACCCACCCAAGGATCAGAACGCTATCCCTCCTTCTACGACAAAGCTCCTAGAGGGGAATTTGCTTGGGGGGGAGGGTATTTTTCATAGCAGCCCTGCCAAATGAACATCGATATCGAATCAACTTGAATGCTTCGAAAAAACATCACACCAAACCCAACTACACTTACCAGCAAACGATCTTTGGCGCTAAAGGCACAGCACTGCACCAAGTTCTTGTGTCCAGTAAGTATGTTTCTGGGTGTTCCAGTCTGTTAGGGGACAATCAAACCAACAAACACTTTATAAGACATGACAAGTCATTAGGTCATGCCAAAGCCCATTTTCATTTTTAGTAAGCACTTTTCATCAGATTTTGTTTCAAACTTAAATGATAAATAGCACAATACTAGCAATTCTAAGCTCTTGTGAAGATCTTAATTCCTCCATTTTATTACTGGGTGGGAAGCTGTCAGCAAAGTCAAGTCTTAGCAATGCCTCAATATGGGGAGTTTTGATAGATTAGCTCTCAGACTCAGGAAAGTTTGAGATTTTCTACAGAGAAAGAGTTTCCCCACGGGTGACTTTTACCTTAGTTTCCTTTATTTTCTCTTTCCAAGCTTAACATTTTAAATTTGTGGTACTTTTTTTAATTAATCATCTTATCTCATTTCCTTCAAATCTGATGTCAAGGTGGGCTCTTTCCTTTAAAAGCATGCTTACAATAAAATCAAAATAAATCTTCTGATGCATGTGCATCATTTCACAGGTACAGACCAAATCATCAATTGAGAGCCAGAAAGGTGTAAGCAAGTATACATGTTAAAGTATATGAGTTAATGCCCTTCTGGCTGTAAGGAGACAAAATACCTGTGGCAGGGTCTCTGACATTTGTTCCCAGCGATG
Organism: Heliocidaris erythrogramma; assembly: GCA_025617745.1. NCBI lineage: Eukaryota > Metazoa > Echinodermata > Echinoidea > Camarodonta > Echinometridae > Heliocidaris > Heliocidaris erythrogramma. The sequence goes on from CM046869.1 coordinate 17,947,669, forward strand.
AATCCTCCAAGCTTTATCTCCTTGAAAGGTATAGTATTAGAGTTCGGGTTGCAATTGGGTTTAGGTTAAGTTAGGGTTAGGGTTAGGGGTAGGAGAAGTGTTAGGTCCAGGTTTGCAGTTAAAAATTGGGTTCTTAACCCTTTCAAGACAAGAATTATTTAAGGGCTAAATTGATCACATTTTGTACTTCAAATTGGCAACAATGATGTTTTTCTTTTAGTGCTAAATGGATCTAATAAGGTGTAATGTGTTTGAAAACAATATACATGGTTAGGGACTTTGTCGAAAAGTTGAAAAAAATTGCCAATTATGATAAAATAAACAATGATTTTGAACCTCTTAATGTGTTGCTGATTTAAGGATTTTAAAGCTCATTTTTGTTCTTAAAATTGCTGGCAAACGCAATATGGTCGTGCAACAAAAATGGACATAGTGTGTACGGAAATTTTTGCTCTTTCTACTCGTGCAACTGGTTTCTTTTTTTAGAGCTCTGAATCAAAATTTATTGAGGCAAACCACAAAATGTGGTCAATTGTCCGGTAAGGGACTGCGGAGCAATCGTTGCAGGAGCATGTGTCGTACAACCATGCAGTATCTTACCTCAAGATTCCAGACGATAGCAGTGTAGTCCCAACCTCCTGAGCAGAGTAGCTTTCCATCATTGGAGAATCCTACAGTCTCAACGCACCTTGAATGGCCTGTAAGTAAGAGAAAGTTGCAGTTTGTAGTACATCAAATGCTGTAGTTTAAATTTTGCTGAATAAACATAGAGCGCTTCATCGACCTTTGTGTTAAGTTGTAACACACAGCGAATGGCAAATAATTACATAATATTGACTGACCTTCAGATGGATAACAGAATCATATTGTCCCGAGTCGAAGAAAACGGCAATATGGTTCTTTTAAGAGCCATTCAATATTATTATTACCTATATCATATATATGCCTATTATATAGCAATTACAAACACGTCCGTTTGCCTGTCAGTGCCTCTAATTTCAGGTTATTCATACAGGTATGTAATCTGGGCCAAGCAATTGTGATGTAAATTGTTACTGTGCATATCCATTGTTTAAGCCTTTGTACACTTTAAGGCGTACACAATACTGCACGTATGGACTTTAATAAAAGCGCACCGACGTCAAGAAAGGGTGGCATATGTCAAAATGTTGCCCTCTTTATTAGTTTATTGTGTCTATGGGGAAAACCCGGAAGAGGGCAATATGGCAAATATTTCCCGTTCCGGTTACAGATTCGGAGTAGCGTACAAAATATGTTTTTTTATTTTGCAGATAAAAATAAAATCATGGATATTCACTCAAAAAATGCACTTAACAGTGCAATATGAAACATCATCAGAATCTCACTAATGAGTGAGATTAATTTGTTTACCGGTACCTACAAATACTAGTGAAATTCTCATCGCAAGAAATGATTTTGGAATCTCATTACTTGATCTGTGTAATGGCCCTACTACTTGGTGCTCCGACATATGCTAGGACAATTCTGCGCTAATTTCAGAAGAGATAAAAGGGTTAAAATTGCAATTGGGTTTTAGGTTAGCTTTTAGGTATAGGGTTAGAGTTTAGGGTTCGGTCCAGGGTTAAAATCAAGAAGCCAGTTATTGTAGGATATTGACCGTTGAGGGCAATGGTCACCAGAGCATAAGTCCTACAACCTACTACTTTGCTCAAAGTCTTACACTGTATTTGAAGTCAAGGAGTACGTCATCTCATCTTCTATGTATTGTGCTATGCTTCTGTTTTGCCATACCTCATTTGAATATGTATGTATCACTTATTTTATGCCTAGAAATAAAATAAAATAACTTAAATAAATAAACAAACATGTATGTAAGTAAGTATAAAGGAAATAAATAAAGAAAGAAATAATTAAATAAACAAATTATACATGTATATTGAGCACTGATTTCAGCTATCAAAGGACACTAGGATACTTCTATTTATTGCTCTATTGCTCTATCCCCCAGGGCCATACTGCCTTCGCCTCTACAATACAATAAGTGTTCAGTTGTAAATAAAAAAAGCTTTTTCTAGACCAAATATACAATTGAATTTCTACATTATTGGGCAGGACTTCCCACCCACATTATCAAGATAGGGTTAAACTCACCTGTAAGTTTATAGACAATTTCTGCATTTCTCGTTCTCCACACAATTACTGTTCTGTCATACGAAGCACTAGCTATGAAGCGACTGTCAGGCGACACTGCTACTCCTTTTATTGCACCTTTGAATAGATTTGGATTCGATCATTATGAATACAACAAATAGATAAAACATGTATATACCTACATGTATCTTGGTTAGAGGGACTAGCTAAATGGTAATCAAGGTTCAGAGTAGCAGAAAAAAAGATTTCTTTACCAAATATTCAAAGGCATATTTACAATAGCTATGAACAATTACAATAGCAAGATAGCTTTTCACAAACTATATTTTCTGTTTTTTTAAATATAAACATACATACATGTATGTAATACATATATATACCGGTATATATTTATCAACAGCAACAGGAAAATTATTTTAAATGTTAAATGTTAGCTCTTCTGGTTGATAAAATAAATAAAACAAATTTCTGCATCAGTCTATGTATTACTAAGACTAGAAAAGTGTCCAAATCAATAGTCTAAGAGCACTCAAGCAATTACAATTTCAAGTCTATGACTGATACATTAGTGAACTTGCTCACCTGAAGTGTCTTTTCATTTGCATTCTTTTCTCAATTTCTCATACCTTTGTGCCCGAAAAACCTGCAAACCAGGACATTGTTAGGTCTGTTCCAAACCCGCACCCTGCCATCATCAGATCCTGTCACCATCATCTCAAGATCTCGGGAGAATGCAACACAATTGACCTACAAAAACAATTTTAAGAAAGAGAGCAGGATAAAAATATTACCAATATCAGTTATATTTACATTGTGCATATATCCGTCCAAGGGGATGCACAAGGGGCCTACGCAAAGGGTGTTCTGACATCTGGTCCGGCGACAATTACTCTGGGCTTTATTTTGTCAAAGATACTGGGTTAGGGTTGCAATTGGGTTTTATGTTAGGTTTAGGGTTAGCATTAGGGCTGGGTATAGAGTTTGGTCCAGGGTTAAGGTTTAGAATTCGATTAGTGTACAAAACTGACGCGGAGCAATTGTCACCGGAGCATGTATTGTAAAAACACAAAGTTTTTCTACTACATATAGGTGTACATGTTTACACATTCAAACCGATGACATCGAACAAAGAGAACAATGGGTCATCGGTATTAATTCAATAGGTCATCGGTTGTCAACAATTGGTGAGGTTTATTCCGTCAATGAATTTTGTGACGCAATTCAATAGTGGAGTCATCGGTTGAAATTCGAACAATAGAAAACATAGAGAGGTGTACATGTATGCACAGTGGAGTGGTTTCAACACTTGACTGGAGATGCGAAGTCATGGGTTTAATCCCTGACACATCACTTAAATCCTTCAGTAAAACATTTTATCTACAGCTTTAACTGCTGAATGCACAAGACAAAAAATATATAATGTCTGCCAATTAACCAAAGTTGTTGGAAAATCTTGAATATCCAAGTATAATAGTGCTGTGTGTACAAGACGAATCTGGCAATTCCTTGTAAACAATACATGGCTCTGGGCTTTATTTTGTCAAGGACAGGATTAGGGTTAGGTTTAGAGTTACGGATACATTAAGAGTTTGGTCGAGGATCAAAGTTGGAATTCAGGTAGCTTTGGATATTGACTGCGAAGTAATTATTGTAGGGGCATGTGTCCTACAACCCGCATACAAGGCGCCTCCCAGTGCAGTCAAACACAACTTTTTTTACGACAGCCCATCAACTTAGCCTAAGTATTCAACTTAAAGCATCATTTATGTATAGCACAAATTTTGAGCGAAATCGGTTATGATTTGTGTATTTAGATCAAATTTTCATCTTGTATGGGATTTAAAGCATCTTCCGAAAAGATTTTCCAGGCTCCGGGGGCGCCCTATGAAGTTTTTCTAATTTCATAATCATAATCATCAGAAGAGGACTGAAACCCTTTTCAATGAATTATTTGGGACAAGTACAGGGTGTAACCATTACAACCTTTGTCAAGTCTTTTCTGTTGATTTCTGAAATGACTCTTTTTTACAATTACACTAAAGATATTAAAAAATTGTATACAAGGTCACGTAAGTGGGGCCAAATATGCAAGATATGTGAAGTAAGTCTTGATTGTATGATCAAGGGCAAAGCACTCTGTTTGCAGTGATTCAAGCCCATATCCCCTTGACCGAACATCAATAGCGTAAACTCTAAATACACAACTTGTGCTAATTTTCTTGAGCATGAAAATGCACAACTAGTCCTAATACCCCAGTTGCACCAGTGAGACAGACATCAGACTGACAACGGACTGAACCAAAAATTATGTTACCCAGAATGGCTGACAGTTTGTTGATTATTGGTCAGTTTGGAGTTGGTTTAGCAGTGTGACTGAGGCAGTCATAAATCAAAAGTAAATTCTGAAAACCATGAAGTGTAAAAAAAAGGCATTTTTTTTTTCAATGCCACAGTGGGTGACATCCAAATTAATTGGATCACCTCCCACACAGCCTTTTTTGACCTCGTATCTAACAACAACTTGATTTTACTCTGGAATATGATCAACAAAATGCTATCTTGGATAAACTATACAATTTCCTATATGATTTCAAGTGCAAATGATGCAGCAATATGAATCTGTTCAACAAGCTGGTTTTCAATCATCCTTTAACATGACTTTTCTTTAAATATTTCACATGAACATGTATTATTTAATGATGAATAATTTGTCTAAATGACTTGTTCAGGCTTAATGGATATTTTCTGTTTTTGATAACAAGTGTTTGATACATGATAATTTTAGTTATTCATCATTCATTATTAAATGTCCTGCACATACATTTAAGCTTGCTGCAAACTCGTAATAAGCTTGCGGCACGCTTAATAAGTGTGTTTTTCAGAAAATAAGATTGCTGCAAGCATAAAACGAGCTTAGAAAATTATTTCTGGCTTGCGTGGAAAAGAGGCAAGCTTGCTGTGAGCTTTGCACAATAACCAAATGGAAATTTCTTGTTTGAGGATAGTAAATAGCATTTTTCTTTAAGAGCATACAAAATACAAAACGAACTGATTTCCCCTAGTTGGCTTAGCTATAATTTGTAGCATGAAAACAATGCAAAATGCACAATATTGTTGAAAATCATAATTTCATGGCAAAAATTTAGAATCATATTATTAGCACATGGAGCTGGTAAAATAACTGTACGAGCATACTTAAGTTGAATAATATCAAAACAGTCATTTGGGTACAGTGAAACCTGTCTATAAAGACCGCTCAAGGGAGACAAGAAAAGCGGTCTTCATGAGCAGGTGGTGTTTATGTACAGGTTCCTTTAATACACGTTTCAATGAGAAACACTTTTCAAGGGAAACAAAAATTGTGGTCTTTATAGACAGGCGGTCTTTCTATACAGGTGGTCGCTAAAGCAGGTTTGACTGTAATATCTTTTACATTCTGGATGCATCTTTTATTGCAACTACCACAAAGCTACCTTAAAAAGAACCTCTTAAACTTAACCTCTTAACCCATAGACTACGGGAACCGGTTGGCTCCTTTATTAAGCCTATGAGAGTTAAAGAATTCAGTGGTCAACACTTAACTTTTGCCTTAACTGCAGATTTTGTGTTTTTCAAAATAGTTTTAAATAGATTTATGCAGAGTTCCACCATTCTCCTATCAGTGCTTAAACTGTTAGATATGCATAATACATTAAATGGTATTATGTTCTTTTCAATTTTTGTCCAGAAATCTATTGTGCATGAATCTAGTTCAGAATGTAGCAAAAATTTTGTATATGTATTTTAATCTACTGTTACCATGTATATTGATTTTATCTTGCGAAATAAAATTGAATTGAATTGAATTGAAAAAATTTCACGCTACATTCCTCTCCTGAAACTTTAACTTTTTTTCATCAAAAACGGGGGCACGATTTAGACTTCATAATTAGTTTACAGATCTTTTCAAAAGGCTTTCAACTCAATTGTCATGAACATATAAACACCCAGTTTAAATAAAACTTTTAAAGGCCAAACAACCATAACGTCATTTTAACGTCATGTCATTGCTTTATCAATTTCACTCTTGCATAAATTAATAGCAAACAAAATACAGTAGCATTGGCAGTCACTTACATTGTGAAGTGGGTTCACTTTGTGCTATGGGCTAGTTCTTTTAATACGTTCCATATTAGTGCACAATCTATTTGGGCCTCTCATGCAGCGCACAATCAAGTTAAATTCTTAACACAAGCAGTTTTGTTGAATTGCTGGGAAACTTCTACCATCATATATAAAGCCAAGATGCAGCGTCTCATAGTGATTTTGATCATTTCTATGATCCTAGTGGCTAGTTTACTGGATGAAACAGGTAAGATATTAAAAAGTACATATTTTAGAAACCAAGATTCATAGATATAGTTAACCTTAAATGAGTCAACCCATTGGGACCTTTAGATCAAAGAATATGTTTTCTTGAGAATTAACTTCATGACAAAACATAAGCAACAGTCTGAACTGATATTCATACTGCCACGTTATACTACTGTACAGCTGATTTCTTTAACCCCTACTTGCATGGCCTCCAAGTTTTGGGTCAATTGTAAAAAAAAAAAATAAAATTAAGAGTTACAATCTGACTTCAAAACCTTTACTTCATTATTGAATAAAGTACTAATTTTACATTAGCAGAGGCATGTGTTACTGTTTTAGAAGCAAAAAATGTAGATCTTCTGGGTCCGAATATATTGCAAAACACTCAAAATCTTGGTCGGGATGTGATGTCCATATATAGCACTGAAGGGGTTAATTTTTAACAATAAAATGAATTTAGAATATGAATTTAAATGAGATTCCTAATCAATTTCCTACTTCTTACATGTAATTGTTCAATGCTTCACATTCCAGAAGGGGGGATGAGCATAGGCGCAAGGCGTCCTCGTCGAATCCGTTTTGGTCGTATTATCAGAGAAACGAAGGAAGAGGAAATGGCTGTGGTAAGATTTTTATCACATTAAACAAACATTTCTTTTTAACATATATCAAAGTAATTGCTTATGAACAATTTACAACCAGGTAACTGATTACAAAAGCTGATAATTAAAGCTACTACAATGAAAATGTGTGTGTGTGTGTGTGTGTGTGTGTGTACCGGCTACATACAAATATATATTAAATACATATTCTTGTAGTGCATGCTCTGGAGTTGTATACCAGTACCTAATATGTGTATCCATGGCTTTAGAATTTCTCAAGTGCATTATACAGTGCTTCCCAGAGAAAACGAAGCCGAGATTTATCGATGTTTAATCATATCTTAATCACAAAACTGATTAATAAATGACATATATTTGTAACCCTTGATTCCTCTTCATTCACTTGATGCCACTCATATGATACATACTTCACATATGAGTGAATAAAGACAATATGAAGCAGGGCTACCAAAAAGTCGTTTGGCCAACGATATCTGAATTTCAAATAGATAATCATATTTCTAGAATGTTCATTTTCTGCCCTTTCATATGACACCTCAATCGGAAAAATGAGCCAGGGATGACAAAGCTCTGTTGGTGTAAAGTTGCTTGCATTTCCATGATTTATTAAACAAATCCGTTTGAGGTGGCTGCCTGTCCTAGCAATAAACAAATAAGACAAAAGACTTCATGCACGGCTGATCATCAACAAAATTGAGTGGTGAGTACAAAATGATAAAAGCTGATTGAGAGTGAGGTACGTTTTCATAAACCTACTTGACCATGCAATTAACAACAGCAACAAGTATTTCTGGTAACAGAATGGGGACGATCTGGGAGACTTTAATTATCTCATCATTACACAACTATTAAACTACATTCTATGGTACCAAAACACTGTAATTCTGTTTGCTTTGTTTTTTCTATTCAGAAAATATCACCTCTCAAGATGAAATTGAAAGATGAAAACAAGCTAGGGGAGAAGGCTTTTGAGGAAAACTGAATGCCACCGGAAGACGCATGGAATTAGCTAGACCTCCGAAGTCATGAAAAATATCTTTAAAAGTAGCATAGTAATGAATGAATATCAAAAGAAGACGATTGCAGCTTGTCATCGTGCTCATGCCTAGTATATTTTGATAATGATAATTGTTTTTCCCACATTACACAAGATAGCAGGACCATGAAGTCATCTACGCTATTAGTCTGTAGAGGCAGACTCTATTTTGAACTTTAAACACAATGCAATAAAACTTTGAGCCAACCCTAACTGGCAGTCTCCAGCTGAGTCAAAGCATCAGAATCCGGTAGAGCACAGGGCCTATGTGGGATGCAGTAGAACATGTAGTCGTCACGGTTCAGACTCTCTTGTTATGCATTACAACTGACAATGTTTTGTGGCTGCAAACTAATTCACTATAGTGAGAGATGTGGGCTTTGAATTGATCAAATTTATTTTCTGCACAGGATAGATTAATGGGAGATTAGAATTGATACCTCTGCACTGTAGCTATCTTCAACACTTCCCTGCTTCAACTATGCAATTAGATGCAAATGTAAATTACTTAAAGTGATTTGGTAACTTTGTAGAGGCTTGATAAAATCTGAGCTGCCTGGCCTTACATGATATCAATGTATGTAATATGTTGTAAAAATGAAGCCTGGGGGGGGGGGGGGGGGGGGGGGGGGGGGAAGCACTTCAACGTCATCATATCCTTCACAAAAGTAAACATATGCAAGTGACCGGAAATTTTCATTTTCCCCCCATAGACTTAGTGTTAAGACTAAAGCGTATGGCCATACGCTTTCGTAAATGGGAGTATTCAGTCATATCTCAATAATAACATTATCTATCTATCTAGCCTATCTATGCCTGGCTATTTGTTTATCCTTCTGAACATCATTATACAAGACAGATATCAAAATTCAACAATTTATTAAATAAAGCCTCCACAAAGTTACCGAATCCCTTTAAGTGGTACATGTCTTGAATCAAATAGGCTCGTATTCTCGAAGGTGGCCTCAGTTAAGCCTGGTTAACTTAGGCCGCTGCTTTATGGAAGGCCATTCGTCAACTCCTGAGTCCCGTATGATTTATATATAAATGCAACAAAATAAAGAAACATGGAATAAACTAATCTTTTGACAACTGAAATAATCATTAGGGGTATGTTGTTGAGTGGGGGGCAAGGTGAGTGTGTGTTTATGTATGTGTGAATGGGGTGGGTTGTATGAGTGGCTGGGATGAGCTGGATTTTGAGTGGCGAGGACAGATCTGTGGGTGGATGGTGGGGTTTGGGTTGTGTCTGTGGATGGGGTGTGAATGGGTATCTGTGGTTGGATGGGTGGGGGTGGGGTACGAGTGGGTGAGGTGACATGCACGGGGGCAGGGAGAGGTGTGTATCAGTGGATTGGTGGGGGTAGGGTTATGCAAGTCTTTGGGGTAGGGCATTGTGTGGGAGGGGTGTGTGGGAGTGGGTGTGGTGAACATAGGTGGGGACCATCTTGTTTTTAAAGGGAAATCCAACCAATGGCAAGTTGCTCTGAAAGAAAGAGAAAAATAAGAGAAAAATAAGAGAAAAATCAGAGAAAAATCAGAGAAGCAGATTGGTGAAGGTTTGAATGAAATCTGACAAGCAAAGAAGAAGTTACGAATTTTTGAAAGTTGTAATCACTATATACATATATGGGAATTTCAAATTACAAATCGGAAATGTCACTGTGATGTAGTTGCGGACAACTCCCCCATTTGCTCCAACACACTAAATGACTAAAATTTCATTTTTTTTAAATAATGTATTCACTCAGAAGGATCTTTTTCTCTCATGAGGACCTTTAACAATGTGCTATCTCCAATACATTTTGAGTGCTGCCCCGAGGGTAAAAGTGCTTCGGAGAAAACCGCAAATTAATGATATTTTTGTGTACAACAAACGGGAGAGTTGTCTGCAAGTATGTCACAATCGACTCACCAAATTGTCAATTTGAGATTTGCATAGATGTAGTGATCTCATTTTTTCAAACATCCATAACATCCTTATTGCTCTTCCAATTTCTTTCAAGATTTTTCTTTCAAAATTTCACCATGCTGTTTTTCTTATTTTTCTGCTTTCACACATATCATCTTATTACCAACGTTGGATTCTTATCAGTTCGTCCCAATTTAAGGTGCTGCATGTATGTAACATTTTGGGCAATATGGAAATCCATCAAAAATCATTGTTTGGGAATCAATCAAAATAACAATTAAAAACAAGGATCAAGTAAAAATTTTCCCTCAAAACATAAAATCTGTTTTGACATTTTTCCAACCTTTTCCAAGATACAAAAACAAGATGATTTTGATTTAAAATAAACACCTAAACTAAGGTAGCATAATTTTCAAAGTTGTTTAGGCACTGTAAATATATATATATATACATATATTTTACTAAAGGGTACATTAGGTAGACACACAACAATGCGGTTTATTTCGTCATAATAGCGCCCCCTACATTAGGTAGACAGTTGGTACATTAGGTCGACAGTTGACCATAGAAATAAGTCAAAAACTGTCCTCCTAATGTACCCTTTAGGGGTATATATATATATATATATATATATATATATATATATATATATATATTTGGGGGGGGGGGTGCTCAAAATGTTAAATGATACTTTAAACGTATAATGTAAGTTTTAAAATCTTGTCTGCAAAATGACTTGGGTAAAAATCTATTTATAATGTAGCAAAATATTCAAACTATGATATCTTTTTGCCTGAAACCTTCCAGTATTTTTTAATGGGAATGTGATTTCAACTGAATACATATTTTGTATGTCTCTACAATCTTTCAAGAGACAGCCTTATATATCCAGATTAAATCAAATTTCCAGGCCAAACAACGCTGAGAAAGCTCACGGTTCAGCATGTGGTTAGTCCTGAAAAGGATTGTTGAGTATAAAGAAGAATAAAGTGGAGAAAATTAAGACAAGAAGAAATGGAAAGACAAGATAGAAAGTAAGAGAACGTAGAAGTAATCTTTCTTGAAAAGGACTGTAAACCAGATGAGAAGGCTGAGAGTGGAGAAGACTCAACATATTGGTTAGGTTACTGTCCGTCATCAACAAGCATTGAAAATTTATGTAAATACTTTTTTCAATTATGATTGTTCACTCTTCCAGTTTAAGCAAACAAAATGAAATGTCACTATATTATAGGCTCGCTTCAGTGCTCCTTTTTTAAGTATTGGTTATATCTTTCAATGACTTTTGTACTCTGGGCATAATATATCTTGATCTCTCAGACAGGGCACCATCAACTCAAATTCTTAACACAATCAGTTTTAAATTGCTGAGAAAGTTCTACTATCATTCAGAAGTCAAGATGAAGTGTCTCTCTGTGATTTTTATCATTTCTTTGATCCTTGTAGCTGGTTTTCTGGATGAAACAGGTGAGATATAATTCCTTTTAAATTAAAAATGCCAGAACTCAAATTTTCACCAGTCTATATCTCTGATTCTTCTGTTTCCATTTCAGAAGAGTTCACTCTGTATAGAAGGTATAAGACATTACTGTTCTAAGATTTCAAAATCACTCCCTAATTTGTTGAAAACAAGCTGATTTTACACAATTAAGCCCCTAATAAATTTAAAAACAAGGAAAATGTATATTGCATGATACCCATATTAGTACCATTTCAAGGAGACTCCCAGGTAAAATACTGTTTAATTACAGCATTTCAAGGAGGAATTCGGAAAGAACTTGAAAATATGTACCCATACTTATTGCAGATATTTTTCTCCAAAACACACCCTTAAGATTTTGTTACTGTTTTCACGAAGTGACGGCTGAGCGCGCAAATAAAATAAAGTTAGTTTTGAATAAATCGCTTCCAAAGGTTTTAAAACCATAATCTCAACCTCTTTAATGTATGAAGGGTGAATAAATTTTATATCCTGGGATAGATCATATTTCGATGTTTAGTTCTATTTCAATTATTTGCATATTTTTTTTATATTGGGGGTGGGATGAGCTGTAAACATACCGTCATTTCGTGTAAATACAAATTCAAGAAAACGTTTTGATTTTGTTTTCACGAAGCGACGGCTCTCAGCCTCGCATGTGTAAAACATATGGGACTTGATGACCGTGCACTTAAGCGTCATTGCGCGTAAACACAAATTCAAATCAACGACGCGCTGTTTTTTGTTTTCACGAAGTGACGGGTCTCAGCCGCGCACGTAAAACAAACGGGACGGCTGTAAGCCGTCACTTCGTGAAAACAGAAAATCCTTTTACTAGGTATTTTCTTGTTGACGTTATCGCCATAGTTACATAATTAGACATTATTATGATCTGAAACTTTGTGAGGTTCAAGATGTTAGTGAATGATGTCCAAAAATGCAAAAAACTCAATTTGAAAAAAAATGTGATTTTCCTCACTCCCGTCACTTCGTGAAAACAGTAACGATTTGATTTCACGGATGTGTTAGCCTGAATCACAGAGAATTTAAAAAGACCTCTTTCTCCATGGATTTTGGAACGGTCATTCATGACTATACATTTTGAAGATGAGAGAACATTCAGGTTTTCCTTCTTGGGTAACTTGCTATCAAGATTTGACTGCCCTTTAATATGGACAATAAAATGAATCTGAATCAATGAACTATATTAGCATCACTCTGCTCCACACTCGGTATGGCCTTCTCAAGGGGAGGAGTAAGCGTGGAGTGAGTCCTGACCAGAAGTGGATTCTCTGTAATATACCAGGTGTCAGATCAAAATAATTTTTCATACGTACCTACCGGTACATGTTTTGTGACAAAAACATCACTAAAGATGGGAATAAGGGGACGATCTACATGTAAAACAAGCACAAACTCTTGCAGGTCATAACACACAACACAGTGTATGAACAGTATGACCAAGGAGATTGACTGTTGACTGCACTCTATCTACACCCTGTGCAGGCTCCTGCATGGCACAGCCTGATACTGACAAAGTTACAGCCAGATCTACTGACAAAGTACGCTCAAGGCTTCGTGAAATTTTGTCAAAATAAGAGTCTGTAACTGCAGAAATAATAATAATAATAATAATAATGTGATTTATATAGCGCCAAATCCACTCTGTGGAGTGCTCAAGGCGCATTCAAGAAGAAAAGTAGCTAAGAAGAGAATAGCAAAGTTTTTAGAAGTTTTTTAAAGGACAATGAGGTCGAGCAAAGAAAAGCAAGATCTAGCATGCAACCCTGGAAATAAATGCATGTAACATACATGTACAAGGATATGAAAGGTAGCTTTAATATTGGGTGAGGATTGAGTCAGAAGCATAGCTCAGTGGGGACCGGCTGCAGACCAAGCATGAATGTAAAAGTATATATCGTCTGTTGAGAGCCAGAAGGGTGTTAACTCTGTGTGAGAGTATAGGAGTCAAAGCCCTTCTGGCTCCAAACATGCAATATATGAGATTCCTTCTCAATTTACTAGTTCCTTAAAGGCCAAGTCCACCCTAACAAAAAGTTGATTTGAATAAACAGAGATAAATCCAACAAGCATAACACTGAAAATTTTATCAAAATAGGATGTAAAATAAGAAAGTTATGGTATTTTAAAGTTTCGCTTAATTTCGCAAAACAGTTTTATGCACATCATGGTCAGTATGCAAATGAGGGAACCAGTGACGTCACCCACTCACTATTTCTTTTGTATTTTATTACATGAAATACGCAATATTTTAATTTTTCCTTGTTATAATGTAAAACAAGATTTCATTCCTCGCTGAACATGTGTAATTGCCATTGTTGCAACCTATACACAATTCAATGAGAGCTTCCTAATTGTGAAATCTGCAGAAATTAAAATATTCTATATTTCACATAATAAAATACAAAAGAAATAGTGAGTGGGTGACATTACTGGTTCCCTCATTTGCATACTGAGCAGGATGTGCATATAACTGTTTTACGAAATTAAGCGAATCTTTAAAATACCAAAACTTTCATATTTTACATCCTATGATGATGAAATTTTCAGCGTTATGCTTGTTGGATTTTTCTCTATTTATTCAAATCAACTTTTTGTTAGGGTAGACTTGGCCTTTAATCTTATTTGTTTGGTGCTTTCACATTGCAGAAGGATTAACAAAAGGAATGTTCAGACGTAGGCATTATACCGGTACTGTCAGAAAAACAAACCTAAAGGAGACGGACGTGGTAAGATTTTATCATATTCACCAAACTTCTCTATTTACCTATTCATATATACATTTACAACTATATATATCGCTAAAGACTACATTAGGTTGACAGTTTTTATCTTGCTTCTGTGCTCAACTGTCCACCTAATGTACCTACTGTCTACCTATAAATGTAGGGGTGATATAATGATGAAATAAACTGCATTGTTGTGTGTCCAGTTGTTTCCAGAATCTAGATTTTGAAAAAATACCAATGTGATGACTCTATATGGTCAGACTTCATTGAAATACCATTCCTCTAGTGAACTTACAATCTTATATTATGTGGTCTCAAAGTTCATTGTAAACGATAAATTGTATATATTCATCATTATAGACCTAACTGCTGACTATTGTAACACTACATTATGATTTTCATTTCTCTTTACAAAATGTTACCTCTCAAGATGAATGACGAACACCAGCTTGGTGACACGGATTGGAAGAAAAAATAAACTCCACAAGAAAACGTGTGCAGCTTCGAGATATTGGATCTCAAGTCATTAAAAGTTTTCTAAAACGTAGCATATAATAATGAAATAATGTTCAAAAGTTGAGGAATGCAGCTCCTTTGTCACTATATGCTTATGCCTAGCTTAAATGATAGAAATCTCCTGTTTTTTTCTCTTTAATACAAATGATAGTCCATGCCCAGGATGGAGGGTTAGAATAAATCATATAAGTCATTTTCATTTCAGTAAAAAGAAATACAAAGATGTGACAATGAAATTACTTTGGGCCTCTGTCAGAAAAAGACAAATTTCTAATTCAGGTAATACATATACAAGAAAAAAAACTAAATGATACAACTATAGAAAGAAATAAGATTATTTAGGTAGATCTAATATCAGACATTATTTGGAAAACAGAAAGTCTCCGTTCGGTAAATTTTTTAGCCCAAATATTGGGAAAAAATCAAAGCGATTTTTGAGTGATGTTTTTGCGCATCAACAAAATTTCTTGAGTATTTCTTTGTTGTTTTTTAAATCAGCAATTTTTTTTTTTAATCAAGGCAATTTCAATCGTGCCAACCCTGGTGATTTCATTATCCCTCATTAAGATACACTTTTCTGGTTATTGATGTACTATTCAACTTTTTTTAAATGCTAAAATATCAGAAAGGTGACAGAAAGCAAGATTATATACTTGGCAACAATGATATGGAATCCTTTCAAAATTTATCCTTTGGTTGAAAGAAATAATATCTGTGATTTTACGATTTTTTTTTTTGCAATCATTTATGAATAGAATTATTACTAGTCCCATTAAAAACATTAAAATGAAGGGGGAGAAAGACATATTTATTGCCAACATTTTAATCTCTGATATTTTTACCTGGCACTGTTAGTGTCAAGCCCTGCTTTGAGTACTGTATCAATTCTTCAAACAGAAGAATTGGTATGACCTAAAGAAGACTATGCCATGGAGTATTCCAGATGGAATCCATTGGAAATGTTTATTAAATATAAAAATGAAACCCTTTCCTTTTTAACAGACTGTAATCATTCATTAGCTTGGTTAGCATGGAATTTGTCATGGTAGTGCTACACATAATTTTGTTGTCATTTTTTTATTTTCTATGCCTCTCATTGAAACATCAAAATAAAGATGTAGCTTCGGTGATTGGAATAAAATCAACTTTTGACTTTGTAAATGAAATCACTGTTGTTAGAAATAGCTCTTTAGCGTGTGTGGGGTGCATTTGTAGGTGGGGTAAGGTGCGGGTGTAAGTGGGCAAGATGGAATGCGTTTGGGTTGGTGGGATGTGTTGGTGGGATGTGTTGGTGAGTGGGGTGTGTGGTGTGCAGTAGTTGTATGTGTATATGTGTAGAAGTGTTAAAAGGCAATCCAACCTTTGGACAAGACAATTCGTTTGAAAGCAGAAAAAAATGAAAGAAAAAGCGTGGTGAAAGTTTGAAAGAAATTGGACAAATAATAAGAAAGTTATGAATGCTTGAAAAATGAGATCAGTAAATCCATGTGAATCTCAAATTGGCAATTTGGTCTAGAGATTTGATTATAGTACACTAAATTGTCATTAATTTTTGTTTTTCTCCTAATCAGCTTCCCGCAAGTTTGCCATCAAGTGGGTAACAAGCTTTCCACGAGCTTGCAGCTAATTTGCATATCTGGTACAAAACGAGCTTGCCGCAAGCTTGACAATAAACAAGCCAAAATTCCCTCAGGGCAGCTAATACTCAAAATATATTGTAGATAGCAAATATACATTTAGGTTCTCCAAAAAGAAAAAGATCATCCCATAATATGCTTTGAAAAATTGACATTTTAGTCACTTTGTGTGTTGGAACATATGGGAAAGTTGTCTGCCGCTACATCACAGTGACAATACCCATTAAGCAAATTTGAAAATTCCCATATGAATAGTAATTACAACTTTCAAATAATCACAATTTTCATATTGCTTGTCCAATTTCATTCAAACTATCACCAATCTGCTTCTCTGATTTTCTGCTTTCTTTCACAGCAACTTGCCATTAAGGTTGGATTTCACTTTTATTGGGCTTTTAATTGTTTCATCTTTTGCATCTGGTCAAATATTCAGTGAAGCCCTGTGTGTGTTGACCCCTTTGCCATCAGGTTTTTTATAGGATCAAATGGATATTTTTAGACCAAGAATGCAAGACCAAATGGGTAATGATTAGACTATATATGAAACGGTCCAAAAGGCATTTAGACAAACTGACAAATTAACAAATTAACAGTAGATGAAATTGTTGTGCGGCGTAAGTGTGTTGCACCGTTCTGATAAATGCAGATGTTCACTATTGTGTTGCAGAAGGGTGCTAGCAATTAAAGTGTACTAATCACCTAAAAAAAATAATTTGTGTATGTCTAGAAGGTATAAAATCAACCTCAAACAACTTTACCGGGCATGCTATGGGTTAATAGTAAAGGAGTATGAAGAAAATAAAAGATAAAAGAAAAGTGTACACACGGAACCCAACTCAGCAAGAGCATACGGGTCCGTCGATTAGCCTAATCACAAATTGCTTTTTCGTTTATTGCTAGTATATTTAAACATGAAATATCTCTTTATAGAACTAATATTTTAGTATCTTAATATTTTTTGGTGATTCGTGGTACCTTTAAATATTCATAACTTCAAAAATATCTACTTATTTGATACAAAACTAGTCAAATCAGGTAGATACCATCCCTTTTCATTTTTTCATTATTTATAAAGTGAGAAATCCCTGTCATGTTTGAAAAATGGTGTAATTACACTTAAAGAGCAAACAAAATCTTAGAAGTGCATTACCACAAAATTTCCTTCATGGCATGCATGGTGTGAACAATCTTCTGCTAGCCACACAACAAACAGGGGACTGTTTCATAAAACTTGCCATCAATGACAAGATGCAATAACTGTTAAAAGCTACTGAAATCCTTGCATCTGATTGGCTGAAAGCAAATTTGTCGGTAGAAAAGACACTTGATGAAGTGCCCCCGGATGATTAGAATTATGATAGACAAACTGGGTTTACAACATGAAATATGATGAGACGAATTGGGTTTGGACCAATTGGCATTGGTCCAAATGGCAATTTGCCAATCAAACTACTGATCACATGATTGAGTATCAATAGATTATCTCTCTTCATTTTATTTTTTAATATCCTTTTTGAATCGCTGATCTACACAGTATAATATCTTATTCAAGAACGCACCCTTTTATGGTACAGAGCATTGAACAAAAGAAAAAATGGGCGTAGTCTCGCCTTACTGATGACAATTACTGCACTTTAGACCCTACTGTTGGGAGCTTTTTAGTAATAAAAGAAGTGACTGATTTATTCAACACATTCCAAACCACTGGAAAGATTCAGCCCAAGATATTATCTTCTGTATTAATAAAAAAATTTGCCTCTTGTGTTTCTGAGTGCATGTACATGCACATGTAGGCACTTGGTGGAAACAATCAAACCCATTAAAACATTTTTTTTTGAGAAGAAAAAAAAATGGGACCAAGTGTTTAATTTTATTGGTTATCTTGATATTTTTTTTAAAAGTTGGATGGATATTTTGTCATAGACCAAGAGTCATATAAGTCATATAAGACCCCACCGAGTGTCTCTCCCGCAAGCTTGCGACCATTCTCCGCGGTTTTCACAAGAATGGTGATATCGATGATTCGACATACCGTATGTTTAGACCCTCACAGAAGCAACCGCCTAGAATCTATGGATTGCCGAAAATCCACAAACCTGAGATCCCGTTGCGCCCGATAGTATCTTGTGTGAGTTCATTTGCTTACAACACTTCTAAGTTTTTAGCATTCTCTCAGCCTTGATTGGTAACAATCAGCATGCAGTCCGTAACTCTGAGTCATAAGTAGTACATTTAATCAAAGGTATAGTTATTGTTATTGATATCAATGATAAAGGACTACACATTATAGCGCACCAATCACTTAACTGCTAAAATGCATAAAATATCAGCACCACTTCGATCCGCAATCAGTGCAGACATCTCGACCCGCTACCAGAGGACACTCAAGCTACTTAGTCCGGACTGGAGGTGGATTCTCCATAGTACATGAACAGTTCTAAAAAGGTAGCATGATTTGAGTTCTGGATTGGGTGGGTAGCTATCAGTCTGGACTAGGTCAGGACACAACCTTCTTTGGCAGTGTTTATGAAATCGATACTACATAAATGTAGGAGCAACCAAGTGCTTGGTCTCACACGACACAATTTTCGCTGCGCAGTCCACCACCATGCATTGTTGTTATTACATGTATTGTACAGTGCTTCGGTTTAATGCAGGTGTCATTTCAAGCCAAAGCAGTTCAAGTTGAAGCAACAACAGAAACAACAGTTGCGTAGTTGAACTGCATAACAGATATCATGTCGCACAAGTCACCCCCACCCCCCCCCCCCCCCCCCCCACTTTTGGGATGGAAAACCCTTATCAGCAACAATGTTGTTTTTCATAGGGGGTCCATTAAAGTCTACCGTAAAACCAAGACACATATCTCACTCGGTGTAAAAAATAAAAAAAAACATTTGACACTTTTGATCGTTAATAACGCAAAAGTTATAACTCTTTAATATCAGACTGAGGTTTTTATTTTGGAGCAACTCTTATAACCAAGAGTCATGAATCATTATATGACACTGGATAGCAAAAGGTTGGCAGAAATGACAAGTGTGATGAACAATGGTATTGTTAAGTTCTGAATTAATGACCGATACACACAGATTTTGTAGCATTGTTTTTTGCAAAGAGTGAAAATCTAATTCACTATTCAGAGCATTATTTTAAGAATCGTATTCAATGAAATGTCATAAATATTCCAAATAAATTTCACACCCTTTAACTTTACAAAGTGAAAACATCAGTCTGTTATGATTTTCAACTTTTTAAATTATTTTCAATCAAAAGTGTCACATAATTTTTTTTAAACCTAGTATTAAATAAAATATACATGACTGTACTGAAGTGAAAGAAAAGAAATTCAAGTCACAGTAGACTAAATTACACCTAAGTATGGGTCAGCAATCTAAGTTAATAACAGTCTCACGATTGTTGATGAAAAACCACTTGTTTGGAAGTATGAGGACATCACTGAACAGTTTTAACTATATCTTGGTGGTGAAAAGAACAGTTATGACACCATAGATAATATACACTAATAATTATCCCTCAAAAGATAAATTCCAAAAGATTTTCACCATGCTACATGTATTTGGATATGAAAACAATGCTAATTGCCAACCTATAACACTCGGGGTTTGCAAGGTGAAAAATAATGTAATTCTTGTAATCTGATTACCACTATAAAAATCTGTGAGTGGAGGATATTTCACATATTTTCACCATGTTGTTTCAAGTAACAAGAAACTGCACTCCAAGAGCATTAACAATATGGAGCAATCTTCTTTGTACAAAGGACCATATGATGTACAGCTATGGGAACGTGCAGCTCTTTCTCCAGATACCCTGGCTCAGTTCCATTTTCGATTCTGTACCTATTTTTCTGTTCGCTTGACAATTCAAAGAAACAAATAATACATGTATTGTTATACACACGTACACATAGTTTGGCCTTGCTCTGGTGGTAGAGATTAGCTAGAGGTAGCTTTGCAAGTCATTTCCAGTTTTTTTCATTGGCCCAATTCACACACACACACAAAGAGTTTAGTTACGCGCATTTACACGAAGGAAAAAATTATACTAACCATGCTAACCACCAAGCACAGCAATCTCATCAGCCGCCTTCTAGCCATTTTCAGAGGGCTCGAGCGACCACCATATTTTGTTAATCTTTTTCTTTCTCTATGAACTTCTTTATTTTTATATTCTTTCCTCTTCTCTTTCTATCATTCCTTGTGTTTCTTTGTTTTTACTTTTTTTTTTAAATTCACATGCAAGAAAAAAAATGAGGTTCTGACCTCAGTCAAAACAGTGACGTTCAAATCTCAATTCCTCTGTGAGAATGCCCCTATTGTGTAAACTTGTTTTCAGCACTTCTGACAGATGAATTATGCCTGCACCCAGCCACAACCATTGTGCTTGTTTGTTGTGACATGCATAGATGTACTTATTACTTCAAAAATCATAGGAAAAAAAGTTCATTATTCTCATATGCAGATCTAGAATTCTGTGATGGAGGGGGGGGGGGGGAATGGAGTCACAAGTCTAAAATATCTGACAAGCAAAAAATAACGGTAGATCAAGGGAGACAAAAAATGAGTCTTTATAGGCAGCTGCAAATATATAGATTAATTTAATTTAACCCTGTCAGGACATGAATTATTTAAGAGCTAAATTAATCACATTTTGTTTTTCAAATTGGCAACAAAAATAATTTTCTTTTAATGCTACATGATCCTAATAAAATGTAATGTCTTTGAAAACAACATGCATGGTTTGTCAAAAAGTGGAAAATATTGCCAATTTCGACATAAAACAATGATTTGGAACCTCCCAATGTGTTTCCAATTTAAGGACTTTAAGGCTTATTTTCTTTTTCTATAAATTCTGGGCATCAAACGCAATATGATCATGCAACAAAAATGCCTCTGGTATATTTTTTAGGGCTGTAAATCAAAAGTTATTGAGCCAAACCACAAAATTTGGTCAATTTTCTTGAAAGGGTTAAAAAATGTTTCAATGGAAACACTTCAAGGGAGACAAAAATGGGGTGTTTAGTTATAGTCTGTAACTCTGGTGTGCTCTCTATCAATTCAGAGAAAATATAGCACTATCGCAAGCTTTCTCTACTGACAAAGAATTATTTTGCCAAACAGTGACCATAATGTGAATAGTGCAAAAGGGACTAAAA
Organism: Heliocidaris erythrogramma; assembly: GCA_025617745.1. Taxonomy (NCBI): domain Eukaryota; kingdom Metazoa; phylum Echinodermata; class Echinoidea; order Camarodonta; family Echinometridae; genus Heliocidaris; species Heliocidaris erythrogramma. The sequence continues at coordinate 17,969,288 of CM046869.1, forward strand.
ATCATGGGTATTTCCACTGAGCATTAATCAGAAATGGCCTCCACTTGGCAGTTATCGAGTTATTCTCCTGAAGACAATCGGAACAGTCAGAATGGAGAACCGAAACTAGATGAATTCTCAACTGCACGCAGTCGAAATTTATGCCCTCAGCCCAGTGAATGTGGGCTTGCAGTACAGTGCAACTTCATACAAGATTGGGCTCATTAGAAACTTAGTGTGCCGCGCCCTTAAGATTTGCTCCGAGTGCAAATTAGCTCCCGAAATCGCTAAAATCACAACTATTCTTGACAATGGTTACCCTGAGCATATTATATCTCGCACCATAACACGGACGCTGAAGGCACAATCCAAATCTGACACCAGATTTGGTCCTGCCAAATGCCATGTGTATCTCAAACTACCCTGGAGGGGTAAGGTATCTGACAAATACGCCAGTCAGATCAAACATGCAGTGTCACGTTGCTGTTATGTGGTCTCGACACACATTGTCACACACATCAGGATGCTACTGTCAACTAGCAAGGATGTACTACCCACCCCCCACTTGAGTAATATTATTTACCAATTTCAGTGCCGGTGCGATGCCAGGTACGTGGGCCGTACTTCTCAGCGGTTGGCTGATCGCATTAAACAACACGTCCCCTCGACTATTCGGAACCGTACAACTAATCAGCGCACGCAGTCCGTCCGTGCCTGCAAATCTGAAATGCACGCGATTCAGCGATTGGTCTCCATTTACTGAACAATCCAGCTTGAGCACAAAGCTATGCCGACGATCAATTCTCAATTATGTCCCGGACCACAAGCGCAGCGCATTTACGCTTTCTGGAAGCTGCCTACATTCAATCGCACGAACCCCTTCTGTGCAGACAAAAGGAGTTCGTCCAAGCTTTGCGATTGTTCTGAGATTACCGTGTCTGGGTTGAGTCCAGGTTCATCGAGTATAATATAGTTGATTTCGAGTAATTTGTTATATACCTGCGTGATAACCTTGTCAAGGACGGGATTAGGGTTAGGTTTAGAGTTACGGATACATAAAGAGTTTGGTCGAGGATCAAAGTTGGAATTCAGGTAGCTTTGGATATTGACTGCGAAGTAATTATTGTAGGGGCATGTGTCCTACAACCCGCATACAAGGCGCCTCCCAGTGCAGTCAAACACAACTTTTTTTACGACAGCCCATCAACTTAGCCTAAGTATTCAACTTAAAGCATCATTTATGTATAGCACAAATTTTGAGCGAAATCGGTTATGATTTGTGTATTTAGATCAAATTTTCATCTTGTATGGGATTTAAAGCATCTTCCGAAAAGATTTTCCAGGCTCCGGGGGCGCCCTATGAAGTTTTTCTAATTTCATAATCATAATCATCAGAAGAGGACTGAAACCCTTTTCAATGAATTATTTGGGACAAGTACAGGGTGTAACCATTACAACCTTTGTCAAGTCTTTTCTGTTGATTTCTGAAATGACTCTTTTTTACAATTACACTAAAGATATTAAAAAATTGTATACAAGGTCACGTAAGTGGGGCCAAATATGCAAGATATGTGAAGTAAGTCTTGATTGTATGATCAAGGGCAAAGCACTCTGTTTGCAGTGATTCAAGCCCATATCCCCTTGACCGAACATCAATAGCGTAAACTCTAAATACACAACTTGTGCTAATTTTCTTGAGCATGAAAATGCACAACTAGTCCTAATACCCCAGTTGCACCAGTGAGACAGACATCAGACTGACAACGGACTGAACCAAAAATTATGTTACCCAGAATGGCTGACAGTTTGTTGATTATTGGTCAGTTTGGAGTTGGTTTAGCAGTGTGACTGAGGCAGTCATAAATCAAAAGTAAATTCTGAAAACCATGAAGTGTCAAAAAAGGCAGTTTTTTTTATCAATGCCACAGTGGGTGACATCCCAATTAATTGGATCACCTCCCACACAGCCTTTTTTGACCTTGTATCTAACAACAACTTGATTTTACTCTGGAATATGATCAACAAAATGCTATCTTGGATAAACTCTACAATTTCCTATATGATTTCAAGTGCACATGATGCAGCAATATGAATCTGTTCAGCAAGCTGGTTTTCAATCATCCTTTAACATGACTTTTCTTTAAATATTTCACATGTACATGTATCATTTAATGAAGAATAATTTGTCTAAATGACTTATTCAGGCTTAATGGATATTTTCTGTTTTTGATAACAAGTGTTTGATACATGATAGTTTTATGTATTATTCATCATTCATTATTAAATGTCCTGTATACACAGTTAAGCTTGCGGCACGCTTAATAAGTGTGTTTTCAAAAAATAAGATTGCTGCAAGCATAAAACGAGCTTAGAAAATTATTTCAGGCTTGCGTGGAAAAGAGGCAAGCTTGCTGTGAGCTTTGCACAATAACCAAATGGAAAATTCTTGTTTGAGGATAGTAAAATATTTCAAAAACTTCAATTTTCAAAATCTGCAGTAATTTTGGCATTTTTCTTTAAGTGCATGTACAAAATACAAAACGAACTGATTTCCCCTAGGTGGCTTAGCTATAATTTGTAGCATGAAAACAATGCAAAATGCACAATATTGTTGAAAATCATAAGTTCATGGCAACAAGTTAGAATCATATTATGAGGACATGGAGCCGGAAAAATAACTTTACGAGCATACTTAAGCTGAATAATATCAAACAGTCATTTTGGTACCTCTCAATTACAGATTTAAATGATGACACTTATAATAATGTCTTTTGCACAAAAACATGCGTCCGGAACGCAAAATGCACAATCATAATTTCATGCATGTTAGACCATATCATTAGGACATGGAGCTGGTAAAATACCTCTATGAGCTTGATTAGGCTGAATGATATCAGAACTGTCATTTCAGATTTCAATTTACTGATATCACTAAAAATACAGTGAAACCTGTCTATAAAGACCGCTCAAGGGAGACAAGAAAAGCGGTCTTTATGAGCAGGTGGTCTTTATGTACAGGTTCCTTTAATACACGTTTCAATGAGAAACATTTTTCAAGGGAAACAAAAATTGTGGTCTTTATAGACAGGCGGTCTTTCTATACAGGTGATCGCTAAAGCAGGTTTGACTGTAATATCTTTTACATTCTGGATGCATCTTTTATTGCAACTACCACAAAGCTACCTTAAAAAGAACCTCTTAAACTTAACCTCTTAACCCATAGACTACGGGAACCGGTTGGCTCCTTTATTAAGCCTATGAGAGTTAAAGAATTCAGTGGTCAACGGGTTAACTTTTGCCTTAACTGCAGATTTTGTGTTTTTCAAAATAGTTTTAAATAGATTTATGCAGAGTTCCACCATTCTCCTATCAGTGCTCAAACTGTTAGATATGTATAATACATTAAATGGTATTATGTTCTTTTCAATTTTTGTCCAGAAATCTATTGTGCATGAATCTAGTTTAGAATGTAGCAAAAATTTCACGCTACATTCCTCTCCTGAAACTTTCACTTTTTTTCATCAAAAACGGGGGCACGATTTAGACTTCATAATTAGTTTACAGATCTTTTCAAAAGGCTTTCAACTCAATTGTCATGAACATATAAACACCCAGTATAAATAAAACTTTTAAAGGCCAAACAACCATAACATCATTTTAACGTCATGTCATTGCTTTATCAATTTCACTCTTGCATAAATTAATAGCAAACAAAATACAGTAGCATTGGCAGTCACTTACATTGTGAAGTGGGTTCACTTTGTGCTATGGGCTAGTTCTTTTAATACGTTCCATATTAGTGCACAATCTATTTGGGCCTCTCATGCAGCGCACAATCAAGTTAAATTCTTAACACAAGCAGTTTTGTTGAATTGCTGGGAAACTTCTACCATCATATATAAGCCAAGATGCAGCGTGACATAGCGATTTTGATCATTTCTATGATCCTAGTGGCTAGTTTACTGGATGAAACAGGTAAGATATTAAAAAGTACATATTTTAGAAACCAAGATTCATAGATATAGTTAACCTTAAATGAGTCAACCCATTGGGACCTTTAGATCAAAGAATATGTTTTCTTGAGAATTAACTTCATGACAAAACATAAGCAACAGTCTGAACTGATATTCATACTGCCACTTTATACTGATGTACAGCTGATTTCTTTAACCCCTACTTGGCCTCCAAGTTTTGGGTCAATTGTAAAAAAAAATAAATTAAGAGTTACAATCCAACTTCAAAACCTTTACTTCATTAATGAATAAAGTACTAATTTTACATTAGCAGAGGCATGTGTTACTGTTTTAGAAGCAAAAAATGTATGGTCCGAATACATGTATGTTGCAAAACACTCAAAATCTTGGTCGGGATGTGATGTCCATAGCACTGAAGGGGTTAATTTTTAACAATAAAATGAATTTAGATTATGAATTTAAATGAGATTCCTAATCAATTTCCTACTTCTTACATGTAATTGTTCAATGCTTCACATTCCAGAAGGGGGGATGAGCATAGGCGCAAGGCGTCCTCGTCGAATCCGTTTTGGTCGTATTATCAGAGAAACGAAGGAAGAGGAAATGGCTGTGGTAAGATTTTTATCACATTAAACAAACATTTCTTTTTAACATATATCAAAGTAATTGCTTATGAACAATTTACAACCAGGTAACTGATTACAAAAGCTGATAATTAAAGCTACTACAATGAAAATGTGTGTGTGTGTGTGTGTGTGTGTGTGTACCGGCTACATACAAATATATATTAAATACATATTCTTGTAGTGCATGCTCTGGAGTTGTATACCAGTACCTAATATGTGTATCCATGGCTTTAGAATTTCTCAAGTGCATTATACAGTGCTTCCCAGAGAAAACGAAGCCGAGATTTATCGATGTTTAATCATATCTTAATCACAAAACTGATTAATAAATGACATATATTTGTAAAGCTTGATTCCTCTTCATTCACTTGATGCCACTCATATGATACATACTTCACATATGAGTGAATAAAGACAATATGAAGCAGGGCTACCAAAAAGTCGTTTGGCCAACAATATCTGAATTTCAAATAGATAATCATATTTCTAGAAAGTTCATTTTCTGCCCTTTCATATGACACCTCAATCGGAAAAATGAGCCAGGGATGACAAAGCTCTGTTGGTGTAAAGTTGCTTGCATTTCCATGATTTATTAAACAAATCCATTTGAGGTGGCTGCCTGTCCTAGCAATAAACAAATAAGACAAAAGACTTCATGCACGGCTGATCATCAACAAAATTGAGTGGTGAGTACAAAATGATAAAAGCTGATTGAGAGTGAGGTACGTTTTCATAAACCTACTTGACCATGCAATTAACAACAGCAACAAGTATTTCTGGTAACAGAATGGGGACGATCTGGGAGACTTTAATTATCTCATCAATACACAACTATTAAACTACATTCTATGGTACCAAAACACTGTAATTCTATTTGGTTTGTTTTTTCTATTCAGAAAATATCACCTCTCAAGATGAAATTGAAAGATGAAAACAAGCTAGGGGAGAAGGCTTTTGAGGAAAACTGAATGCCACCGGAAGACGCATGGAATTAGCTAGACCTCCCAAGTCATGAAAAATATCTTTAAAAGTAGCATAGTAATGAATGAATATCAAAAGAAGACGATTGCAGCTTGTCATCGTGCTCATGCCTAGTATATTTTGATAATGATAATTGTTTTTCCCACATTACACAAGATAGCAGGACCATGAAGTCATCTACGCTATTAGTCTGTAGAGGCAGACTCTATTTTGAACTTTAAACACAATGCAATAAAACTTTGAGCCAACCCTAACTGGCAGTCTCCAGCTGAGTCAAAGCATCAGAATCCGGTAGAGCACAGGGCCTATGTGGGATGCAGTAGAACATGTAGTCGTCATGGTTCAGACTAAGCCTGAGTCATATCGAATATTTCATACCGGTGCATCGATAAATGATGGGTGGTGAAAACAGAGTTGCACACAGTTGCACGCAGTGCATGCACCATGCACTGGTCCGCTGGCATCGCGGGCATATGTATGGGCTCTCGCTGCTCGACATTAACGATAGCCCGCTAGCCAATGGCTAGTAAAAATCACAGCGGTATGGCTAGCCAAAATATCACTCTAGTGTCGCACGAAGCGATGCTCATTGTCGACACACCCGACAATGATTCAAATTCAAAGAATTAATAATCTTACTTTGTCTTTGGAGAGCTGAATGGAACACGTTTGTTCGATGCAAAAAAAAAAACAATACGAAATAAACTTTTCGTCGCTCAATATAGACTCGACTTCATTCAGCTTCTTCAGAGATCATTCAGAAGTAATTGCCAATTTGATGAGAGTGTGATATTAGTTATTGCGAATTAAGTAGGAACACTCGTACTCATGCCCGTATTTATCATGTTCAATTATACAATTGTCAAATTGACAATGCAGAGAGAGTGCAAGAATATTATCGTAAACTTCAGTTCGTAACGACAAAACAATTTTTTCCATAGAGAAAGCACAGGTAAAGCGCGACGTCCTCCGAGAGGGAATTAGCGAAAGTTAGCCAACAGTTTGAAGTCGCCTTCACGTTCTCTGCTAGTATATGCTGTACGTTACGGAGTTTCTTTTTTTATTTGCTCTTTTCATGGTGGCTACGGTAGTCAAAAATCTGGCGGACTACAAATCGATGCACCGGATTTGCCAAAACGAATTCGGGATTCGATGTCTTCGATCGAACACCGGCTAACCAATCGATTCGACTCAGGCTTAGTTCAGACTCTCTTGTTATGCATTACAACTGACAATGTTTTGTGGCTGCAAACTAATTCACTATAGTGAGAGATGTGGGCTTTGAATTGATCAAATTTATTCTCTGCACAGGATAGATTAATGGGAGATCAGAATTGATACCTCTGCACTGTAGCTATCTTCAACTATGCAATTAGATGCAAATGTAAATTACTTAAAGTGATTTGGTCCTTCACAAAAGTAAACATATGCAAGTGACCGGAAATTTTCATTTTCCCCCATAGACTTAGTGTTAAGACTAAAGCGTCTGGCCATACGCTTTTGTAAATGGGAGTATTCAGTCATATCTCAATAATAACATTATATATTTGAAAACCTATCTATGCCTGGCTATTTGTTTATCCTTCTGAACATCATTATACAAGACAGATATCAAAATTCAACAATTTATTAAATCAAGCCTCCACAAAGTTTAATACCGAATCCCTTTAAGTGGTACATGTATTGAATCAAATAGGCTCGTATTCTCGAAGGTGGCCTCAGTTAAGCCTGGTTAACTTAGGCCGCTGCTTTATGGAAGGCCATTCGTCAACTCCTGAGTCCCGTATGATTTATATATATATATGCAACAAAATAAAGAAACAAATTATTTTAATTATTTAATTGAGCATCAGAAATCAATTCTATCATGTTTATCATCAGGTTCTTATATTTGCATGGAATAAACTAATCTTTTGACAACTGAAATAATCATTAGGGGTATGTTGTTGAGTGGGGGGCAAGGTGAGTGTGTGTTTATGTATGTGTGAATGGGGTGGGTTGTATGAGTGGCTGGGATGAGCTGGATTTTGAGTGGCGAGGACAGATCTGTGGGTGGATGGTGGGGTTTGGGTTGTGTCTGTGGATGGGGTGTGAATGGGTAGACAGGAGGGTATCTGTGGTCGGATGGGTGGGGGTGGGGTACGAGTGGGTGAGGTGACATGCACGGGGGCAGGGAGAGGTGTGCATCAGTGGATTGGTGGGGGTAGGGTTATGCGAGTCTTTGGGGTAGGGCATTGTGTGGGAGGGGTGTGTGGGAGTGGTGTGTGGGAGGGGTGTGTGGGAGTGGTTTGTGGGAGGGTGTGTGGGAGGGGTTTGTGGGAGGGGTGTGTGGGAGGGGTGTGTGGGAGGGGTGTGTGGGAGTGGGTGTGGTGAACATAGGTGGGGACCATCTTGTTTTTAAAGGGAAAATCCAACCAATGGCAAGTTGCTCTGAAAGAAAGAGAAAAATAAGAGAAAAATCAGAGAAGCAGATTGGTGAAGGTTTGAATGAAATCTGACAAGCAAAGAAGAAGTTATGAATTTTTGAAAGTTGTAATCACTATATACATATATGGGAATTTCAAATTGGCCAAATCGGAAATGTCACTGTGATGTAGTTGCGGACAACTCCCCCATTTGCTCCAACACACTAAATGACTAAAATTTCATTTTTTTTAAATAATGTATTCACTCAGAAGGATCTTTTTCTCTCATGAGGACCTTTAACAATGTGCTATCTCCAATACATTTTGAGTGCTGCCCCGAGGGTAAAAGTGCTTCGGAGAAAACCGCAAATTAATGATATTTTTGTGTACAACAAACGGGAGAGTTGTCTGCAAGTATGTCACAATCGACTCACCAAATTGTCAATTTGAGATTTGCATAGATGTAGTGATCTCATTTTTTCAAACATCCATAACATCCTTATTGCTCTTCCAATTTCTTTCAAGATTTTTCTTTCAAAATTTCACCGTGCTGTTTTTCTTAATTTTCTGCTTTCACACATATCATCTTATTACCAAGGTTGGATTCTTATCAGTTCGTCCCAATTTAAGGTGCTGCATGTATGTAACATTTTGGGCAATATGGAAATCCATCAAAAATCATTGTTTGGGAATCAATCAAAATAACAATTAAAAACAAGGATCAAGTAAAAATTTTCCCTCAAAACATAAAATCTGTTTTGACATTTTTCCAACCTTTTCCAAGATACAAAAACAAGATGATTTTGATTTAAAATAAACACCTAAACTAAGGTAGCATAATTTTCAAAGTTGTTTAGGCACTGTAAATATATATATATATACATATATTTTACTAAAGGGTACATTAGGTAGACACACAACAATGCGGTTTATTTCGTCATAATAGCGCCCCCTACATTAGGTAGACAGTTGGTACATTAGGTCGACAGTTGACCATAGAAATAAGTCAAAAACTGTCCTCCTAATGTACCCTTTAGGGGTATATATATATATATATATATATATATATATATTTGGGGGGGGGGGTGCTCAAAATGTTAAATGATACTTTAAACGTATAATGTAAGTTTTAAAATCTTGTCTGCAAAATGACTTGGGTAAAAATCTATTTATAATGTAGCAAAATATTCAAACTATGATATCTTTTTGCCTGAAACCTTCCAGTATTTTTTAATGGGAATGTGATTTCAACTGAATACATATTTTGTATGTCTCTACAATCTTTCAAGAGACAGCCTTATATATCCAGATTAAATCAAATTTCCAGGCCAAACAACGCTGAGAAAGCTCACGGTTCAGCATGTGGTTAGTCCTGAAAAGGATTGTTGAGTATAAAGAAGAATAAAGTGGAGAAAATTAAGACAAGAAGAAATGGAAAGACAAGATAGAAAGTAAGAGAACGTAGAAGTAATCTTTCTTGAAAAGGACTGTAAACCAGATGAGAAGGCTGAGAGTGGAGAAGACTCAACATATTGGTTAGGTTACTGTCCGTCATCAACAAGCATTGAAAATTTATGTAAATACTTTTTTCAATTATGATTGTTCACTCTTCCAGTTTAAGCAAACAAAATGAAATGTCACTATATTATAGGCTCGCTTCAGTGCTCCTTTTTTAAGTATTGGTTATATCTTTCAATGACTTTTGTACTCTGGGCATAATATATCTTGATCTCTCAGACAGGGCACCATCAACTCAAATTCTTAACACAATCAGTTTTAAATTGCTGAGAAAGTTCTACTATCATTCAGAAGTCAAGATGAAGTGTCTCTCTGTGATTTTTATCATTTCTTTGATCCTTGTAGCTGGTTTTCTGGATGAAACAGGTGAGATATAATTCCTTTTAAATTAAAAATGCCAGAACTCAAATTTTCACCAGTCTATATCTCTGATTCTTCTGTTTCCATTTCAGAAGAGTTCACTCTGTATAGAAGGTATAAGACATTACTGTCCTAAGATTTCAAAATCACTCCCTAATTTGTTGAAAACAAGCTGATTTTACACAATCAAACCCCTAATAAATTTAAAAACAAGGAAAATGTATATTGCATGATACCCATATTAGTACCATTTCAAGGAGACTCCTAGGTAAAATACTGTTTAATTACAGCATTTCAAGGAGGAATTCGGAAAGAACTTGAAAATATGTACCCATACTTTCCATACTGCAGATATTTTTCTCCAAAACACACCTTTAAAGGGAAATCCAACCATAATGGCAAGTTGCTCTGAATGAAAGAGGAAAAATCAGAGAAGCAGATTGGTGAAAGTTTGAACGAAATCGGACAAACAATAATAAAGTTATGAATTTTTGAAAGTTGTAACCACTATACATATAGGGATTTCAAATTGACCGAATAGGTAACATCACTGTGATGTAGTTGCGGACAACTCCCTCATTCGCTCCAACACACAAAATGACTAAAATATCATTTTTTTTTCAAAATGTATTACTCAGAAGCATTATTTTCTTTCATGAGGACCTATAACAATATGCTATCTCCAATATATTTTGAGTACTGACCCGAGGGTAAAGGCGCTTCGGAGAAAACCGCAAATTAATGATATTTTGTGTACGACAAACGGGAGAGCTGTCCACAAGTATGTCGAAGTATATCGACTCAGCAAATTGCTAACTTGAGATTCACATAGATGTAGTGATCTCATTTTTCAAACATTTATAACTTTCTTATACCTTGCGCGATTTCTCTCAAACTTTCACGATCCTGTTTTTCTTATTTTCCTGCTTTCTCACAAATCAACTTATCACCAAGGTTGGATTGCCCTTTAAGATTTGATTTCACGGATGTGTTAGCCTGAAACACAGAGAAAATTTAAAAAGACCTCTTTCTCCATGGATTTTGGAACAGTCATTCATGACTATACATTTTGAAGATGAGAGAACATTCAGGTTTTCCTTCTTGGGTAACTTGCTATCAAGATTTGACTGCCCTTTAATATGGACAATAAAATGAATCTGAATCAATGAACTATATTAGCATCACTCTGCTCCACACTAGGTATGGCCTTCTCAAGGGGAGGAGTAAGCGTGGAGTGAGTCCTGACCAGAAGTGGATTCTCTGTAATATACCAGGTGTCAGATCAAAATAATTTTTCATACGTACCTACCAGTACATGTTTTGTGACAAAAACATCACTAAAGATGGGAATAAGGGGACGATCTACATGTAAAACAAGCACAAACTCTTACAAGTCATAACACACAACACAGTGTATGAATAGTATGACCAAGGAGATTGACTGTTGACTGCACTCTATCTACACCCTGTGCAGGCTCCTGCATGGCACAGCCTGATACTGGCAAAGTTACAGCCAGATCTACTGACAAGGCTTCGTGAAATTTTGTCAAAATAAGAGTCTGTAACTGCAGACAAGCAAGATCTAGCATGCAACCCTGGAAACAAATGCATGTAACATACAAAGATATGAAAGGTAGCTTATTGGGTGAGGATTGAGTCAGAAGCATAGCTCCCTGGGGACCGGCTGCAGACCAAGCATGAATGTAAAAGTATATATCGTCTGTTGAGAGCCAGAAGGGTGTTAACTCTGTGTGAGAGTATAGGAGTCAAAGCCCTTCTGGCTCCAAACATGCAATATATGAGATTCCTTCTCAATTTACTAGTTCCTTAAAGGCCAAGTCCACCCTAACAAAAAGTTGATTTGAATAAACAGAGATAAATCCAACAAGCATAACACTGAAAATTTTATCAAAATAGGATGTAAAATAAGAAAGTTATGGTATTTTAAAGTTTCGCTTAATTTCGCAAAACAGTTTTATGCACATCATGGTCAGTATGCAAATGAGGGAACCAGTGATGTCACCCACTCACTATTTCTTTTGTATTTTATTATGTGAAATATAGAATATTTTAATAATAATAAAATACAAAAGAAATAGTGAGTGGGTGACATCACTGGTTCCCTCATTTGCATACTGAGCAAGATGTGCATATAACTGTTTTACGAAATTAAGCGAATCTTTAAAATACCAAAACTTTCATATTTTACATCCTATGTTGATGAAATTTTCAGCGTTATGCTTGTTGGATTTTTCTCTATTTATTCAAATCAACTTTTTGTTAGGGTAGACTTGGCCTTTAATCTTATTTGTTTGGTGCTTTCACATTGCAGAAGGATTAACAAAAGGAATGTTCAGACGTAGGCATTATACCGGTACTGTCAGAAAAACAAACCTAAAGGAGACGGACGTGGTAAGATTTTATCATATTCACCAAACTTCTCTATTTACCTATTCATTATATACATTTACAACTATATATATCGCTAAAGACTACATTAGGTTGACAGTTTTTATCTTACTTCTGTGCTAAACTGTCCACCTAATGTACCTACTGTCTACCTATAAATGTAGGGGGCGCTATTATGATGAAATAAACTGCATTGTTGTGTGTCCAGTTGTTTCTAGAATCTAGATTTTGAAAAAATACCAATGTGATGACTCTATATGGTCAGACTTCATTGAAATACCATTCCTCTAGTGAACTTACAATCTTATATTATGTGGTCTCAAAGTTCATTGCAAACGATAAATTTTATATATCATCATTATAGACCTAACTGCTTCCCATTGTAACACTACATTATGATTTTCATTTCTCTTTACAAAATGTCACCTCTCAAGATGAATGACGAACACCAGCTTGGTGAGACGGATTGGAAGAAAAAATAAACTCCACAAGAAAACGTGTGCAGCTTCGAGATATTGGATCTCCCAAGTCATTAAAAATTTTCTAAAACGTAGCATAATAATGAAATAATGTTCAAAAGTTGAGGAATGCAGCTCCTTTGTCATTATGCTTATGCCTAGCTTAAATGATAGAAATCTCCTTTTTTCTCTTACAAGTGATAGCAGGGGTATTGATACATGGCCAAGATGGAGGGTTAGAATAAATCATATAAGTCATTTTCATTTCAGTAAAAAGAAATACAAAGATGTGACAATGAAATTACTTTGGGCCTCTGTCAGAAAAAGACAAATTTCTAATTCAGGTAATACATATACAAGAACAAAAACGAAATGATACAACTATAGAAAGAAACAAGATTATTTAGGTAGATCTAATATCAGACATTATTTGGAAAACAGAAAGTTTCCTTTCGGTAAATTTTTTAGCCCAAATATTGGGAAAAAATCAAAGCGATTTTTGAGTGATGTTTTTGCGCATCAACAAAATTTCTGAGTATTTCTTTGTTGTTTTTTAAATCAGCAATTTCAATCGTGCCAACCCTGGTGATTTCATTATCCCTCATTAAGATACACTTTTCTGGTTATTGATGTACTATTCAACTTTTTTTTAATGCTAAAATATCAGAAAGGTGACAGAAAGCAAGATTATATACTTGGCAACAATGATATGGAATCCTTTCAAAATTTATCCTTTGGTTGAAAGAAATAATATCTGTGATTTTACGATTTTTTTTTGCAATCATTTATGAATAGAATTATTACTAGTCCCATTAAAACATTAAAATGAAGGGGGAGAAAGACATGTTTATTGGGAACATTTTAATCTCTGACATTTCTACCTGGCACTGTTAGTGTCAAGCCCTGCTTTGAGTACTGTATCATAACTTCAAACAGAAGAATTGATATGACCAAAAGAAGACTATGCCATGGAGTATTCCAGATGGAATCCATTGGAAATGTTTATTAAATATAAAAATGAAACCCTTTCCTTTTTAACAAACTGTAATCATTCATTAGCTTGGGTAGCATAATTTTGTTGTTATTTTTTTATTTTCTATGCCTCTCATTGACCCTTCTCATAACATCAAAATAAAGATGTAGCTTCAGTGATTGGAATAAAATCAACTTTTGACTTTGTAAATGAAATCATTGTTGTAAGAAATAGCTCTTTAGCGTGTGTGGGGTGCATTCGTAGGTGGGGTAAGGTGCGGGTGTATGGTGTGCAGTAGTTGTATGTGTATATGTGTGGAAGTGTTAAAAGGCAATCCAACCTATGGACAAGACAATGCGTTTGAAAGCAGAAAAAATGAAAGAAACAGGGTGGTGAAAGTTTGAAAGAAATTGGACAAATAATAAGAAAGTTATGAATGCTTAAAAAATGAGATCAGTAAATCCATGCGAATCTCAAATTGGCAATTTGGTCTATTGATTTGTTTAAAGTACACTAAATTGTCATTAATTTTTGTTTTTCTCCTAATCAGCTTCCCGCAAGTTTGCCATCAAGTGGGTAACAAGCTTTCCATGAACTTGCAGCTAATTTCCATATCTGGTACAAAAGGAGCTAGCAGCAAGCTTGCCAATAAACAAGCCAAAATTCCCTCAGGGCAGCTAAAATACTTGAAATATATTGTAGATAGCAAAATTATACATTTAGGTTCTCCGAAAAGAAAAAGATCATCCCATAATATTTTTTTAAAAATTGACATTTTTATAGTCACTTTGTGTGTTGGAACATATGGGAAAGTTGTCTGCCGCTACATCACAGTGACAATACCCATTAGGCTAATTTGAAAATTCCCATATGAATAATAATTACTACTTTCAATTATTCACAATTTTCATATTGCTTGTCCAATTTCATTCAAACTATCACCAATCTGCTTCTCTGATTTTTCTGCTTTCTTTCACAGCAACTTGCCATTAAGGTTGGATTTCCCTTTTATTGGGCTTTTAATTGTTTCATCTTTTGCATCTGGTCTAATATTCAGTAACCCTGTGTGTGTTAACCCCTTTACCATCAGGTTTTTTATAGGATCAAATGGATATTTTTAGACCAAGAATGCAAGACCAAATGGGTAATGATTAGACTATATATGAAACGGTCCAAAAGGCATTTAGACAAACTGACAAATGAACAAATTAACAGTAGATGAAATTGTTGTGCGGCTGGCAGAAGGGCGTAAGTGTGTTGCGCCGTTCTGATAAATGCAGATGTCCACTATTGTGTTAATCAGAAGGGTGCTAGCAATTAAAGTGTACTAATCACCTAAAAAAATAATTTGTGTATGTCTAGAAGGTATAAAATCAACCTCAAACAACTTTACCTGGCATGCTATGGGTTAATAGTAAAGGAGTATGAAGAAAATAAAAGATAAAAGAAAAGTGTACACACGGAACCCAACTCAGCAAGAGCATACGGGTCCGTCGATTAGCCTAATCACAAATTGCTTTTTCGTTTATTGCTAGTATATTTAAACATGAAATATCTCTTTATAGAACTAATATTTTAGTATCTTAATATTTTTTGGTGATTCGTGGTACCTTTAAATATTCATAACTTCAAAAATATCTACTTATTTGATACAAAACTAGTCAAATCAGGTAGATACCATCCCTTTTCATTTTTTCATTATTTATAAAGTGAGAAATCCCTGTCATGTTTGAAAAATGGTGTAATTACACTTAAAGAGCAAACAAAATCTTAGAAGTGCATTACCACAAAATTTCCTTCATGGCATGCATGGTGTGAACAATCTTCTGCTAGCCACACAACAAACAGGGGACTGTTTCATAAAACTTGCCATCAATGACAAGATGCAATAACTGTTAAAAGCTACTGAAATCCTTGCATCTGATTGGCTGAAAGCAAATTTGTCGGTAGAAAAGACACTTGATGAAGTGCCCCCCGGATGATTAGAATTATGATAGACAAACTGGGTTTACAACATGAAATATGATGAGACGAATTGGGTTTGGACCAATTGGCATTGGTCCAAATGGCAATTTGCCAATCAAACTACTGATCACATGATTGAGTATCAATAGATTATCTCTCTTCATTTTATTTTTTAATATCCTTTTTGAATCGCTGATCTACACAGTATAATATCTTATTCAAGAACGCACCCTTTTATGGTACAGAGCATTGAACAAAAGAAAAAATGGGCGTAGTCTCGCCTTACTGATGACAATTACTGCACTTTAGACCCTACTGTTGGGAGCTTTTTAGTAATAAAAGAAGTGACTGATTTATTCAACACATTCCAAACCACTGGAAAGATTCAGCCCAAGATATTATCTTCTGTATTAATAAAAAAATTTGCCTCTTGTGTTTCTGAGTGCATGTACATGCACATGTAGGCACTTGGTGGAAACAATCAAACCCATTAAAACATTTTTTTTTGAGAAGAAAAAAAAATGGGACCAAGTGTTTAATTTTATTGGTTATCTTGATATTTTTTTTAAAAGTTGGATGGATATTTTGTCATAGACCAAGAGTCATATAAGTCATATAAGACCCCACCGAGTGTCTCTCCCGCAAGCTTGCGACCATTCTCCGCGGTTTTCACAAGAATGGTGATATCGATGATTCGACATACCGTATGTTTAGACCCTCACAGAAGCAACCGCCTAGAATCTATGGATTGCCGAAAATCCACAAACCTGAGATCCCGTTGCGCCCGATAGTATCTTGTGTGAGTTCATTTGCTTACAACACTTCTAAGTTTTTAGCATTCTCTCAGCCTTGATTGGTAACAATCAGCATGCAGTCCGTAACTCTGAGTCATAAGTAGTACATTTAATCAAAGGTATAGTTATTGTTATTGATATCAATGATAAAGGACTACACATTATAGCGCACCAATCACTTAACTGCTAAAATGCATAAAATATCAGCACCACTTCGATCCGCAATCAGTGCAGACATCTCGACCCGCTACCAGAGGACACTCAAGCTACTTAGTCCGACTGGAGGTGGATTCTCCATAGTATATGAACAGTTCTAAAAAGGTAGCATGATTTGAGTTCTGGATTGGTTGGGTAACTATCAGGGTGGGTAACTATCAGTCTGGACTAGGTCAGGACACAACCTTCTTTGGCAGTGTTTATGAAATCGATACTACATAAATGTAGGAGCAACCAAGTGCTTGGTCTCACACGACACACTTTTCGCTGCGCAGTCCACCACCATGCATTGTTGTTATTACATGTATTGTACAGTGCTTCGGTTTAATGCAGGTGTCATTTCAAGCCAAAGCAGTTCAAGTTGAAGCAACAACAGAAACAACAGTTGCGTAGTTGAACTGCATAGTTGAACTGCATAACAGATATCATGTCGCACAAGTCACCCCCACCCCCCCCCCCCCCACTTTTGGGATGGAAAACCCTTATCAGCAACAATGTTGTTTTTCATAGGGGGTCCATTAAAGTCTACCGTAAAACCAAGACACATATCTCACTCGGTGTAAAAAATAAAAAAAAACATTTGACACTTTTGATCGTTAATAACGCAAAAGTTATAACTCTTTAATATCAGACTGAGGTTTTTATTTTGGAGCAACTCTTATAACCAAGAGTCATGAATCATTATATGACACTGGATAGCAAAAGGTTGGCAGAAATGACAAGTGTGATGAACAATGGTATTGTTAAGTTCTGAATTAATGACCGATACACACAGATTTTGTAGCATTGTTTTTTGCAAAGAGTGAAAATCTAATTCACTATTCAGAGCATTATTTTAAGAATCGTATTCAATGAAATGTCATAAATATTCCAAATAAATTTCACACCCTTTAACTTTACAAAGTGAAAACATCAGTCTGTTATGATTTTCAACTTTTTAAATTATTTTCAATCAAAAGTGTCACATAATTTTTTTTAAACCTAGTATTAAATAAAATATACATGACTGTACTGAAGTGAAAGAAAAGAAATTCAAGTCACAGTAGACTAAATTACACCTAAGTATGGGTCAGCAATCTAAGTTAATAACAGTCTCACGATTGTTGATGAAAAACCACTTGTTTGGAAGTATGAGGACATCACTGAACAGTTTTTATAATATCTTGGTGGTGAAAAGAACAGTTATGACACCATTGATAATATACACTAATAATTATCCCTCAAAAGATAAATTCCAAAAGATTTTCACCATGCTACATGTATTTGGATATGAAAACAATGCTAATTGCCAACCTATAACACTCGGGGTTTGCAAGGTGAAAAATAATGTCATTCTTGTAATCTGATTACCACTATAAAAATCTGTGAGTGGAGGATATTTCACATATTTTCACCATGTTGTTTCAAGTAACAAGAAACTGCACTCCAAGAGCATTAACAATATGGAGCAATCTTCTTTGTACAAAGGACCATATGATGTACAGCTATGGGAACGTGCAGCTCTTTCTCCAGATACCCTGGCTCAGTTCCATTTTCGATTCTGTACCTATTTTTCTGTTCGCTTGACAATTCAAAGAAACAAATAATACATGTATTGTTATACACACGTACACATAGTTTGGCCTTGCTCTGGTGGTAGAGATTAGCTTTGCAAGTCATTTCCAGTTTTTTTCATTGGCCCAATTCACACACACACAAAGAGTTTAGTTACGCGCATTCACACGAAGGAAAAAATTATACTAACCATGCTAACCACCAAGCACAGCAATCTCATCAGCCGCCTTCTAGCCATTTTCAGAGGGCTCGAGCGACCACCATATTTTGTTAATCTTTTTCTTTCTCTATGAACTTCTTTATTTTTATATTCTTTCCTCTTCTCTTTCTATCATTCCTTGTGTTTCTTTGTTTTTACTTTTTTTTTAAGCTTCTGACCTCGGTCAAAACAGTGATGTTCAAATCTCAATTCCTCTGTGAGAATGCCCCTATTGTGTAAACTTGTTTTCAGCACTTCTGACAGATGAATTATGCCTGCACCCAGCCACAACCATTGTGCTTGTTTGTTGTGACATGCATAGATGTACTTATTACTTCAAAAATCATAGGAAAAAAAGTTCATTATTCTCATATGCAGATCTAGAATTCTGTGATGGAGGGGGGGGGGGGGGGGGGGAATGGAGTCACAAGTCTAAAATATCTGACAAGCAAAAAAATAACGGTAGATCAAGGGAGACAAAAAAATGAGTCTTTATAGGCAGCTGCAAATATATAGATTAATTTAACCCTTTCAGGACATGAATTATTTAAGAGCTAAATTAATCACATTTTGTTTTTCAAATTGGCAACAAAAATAATTTTCTTTTAATGCTACATGATCCTAATAAAATGTAATGTCTTTGAAAACAACATGCATGGTTTGTCAAAAAGTGGAAAATATTGCCAATTTCGACATAAAACAATGATTTGGAACCTCCCAATGTGTTTCCAATTTAAGGACTTTAAGGCTTATTTTCTTTTTCTATAAATTCTGGGCATCAAACGCAATATGATCATGCAACAAAAATGCCTCTGGTATATTTTTTAGGGCTGTAAATCAAAAGTTATTGAGCCAAACCACAAAATTTGGTCAATTTTCTTGAAAGGGTTAAAAAATGTTTCAATGGAAACACTTCAAGGGAGACAAAAATGGGGTGTTTAGTTATAGTCTGTAACTCTGGTGTGCTCTCTATCAATTCAGAGAAAATATAGCACTATCGCAAGCTTTCTCTACTGACAAAGAATTATTTTGCCAAACAGTGACCATAATGTGAATAGTGCAAAAGGGACTAAAAATCATGGGTATTTCCACTGAGCATTAATCAGAAATGGCCTCCACTTGGCAGTTATCGAGTTATTCTCCTGAAGACAATCGGAACAGTCAGAATGGAGAACCGAAACTAGATGAATTCTCAACTGCACGCAGTCGAAATTTATGCCCTCAGCCCAGTGAATGTGGGCTTGCAGTACAGTGCAACTTCATACAAGATTGGGCTCATTAGAAACTTAGTGTGCCGCGCCCTTAAGATTTGCTCCGAGTGCAAATTAGCTCCCGAAATCGCTAAAATCACAACTATTCTTGACAATGGTTACCCTGAGCATATTATATCTCGCACCATAACACGGACGCTGAAGGCACAATCCAAATCTGACACCAGATTTGGTCCTGCCAAATGCCATGTGTATCTCAAACTACCCTGGAGGGGTAAGGTATCTGACAAATACGCCAGTCAGATCAAACATGCAGTGTCACGTTGCTGTTATGTGGTCTCGACACACATTGTCACACACATCAGGATGCTACTGTCAACTAGCAAGGATGTACTACCCACCCCCCACTTGAGTAATATTATTTACCAATTTCAGTGCCGGTGCGATGCCAGGTACGTGGGCCGTACTTCTCAGCGGTTGGCTGATCGCATTAAACAACACGTCCCCTCGACTATTTGGA
The DNA here is from genome assembly GCA_025617745.1 of Heliocidaris erythrogramma. NCBI lineage: Eukaryota > Metazoa > Echinodermata > Echinoidea > Camarodonta > Echinometridae > Heliocidaris > Heliocidaris erythrogramma. Next base: position 17,989,430 of record CM046869.1, read on the forward strand.
ACCGTACAACTAATCAGCGCACGCAGTCCGTCCGTGCCTGCAAATCTGAAATGCACGCTAACAGACCAAAGATAGCCAAATGCGATTCAGCGATTGGTCTCCATTTACTGAACAATCCAGCTTGAGCACAAAGCTATGCCGACGATCAATTCTCAATTATGTCCCGGACCACAAGCGCAGCGCATTTACGCTTTCTGGAAGCTGCCTACATTCAATCGCACGAACCCCTTCTGTGCAGACAAAAGGAGTTCGTCCAAGCTTTGCGATTGTTCTGAGATTACCGTGTCTGGGTTGAGTCCAGGTTCATCGAGTATAATATAGTTGATTTCGAGTAATTTGTTATATACCTGCGTGATAACCTTGTCAAGGACGGGATTAGGGTTAGGTTTAGAGTTACGGATACATAAAGAGTTTGGTCGAGGATCAAAGTTGGAATTCAGGTAGCTTTGGATATTGACTGCGAAGTAATTATTGTAGGGGCATGTGTCCTACAACCCGCATACAAGGCGCCTCCCAGTGCAGTCAAACACAACTTTTTTTACGACAGCCCATCAACTTAGCCTAAGTATTCAACTTAAAGCATCATTTATGTATAGCACAAATTTTGAGCGAAATCGGTTATGATTTGTGTATTTAGATCAAATTTTCATCTTGTATGGGATTTAAAGCATCTTCCGAAAAGATTTTCCAGGCTCCGGGGGCGCCCTATGAAGTTTTTCTAATTTCATAATCATAATCATCAGAAGAGGACTGAAACCCTTTTCAATGAATTATTTGGGACAAGTACAGGGTGTAACCATTACAACCTTTGTCAAGTCTTTTCTGTTGATTTCTGAAATGACTCTTTTTTACAATTACACTAAAGATATTAAAAAATTGTATACAAGGTCACGTAAGTGGGGCCAAATATGCAAGATATGTGAAGTAAGTCTTGATTGTATGATCAAGGGCAAAGCACTCTGTTTGCAGTGATTCAAGCCCATATCCCCTTGACCGAACATCAATAGCGTAAACTCTAAATACACAACTTGTGCTAATTTTCTTGAGCATGAAAATGCACAACTAGTCCTAATACCCCAGTTGCACCAGTGAGACAGACATCAGACTGACAACGGACTGAACCAAAAATTATGTTACCCAGAATGGCTGACAGTTTGTTGATTATTGGTCAGTTTGGAGTTGGTTTAGCAGTGTGACTGAGGCAGTCATAAATCAAAAGTAAATTCTGAAAACCATGAAGTGTCAAAAAAGGCAGTTTTTTTTATCAATGCCACAGTGGGTGACATCCCAATTAATTGGATCACCTCCCACACAGCCTTTTTTGACCTTGTATCTAACAACAACTTGATTTTACTCTGGAATATGATCAACAAAATGCTATCTTGGATAAACTCTACAATTTCCTATATGATTTCAAGTGCACATGATGCAGCAATATGAATCTGTTCAGCAAGCTGGTTTTCAATCATCCTTTAACATGACTTTTCTTTAAATATTTCACATGTACATGTATCATTTAATGAAGAATAATTTGTCTAAATGACTTATTCAGGCTTAATGGATATTTTCTGTTTTTGATAACAAGTGTTTGATACATGATAGTTTTATGTATTATTCATCATTCATTATTAAATGTCCTGTATACACAGTTAAGCTTGCGGCACGCTTAATAAGTGTGTTTTCAAAAAATAAGATTGCTGCAAGCATAAAACGAGCTTAGAAAATTATTTCAGGCTTGCGTGGAAAAGAGGCAAGCTTGCTGTGAGCTTTGCACAATAACCAAATGGAAAATTCTTGTTTGAGGATAGTAAAATATTTCAAAAACTTCAATTTTCAAAATCTGCAGTAATTTTGGCATTTTTCTTTAAGTGCATGTACAAAATACAAAACGAACTGATTTCCCCTAGGTGGCTTAGCTATAATTTGTAGCATGAAAACAATGCAAAATGCACAATATTGTTGAAAATCATAAGTTCATGGCAACAAGTTAGAATCATATTATGAGGACATGGAGCTGGAAAAATAACTTTACGAGCATACTTAAGCTGAATAATATCAAACAGTCATTTTGGTACCTCTCAATTACAGATTTAAATGATGACACTTATAATAATGTCTTTTGCACAAAAACATGCGTCCGGAACGCAAAATGCACAATCATAATTTCATGCATGTTAGACCATATCATTAGGACATGGAGCTGGTAAAATACCTCTATGAGCTTGATTAGGCTGAATGATATCAGAACTGTCATTTCAGATTTCAATTTACTGATATCACTAAAAATACAGTGAAACCTGTCTATAAAGACCGCTCAAGGGAGACAAGAAAAGCGGTCTTTATGAGCAGGTGGTCTTTATGTACAGGTTCCTTTAATACACGTTTCAATGAGAAACATTTTTCAAGGGAAACAAAAATTGTGGTCTTTATAGACAGGCGGTCTTTCTATACAGGTGATCGCTAAAGCAGGTTTGACTGTAATATCTTTTACATTCTGGATGCATCTTTTATTGCAACTACCACAAAGCTACCTTAAAAAGAACCTCTTAAACTTAACCTCTTAACCCATAGACTACGGGAACCGGTTGGCTCCTTTATTAAGCCTATGAGAGTTAAAGAATTCAGTGGTCAACGGGTTAACTTTTGCCTTAACTGCAGATTTTGTGTTTTTCAAAATAGTTTTAAATAGATTTATGCAGAGTTCCACCATTCTCCTATCAGTGCTCAAACTGTTAGATATGTATAATACATTAAATGGTATTATGTTCTTTTCAATTTTTGTCCAGAAATCTATTGTGCATGAATCTAGTTTAGAATGTAGCAAAAATTTCACGCTACATTCCTCTCCTGAAACTTTCACTTTTTTTCATCAAAAACGGGGGCACGATTTAGACTTCATAATTAGTTTACAGATCTTTTCAAAAGGCTTTCAACTCAATTGTCATGAACATATAAACACCCAGTATAAATAAAACTTTTAAAGGCCAAACAACCATAACATCATTTTAACGTCATGTCATTGCTTTATCAATTTCACTCTTGCATAAATTAATAGCAAACAAAATACAGTAGCATTGGCAGTCACTTACATTGTGAAGTGGGTTCACTTTGTGCTATGGGCTAGTTCTTTTAATACGTTCCATATTAGTGCACAATCTATTTGGGCCTCTCATGCAGCGCACAATCAAGTTAAATTCTTAACACAAGCAGTTTTGTTGAATTGCTGGGAAACTTCTACCATCATATATAAAGCCAAGATGCAGCGTCTCATAGTGATTTTGATCATTTCTATGATCCTAGTGGCTAGTTTACTGGATGAAACAGGTAAGATATTAAAAAGTACATATTTTAGAAACCAAGATTCATAGATATAGTTAACCTTAAATGAGTCAACCCATTGGGACCTTTAGATCAAAGAATATGTTTTCTTGAGAATTAACTTCATGACAAAACATAAGCAACAGTCTGAACTGATATTCATACTGCCACGTTATACTACTGTACAGCTGATTTCTTTAACCCCTACTTGCATGGCCTCCAAGTTTTGGGTCAATTGTAAAAAAAAAAAAAAAATTAAGAGTTACAATCCGACTTCAAAACCTTTACTTCATTATTGAATAAAGTACTAATTTTACATTAGCAGAGGCATGTGTTACTGTTTTAGAAGCAAAAAATGTAGATCTTCTGGGTCCGAATATATTGCAAAACACTCGAAATCTTGGTCGGGATGTGATGTCCATAGCACTGAAGGGGTTAATTTTTAACAATAAAATGAATTTAGAATATGAATTTAAATGAGATTCCTAATCAATTTCCTACTTCTTACATGTAATTGTTCAATGCTTCACATTCCAGAAGGGGGGATGAGCATAGGCGCAAGGCGTCCTCGTCGAATCCGTTTTGGTCGTATTATCAGAGAAACGAAGGAAGAGGAAATGGCTGTGGTAAGATTTTTATCACATTAAACAAACATTTCTTTTTAACATATATCAAAGTAATTGCTTATGAACAATTTACAACCAGGTAACTGATTACAAAAGCTGATAATTAAAGCTACTACAATGAAAATGTGTGTGTGTGTGTGTGTGTGTGTGTACCGGCTACATACAAATATATATTAAATACATATTCTTGTAGTGCATGCTCTGGAGTTGTATACCAGTACCTAATATGTGTATCCATGGCTTTAGAATTTCTCAAGTGCATTATACAGTGCTTCCCAGAGAAAACGAAGCCGAGATTTATCGATGTTTAATCATATCTTAATCACAAAACTGATTAATAAATGACATATATTTGTAACCCTTGATTCCTCTTCATTCACTTGATGCCACTCATATGATACATACTTCACATATGAGTGAATAAAGACAATATGAAGCAGGGCTACCAAAAAGTCGTTTGGCCAACGATATCTGAATTTCAAATAGATAATCATATTTCTAGAATGTTCATTTTCTGCCCTTTCATATGACACCTCAATCGGAAAAATGAGCCAGGGATGACAAAGCTCTGTTGGTGTAAAGTTGCTTGCATTTCCATGATTTATTAAACAAATCCGTTTGAGGTGGCTGCCTGTCCTAGCAATAAACAAATAAGACAAAAGACTTCATGCACGGCTGATCATCAACAAAATTGAGTGGTGAGTACAAAATGATAAAAGCTGATTGAGAGTGAGGTACGTTTTCATAAACCTACTTGACCATGCAATTAACAACAGCAACAAGTATTTCTGGTAACAGAATGGGGACGATCTGGGAGACTTTAATTATCTCATCATTACACAACTATTAAACTACATTCTATGGTACCAAAACACTGTAATTCTGTTTGCTTTGTTTTTTCTATTCAGAAAATATCACCTCTCAAGATGAAATTGAAAGATGAAAACAAGCTAGGGGAGAAGGCTTTTGAGGAAAACTGAATGCCACCGGAAGACGCATGGAATTAGCTAGACCTCCGAAGTCATGAAAAATATCTTTAAAAGTAGCATAGTAATGAATGAATATCAAAAGAAGACGATTGCAGCTTGTCATCGTGCTCATGCCTAGTATATTTTGATAATGATAATTGTTTTTCCCACATTACACAAGATAGCAGGACCATGAAGTCATCTACGCTATTAGTCTGTAGAGGCAGACTCTATTTTGAACTTTAAACACAATGCAATAAAACTTTGAGCCAACCCTAACTGGCAGTCTCCAGCTGAGTCAAAGCATCAGAATCCGGTAGAGCACAGGGCCTATGTGGGATGCAGTAGAACATGTAGTCGTCACGGTTCAGACTCTCTTGTTATGCATTACAACTGACAATGTTTTGTGGCTGCAAACTAATTCACTATAGTGAGAGATGTGGGCTTTGAATTGATCAAATTTATTTTCTGCACAGGATAGATTAATGGGAGATTAGAATTGATACCTCTGCACTGTAGCTATCTTCAACACTTCCCTGCTTCAACTATGCAATTAGATGCAAATGTAAATTACTTAAAGTGATTTGGTAACTTTGTAGAGGCTTGATAAAATCTGAGCTGCCTGGCCTTACATGATATCAATGTATGTAATATGTTGTAAAAATGAAGCCTGGGGGGGGGGGGGGGGGAGGGGGGGAAGCACTTCAACGTCATCATATCCTTCACAAAAGTAAACATATGCAAGTGACCGGAAATTTTCATTTTCCCCCCATAGACTTAGTGTTAAGACTAAAGCGTATGGCCATACGCTTTCGTAAATGGGAGTATTCAGTCATATCTCAATAATAACATTATCTATCTATCTAGCCTATCTATGCCTGGCTATTTGTTTATCCTTCTGAACATCATTATACAAGACAGATATCAAAATTCAACAATTTATTAAATAAAGCCTCCACAAAGTTACCGAATCCCTTTAAGTGGTACATGTCTTGAATCAAATAGGCTCGTATTCTCGAAGGTGGCCTCAGTTAAGCCTGGTTAACTTAGGCCGCTGCTTTATGGAAGGCCATTCGTCAACTCCTGAGTCCCGTATGATTTATATATAAATGCAACAAAATAAAGAAACATGGAATAAACTAATCTTTTGACAACTGAAATAATCATTAGGGGTATGTTGTTGAGTGGGGGGCAAGGTGAGTGTGTGTTTATGTATGTGTGAATGGGGTGGGTTGTATGAGTGGCTGGGATGAGCTGGATTTTGAGTGGCGAGGACAGATCTGTGGGTGGATGGTGGGGTTTGGGTTGTGTCTGTGGATGGGGTGTGAATGGGTATCTGTGGTTGGATGGGTGGGGGTGGGGTACGAGTGGGTGAGGTGACATGCACGGGGGCAGGGAGAGGTGTGTATCAGTGGATTGGTGGGGGTAGGGTTATGCAAGTCTTTGGGGTAGGGCATTGTGTGGGAGGGGTGTGTGGGAGTGGGTGTGGTGAACATAGGTGGGGACCATCTTGTTTTTAAAGGGAAATCCAACCAATGGCAAGTTGCTCTGAAAGAAAGAGAAAAATAAGAGAAAAATAAGAGAAAAATCAGAGAAAAATCAGAGAAGCAGATTGGTGAAGGTTTGAATGAAATCTGACAAGCAAAGAAGAAGTTACGAATTTTTGAAAGTTGTAATCACTATATACATATATGGGAATTTCAAATTACAAATCGGAAATGTCACTGTGATGTAGTTGCGGACAACTCCCCCATTTGCTCCAACACACTAAATGACTAAAATGTCATTTTTTTTAAATAATGTATTCACTCAGAAGGATCTTTTTCTCTCATGAGGACCTTTAACAATGTGCTATCTCCAATACATTTTGAGTGCTGCCCCGAGGGTAAAAGTGCTTCGGAGAAAACCGCAAATTAATGATATTTTTGTGTACAACAAACGGGAGAGTTGTCTGCAAGTATGTCACAATCGACTCACCAAATTGTCAATTTGAGATTTGCATAGATGTAGTGATCTCATTTTTTCAAACATCCATAACATCCTTATTGCTCTTCCAATTTCTTTCAAGATTTTTCTTTCAAAATTTCACCATGCTGTTTTTCTTATTTTTCTGCTTTCACACATATCATCTTATTACCAACGTTGGATTCTTATCAGTTCGTCCCAATTTAAGGTGCTGCATGTATGTAACATTTTGGGCAATATGGAAATCCATCAAAAATCATTGTTTGGGAATCAATCAAAATAACAATTAAAAACAAGGATCAAGTAAAAATTTTCCCTCAAAACATAAAATCTGTTTTGACATTTTTCCAACCTTTTCCAAGATACAAAAACAAGATGATTTTGATTTAAAATAAACACCTAAACTAAGGTAGCATAATTTTCAAAGTTGTTTAGGCACTGTAAATATATATATATATACATATATTTTACTAAAGGGTACATTAGGTAGACACACAACAATGCGGTTTATTTCGTCATAATAGCGCCCCCTACATTAGGTAGACAGTTGGTACATTAGGTCGACAGTTGACCATAGAAATAAGTCAAAAACTGTCCTCCTAATGTACCCTTTAGGGGTATATATATATATATATATATATATATATATTTTTGGGGGGGGGGTGCTCAAAATGTTAAATGATACTTTAAACGTATAATGTAAGTTTTAAAATCTTGTCTGCAAAATGACTTGGGTAAAAATCTATTTATAATGTAGCAAAATATTCAAACTATGATATCTTTTTGCCTGAAACCTTCCAGTATTTTTTAATGGGAATGTGATTTCAACTGAATACATATTTTGTATGTCTCTACAATCTTTCAAGAGACAGCCTTATATATCCAGATTAAATCAAATTTCCAGGCCAAACAACGCTGAGAAAGCTCACGGTTCAGCATGTGGTTAGTCCTGAAAAGGATTGTTGAGTATAAAGAAGAATAAAGTGGAGAAAATTAAGACAAGAAGAAATGGAAAGACAAGATAGAAAGTAAGAGAACGTAGAAGTAATCTTTCTTGAAAAGGACTGTAAACCAGATGAGAAGGCTGAGAGTGGAGAAGACTCAACATATTGGTTAGGTTACTGTCCGTCATCAACAAGCATTGAAAATTTATGTAAATACTTTTTTCAATTATGATTGTTCACTCTTCCAGTTTAAGCAAACAAAATGAAATGTCACTATATTATAGGCTCGCTTCAGTGCTCCTTTTTTAAGTATTGGTTATATCTTTCAATGACTTTTGTACTCTGGGCATAATATATCTTGATCTCTCAGACAGGGCACCATCAACTCAAATTCTTAACACAATCAGTTTTAAATTGCTGAGAAAGTTCTACTATCATTCAGAAGTCAAGATGAAGTGTCTCTCTGTGATTTTTATCATTTCTTTGATCCTTGTAGCTGGTTTTCTGGATGAAACAGGTGAGATATAATTCCTTTTAAATTAAAAATGCCAGAACTCAAATTTTCACCAGTCTATATCTCTGATTCTTCTGTTTCCATTTCAGAAGAGTTCACTCTGTATAGAAGGTATAAGACATTACTGTCCTAAGATTTCAAAATCACTCCCTAATTTGTTGAAAACAAGCTGATTTACACAATCAAACCCCTAATAAATTTAAAAACAAGGAAAATGTATATTGCATGATACCAATATTAGTACCATTTCAAGGAGACTCCTAGGTAAAATACTGTTTAATTACAGCATTTCAAGGAGGAATTCGGAAAGAACTTGAAAATATGTACCCATACTTTCCATACTGCAGATATTTTTCTCCAAAACACACCTTTAAAGGGAAATCCAACCATAATGGCAAGTTGCTCTGAATGAAAGAGGAAAAATCAGAGAAGCAGATTGGTGAAAGTTTGAACGAAATCGGACAAACAATAATAAAGTTATGAATTTTTGAAAGTTGTAACCACTATACATATAGGGATTTCAAATTGACCGAATAGGTAACATCACTGTGATGTAGTTGCGGACAACTCCCTCATTCGCTCCAACACACAAAATGACTAAAATATCATTTTTTTTTCAAAATGTATTACTCAGAAGCATTATTTTCTTTCATGAGGACCTATAACAATATGCTATCTCCAATATATTTTGAGTACTGACCCGAGGGTAAAGGCGCTTCGGAGAAAACCGCAAATTAATGATATTTTGTGTACGACAAACGGGAGAGCTGTCCACAAGTATGTCGAAGTATATCGACTCAGCAAATTGCTAACTTGAGATTCACATAGATGTAGTGATCTCATTTTTCAAACATTTATAACTTTCTTATACCTTGCGCGATTTCTCTCAAACTTTCACGATCCTGTTTTTCTTATTTTCCTGCTTTCTCACAAATCAACTTATCACCAAGGTTGGATTGCCCTTTAAGATTTGATTTCACGGATGTGTTAGCCTGAAACACAGAGAATTTAAAAAGACCTCTTTCTCCATGGATTTTGGAACAGTCATTCATGACTATACATTTTGAAGATGAGAGAACATTCAGGTTTTCCTTCTTGGGTAACTTGCTATCAAGATTTGACTGCCCTTTAATATGGACAATAAAATGAATCTGAATCAATGAACTATATTAGCATCACTCTGCTCCACACTCGGTATGGCCTTCTCAAGGGGAGGAGTAAGCGTGGAGTGAGTCCTGACCAGCAGTGGATTCTCTGTAATATGCAAGGTGTCCGCACAAGGTGTCAGATCAAAATAATTTTTCATAGGTACCTATATGTTTTGTGACAAAAACATCACTAAAGATGGGAATAAGGGGACGATCTACATGTAAAACAAGCACAAACTCTTGCAAGTCATAACACACAACACAGTGTATGAATAGTATGACCAAGGAGATTGACTGTTGACTGCACTCTATCTACACCCTGTGCAGGCTCCTGCATGGCACAGCCTGATACTGACAAAGTTACAGCCAGATCTACTGACAAAGTACGCTCAAGGCTTCGTGAAATTTTGTCAAAATAAGAGTCTGTAACTGCAGACAAGCAAGATCTAGCATGCAACTCTGGAAACAAATGCATGTAACATACAAAGATATGAAAGGTAGCTTATTGGGTGAGGATTGAGTCAGAAGCATAGCTCAGTGGGGACCGGCTGCAGACCAAGCATGAATGTAAAAGTATATATCGTCTGTTGAGAGCCAGAAGGGTGTTAACTCTGTGTGAGAGTATAGGAGTCAAAGCCCTTCTGGCTCCAAACATGCAATATATGAGATTCCTTCTCAATTTACTAGTTCCTTAATCTTATTATTTGTTTGGTGCTTTCACATTGCAGAAGGAACAACAAAAAGAATGTTCAGACGTAGGCATTATACTGTCAGAAAAACAAACCTACAGGAGATGGACGTGGTAAGATTTTATCATATTCACCAAACTTCTCTATTTACCTATTCATTATATATATTTACAACTATATATATCGCTAAAGTCTACATTAGGTCGACAGTTTTTATCTTACTTCTGTGCTCAACTGTCCACCTAATGTACCTACTGTCTACCTATAAATGTAGGGGTGCTATTATGATGAAATAAACTGCATTGTTGTGTGTCCAGTTGTTTCCAGAATCTAGATTTTGAAAAAATACCAATGTGATGACTCTATATGGTCAGACTTCATTGAAATACCATTCCTCTAGTGAACTTACAATCTTATATTATGTGGTCTCAAAGTTCATTGTAAACGATAAATTTTATATATTCATCATTATAGACCTAACTGCTTCCCATTGTAACACTACATTATGATTTTCATTTCTCTTTACAAAATGTCACCTCTCAAGATGAATGACGAACACCAGCTTGGTGAGACGGATTGGAAGAAAAAATAAACTCCACAAGAAAACGTGTGCAGCTTCGAGATATTGGATCTCCCAAGTCATTAAAAATTTTCTAAAACGTAGCATAATAATGAAATAATGTTCAAAAGTTGAGGAATGCAGCTCCTTTGTCATTATGCTTATGCCTAGCTTAAATGATAGAAATCTCCTTTTTTCTCTTACAAGTGATAGCAGGGGTATTGATACATGGCCAAGATGGAGGGTTAGAATAAATCATATAAGTCATTTTCATTTCAGTAAAAAGAAATACAAAGATGTGACAATGAAATTACTTTGGGCCTCTGTCAGAAAAAGACAAATTTCTAATTCAGGTAATACATATACAAGAACAAAAACGAAATGATACAACTATAGAAAGAAACAAGATTATTTAGGTAGATCTAATATCAGACATTATTTGGAAAACAGAAAGTTTCCTTTCGGTAAATTTTTTAGCCCAAATATTGGGAAAAAATCAAAGTGATTTTTGAGTGATGTTTTTGCGCATCAACAAAATTTCTGAGTATTTCTTTGTTGTTTTTTAAATCAGCAATTTCAATCGTGCCAACCCTGGTGATTTCATTATCCCTCATTAAGATACACTTTTCTGGTTATTGATGTACTATTCAACTTTTTTTAAATGCTAAAATATCAGAAAGGTGACAGAAAGCAAGATTATATACTTGGCAACAATGATATGGAATCCTTTCAAAATTTATCCTTTGGTTGAAAGAAATAATATCTGTGATTTTACGATTTTTTTTGCAATCATTTATGAATAGAATTATTACTAGTCCCATTAAAACATTAAAATGAAGGGGGAGAAAGACATGTTTATTGGGAACATTTTAATCTCTGACATTTCTACCTGGCACTGTTAGTGTCAAGCCATGCTTTGAGTACTGTATCATAACTTCAAACAGAAGAATTGGTATGACCTAAAGAAGACTATGCCATGGAGTATTCCAGATGGAATCCATTGGAAATTTTTATTAAATATAAAAATGAAACCCTTTCCTTTTTAACAAACTGTAATCATTCATTAGCTTGGGTAGCATAATTTTGTTGTTATTTTTTTATTTTCTATGCCTCTCATTGACCCTTCTCATAACATCAAAATAAAGATGTAGCTTCGGTGATTGGAATAAAATCAACTTTTGACTTTGTAAATGAAATCATTGTTGTTAGAAATAGCTCTTTAGCGTGTGTGGGGTGCATTCGTAGGTGGGGTAAGGTGCGGGTGTATGGTGTGCAGTAGTTGTATGTGTATATGTGTGGAAGTGTTAAAAGGCAATCCAACCTATGGACAAGACAATGCGTTTGAAAGCAGAAAAAATGAAAGAAACAGGGTGGTGAAAGTTTGAAAGAATAATAAGAAAGTTATGAATGCTTAAAAAATGAGATCAGTAAATCCATGCGAATCTCAAATTGGCAATTTGGTCTATTGATTTGTTTAAAGTACACTAAATTGTCATTAATTTTTGTTTTTCTCCTAATCAGCTTCCCGCAAGTTTGCCATCAAGTGGGTAACAAGCTTTCCATGAACTTGCAGCTAATTTCCATATCTGGTACAAAAGGAACTAGCAGCAAGCTTGCCAATAAACAAGCCAAAATTCCCTCAGGGCAGCTAAAATACTTGAAATATATTGTAGATAGCAAAATTATACATTTAGGTTCTCCGAAAAGAAAAAGATCATCCCATAATATTTTTTTAAAAATTGACATTTTTATAGTCACTTTGTGTGTTGGAACATATGGGAAAGTTGTCTGCCGCTACATCACAGTGACAATACCCATTAGGCTAATTTGAAAATTCCCATATGAATAATAATTACTACTTTCAAATATTCACAATTTTCATATTGCTTGTCCAATTTCATTCAAACTATCACCAAAGTGCTTCTCTGATTTTTCTACTTTCTTTCACAGCAACTTGCCATTAAGTTCGGATTTCCCTTTTATTGGGCTTTTTTTTGTTTCATCTTTTGCATCTGGTCTAATATTCAGTAACCCTGTGTGTGTTAACCCCTTTACCATCAGGTTTTTTATAGGATCAAATGGATATTTTTAGACCAAGAATGCAAGACCAAATGGGTAATGATTAGACTATATATGAAACGGTCCAAAAGGCATTTAGACAAACTGACAAATGAACAAATTAACAGTAGATGAAATTGTTGTGCGGCTGGCAGAAGGGCGTAAGCGTGTTGCGCCGTTCTGATAAATGCAGATGTCCACTATTGTGTTAAGCAGAAGGGTGCTAGCAATTAAAGTGTACTAATCACCTAAAAAAATAATTTGTGTATGGCTAGAAGGTATAAAATCAACCTCAAACAACTTTACCTGGCATGCTATGGGTTAATAGTAAAGGAGTATGAAGAAAATAAAAGATAAAAGAAAAGTGTACACACGGAACCCAACTCAGCAAGAGCATACGGGTCCGTCGACTAGCCTAATCACAAATTGCTTTTTCGTTTATTGCGAGTATATTTAAACATGAAATATCTCTTTATAGAACTAATATTTTAGTATCTTAATATTTTTTGGTGATTCGTGGTACCTTTAAATATTCATAACTTCAAAAATATCTACTTATTTGATACAAAACTAGTCAAATCAGGTAGATACCATCCCTTTTCATTTTTTCATTATTTATAAAGTGAGAAATCCCTGTCATGTTTGAAAAATGGTGTAATTACACTTAAAGAGCAAACAAAATCTTAGAAGTGCATTACCACAAAATTTCCTTCATGGCATGCATGGATGTGAACGACCTTCTGCTAGCCACACAACAAACAGGGGACTGTTTCATAAAACTTGCCATCAATGACAAGATGCAATAACTGTTAAAAGCTACTGAAATCCTTGCATCTGATTGGCTGAAAGCAAATTTGTTGGTAGTAAATCACTGACAAGACACTTGATGAAGTGCCCCCCTGATGATTAGAATTATGACAGAGAAACTGGGTTTACACCATGAAATATGATAAGACGAATTGGGTTTGGACCAATTGGCATTGAACCAATTGGCATTGGTCCAAATGGCAATTTGCCAATCAAACTACTGATCACATGATGGAATATCAATAGATTATCTCTATTCATTTTATTTTTTAATATCCTCTTTGAATCGCTGATCTACACAGTATAATATCTTATTCAAGAACGCACCCTTTTATGGTTCAGCGCACTGAACAAAAAAAATGGGCGTAGTCTCGCCTTACTGATGACAATTACTGCACTTTAGACCCTACTGTCGGGAGCTTTTTAGTAATAAAAGAAGTAATTGATTTATTCAAAACATTCCAAACCACTGGAAAGATTCAGCCCAAGATATGATCTTCTGTGTTAATAAAAAAATTTGCCTCTTGTATTTGTTTGTTTCTGAGTGCATGTAAATGTACATGTACGCACTTGGTACAAACCATCAAACCCATGCATTAAAAAAAATGTTTTTGAGAAGAAAAACAGTGTCACCAAGTGTTTAATTTCATTGGTTATCTTGGTAATTTTTTTTTAAAGTTGAATGGACATTTTTTCATAGAACAAGAGTCATAGGTAGTACCTTTAATCAAAAGTATAGTTATTGTTATTGATATCAATGAGAAAGGACTACACATTGTAGTGCACCAATCACTTAACTGCTAAAATGCACAAAATATCATTACCACTTCGATCCGCAATCAATGCAGACATCTCGACCCGCTACCAGAGGACTCGCAAGCTACATGTAGGGTCCACACTTAGTCTGGACTGGAGGTGGATTCTCCATAGTATATGAACAGTTCTAAAAAGGTAGCATGATTTGAGTTCTGGATTGGATGGGTAGCTATCAGTCTGGACTAGGTCAGGACACAACCTTCTTTGGCAGTGTTTATGAAATCGATACTACATAAATGTAGGAGCAACCAAGTGCTTCGTATCACACACAATTTGCGCTGCGCAGTCCACCACCATGCATTGTTGTTATTACATGTATTGTACGGTGCTTTGGTCTAATGCAGGTGTCATTTCAAGCCAAAGCAGTTAAAGCTGAAGCAACAACAGAAACAACAGTTGCGTAGTTGAACGGCATAACAGAAATTGTGTCGCACAATTCACCCCCTCCCCCAAACACTTTTGGGATGGAAAACCCTTATCAGCAAGAATGGGGTGTCAAGAATGTTGTTTTTCATAGGGGGTCCATTAAAGTCTACCGTAAAACTAAGACACATATATCTCACTCGGTGTAAGAAATAAAAAGAATATTATTATAACTCTGATCAGACTGAGGTTTTTACATTATAAACTGAAATTTTGGAGCCCCTCTTATAACCGAGAGTCATGAATCATTAATGACACTGGATAGCAAAAAGTTGGCAGAAATGACAAGTGTGATGAAAAATGGTATTGTTAAATTCTGAATTAATGACCGATACACACAGATTTTGTAGCATTGTTTTTTGCAAAGAGTGAAAATCTTATTCACTATTCAGAGCATTATTTTAAGAATAGTATTCAATGAAATGTCATAAATATTCCAAATAAATTTCACACCCTTTAACTTTACAAAGTGAAAACATCAGTCTGATATGATTTTCAACTTTTTAAATTATTTTCAATCAAAAGTGTCAAATAATTTTTTTAAAACCTAGTATTAAATAAAATATACATGTATTGAAGTGAAAGAAAAGAAATTCAAGTCACAGTAGACAAAATTACACCTAAGTATGGGTCAGCAATCTAAGTTAATATCCGTCTTATGATTGTTGGTGAAAAACCACTTGTTTGGAAGTATGAGGACATCACTGAACAGTTTTTATAATATCTCGGTGGTGAAAAGAACAGTTAAGACACCATTGATAATATACACTAATAATTATCCCTCAAAAGATAAGTTCCAAAAGCTTTTCACCATGCTACATGTATTTGGATATGAAAATAATGCTAATTGCCAACCTATAACACTCGGGGTTTGCAAGGTGAAAAATAATGTCATTCGTATAATCTGATTACCACTATAAAGATCTGTGAGTGGAGGATATTTCACATACTTTCGCCATGTTGTTTCAAGTAACAAGAAACTGCACTCCAAGAGCATTAACAATATGGATCAATCTTCTTTGTACAAAGGACCATATGATGTACAGCTATGGGAACGTGCAACTCTTTCTCCAGATACCCTGGCTCAGTTCCATTTTCGATTCTGTACCTATTTTTCTGTTCGCTTGACAATTCAAAGAAACAAATAATACATGTATTGTTATACACACGTACACATAGTTTGGCCTTGCTCTGGTGGTAGAGATTAGCTTTGCAAGTCATTTCCAGTTTTTTTCATTGGCCCAATTCACACACACACAAAGAGTTTAGTTACGCGCATTCACACTAAGGAAAAAATTATACTAACCATGCTAACCACCAAGCACAGCAATCTCATCAGCCGCCTTCTAGCCATTTTCAGAGGGCTCGAGCGACCAACATATTTTGTTAATCTTTTTCTTTCTCTATGAACTTCTTTATTTTTATATTCTTTCCTCTTCTCTTTCTATCATTCCTTGTGTTTCTTTGTTTTTACTTTTTTTTAAAGCTTCTGACCTCGGTCAAAACAGTGATGTTCAAATCTCAATTACTCTGACTGTGAGAATGCCCCTATTGTGTATACTTGTTTTCAGCACTTCTGACAGATGAATTATGCCTGCACCCAGCCACAACCATGGTGCTTGTTTGTTGTGACATGCATAGATGTACTTATTACTTCAAAAAATCATAGGAAAAAAAGTTCATTATAATCATATGCAGATCTAGAATTCTGTGATGGAAGGGGGGGGGGGGGAATGGAGTCACAAGTCTAAAATATCTGACAAGCAAAAAATAATAACGGTAGATCAAGGGAGACAAAAAAATGAGTCTTTATAGGTAGTTGCAAGTATATAGATTAATTTAACCCTTTCAGGACATGAATTATTTAAGAGCTAAATTAATCACATTTTGTTTTTCAAATTGGCAACAAAAATAATTTTCTTTTAATGCTACATGGTTCTAATAAAATGTAATGTCTTTGAAAACAACATGCATGGTTTGTCGAAAAGTGGAAAATATTGCCAATTTCGACATAAAACAATGATTTTGAACCTCCCAATGTATTTCCAATTTAAGGACTTTAAGGACTTTAAGGCTTATTTTCTTTTTTAAAATTCCGGGCATCAAACGCAATATGGTCATGCAACAAAAATGCCTCTGGTATATTTTTTAGGGCTGTAAATCAAAAGTTATTGAGCCAAACCACAAAATTTGGTCAATTGTCTTGAAAGGGTTAAAAAATGTTTCAATGGAAACACTTCAATGGAGACAAAAATGGGGTTTTTAGTTATATAGTCTGTAACTCTGGTGTGCTCTCTATCAATTCAGAGAAAATATAGCACTATCACAAGCTTTTTCTACTGACAAAGAATTATTTTGCCGAACAGTGACCATAATGCGAATAGTGCAAAAGGGACTAAAAATCATGGGTATTTCCACTGAGCATTAATCAGAAATGGCCTCCACTTGGCAGTTATCGGGTTATTCTCCTGAAGACAATCGGAACAGTCAGAATGGAGAACCGAAACTAGATGAATTCCCAACTGCACGCATTCGAAATTTATGCCCTCAGCCCAGTGAATGTGGGCTTGTGGTACAGTGCAACTTCATACAAGATTGGGCTCATTAGAAACTTAGTGTGCCGCGCCCTTAAGATTTGCTCCGAGTGCAAATTAGCTCCCGAAATCGCTAAAATCACAACTATTCTCCTTGACAATGGTTACCCTGAGCATTTTATATCTCGCACCATAACACGGACGCTGGAGGCACAATCCAAATCTGACACCAGATTTGGTCCTGCCAAATGCCCTGTGTATCTCAAACTACCCTGGAGGGGTAAGGTATCTGACAAATACGCCAGTCAGATCAAACACGCAGTGTCACGTTGCTATTATGTGGTCTCGACACACATTGTGTTTTCTACAAACAGGATGCTACTGTCAACTAGCAAGGATGTACTACCCACCCCCCACTTGAGTAATGTTATTTACCAATTTCAGTGCCGGTGCGATGCCAGGTACGTGGGCCGCACTTCTCAGCGGTTGGCTGATCGCATTAAACAACACGTCCCCTCGACTATTCGGAACCGTACAACTAATCAGCGCACGCAGTCCGTCCGTGCCTGCAAATCTGAAATGCACGCTAACAGACCAAAGATAGCCAAATGCGATTCAGCGATTGGTCTCCATTTACTGAACAATCCAGCTTGAGCACAAAGCTATGCCGACGATCAATTCTCAATTATGATTTCCACACAAAAATCAGAATGAATGTGACATGCATTATTAGCACACCATATGATGAAAATAAGGACCCCAAAGTGTTCACTGACATCTAATGAAAAAATTGAATTATAAGAAAAACATAAAAGTGTCTAAAAAAAGAGACATTTCAAAAATTCAAATGTGAAAAACAAAAAATTAAGGCTATTACAGGGCTTCACACAAACTCTTTTGCCAGGGGACCTGCCCAACCCCAAGATCTTAATATTTTTGATATTTTGTGGGTACAGGGAAAAAAATTAAATTGAAATAAGAAATATGAAAGGAACTGCATATATTCAACAGCAGTCAACTATTGATCCATTTGATGGGCTCAATTGTTATCTTAAATTGTCACTTGTCATTCAATCTACAAAGTAAAAAAGTATAAAAGAAAAAAGGGGTTTAAGTGGCTCTTTTAATGTTTCGTATCATTGTGGGTGTGTGTGCATGAGAGTGTAAGGTTTGGTGTAGGCTTGGATGTGCATATGTGTTTTATTAAAGAGTCTAACTTTGCCTTTTATACCATTCACAAACAAATATACACTAAAGGAAAAAAGAAACTTATAAAAGTTCAAGAGATCACCAAATTAAATTCTCTGCATGGAAATGTACCAAATTTGGATATAATGTTGATTCAATGCATGGCTTTAAATGACAGTCAATAACAAAAAGTTTTCTTCAATGCCACAAAAGAAATGTGCACTGAAGCAAAGGACTCTCTAATCCCCAAGTCACAAAGACAAACTGCAGCCTTGTACACCATATGCATGTCAATGAATGAAACAAAAGAATTTCAAAAGGGATTTGCAAGTTCATATCCAAACAGATTAATAGCCAGTATGTCCACCTCTAGCTTGCTGGCAAGCTGTACACCGTCTTCGCATGCTTCCGATCAGATTCGCGATGGTAGCCTGGGGAACATTGTTCCATTCCTCTTGCAGTGCTGCAATGAGCGTCTCCCTATTGATGGGTTGATTGTCACGCCTTGACACACGTCGACCAAGCTCTTCCCAGAGATGTTCAATTGGGGAAAGGTCTGGTGAACGGGCGAACCATGGCAGAACATCAATATCCTCTTGCTCGAGGGGTGCAAATC
This sequence comes from Heliocidaris erythrogramma, assembly GCA_025617745.1. Taxonomy (NCBI): domain Eukaryota; kingdom Metazoa; phylum Echinodermata; class Echinoidea; order Camarodonta; family Echinometridae; genus Heliocidaris; species Heliocidaris erythrogramma. Next base: position 18,008,603 of record CM046869.1, read on the forward strand.
CCTTTTGAAATTCTTTTGTTTCATTCATTGACATGCATATGGTGTACAAGACTGCAGTTTATCTTTGTGACTTTGGGATTAGAGAGTCCTTTGTTTCAGTGCACATTTCTTTTGTGGCATTGAAGAAAACTTTTTGTTATTGACTGTCATTTAAAGCCATGCATTGAATCAACATTATATCCAAATTTGGTACATTTCCATGCAGAGAATTTAATTTGGTGATCTCTTGAACTTTTATAAGTTTCTTTTTTCCTTTAGTGTAGTACACTATCACACCACTGTAGTTCTTCTCATACCTTAGAAATAAAATAAGTGTTTTGAAATCGCAGAAGTACATATAATTTACATTTCATTTTTTTTGGGGGGGAGTCTAAATTTGGTAAGAATTGTACGATGAATGTATCATCAAATATTATATGTAGTATTCAAATAAATGATGATAAGTAAAGTGTTTCCATAACTGAAATTTCTTCATTTAAGCAGCTCAGTGAGGCATTTACTGAGGACTCCTCCCCCGAAGGTCAGGCAGCCAAGGCTGTTGAGAACAGCTCCGACTAACAGCGCCGTCATGACGGAGTATTGGCAAAATAGAGAATAATTTCGTCAGTTTTGAACTAAATACAGAATAAATAGGGACAAACAAAGTCCAAAAATACAGTTTCTGACATTTTTTTGTTCTGAAAAATGTCACTCACGACCAAAATCAACCCGAGGAATTAGGGGTGAGCTCTGCGAAACCGCAAGTCATGCAGTCATTTGAGTGTATGCGGAGCACATACAAATGCATCGCAGTACGGTGGGTACCACTCCTAGAACTGCCACGGGATACTTATCACAAAATAATGTGAGACGAATACCACAGACTTCTAATGAGTCGGCAGTAAGTAACGGACATACCCCTGTCCTAATTCAGTAATTGCTTTCTTAGAGGGTTCCCCCCGGTGAGAGAAGTGCGATAAACTCTCAAACTGAGGCTTTGTTTGTTTTATTTTTTAAAGAAAGAAAAGAAAAAGGGGAAAAAAGATCGTATTTTTATAGACAATATCGTATTGTCGTATTTTACTTTTTTTATCGTACAAAATAATAAAGTTTGGCATTTTTTCTGGGAAACAGAAAAACGGAGTACTCCGTTTTTTGGCCTCTTAAAAATGTTAAAAACTGAGAAATTGGCAGGTATGAAATTGGCCTCTGTGACCTTTGACCTTTGACCTACGTACCTCACAATCTAATCAGATCGTTTTCCTTTAATGATACATACTAGCACCTAATTTGAAGTTCATACCTCATATGGATCTTGAGTTATCGCGAGAACGAGGCTAACACCTGAAATTTCAGAAATTAGCCTCTGTTGACTTTGACCTTTGACCTACGTACCCAAAAATCTAATCAGATCGTCTTCCTATGGTGATACATACTAGCACCAAGTTTGAAGTTCATACCTCATGTGGTTCTTGAGTTATCGCTAGAACAAGAAAGGGGGACGGACGGACGGACGGATGGACGGATGGATGGACGCATGGACAGACATATGGACATACAGTAACAGAGCCTGGGAAAAGTACTGGTCCAACTCGGCAATGAAAATAATGGAATCAAAAGATGGGAATAGTTTAAAGAATCAAAAAAAGAATCAAAAGAATCAATTTGAAATGCTAGTTCTACTTCATTAAATTTGACATTTACAAAAGTTTCAGCTCAGTGCATCCATAGAGTACATGTGGAGGCGCAAGGCCAAATCGGCATTGAAAATTATGGAATCCAGGGATAAGAAGAATTCACTTCACTTCTTATTTTGAAAGGTTTCTCTTTTAACAAAAGACAGAACAAGAAAGAGAGAATAAAGAGGACTTGTTGTTTCCACATTATTTCATTTGATACATAAGGCACTGCACATACTGTATACCTGGTAGCTTATTCTTTCATACTACACTCTGATCCATTGCATTTCACTTTCTGAACAAAGAAAGAGAAAATAAACAGGACTCAGTGTACCGTAACAGAGCCTGTGAACAGTACTGGTCCCACTCGGCAATGAAAATAATGGAATCAAGAGATGAGAATAGCTCAAAGAATCAAACTTCATAATTTGAAATGCTACTTCTACTTCATTAAATTTGACATTTACAAAAGTTTCAGCTCAGTGCATCCATAGAGTACATGTGGAGGCACAAGGCCAAATCGGCATTGAAAATTATGGAATCCAGCATGGGCATCAATCCTCACAGGAATTCTATTCAAGTGGGGGGGGGGACACCCTATTGTTGCATCCAGGTGTGTCCCCACCCCCCCACCCCCTTATCAAGGGATAAGAAGAATTCACTGCACTTCTTATTTTGAAAGTTTACTGTTTTAACAAAAGACAGAACAAGAAATAGACACTATGAACACTATGACAAAGAGTGCGGACAAAATATTACAGCTCCTCATGGTACCCTCCACAATTGCTCTGGTAGACAAAAGAACATCCCTTCATTGCTATTATGTAAAATAAGTAGCACAGCTGAATATGCATGTGTCACCTGTTCTACATATTTTTACATAATAGCAATGAAGGAATGTTCTTTGGTCTACCAGAGCAATTGCGGAAGGTACAATGAGGAGCTGTATATTTTGTCCGCTTCTTTGTTCGCCATGTTCATAGTGAGAGAATAAACAGGACTCACGTTGTTTCCACATTATTTCACTTGATACATTTAAGGCACTGCACATCCTGTAAAGCTTATTCTTTCATACTACACTCTGATCCATTGCATTTCTCTTTCTGAACAAAGAAAGAGAAAATAAACAGGACTCAGTGTACCGTAACAGAGCCTGTGAACAGTACTGGTCCCACTCGGCAATGAAAATAATGGAATCAAGAGATGAGAATAGCTCAAAGTATCAAACTTCATAATTTGAAATGCTACTTCTACTTCATTAAATTTGACATTTACAAAAGTTTCAGCTCAGTGCATCCATAGAGTACATGTGGAGGCACAAGGCCAAATCGGCATTGAAAATTATGGAATCCAGCATGGGCATCAATCCTCACAGGAATTCTATTCAAGTGGGGGGGGGGGGGACATCCTATTGTTGCATCCAGGTGTGTCCCCACCCCCCCCCCCCCCCCCCCACCCCCCACTTATCAAGGGATAAGAAGAATTCACTGCACTTCTTATTTTGAAAGTTTACTGTTTTAACAAAAGACAGAACAAGAAATAGACACTATGAACACTATGACAAAGAGTGCGGACAAAATATACAGCTCCTCATGGTACCCTCCACAATTGCTCTGGTAGACAAAAGAACATCCCTTCATTGCTATTATGTAAAATAAGTAGCACAGCTGAATATGCATGTGACACCTGTTCTACATATTTTTACTTCTTAATTTGAAATGCTACTTCTACTTCATTAAATTTGACATTTACAAAAGTTTCAGCTCAGTGCATTCATAGACTACATGTGGAGGCACAAAGCCAAATCGGCATTGAAAATTATGGAATTCCAGGGATAAGAAGAATTCACTTCACTTCTTATTTTGAAAGGTTTCTGTTTTAACAAAAGACAGAACAAGAAAGAGAGAAAACACAGGACTTGTTGTTTCCACATTATTTCATTTGATACATAAGGCACTGCACATACTCTATAGCTCATTCTCTCATATTGCACTCTGATCCATTGCATTTCACTTTCTGGAGAAATAATCAAACGCTGATTCAAAATGCAGCATCTTTGGGTGACTTTGCTGATTTCGTTCATCCTTGTTGCTGGGCTTTCAACTGAAACAGGTAAGAGCCACCCAAAAACTATGACTTTTTCATATGACTGTCTCAGGGAATTTTTCCTAGATCTAGCTTATATATGAGCCCCTACAACCAACAGCTAGGAAATTCTTTACATCATTCAAAGAAAAGTATTCTCAGTTTATCATCCATACATACACTGTAGAATTTTGCCAAAAATATATTTTCATGCGAGCGACAAAATTGAATATTCAAGAAACTTGTACACTGTACATAATAAATAGGGAAACGTTGAGACATTTCATATGACAAACTGCTTTGGCACAGCACAACTTGCAAGGGATTGTGCAATAGAATTTTGTTTTTTAATTTTTAAATTATGCATATTCTCCATGGTGAAACCGAGATCACTATAGTTTTTTTTTAAGGGGGCGGGGGTGTTGTTAATTTCTCATTTGTTATGCTTATGCCAAAGGGGCCGAAGTGTGGGGTTTTTTTTCTCACTGTCCATCACTTTTCCTTTTTTAATCTACATCTATTAAAGTCAATTACTTTCATTCAAACAATCTCTTATATGTTCTTCTCTTAATTAAAAGACAATAAACAAATTCAGTGACACATATGTCAAAATATTAGATGTTTCATGACACTGTTACAATATCTGCCCATTCCCCCCCCCCCCCCCCCCCCCGCTATAAAAGACTGATTTGAACAATCCAAGCAATAATTACTAATTGGTGTAACAGAGGAAAATAAGATGATATGATTTTCAAGAACCAGTGAGGTACAAATACTAGCTTCCCAGAATTTTTTTTTTCTTTTTATTGACTATGCAACAGTAACTGAGTGGGGGTTAACCTCGCTAGTCATAAGGTCCACTTATTCATAAGGACCGCTATCCATAAAGCATGACTAAATGAATAACGGTCCTTGTGAATAGCGAGCAAATCATAGACAAATTACCTTGCTATTCATAAGGACCTCCATTCATAAGGACCACTATTCATAATTATTCATAAGGACCGCTATTCATAACGTGTGTTAAATGAATAGCGGTCTTCTATGAATAGCCGTCCTTATGAAGAGGGAACGGACCCGCTGAATGATCCCTGTATGAAGCCAAAGGGAATGAGAGAATTCAGTAGTCAAAGGATTAAAAACTATCATCTGCCTTGTCTTTATCAACCATATTTTAGTATGACATAACTCCATTTTTTTCTACTTTGCTCTTTCATTTCCATAATGTAGAAATAATACAATAATAATCATTGGCGGATCCAGGGGGGGGGCACAGCCGGCCCGTGCCCCCCCCCCTTTTGGAAGAGAAGTATGATTTTTTACCATAGACGATCTGCCATTTTGTGTATTGTGCCCCCCCTTTTAGAGTGAAGACCTTTTTTTCTTTTTTTTTTTTTTTTGCTTGTCAGGGAATTATGGAGGGAAACTGGACCCCATAACCCGTTACTAAGCGATTTTGGAAGGTTTGGCAATTTTTTTTTTGTCCCCCCCCCCCCCCCCCACTGAGCGACTTTTCGAGAAGCTGACGAGACCAAAAAAATACGGGTGTACCTTTTCACAAACTTTCATTTTTGTGCCCCCTCTTTTACTAAATCCTGGATCCGCCCCTGATAATAATGATAAAATATTATATCATTGTGGATCATATTAAATGCTGTATAAATCAAAACTTTCATTATGAAGAAGAAGAAAAAGATGAAGGAGGAGGAAGAGGAGGAAGAGGAAGAAGAGGAAGAAGAAGAGAGGAAGGAGATGAAAAATAAGAAAAAATAAGAAAGAACAAGAAGATAAAGAAAAAGAATAATATGGTCTTATATACCCAGGTAAGCTCAGTATTAATACTACTCTTCCTGCAGGCCTTGCAATTATTACCCCAGCATTGCCATGTAGCCATTTAATACACCTGGGGGTGTTCCATAAAGTTGTTCGTTAAGTTCGGCAAGATTTTAAAGAACGACTTTAATATGAAGTGCCAGAAAGGATGACCAAAGTTTTTCCTGATGGTTTAAAGTGTGATTGTATTTCCTATAACCTCAATTAAATTATGGCAAAAAATATACTTTGCATTAGAAATGTTTGTCATAATAAGAATGCTAATATACATCTGCACAGTTCAACTTTAGTTGATGCAGTAAAAAATGGCTGAGCATTCCATTAGGCTTGTCATATCCAAGTCATTCGTAAAGTCATGCGTAACTTTACGAACAGCTTTATGAAACACCCCCTAGGGTCAAGACTTGAGAGGGAGAAATATGGTAACAAAACCTTGTTCAAGAATGTTAGCAATCGAGCAATGATGGAACCCAGGGCCTCTCGTATGAGGGTCAAGCGCCTGCCTTAAAGGCCAAGTCCACCCTAACAAAAAGTTTATTTGAATAAATAGAGAAAAATCCAACAAGCATAACACTGAAAATTTCATCAAAATAGGATGTAAAATAAGAAAGTTATGGTATTTTAAAGTTTCGCTTAATTTTTGCAAAACAGTTATATGCACATCCTGCTCAGTATGCAAATGAGGGAACCAGTGACGTCACCCACTCACTATTTCTTTTTTATTTTATTATATGTGAAATATAGAATATTTTAATTTCTGCAGATTTCACAATTAGGAAGCTCTCATTGAATTGTGTATAGGTTGCAACAATAGCAATTACACATGTTCAGCGAGGAATCAAACCTTGTTTCACATTATAACAAGGAAAAATTAAAATATTTTGTATTTCATGTAATAAAATACAAAAGAAATAGTGAGTGGGTGACGTCACTGGTTCCCTCATTTGCATACTGAGGAGGATGTGCATACAACTGTATTGCGAAATTAAGCAAAACTTAAAATACCATAACTTTCTTATTTTACATCCTATTTTGATGAAATTTTCAGTGTTATGCTTGTTGGATTTTTCTCTATTTATTCAAATCAACTTTTTGTTAGGGTGGACTTGGCCTTTAATATACCACATGGCTCCTATTGATTACAATGTGGCAATAATTAAATGCCACAGCAACTATAACAGAGAAAGCTACTAAAACATGCCACTTCTCACTGATGCATTCTTCAACTGTCTCTTTTTCAGAGGGTTTCAGGTATAAGAAGCCTTCTTATCGCCGCAGGGGACAACCTAGTTCAGCAAGAATTGTACCACTAAGAGGTATGTATGGTTTTATCACAATGTAAAAATGCAAATAGGGCAATTTCAAAGTAAAACCCACTGCATACTATACCATCCAAATACAATATCAGGCTGTGAATATGAAACTTCAAACCTGTAAAATCTTCCCGATATCACTAAAAATATATTTTCACGAGAGCTACAAAAATCAATAAATATTAGAGAAAAACGTAATTGATCTTGATATGCATAGTAATGGTAGGACACTAATTTGAAAAAATACTTCATAAATATACTGCTGCACAGGAAGAGTTCTAAGTTATTTAACAAAAAAAAACAATTTTTTGTAATTTTTAAACACGTCCTGTTGCTTGAAGTGTGCATATGTTTCATAACCAATCCAGGATCACATTTTTTTTTTGGGGGGGGAGGGATCTTAATAAATATATGCATATGTTTATAGTATCTCTCTCTCTCTCTTTATCTCTTTATCTTTCCTTCTCCATATCTCATCTCTATTTTCTCTTTCTCTTTATTTCCCTCTTTCTACTGAAGCCTCCTTTTGATCATCTCTTTACTATCACTTGTTTCAAATTTACTTTCTCCCTTCATCTCTCTCTCTCTGAGTTTCCTACCTTCACCTTTCTGGCTTCCATCTTGTGTTCTGTTCTTCCTCCTAGGTTTATGCAAAAAGTCAAACAATTTAACCCCTTTCATGCCATTGGGGGGGGGGGGGCGGCAAGGCCTGTAGAAGTGATGAATGTTGTGTTTGGACAAGGAATGGCAACCTTTTGCTTCCTGAAACAGATATGAGGATCATTTCCTTGGAAATGTATTATGCTTAATTAAATCTTTTAATGAAACAAAGCATTAAAAGTCACAATCTGACTACTGGAAGTTCATTCATTTATATATATCAATTGTTCAAAAACTTGGTGGCACAAAAGAAGTTAATAATCACATTAGTGCCCCCAGTACGGAAAATAAATATTTCTTTTTCTTTTGCACCCAGTGGGCAATACCTACAATGCAATCTTCACTTTTTCTTTTTTCCTTAGAGCAAGATGTCGCCCCTAAAAAGAACAGTGGAGGAAGTCATGCTCTGGAACCCGCTTATGGAGCAGCTAAAGGAGAACCGAACGCGACGGGCTACTCATTTGTCAAATCTATCCTAGTTGACGTTTGTCCAATAACATTTTAAAATTGGATTTTTCTGAGAACAAGTTAATGATTAATTTTTTTTTCTTTTAAAATTTACATCCAAGCAGGTTGGAATGTCATGTAAAATTACGTTACCATTTGGAAAACAGATGTATCTTTTATTTTCTAAATATACCAAAGCCTCACTAATAAGCACTTTTGTACATATACCTACCTTAGATTGTTTTAATTGTTTGGACATTTTTGGCCCTTTTTCAGGAAGGTAGTTTAAATCTAAACATGGGTCTACACTATCGACTTACTAGTGGCAGCCAAAATGAAAATGAAAAATGACAAACATAAAAAGATCATTCAAATCATAGGGTATAGTGATTCATTCTTGACTCTAAATCAAAAGGCTGAGAGTTTGAATCCCTGTTTGTTGCAAATGTCTTCAGACAAGGCATTTCATCTACAATTGTCTCTCACCACCAAGGTGTTAAATGGATACCTGGCAGGGTTTTTTCCTTTAAAGAAACTGGGCACTGATAACGGCAGCCAGAGCTAAACACGACCCCTTTGACATCACTAGGGGATGTTATATCGTAATGTGTATACATACAAGAACGGCTGATTACTATCATTTTTATTCTGATCCTTTTTGCAGCCAATAGTAAATCAGTGGTAGAGACAACTGGCAGCTTCTATCGTCTGTATGTTGTACATATAGGAGCGAGCAAATCTGAAAAAAAAAATTTTTTTTCTTTCTCAAACCTGACTTTTACGGAGAAACAACATGGCACATGGGAGATCTTTTAAGTGGCACGTAAAGAGTAAGAAGAAACTTGAAGTGTGAGAAAAAAAATGAAAACGGATAACATTGAAAATAAAAGTGAGTTCCTTCCAAAAGACTAACAACTCACCTCATCTTTGTGTTTTTCATATCTTGTCTTTTTCTTGGCATCAAATGTACCATCAAGCTCCAACTGTGCTGCGAGCATGTTTCAGAACTATAGGGAAGAAGGATAAGCCAGAATTATTCTAGTACTCATAAATAGCGTTAGTGAAACACTTCAAAATTATAGCTGAATCACCCAATACATCAGAATCAAAATTAGTCAAAATATATAGCTAGTAAGCACTGTTACATTTGTATTATTTATCATCTTGTACCACACTACATCCATTTAAATGTATGGTTAGTGTTTTCATAAGTTTTAAATGATTTTTTTTTTTTATTACTTTTTTCATAGATGCTATCTCAATAAAAATCTGATTTTTTAAGCTTTAGAATGAAACTGAATGTCTTCGAATATTTTATTGAAGCATTTTATGTATGAAGTAGAAATATGCAGATAAGTCATGCATATTCAGTGTTACTAATTTGCACCATTTTTATGTCATCTATAGTTCTTTTCAATTTGAAATCTTATAATACTTATAATTTGCCTGAAGAAGCCATATACATGTAAAGGGGATTTGAATTTGCATCAAGTTTTTTGGTCAGAATAGTTTGCCATTTTACAAGTGGGAATAATGATTACTATTTTAGCAAATTATAATATATGTTATATATATATATATATATATATTATTATATTATAAAGATAGTGTTCTGCGTCGGTTTAGGTAAACTATAAATAGAAAAGACAAATATAAATCAAAAAACCGTAGAGATGTCAATTATCTGATATTTCGGGCATAGCCCTTTGTCAAGGAATGACAAATTTATTAAGCGTCGAGCAACAATAAGGGCAAATAAAAGACGCGCAAAATGGTCGCGTAGAAAATAGTAAGAACGCGCCAGAAGTGACGTAACAATACATCAAGAGAAAGAAGAAGAGCTAAGAGAGAGAAAAGAAAAGAGAGGGAAAGAGAAAGGGACAAGAAAAAGAAAAAGATAAGAAAATAAAGAAAGAAAATTACATGATGGGAAATGAGCGGAAAGAAACATTAATTCCTCTTGGTTGGAGGCAGCCAAGGCGAAAAATCATACGTTCCTCTTCCTGCTTGCGTAGCTGGTCGGAGCTGAAAGAACTGCGTACTATGCACACTTCAAAGTTCTGGATGTCGTGGTTGTGTGAGTTAAAGTGAGCAGCCACAGGTAATCCAGGCGTGTTGAGTCGTATGGACCTCAAATGCTCTGTCACACGATCAGCTAGTCGGCGCTTAGTTTCTCCTATGTAGAGCTGAAGACACTGGGTGCAATGGATAGCATAAATGCAATCATCCGTCGTGCAGGAGAACTATCCATGGATGGCCCATTGAGACTTTGGACCCCTAATGGTGGTAGTGGCAGTGGTGACTTTGCAGGTGTTGCATCTGGGTCTGCAACAGGGATAGGTACAGCTCTGGGAGAGGTCAGGAGTAGTAGGCATTCGGGAAGATACCAAGGCTTGTCGCAACGATATATATATACACATATGCATTAAAAGAAATGATCAAGGCAGTTTTGTTTTCTAGTGATAAAGATGCATTTGGGAACAATTTTACTCCGATTTAATTAGTCTTAATATAAAAGTTTGGCACATAAAGCCTATCTGGCAGAGTCCTCAGACCAAATGCATGATGAATATCATTTCTCTTAAAATTTTTGAAATATTTCATCATCTTTAAACAATAAATATATATAAGAAGCAAATCAGAAGTACTCAAAATAAAGATACAGAACAGGCAAAGTCCAGTAGTGCTCTGATTACGGCTGGCAGGCTCCTCTCTTCAAGGTGACAAAATATCTTCAGATAAGCCTGTACATGTATGATGGGGAGCCCTATGCAGAGCTGCCAACCTCTGGCCAAACTATTTCGTACATGACAAGCTGAAAAATCGTATTTTGCCAATGAAATTCACAATTTTTTGCAAGACGCCAAATACCAAATTTTTAAACTGCAAGTGCAACTGCCGCCAAAATTGTTAGATCTAAAAATGTCCTAGAATTACTCTTCCTGACACCCCAACAATTTTTATTGAACATGATCTAGATCTATAAATATAAAACAACGGCTTGAAACTCACATCCCACTACGGCAAGGCTCCACATATTGCCGCCTTGCACCAAGTGGCAGCTGCCGCGCCGCACCGCTTGCAGGGCTAGGCTGGCCAGCTTCGCCTAGTGCCTCGGTGTGTAAGAGCAGCTGCACCGCTTGAGCTAGAATTTTGCGTGTGCGGTGAAAGTAAAAGTGTGTGTACGTTCGCAGCCTCTTTTCTGTACATACTTTAAGTACATACACAGTGCGGAGTTCAGGAACAGCGAAAATACAATATATTTTTTTTCCTGTGAATTCATACTTTTTGGATGGGTTTTCATATCAAATACAAATTTTTTGTAACAGATGGCAGCACTGCCCGTGTCTGCACACATAAGATTTGGCCTGAAAATGAACAAGGATTTCTTTAATATTCCTCTAAAAGTCTAATGCTTTGTTAGTTGGTTTGTCGGTATCGACATATCATCTCTTAGGTTTTTTTTACCTTGCACGTGTAACTTGTATATATACGAGTTACACATGCAAGGTAAAAAAAAACCTGATCACACCTGCCAATTTTCTTTTTTATTCATTCAATTTGTACAATCTTAGTTTATCCTGGAAGGTAACCCCTATAGCAAACTCTGAGGGTGGTTTGCATGGCTCACATTATGTGGGATATGGTGATATTTAGATCGTTTTTTTTGTTGATATCCCCCTCCACGAAAGGTGGATATTATCAGTAGCCTGGTTAGATACACAGTGGGCTAGTGGTCGATACGCATTGGCATTGATCTTGTTCTTGTAGAAATAATCCCTGATGCAGCTGACATACGAAGCTATACTGGGATGACTGAAATTGTGTGTCAGGAGAAGGTGGCATTGTGTATATACATATGACTCACTTATTTACAATAAAGATGTGAAAAGGCGACCTGGTGCAAGTAAAAACAGCATGGATCCTCTTGTAGTGTGGTGGATCCAACAGGAGGCTGCATAGATCTAAGGATAGGTAAAGCAGCTCCCCTGAAGGATGTTGGGTCCACGGTCATTACGACATGCCCCGGAAGGTGGTTCCACAGTCTTATGGCTCTTGGGTAAAATGAGTACTTGTAAGAGTCGATGGTTGACTTAGGCACTTTGTACTTGAGTTCATGATCTTGTCTGCCAATATAGCTAGCTGGGATTTTTCTGGTGGGAAGTGTAACTTGACAATATGGTGATGAATCTTGGCGAAGAGTACACATTGAGCAAGGAGGCAACGAGAGCGGAGACTGTCCCAGCCCAGTGCTGATACTAGGGCTGTAGAAGATGTTGGTCTGAAGTCACTTTGGACGAGCTGCTGACTTCTGCACTTGCTCAAGTAAGTTAATATTGGAAACTGTGTATGGGTTCCTAGTCTCCGAGCCGTTGTGGGCGGACTAGAGAAGTGTATGCCCTGGCTTTTACTTCCTGGGAGCATGGAAACAAGGTTGCTGGTGTGTTTTGAAGAAGAGCAACTAGACTGAGGAAGTTGAATATCCCTACCTTAGCTTACAGGAGGGCTCGAGGCGATATGATTGAAACGTACAAGATTTTTAATAAATACGATTCTGATGTAACGCCAAATCTTTTAATTACAATCCAGAGATCAGACAAGAGGACATAGTATTAGTAATAGTAAAATATTTATTCCCAGGACCAAAACTCAGAGATACAAAAATTCTATGTACGAATACGTAAACCATGGAATAATCTTCACGACACCATTACTGCCCCGAGTGTGCAGTTTTGAAGTAGCTTTGGACAGGTGCTGGAAATATCCCATTAACTTGCGATTATGAATCGCCTGCACCAGGAAACGATCCAGCCATCTTGAAAAGGAAGAAGAACTTGGAACTGAATATAGAGGCGTAGTGCCTGTGTTCAGTATCTTCTCCAGGGCCTAGGTATCCTTAGACCGAAAATTCTGTCTCTCGTTCGTTAGCCTCTTATTTGGATAGGGTCGGCTCTTCAAGTGAAGAGCCGACCCTATCCAAATAAGAGGTTTACGAACGAGAGACAGAATTTTCGGTCTAAGTAAGGTATCCCTTAGACCGAAATTTTCTGTCTCCAGTACGTTAGCCTCTTATTTGGGTAGGGTCGGCTACTACTTGGAGACAGAAGCCGTCCTATCACTTTGCTGTGCAAAATTTGTCTATGGCGTTGTGCCTGCTGGAACAGTAGGAAAAAATCATTTTTCCTCTGTATTTTTTTTTAAATAATCATAAGGCCTAGGCTCTAATTCATATACTTAATCTGTTCAACATACCAATTTGACTTTATGATCCATTTAATGCTCCTTTTTCATGTAATTCATGGTCCAAGGTCTTCTCCGTTCGAAAATCCTGCAGCCGTATTCAAACCGTTACCCGAGCTGAATGACGATGACTTCATCCGTTCTAGTCTCGTACAAGGCAAAATGATTATGAAGGAAAAAATACGATAAATTCATTACGAACTCGTGCACATTGATTTCAAAACGGTTATTTCTTTAACACTAAATATCAGTTTTTTTTACTGTTTAGTGTTAAAGAAATAACCGTTTTGAAATCAATGTGCACGAGTTCGTAATGAATTTATCGTATTTTTTCCTTCATAATCATTTTGCCTTGTACGAGACTAGAACGGATGAAGTCATCGTCATTCAGCTCGGGTAACGGTTTGAATACGGCTGCAGGATTTTCGAACGGAGAAGACCTTGGACCATGAATTACATGAAAAAGGAGCATTAAATGGATCATAAAGTCAAATTGGTATGTTGAACAGATTAAGTATATGAATTAGAGCCTAGGCCTTATGATTATTTTTTTTAAAATACAGAGGAAAAATGATTTTTTCCTACTGTTCCAGCAGGCACAACGCCATAGACAAATTTTGCACAGCAAAGTGATAGGACGGCTTCTGTCTCCAAGTAGTAGCCGACCCTACCCAAATAAGAGGCTAACGTACTGGAGACAGAAAATTTCGGTCTAGGTATCCCTAGGTCTAGGACTTGGTTCAAGGTTGTGAAAATATAAAAATGTTTCTCTGACGACGGCCAGAGCATTCTGACCGGAACGTGGAGTTATTCCAACTAACATGGTTGTTCCGCAAACCACTCATAGCTACATTCCTATACTTCGTGTGTATAATGTAGGCAGTCATACACCTCATCTTTTTAAAACACCACTGCACAAAAGTCACCAATATTCACTCAAAATCGGCATTTAATTTTCAAAAACCGACCCCAAAATATCCAAGAAATACAATAAATTCAACTCACCAATGTTGGAAAAGATATTTACAAAAACGAAATCCGTAATTTACTGTTGATTCTCGCGAAACGAGCTATCGGAGTCATTGTGTACATTTCCTGGTCGCCGCGGGCGCTGACATCTCCCCAAAAGAGTTTTGTCCTCAAAAATTCGGTCCCTATGGCGTACACGGAAAAGTTCCGATTTTCTGTGTGCGCGATCGTAAAGATCGATGTGCCCTTGCGATCCCGAGTTTCTTCGTAGACAAAAATTATATTGGCCGATTTTAGTCTAAGACATCGGCAGTTTGTAAACAACACGCGATCGCGAAACAAATCGGCGGGGATTTCTCCGGTTTTGGACAAGATTTTGACTTTGGATTTTGCTGTAAATATCAAAAGTTCTTCCTAACGGCCATTTGAGGTAGGAGTGAGATTTTTAAGGGCTGAATTTGAAAGCAAGTATTTAAAATATTTATCTTATTTTCCCCCCCATACCTCTAGTACATGCGACAGAAAATACCAACTATTTTACAGTAATGTACCCGTGAGTGGTTGTACCGCAAACCTTTTTGCTGAATTACAACTTCACCATGCAAACCTTCAAATCCTAAAAAATATTTGACTTTGATAAAATTTTGATTGAAATAAAACAAATTTTCAACATTAACACTTTGATAAAGATGAATCATGGAAAGTTTGTTCGTTGCGTGTTTTGTTTTAATCAGAATCGCGCAGTTACGCGTGTGCACAGCTCGCAGACAAGGGCACTGTATACTCTGTACTGTAGCGAGTGGCGTCGTCAGGCGGTTTATACTTATAGACCGAACCACCGCCAGACATGAATTTCAATATGTGGGACAACGTCGTAGAAATGTCGATCTTCTACATTAATTACCCAAATTTACAAATTATTCTACTATTCATCTGGTTTCTAACGATCTACCCACTTATTCAGAATAAACTTGGGACATATATACAGTTTCATGTATAAAATTTACTATATTAACACAAAATAACAAATTACCTTCGTGTTTTGCATAACAACGGCAAGCCCCGCTGACTAGTCTTACAAAATTCGTTATTGTTTATTTCTCAGTATAATTACATTTTGGGGGCGTTTTTATATACCTGTTGGAAACCCTTGTGTAAGATACTCAAGTTGTGTTTTCCAAACAAAAAAATCTGTAAAGTTGAATAATAAAACTTTTGAATACACAGGAATTCAAAAGAATATTAAATTTAGCTATATAGAAAGACTATCAATAGAAATAGGACACGCACACCCACCCTCACACACATTGATTTGTGGGGAACTGTATTGTTTTTTCCTATTGTATTTTGTACCCCGCAAGCATGACGGAATAAAGGCCATGGTGCTCTTTTGTTCTCTGTACCCCCACAAATGAATCTATGTAAACACACACACACACAGCTTTACATGGCTTTACTTCCGAGGACAAGTATTGTTCCTCTATTGTTCCGGGGGGGGGGGGGGGCACTCGGATATATGGGTGTACACATGCGTGTCCATGGGTTTTCAAAATACCCCCTAAACAGGTTTTATACTTGGATGAAAAAAGACCCCTAAACGACGATTTTTGCGTGGTTTTTCATCATCCAACCCCCCCTAATCAGGTTTGACTTAAACTCTCCGCTCCCGATTCTCCTCTTTTTTTGCATCATCTGCATGCACTGCCGCGCGCCACTCCCTGAACTGAAATCGGGCTGTAAATCCCCGTGAAAATCCCTTAAAATATCAGAAAATGTCCCATTTACATATTGGTGCCAAAGTGAAAAATATACCCCCTAAACGCGTTCTGCCAGATTAGTCAAAAGCACCCCTTTTTGTTGAAAATCAGCGTTTTTGGACCCCTTAACGCGTAACGCGCGTTACGCGTTCCACTTGAAAAAAGACCCCTTTTTACGCGTTTTCTTGGACGCGTATGTGTACACCCATATATCTGAGTGCCCCCCCCCCCCCCGGGTATTGTTCCTCCGTCCTCGGACAGTCGACGGAATAAGGCACAAATTCATTGTTCGACGTTCGAGGACTATTGTCCGGCTTCCGAGGACCATTGTTCTCATGATTTTTTTTTGTTCTGTCCGAAAATGTCCTCGGACATACGGCTAAACACGCCCACACACACACACACACACACACACACACACACACACACACGGGCGATATTTATTCACCCAAAAATCTTATTGCAGCCTGGGCCCTCTTGCATAAAAAGTTGCATTTAATCGCAACTCTTATGGCAATCCGGCCTGCACTAGTGTGGAATATATTATTTTACCTCCAATCACATCTAGGGCTGCCGGGAAATCTCCATCGTCGATACGGAATATATCCCACTATTTGACCCAATTGAAAATAATCAGGTGTTCGATCCATAATACCAGTGCTGTGCACATGATACACAAATCATATTATTATACTGATTTATGTTTGAAAATATTTAATTTTTATTTCAATCTTTAAGAAATCTATGATCTAAGATCATCCAAGAAATACTTAATATTAACCAAATAGGCAATCATTGTTGCCTTCATAAATCATTGTAGCCAATTTGTGGGGGGGGGGGGACAAATGGTTCCCTTCGCCCCATTGCCCCTCAGTGCCCCTAGGTGCAAAGTGCAGGACTGTCATCATTAGTATAGGCCTATCGGTCTATGCAAGAATTACTAAGACTGCATAATCATGTCAAAAAGAAAATTGTTAATCAAAACACAACGTGTCCAAAATTCTGTTTGCTGGTGTTAATGACATCACAAATTATTTGCTGGTGATAATGACCCCACAAATAAAATTATTATTAAGAAATTTAGAAGTATATTTTATCATTACTAAAAGATTGATCAAAGAAACTTAAAACATACTGAACGCTGTTCTGCAATGCTGCCCGTCCCCCAAACCCGACGCAAATAAGGGCCCGGATAATGACTTGGCTCGGACATGGCTTCTCAACATTATTTTTTAATAAAACAATACACATCATAATGTTCGGGCGTAAGCCTTATCCCTCCTTGGTAACTTCGAAACAGTCCAAACTTCCTCGGCTATCGCCTAGGGTATATTCGGACTTTTCCAAAGTTACCTTGTGTTGATAATCCATACACTAACGCCCTCATACGGTATTATTTGTATACTCCGGTGCGGGGATCGCGACCCCCCCCCCCCCCCCCCCCCCGGCTTAGGCCCACTGGTTTTGTGACCATGTATGGTCCGTGGTGTGAGCAATGCTTCGTCCCTTTGTATTTCCTGAAAAAGTGATGAAATATGTACAAAAACATCAATTTTTATGGAGGAAATTTCAAAAACAAAATTATGATGGTGACCCCTGGCCCCCCATAAAATGAGTCTAGTGATATTCATTCCGATTCAACGGACTGCACTGACGCCCATTTAGCCTACTATGTTAATGCGTGCTGGCACCGAAAATATTTTAATACCTACCAGCTCAGCTTCCTCAAATGCTTTTGCCCATTATGGGGTGTTATAAATCAAAGTATCGTACAAAATAGGAAAATAACATAAAATAAATCAATAGAATATTAAATGAGTTAGATCTACTGGGGAAATGAGCATGTTTTATGATATCTTATTACGAAAGTTGGCAGAACAAGATATAATTGTGATCCAAAGTGCGATGTCGTTCGAAGTTTTTAGCGGCTATTGCAAAATGTTTTTCAGTGGACATGAGTTTGGATAGTTTAGGTTTGGAAATTATTTGGAATAAGCAGCGCGGATTATTTACAGCTTCCGTTTTCTTTTTGTGTCATCAACGGTCGGAAAAAATTAAGACCCTTATAGATTATTTTGTTTGTTTATTTGGTTGATGGAATGATCATTGATCCATTTATTCACCCAGTGATTGAATGAGTGAGTGAGTTGATGCGTTAATTAACTGATTATTTTAATTGCTTGCTTGCCTGATTGGTTCGCTGGTTGCTAGGCCGTACGCAGCGGGGGGGGGGGGGGGAGATTTCAAAATCATACTTTTTTTAAATAGGGTTTTAGACTTTTAAATGATCCAATAATAAAAAGCGATCATCTTGCCCCCCCAGGAAAAAATTTCTGCGTACCGATTTGTTCGCTGGTTGCTTGGTTTGTTGCCTGGTTGGTTGCTTGGATGGTTGCTGATTGGTTGGTTGGTTGGTTGATTGACTGATTGATCGATTTATTGACTGACTGACTGACTGATTGATTGCTTGATTGATCGGTTGAAGAAAATGAGAGAGTGAATGAGTGAATGGGCTATCAATAATATATAGGCCTACACTAACCGAATTCTTAACTTTACCCTTAACTAAATAGGCCTTGACCTAAACCTAATCTCAACTCTAATCCATTGGCATACTGGTGGGGGAGGGCTTGGGGGCTGCAGCATAATTATGTCTGAGCACCACATAGGCGGATGCTCCCATCCCCTATATTAAGAAAAAAACGAACATGAAACAAACATTAAAGAAGGCCGACGCCACCTACTCCTAGAACGCCTGATTGCCAGGGCTGACAGGAGTCCTGAGAGTAAGTTCCTGGGAAAAGAATTTGTCAGGAAAACCCCAACCCCTGATGATACTGGATCTGTCCTTGTATGTGCTCGTAAATTTAGATGCGTTTTTATAAAAGTACAAATAGAGCAACTTACAAAATAACCTTACAAAACTCTACGGGGAAAAAATCCGTAGAAATCAGTGCCTTACACATCGTGAGGTAGAGATCGATGGCCTTACACCTATCGATCTCTACCAAAGACTTTTAATAGTATCAAGACAGATTACTCTCACCTACTTCCGTAGTACATTTTGCAGGCGTAAATTGCTGTGTTAAAAAACAAGACTCGGAAAAATACGTTCGCCATAGGTATATAACACGTGAAAAGATGTCTCATTTTTTTGTTGATATTTCATATCTTCTTTTTCAAGTCTGATTTTGCACGAGAGAAAGGATGGATAGTTCAAAACACATTTCTTGAACGTTTATTGTCAATAAATGCCGATATGAATCCCCGGGATGCTAAATTTTTTTTCCCACGAACTTTTTGTCCCTGTCCTCCCTGGCGCATGCGCACCTGATCCTTTCCGATCTAAATCAATTTCGCAATCATAGGGTTTATTCCGTAAGCGATATAGACGGTCGCTACCAGCGTCATGCTGTGGCGAGATGCGTTAGCCCTCGGGCATTTAACCGGAGGTATGTGGGTTCGACTCTCAGTTTGGACATTACGAAGAAAAACGTCTTGTATTTTTTTATTACTAAAAGTATATCCAACTCCAAGCACTGTAGGGCTATTTCAAAGTTGCGCATGCGTCAAGGACCAGTGGCGTATCCAGGATTTCCCAATAGGGGGGGGGGGGGGGGGGCCAGGAGGATTCTCTTTTTTTTTTGCTAGTTTTTTTTTTTTTACGACGGCCAATAGGCCCCTGAAGGACGACAGTGACAAAAGTTCGTGGGAAAAGAAAGTTCGCCCCCGGGATCATACTTGCTTTTTAAGAGTCATCTACCATATAGGGTTAACACATGAAACATGGATTTTAAGAATGATTATAGTTCCTCTAGTATTACCTTGAATTTAGTGTAAATGTGGCTTACATGTAATTTGAGACTCTGAAAGAGCTTAATGAAGGCTCAAAAAGTGGAAGGGACCCCGCGTAAATCCCGGGGATTCATGCTTTTGACCAAAAAAGTCTCACCTGCCATAGGTTTTACACGCGAAAACAAGGAATTTTAGGATGATTATGATTCCCATAATTTTAATTTGAAAATATAAACAAATATGATTGACATGTAATTTGAGGCTTTGAAAAAGCTTAGTGAAGGCTAAAAAAAAAATGAAAAGACCCCACGTAAATCCCGGGGAATATGCACCTGCCATAGGTTTACCTGAAATTTAAAGCTCTGCAAAGGTATAATTAAGGATCGATGAGTCCAGTAAACCCCGCATAAATGAATGAATGAATGAATGAATTAGTTTATTACCAAATCACAATGATACATACATCTTGGAAAAATCACAATAACGTCTTGGTAAAGGGAGCTAACAAATAGCATATGCTAATCGAGGTTAGCCCCGTAAAATTGATTACATAAATCAATAGTTAGCAAATTAATTGAAAATGTACATCTCATATATATTCTGTTTTTTAAATAACACATATACATTATTTACAATCAATAAAAGTAGTAATAACAGTACAACAAATAATGAGAACAATAATAACGAATATCAAGTGAGCTTAAAATAAATAAAATGAATGATAATCATCTTCATGAACATTCTAAAATTGATTTTCAAGTTGGTATTCTCCAATTAAGTATTCTTGTAATGCCCGTCCAAAACTTCTGCGACCGGTTATATTCCTTAATTCTTTTGGCAAATTATTCCATATAACAGGTCCTGAATATGAAATCGATTGTTTACCCAGATTCGTATTACTGATTGAAAAATTCAAATTAGATTTCTCTATGTTTCTTGTATGATAAGGGTGATCTAGTACTGAAAAATAATCAGATAAAATATGAGGCAGACGGTTATACATTATATTATCATGCATAAAAATACCAGTCACATAGCGATATTCTTTGAAAATATCTAGCACTTTAAAGGGAAATCCAACCTTAATAGCAAGTTGCTTTGAAAGAAAGAGGAAAAATCAGAGAAGCAGTTTGGTGAAAGTTTAAACGAAATCGGACAAGCAATAAGAAAGTTATGAATTTTTGAAAGTTGTAATCACTATACCTATGGGAATTTCAAATTGGCCGAATAGGTAATGTCACTGTGATGTAGCTGTGGACAACTCCTCCATTCGCTCCAACACATAAAATGACTAAAATGTCACTTTTTTCAAAATGTTTTAATTATTAGGATCGTTTTCTTTCATGAGGACCTATAACAATATGCTATCTCCAATATATTTTGAGTACTGCCCCGAGGGTAAAGGTGCTTCGGAGAAAACCGCAAATTAATGATAAATTTGTGTACGACAAATGGGAGAGTTGTCCACAAGTATGTCACAATCGACTCACGAAATTGCCAATTTGAGATTCGCATAGATGTAGTGATCTCATTTTTCAAACATCCATAACTTTCTTATTCCTTGTCCGATTTCTTTCAAAATTTCACCATCCTGTTTTTCTTATTTTTCTGCTTTCACACAAATCAACTTATTACCAAGGTTGGATTGCCCTTTAAGATCATAAAATAAGAGCACCAGGAGCAGAGTGATATCTCGAACCTTTGAAAGCAATTACTCTGGCCATTCGTTTCTGAAGCATTAGGACAGGATTCAGAGTCGTCTTACATGTAGCACCCCAAACTTCTAATCCATACGTTATATGGGGTAAAATAAAAGAATTATATAACATGAGCATTATTTTTCTTGACACGAAGTGTCTTAATCTATACAATATTCCAATCTTTTTACTTAGTACATTGCATACATTATCGATATGTTTCTTCCAGGTCAAATTTTTGTCTATACGAATTCCAAGGAACGCTGTTGACTCAACTGACTCTAAAATGGTTTCATTAATGAGCAATTGACCTGAAATTGAGAAATGTCTTCGTCGATTTTTAAATAACATGTAATTAGTTTTTTCGTATTTATTGTAAGTTTGTTTGAGTTGCACCAATCTGTAACAGCTTTCAGGTTACGGTTAACTTCTGATAAATCAATATTACGTTCATCATGCTTAGAGATTAGAATCATCGGCAAATAATCGAAAATTGAAATAATTTGATGAATTTGGTAGGTCATTAATATAGACAAGAAATAATGTCGGGCCTAACACCGAGCCCTGGGGGACGCCGTATGAAATAGATTTATAATCAGATTTCACACAGTCGTAAGTTACAAATTCTTAAACCACTCTAACACTATTCCCCGAATTCCGTAATGCTCCAGTTTTTTGAAAATAATAGAGTGTTTAATTGTATCGAAGGCCTTAGCAAAATCGATAAATACTCCTACTGTCAATCTCCCTTCATCAGTAGATTGAGTAATTTGATTGATCAAGTTTATAAGCGACAGTTTTGTACTATATCCATGTCTAAATCCATACTGATGATTATATAATATTTCTTTTTGCTCTAAGAATTTCACCACTCGAATATTTACAAGTTTTTCAAACAATTTATCCACAACTGGTAAAATTGATATGGGCCTATAGTTACCCGGCAAACTTTTGTCTCCTTTTTTAAATACAGGCACAACTCTCGCTATTTTTAATTTATCCGGGAAGATGCCCGTTGTGAATGATAGGTTTAATATAATTATGCGCGAGTGGTTGACAAACATAGTTCTGTGCATATACTAATAGCCGAACTGATAAATCATCATAACCACTGGCCTTAGACTGATCAAGGTTACTTATCACTTATTTTACTTCATAACTTGTTACCGGAAGAAAAAAGAATGTTTCGTTCTGGTACGAACCTAAATACCTATTATAATCAATGTCTGTATATTCTATTTTACTTGCCAGATTTTTCCCCAATATTTGCGAAAAAATCGTTGAAAACATTTGCAATATCTTCTGATGAAGAAACCTCAACAGTTGATCCATCAGATTTGTTTTTAACGAGTTTGTGAAATTTACCATCAGTTTTTGCTGAACTTTTTTTATTCAGGAGTTCATTAATGTGCTCCCATGTTTTTTTCGAATTCTCTTTATGTCGTTCAAATTGTTGATTATAATATGTTTGCTTTGCCGTTCTGCGAACTGTGGTTAGGACGTTTCTATATCTGTTATACTTTCCAAGAACCTCGTCATTATATTTAGTCTTGATTACTTGAGAATTTTTTTTGTGTTTTCTTAATATTGAGCGCTTAATAGCACGTGTAATCCAAGGTTTATTTCTTTAATTTAATATTTTTGGTTTCGATAGGTACATGTTTGCCACATACATATAAAAACTGCCGAAGAAAAATATTGTATGCTTCATTTGGGTCAGAGCATATGAGCACATCCAGCCATTCTTTATTAATTAAATCATTACAAAAAGAATCCAATGAAAAATTGCGAAAGTTTCTGCATGTCACTTTCTTCATGGCCGGTTTAATACGCTTAAAATTCTCAAAAACAGCGTACACCGGAAAATGATCAGAAACATCAACCTCAATACACCCCGCCCTAATAGGATAGGAGGAAATATTAGTGTAAAAATGGTCAATTAGAGATGAATTTCTGTTGGTAATCCTTGTCGGATTTGTAATTAGTTGACGTAAACCATAACTTTGTGGCATGCGTAAAAATTCCCAGATTCTTTCATTATTAGCAAAGAGATTAATATTAAAAATCTCCAACAACAACTCAAGGGTTTCTATCTATATTCATATTTTGTAAAAGACTATTTAAGTTATCACTAAATTCTTCAAAGTTGCTTTCTGGTTTTCTATATATTACACCAAAAATAATGGGTATTTTCTGAATAAAAATCTTTAGCCACATGGATTCAGCGTTATGCAACGATAAACTAGGAATACCCGGGAATATGCATGTTTTTGGCCTTCCAGCTCCCATAGGTTAACAATTGAAAACAGGGGTTTTGAAATGATTTTAATTCCCCTAGTATTTATTTGAAATTATGAAAAATGTAATTTACATGAAATTTAAAGCTCGGAAATGGTATAATTAAGGCTCGAGGAGTTCAATAAACCCCGCATAAATCCCCGGGAATATGCATGCTTTTGGCCTTCCATCTCCCATAGGTTAACACATGAAAACAGGGGTTTTGAAATGATTTTAATTCCCCTAGTATTTATTTGAAATTATGAAAAATGTAATTTACATGAAATTTAAAGCTCTGAAAGGGTATAATTAAGGCTCGATGCATGAGTCCAATAAACCCCGCACAAATCCCCGGGAATATGCATGATTTTTTTCGCCAGCCCTCCAAAAGTTGCTCTGTCATGGATGTGAAGAATGGGATTGCATAGTGTTGATGGTCGATCTCATTAAATTGAAAGATTGGGGGAAAAAACAATAAGGGATCATTATTTTGTCCTCATTTCTGTTGGCGTAATTTTTACAGATCGGTTGTAAGAGAGAATAAGAGAATAAGAGAGCATGAGAAAATGAAAGCATGTGAGAGTGGGATGGGGGGGGGGGGGGAGACAAAGAGAGCTGGGGCAAAAGGAATGGAATTCCTATTCCAAAGACAGAAAAGGACTGGTAAAGGACTGGTAATAAATAAATTATATCATCAGCTGCTATTGTTGGTTACTAGTTAATTCAATTCAAAATACGGAGGACGTGTTCCCCCTTTTCGTACATTCGGTAGCCATTAGGCCCTATTGCGTTGGTGAGGGTTTCGGAGCAAGCCCCTATACTGTTTTCTTCGCCTGTCGTCTCAAATTGCTACAGCAGAATATTACAAATAACTTAAGTTATTTATATTGGTGGCGTATACAGGAATACAGGGGGGAGGCTCACGAACAATTCTATTCTGAATTTTCGGACAAGCAAGGAAAAGAAAGTTATCACATTTTTCAGGTTCCTTCTGTGTCGGGGGTGAGGGGTGTGGGGTACACATTTCCTTTCATTCGATGTGTAACTAAGATAATGTCAGATTTGGCTTTGGCTGGCAAATAGGGGCACGTGCATTCCTGGATACGCTACCAATAAAACTAAGAAAATCTTGGATACACCACTCCTAATTAATCTTTATATTTATAATTATAAGGAAGCCTTTTTCTTTCTTGACTTTTAACAGAATAAGGCCAATAAATTTACATTATAGGTCTATAATCCCTATAACATAATTTCCATAAATCATATCAAATGAAATATTCTGATTTAGAAAATAAAGATTATACAGTCTTAGAAAAAAAGGTTTGTTTGAGCACCTTTAAAAGGTGCTATATTTGCCACACCAGTGCCACCCTTTAGGGTGTCCCTATATTGAAAAGGTTTTCATCGACACCTTTAAAGGTGCTCATCACGAAAAAAAAAATGAATGAATAGTTTTAAGACGTGTATCAATCAGATATGATTATTTACGTCTGTGTGGACCGACCTTTAACGTCACCATCCGAAAGACGTGACTGGGGCTCGAACCCGCACCCCAAGTCAATTTGTAACTGCCCCGTCAGCTTAGTTTACAGGCGCACGCCACAACGCCCAGAGCACTGGCAAAGAGCTAGCCTACTCTTGAGCAATATTTTATCGTCCTTCGAAAAAAATACAATATATCCATAGTAACTGAAATCAATAAATTATAACAACATGCAATAGAACACATTTATACAATTTGTATCAAACCAAAGTATTTTGAAAATGACGAATGTAGATAGATATTATCGTGGACATGTTTAAATAATATCTACAGATTATGATAAAGACTAATACGCATAACAAAAGGTGGAGAAATCTAAGCTCAATGGCTAAGGTCCTTTTAATGGAACTTGTAGACACCTTTTCAATCCGGCACCAGTTTGGAGCTAATGAGTACCCCATAAGCACCATTTTTTCTAAGAGTGTAGCATTTTATTATAATTTTTTTTTTTACTTTTCTCGATATTCCCATCAGATATCGCAGTGTTTGCTCATATAGAGCTTAATATCAGGGGACATGTTTGGACCCCCCCCCCCCCCATCACATAAATATTAATAGAAATTTCACAGCAAATAGCTTTAACAACAATACAAATCTCTCTTAGCTCCCCCTCCCAACTCTCTCCCTCTCCTCCCTGGTGCAGTTAGAGTTGATTCCTATCTGTTTGGGACATAAGTTTGTATTTGAAGGGACAATATCAAGATTATGCCCTTTACGGCTTTACCAAAAAAAAAAAAGAAAAATGAAGAAAATACAAAATACAAACATCTTGATAAAGACTATAACCTTTCCCTCTCGGCCGATCGACATGTACCACAATATATACGCGTGGTCTATTTCGGGACTGAGCACTCTTCGTATTTATACTCTTTGGCTCTACCCAGGTATTTTTAATGATACATCGCAGATGGCGACTCACATTCTTTTTAACCCGTTGACTACTGAATTATCTCATTCACATCAGCTTAATACGGGGACCGTCCGGCTCCCGTATGCGATGGGTTAAGACCGGCTGTTGAGATAATATTATATACAAAAGTCATGTTAGGAACGTTTACAGGGAGGCCCTCAACAGTTTGCAAAATATTTCCTTCAAAAGAAAAAGATTCTCATATTTTAAAACATTTTGTATTAAGAAAAGAAAAAGAAAAGTTCTATAACAATAATTTTGTAGAAACAGTTTATGACAAACTTCCCAATAGGCAAGATAGGTCTGATGCATACCCCCCCCCCCCCCAAAAAAAAGTCCCACTTCGTTCCATGAATTCGCCGACCCGGCGTCACCATCCCTCCCCCCCCCCCCCCCCCCCTTCTTCCCCATTCTGTTATTTTTGAAATCACGTGGTATATACACATTTGGGAAACATACCAAAGCGAAGCAAATGAAAACACAAAACAAATAAAATCTTTTTTTTTAATTTAAAATCCAAACAAATAATTGGGCATCAAAAACAAAACCACATATAAAAATGTGAAAGCCTATTAAATCAAACCAAACAAAAAAAAAGTTTTGTAAAAAACTTGTGAGGCGTAGCTCCCTATATAAACATAACATAACATAAGTCAACAAATCGAATACATCATAGAAAGAAAGCAAAACAAACCAGAAAGCAGACAAAAACAACAACAAACACCAGCAAACATAGGCTACGGGGGGGGGGGGGGGGGTAATGGCAAATGTACATCATTAGATTATGGGTTATCATGAATACGAATCAATATATAATTTCTTCAACTTTGCTTTAAATGAATTAATAGTAGTAGAACTTATACATCGTCTGTAAGATTGTTCCATAGTCGTGGACCACAGTGTCTGACAGAATTAAGTACCGTAGTGACTGAGTTTGAACTTTAGAATAATGAAATTTATTACTTGAGCGAGTGTTGTGGTAGTGAATGAATTTATTGATAACGAACATTTCGGAAATGTTGCTATAGGAATAATATTATGAACTGTGCGAAACATTAAAGTGCTATTTGGAATGTGTTTATATTATAAATATTCAAGGTTTCTAGAGAAGAAATAAACGGACGTGAATGAGCTCTAAATGATGAATTTGTGCAAATTCTTAATAATTTCTTTGGTAGTTTATGTAAGGGTTCCAATTTGGTTATACCTTCATTCACCCAAATAATATTACAATATTGCAGATGTGGCAAGGTGAGGCAATTATACAACATAAGTAACTCCTTTTCTGGCAAAATTAAACGAAATTTACCAACAGTTTTGGAAACCTTATTTACAACGGTAGAACGATGTTCTTCTTCTTATTCCCCCTTTTTTTCTTTCTTCTTCTTCTTCTTCTTCTTCTTCTATAAAGTGGGATCGCAAGCCACAACCTATATATCCTACCGCCTTATCTGCGACTTCTCGATCCCGCACCCACACCAGTGCATAATACTAAAAGTGTTTTAAAGTGCCTAATTTTAATTTACCAAAAGTAGGGAAAATATCGCAGGAATTTGCTTTCTGAAAGTATAAATCTTGGAAATCAACTTTCTTTCATAGCGCCATCCCTCGCCTTATATAGATATAGCTAGCCTCATAATGAGCATGAGATGATTTATTAAAAGGAATACCTAGCGCACTGTACTATGACTGTACATATACTAGTATACCACCGTTTACACGTTACCCGCTATATTTCGCGTGCGCGCGTGTGTACGTACGTACGTGTATACCGTACCGTATACCGAATTGTATTTGCATATGAATGCATATATGCAGCAGCGGACGAGTGTTGTTGTCCTTGCTCAAGCGCTGGATAATTTGACGAAGTTTTCGTCTGATTAAGTGGTTCTTTGGATAACCTCTCTTCGAGCTTTGTAGGTAGGTTGGAAATAAGAAATTCATGATTGTATTTACACCTAATGTTGATGTTTTTATGAACGTGCACAGGCAAAGGTACAGTTTACAACCTCAGAATCAGATGGAGATCGTACCGGGCTTGCTGTAGTTCACTGCAGATACCGTATAGCTGCAGCTGCACTGCCCAGCGCGGCGGCGTTGGTAGCCCTGGACCTAGCGCTGGCACTCCATGGCAAATGCGTCTACATCATACATGTACAACACGTTTCATCGTGACATGTTGATACATCATCACGATCATGACGATCATCATCATGATGTTAGTATAAATAACCTAGCATTGGTGTGAGTGATGTTGATTGGGCTTTGGGACCAAAAAGCCTTTCATTTCATTTGGCAGGGTCATGAGTAGAGACGATATTCAATCAAACATTAAAATTTAAAATATAATAAAAATAAATTCAAAATTCAAGGTAACATAGACATGGTAGGCCTACATTGGTAGATAGAAAAAAGTAGAATGATTAAACAAATGAGACTGACTCTCACTCTCAGTCTGAGAGGCAAACAATTATTTATATAACGGGCCAGGGATGTAAATTCCACTCATAGCTACATTCCTATACTTCGTGTGTATAATGTCTTGTCTTGTCTTGTCTTTCCTTTGACGCCCACAATCAATGAGTTGATTATTATGGCATTTTAGGTGTAGATCTAGACCAAACTTGTCCCGTCCTGCATTGTCCCATCCGGTAATGACTTCTTTTTTTTTTTAGCATATTTTTTTGTTCTTTATGATAAAAAGGTGTTGTTGAAGGTAGGCAGTCATACACCTCAACTTTTTAAAACACCACTGCACAAAAGTCACACTCAAAATCGGCATTTAATTTACAAAAACCGACCACTAAATATCCAAGAAATACAATAAATTCAACTCACCGATGTTGGAAAAGATATTTCCAAAAATCAAATCCGTAATTTACTGTTGATTCTCGCGAAACGAGCTATCGGAGTCATTGTGTACATTTCCTGGTCGCCGCGGGCGCTGACATCTCCCCAAAAGAGTTTTGTCCTTAAAAATTCGGTCCCTATGTGGCATACACGGAAAGTCCTGATTTTCTGTGTGCGCGATGTGCGCTTGCGATCCCGAGTTTCTTCGTGGACAAAAATTTTATTGGCCGATTTTAGTCTAAGACATCGGCAGTATATAAACAACACGCGATCGCGAAACAAATCGGCGGGGATTTCTCCGGTTTTGGACAAGATTTTGACTTTGGATTTTGCTGAAAATATCAAAAGTTCTTCCTAACAGCCATTTGAGGCACTCATAGCTACATTCCTATACTTCGTGTGTATAATGTAGGCAGTCATACACCTCATCTTTTTAAAACACCACTGCACAAAAGTCACCAATATTCACTCAAAATCGGCATTTAATTTTCAAAAACCGACCCCAAAATATCCAAGAAATACAATAAATTCAACTCACCAATGTTGGAAAAGATATTTCCAAAAATGAAATCCGTAATTTACTGTTGATTCTCGCGAAACGAGCTATCGGAGTCATTGTGTACATTTCCTGGTCGCCGCGGGCGCTGACATCTCCCCAAAAGAGTTTTGTCCTCAAAAATTCGGTCCCTATGGCGTACACGGATCAGGAAATGTACACAATGACTCCGAAACCCTGTTTCGCCAGAATCGCCAGTAAATTACGGATTTCATTTTTGGAATTATCTTTTCCAACATTTATTGTATTATGTTGGGGTCGGTTTTTGTAAATTAAATACCGATTTTGAATGAATGTTAGTGACTTTTGTGCAGTGATGTTTGAAAAAGTTGAGGTGTATGACTGCCTAGATTCTACACACGGAGTATAGTCAGGTAGCTGGCTATAAACTCGGCACTTTGGACAACTTGGCCCCGCCAAAAATTAGGTGCCAAGTTGTCCAAAGGGGTGTGAATCGATCGAAGATTGCGTCGCGAACCTGTTGAAGAATGTTTGTGTTGAATGCAAAATAATTACAATGTTTTCCACTGTGATTTCATTTCAACTGTTGCAATTAAGTATTAATCTTACCATACTGTTTTTTTTTTCAAGTGTAACCACAAAGAAATGTTTTGAAATCTGAAATGTTTTAAAAGTGACGATTACGTCATATTTATGCAATCTCGGGGGCCGACACTGAACAAAGGTCGGGTATTTTGCTTGAAATTCACATTTTATCAATTCTAAAACTAGGATAATTCCTCGAAAATGTGTGATTTTAGAATCTTGAATCAAATAAATGTAACAAAGTATGAATTTATGCCTTTGTCATCTAATGAACAAGAAACTTGTGGTCATATCTCGGCCCATGGCCTGGCACTGGCACAGGCAGGGGCCGAGTTGTCGTCTTTCATTGTGAAATCTGACAATTTTTTTTTATTGCAAGGGTAAAAAATGTGAAAGTAGTCATAATGTCAAAAACTTTTTGAATACATTTCAACTACTTAAACCCTTGCAAAAAAAAAAAATCAGATTTCACAATGAAAGATGACAACTCGGCCCCTGCCAGTGCCAGGCCAGGGGCCAAGATATGACCGTTAAATGGCCGTTAGGAAGAACTTTTGATATTCAGCTTTTAAAAATCTCACTCCTACCACTCATAGCGACTTTACTATACTTCGTTTGTAGAATCTACATGTAGGCAGTCATACACCTCGACTTTTTCAAACACCACTGCGCAAAAGTCACCAACATTCACTTAAAATCGGCATTTAATTTACAAAAACTGATCCAACATATCCATGAAATACAATAAATTCAACTCACTGATGTTGGAAAAGATCATTCCAAAAATTAAATCTGTAATTTACTGGCGATTCTGGCGAAAAAGGGTTTCGGGGTCATTGTGTACATTTCCTGATCACTGTGAGCGCTGACATCTCCCCAAAAGAATTTTGTTGTTAAAAATTTGGTCCCTATCGCATACAGTAGACGGAAAAGTCCTGATTTTCTGTGTGCACGATCGTAGAGATCAATGTGCGCAAGCAATACCAAGTTTCTTTGTGGACAAAATTTTATTTACCGATTTTAGTCTAAGACAATGAAAACAACACGCCATCACAAAAAAAATTGGCAGGGCTTTCTTCGGTTTGGGACGTGATATTGACTTTGGATTTTGCTGGAAATACCAAAAGTTCTTCCTATTTTGAGTGAATGTTGGTGACTTTTGTGCAGTGGTGTTTGTAAAAGTTACGTGTACATGTATGACTGCCTAGATTCTACACACGAAGTATAGTAAAGTCGCTATGAGTGATACATGTGCCATCTCAATGCTAAACCCCAAGATTGTTGTGCGGGCAGATGTCGGGGTGGAAAGATCCTACTACTACTACTACTGTTGTTGTAGGTCTACTGGTGTAGGGCAGTATGTTGCCATGATCGAGCATTCTTTCATATATTTACACTGAAATTCACTGGCAATTGTGGATGGAATACCAAATGATCTCATACAAACATCTTTTGATACAAGGAGAACAATAAGAAACTAGTCTAGAGTCTATACTTAGATCTAACAAGTAACATGTTTCTTTCTAATTTCTTTTTTGCTACCAAACTGCAAAATAAGTACATGGATCCGGGCTAACTCAGCACTGGGGCGAACTCGGCCTTGGCAGAAAATCGTGGCTGAGTGAGCCCAGAGAGTTGAATTGATCGCAAATACTTGTGTTGAATTTCGCAAATTAATTACACATTTCAAAACATTTAAATTCAAAATTATTTGATATCAATGTGTAAAATGAATAGCAAAGAAGTAATGTTGAAAATTTCAAGAAGTAAAATTATACACATCATGAAAATTTATGGCTAAAAAATGGTACAGTGCATAGCGTACACTTCAAACTCGTGAAAAATAGTCACCGCGCAGTGCAGAGTTCGCCCTAGTGCCGAGTGACCCCAAGTACATGTACTAAAAAAGTATGGATCGTAGATACATCTATGTACCAGTACCATTATAATCTTAACTTCACATTGATAAATGAGTGAGTAGATTCTAGTTCTTAACCCTTTCACGACAGGATTTATTTAAGGGCTAAATTTGTCACATTTTGTTCTCCAAATTGGCAACAATAATATTTTTCTTTTAATGCTACATGGTTCTAATAAAGTGTAATGTCTTTAAAAACAACATACATGGTTAAAAACTCTATCGAAAAGGTGAAAAATTTGCCAAATTTTACAAAAAACAATGATTTTTAACCTTTCAATGTGTTGCCAATTTAAGGATTTTAAAGCTTATTCTCATTTTAAATATTCCTTCCATCAAACACAATATAGTCATGCAACAAAATTGGACATAGTGTGTGCATAAATTTTTGCTCTTTCTACTCAATCATCTGAATATATTTTTTAGAGCTCTGAATCAAAAGTTATTGAGCCAAACCACAAAATGTGGTAAATTGTCTGGAAAGAGTTAATCATTGTCATGAATTCAAAGCACAAAAGCACCATGCCATCTTCTTCATTCTCCTTATTTTTAACATGCAAAATAACAAGTAAAAGTAGAAATGTTGGCTTACATGCAACTACAGAAAACCCTACCACATATAGGGTTCATGTGCAAACAGCGCTCAAAATACACGGAGCAACAGGCGATTCGCCTCCATAATGTACAAAATCGCATCCGTGAATAATATCACAAGTGCGATATATTTAGTTTGAAATCGCCCCCGTCAAATTTTCCTGTAGATTAACACCAGAAACCACAACTTCGGTTCTGTAACTTTTAAATTTATCATTTATTCTCCATATTAGTAAATGATTTTGATAAATGAGAATATCAATCAATACCAATCAAACTTGCGGCCATGTCCGGCTCGGCCCAAGGTATGATCATAGGTAAGCCTGTATGCTGTCAGGATGCCTAATGCTATTGTTGTTGGTTAATATCCTTTTATACCCAAGATCTCAACCTCTGTAATATGAAAATTTCTTAACAATTTAGACATTATGAGAGATAAAAGCCTTTTTTTCCTCCCTTATTCGAAAGTGAAATTACCATAAATTTGAACAATAAAGTATGACGGCCAGAAAAATGTGTTAACATTTCCTCTTTTTTTTTTTAACACTAAGGATACATGTAGATCTACTATTTTTTTATGTTTTCAATATTGCAACATCAGCATGAGCCACCATAGTATGCATGAGGAAAGAATGCAAAATAAACATGGTTTTATACCCTTGGCTTGAAATAATGGTAATAAACACAACATCACCCTTGTCCTAGCCTCACCTGGATTTACCTTGTACCTCAATTTTCTTCTGAATTGGGTGAGACATTTCTCAATATTAATACTCAGTCATCTGAAATGGGGCAGTTGTTTCATGAAACAGAGCCCAGGAATTTATTTCTACCAGGTACCCATTTCCTCTTCCTGGGTGGAAAGTGGCAAATGTAGATTAATACAGGCGAGGACATGAAGCGATGGCCTGAACACCACTCGAGTCAAATGCCTTAGCCTCCAGACTACAACAACTTTTTGAAATTTGGTTTGTAGTGCCAGTAGTCTACAGTTTTGTAAGTTACAGTATGGAAATTTTGAGACTGTCTTACATGTATACATATGTAAATGTATCTCTTGAATCAATTGTCGGATTAAAAATTATTGGTGCTCGATGTACTCATTAGGATTTTTTATAAGTTTTTCAGAATGTGAAGTTACGGATCTAATATTGAACTCCTTAAAAAAAATTGAGGTGTCTACAAAGTTTGGAGATGCCATTGCGTACTTCAACCTCTCTTCACAAGAAAAACAAAAATACTACATATACATGTAAGTATGCTATGACTGAGCTGCTTTGGCCAAGTTCACAGTCACTGCTTCGATGTTGGATGTGAAACAGAAGGGCGCCAA
The DNA here is from genome assembly GCA_025617745.1 of Heliocidaris erythrogramma. Taxonomy (NCBI): domain Eukaryota; kingdom Metazoa; phylum Echinodermata; class Echinoidea; order Camarodonta; family Echinometridae; genus Heliocidaris; species Heliocidaris erythrogramma. The sequence continues at coordinate 18,042,588 of CM046869.1, forward strand.
AATCAATTGGTAGACCAGTGCGGCTGAAAGGACATGCTGGTTCCTGGCCATAGGTATTAGTCTTCGGAGTCCCTGCTGTTGCCCCATGCTGGCTGGCAATGCATCGCAAATTGCTTGATTGAATGCCGCTGACCCAACCGTCTTAGAACGTCATCCTGGCTTTCTCTCTTTTTATTTTGTTCATTTTGCCACTTCTGTCATTTGGAGTTCCAATATCAAGGCCCATTTTTATCAGCTGGTTATAGGAAATTGGACCTGCTGTGATTATTCTGGCCTTGAAGATTTCCTTGCAATTAGTTTTGATGCAATGTTTAAAAACTGCAATATTGTAGCAAACTCATGTCTGTTTTAATAGATCATATGTTTGCAGGAAGCATGTATTACATGTACATTTAATGATTCTTCTGAGATTCAAGCAAGTTACAGTATGTTTTTAATCCTTCTTTACTTGGCAGGGTAGAGAAATCTAGCCTCAATATATGTATTACATTATCCTTTATTAAATTTCAATTAGAACATTAAGACTCAAAGAATGTCTTCTTGTTTTCCTGGTCATAATAAAGAAAAAAAGTTTTAAAGGAGGAGTCTGTTAATATTAAAGAAATTGGTTAGCATGTATATATGTTATCTTAAACACTACCGAAAAAAAAAATTAATTAAATTAATTGAATTTACTACATGTATGCCTTGTTTCTTATGAAGTAAGTATCCTCTTCTTAATAAAATATATAAATTTTATTTTGTTTTTGTTTCTTTTATCATCCCATCCAGGCATTATACAGATCTTTGCAAGCTTGTTGAGACATCTTGAGGAATTTTCATAGGAAATTCTCTTATCAATTCACATTTCAATGCTGCTTCTTGATCTTCTAATTGATGTTCTTCTGCCAAGTTGTTACATAAGCAGGATTTTTTTTTTCCATCAGATGAATATTGGCCTGCGTTGTATTGGATGGTGATTGGAGAACGTACAATGATACGTAGCAGTTTGAAAATAATCAATATAAAACGTACAAATCAGCTTTCAGTCATTGTATAAATAGTGGAGTGGTGCATTTGTGCACATAACTATTGTTCCAGAATTCTATTTTGGAGTCACTTTCTGTGGGGGACTTTTCCGCTATGAAGTTTGAAGACATATCTTCAACGTCTACATAAACCATACTACTGTGCGTATGTTTTTTTTTTTTTCAAACTCAGTAATAACAAACTGAAAGGGTAGACCTGCCCAAAATATGATTTTTATTGCTGTTGTCAAGCAATTGAGTCTATGAGAAGAAGCGGAAAGTCTTCCCATAGTCCTGTGCCTACCTGGGTTGGAAGTTTAGAAATTGTTTCATCTTGGACATACCCGATGTGTCATATTATTGCCTCGTGACCTTTGACCCAATAGTTCAGAAGAGAATGACAAATATGAAGTGGACACTGGAGATTTTGGGCCTATTTTTCTTCTGCTTGTCATACAGCAAAGGTGAGTAATTCTAAGTTTGTATTTTGTCTGTTTGTTTGTTTTGTTTTCTTTTTTGTATTATCCAGTAATAAAGGCCTACATTTATTGTTCATGTCAGTTTCAGTCAAAAGTGATGTAGAACCAAGTTTGTTATTTATCTGTTTGTTTGTTTCTTTCCTTTCTTTTTTCTTTTTTTTTAAACACTTATCCAAGAATGTACATGTAGGCCTACATGTATTGTATGTGTCAGTTTCAATCAAAAGTGCTGTAGAACTAAGTTTTCAATAAAGAAATGAAAATTGTGCATCCCACTTTTTGCAATAGGTCCGGCGCCCTAAAGCTCAGGGGTGGTATTCTGAGATTTATTTTATCTTGATTTTAGTGAAATAATTTTAATTGTCATAACAAAATGTACGCTTGTGGCGTATCATTGGTTAATGACTGCGCAAAAGTGGCTGTGTACGCGGAATTCATCTGCGCAAACACCAATGAAATTTTGCAATTTGAAAGTTGTTATGACAATTAAAATCTTTTCACTAAATTCAAGATAAAATAAATCTCAGAATACCACCCCAGTTTTCCGACTGTTGTATTCAACTAATTTTACAATCTCAAATGTACATGTAGGCTACATAATGGCAGTATAATACACTGTAGCATGGTTACATTTAGTTAGGATAGGATAGTTAAAATGTAGCTTACTCATTGATGATGTGGCTGTATGAATACAATTTGATATTGAAGAAAAATGGGAAAAATGAATGGTTGTCTACATTTTCACCTCAGGGGGAAATTAAACATTTACAACCAACTGTTGGGTAATGCACATTCAGTGATAAATATAGACATGTACTACCTTGTATTTGTACGCAATAGAGAGTTAATATTTACTCAGTAACCTCAATTTATAATCAGGAGAGGAATACTGTTAAATTTTCCAATTCAAATATTTTTCATCAGATGCAACATGTACATGTAATGTGTTTTTTATGCAGATCTGCATCTCAGACTTTTTTGTTGTTGAATGGCAATGCTGCAGTTTTAATTCCTGTTTGTTTGTGCACACTGCCGTATCTTGTTTTTTAACTCATACTCTGCCAAGATTTTTAGCTCTCTTCAAAATTTTACTAATATGTAATTTCAGTGCTTACTTTTCAAATGTCTCCGCATCAGTAACTATCTTTTATTTCACAAAATATTGTGTACATAACTTGTAGGAAATGTATTACCATTTCTTATGATACCAAACATTATTACTTTACCCAACTTTATGCATAAGAATTATTGAAAATTACATTTGAGTTTCGTTTTTGTCCATTATTTTTTGGTTTCTTATTTGTTTCTTATTTGTTTCTTATTTGTTTACTATTGTTTAATGTTGAAATAAGGTAATATCTTTTTCAAAATCTGCAATTTTCTCTGATAATTTCTATGGTAGCATAATTATAATCATATATTTAGAATGCTTGATTTATGCTCAAATTTTGATATACATTGACCACCATATACCTTTCCTTTGGTCTAGCAATTGGTGAATGAAAATGACAAGTCTATCTGTCACATCGGCACTGAACGAGATATAGAATATACATGTACATGTACATGTAGTTCTGTTACAAACTTAAATGTTTTTAACACAATGCTTTATTCTTAAGTCCAAAGGGAAACCTGTCTGAAACATGCCAATACAGGCATACATGTACTCTACAAAATTCATGCATGCCATCAGGCCTCTTGTAATTAGTATAGTAGCATGCATACACAGTAGTAGGTACATTGTACATACACCCCTGTACAATGTGTTATATGGGTGTATTGGTGTACATGAGTGCCAGCGTTCATTGACTGCTACAGTCATAGCCACAAATGAGAAAGTGTGTGGCCTGAGCACGATCATGTGCATCCTTGCATCGAACATACATGAGAGACAAAAAAAAACCCAACACAACCTGCGGTTCTTAACCGTTGCTTATCCATGCTTTTTTCATGGCCGCAACGCGCAGAGGTGTCGTACCAATTGGATTGTTCGCGGAGGAGAACAGGTGTAGAGAAAGCGTGAATCGGCAATCAATAATGATCACCGCATAGCTATGAAAACATTGTCATTTCTTTTGTAGGCCCCTCCAATTAAGAACCTACAGTGTGTAAATGCAAGATAGAATGACTGTTTTGCAGATACTGTATGGTTTTCATAATTTGCTGTCATAAGGCTGCATGTAGTACCGTACATATAATTCTACTCATTTTGTATAGACTATACATATATATGTAATACGTATATTTTTTCTGCATTTTTAATTACCCTGATCAAGTTACATGTACATGTAGGCCGCTGCATGTCTACACATGTACATGTACATGGAGTTTCTGTAGCTCTTCCAAGCTTCAACTACATGGAGAGCTTTTGAAAAAAAAATTAAAGTTCTGGAAAAAACGGACAAATTTTTAGAATTTTTCTGTTTGGAAATCTCTCTTTGTGTAGAAAATCCCCCAAAAGAGAGCTCTCTTGTGAAGTTGTTTTTAAAACTTTTTTGCATTTAAATGATTGTATTCCTTGTGTCACAACCCTTCAAAATCAAAAGGTCTGAATTATGTAGAATCTGACTGATTTTTAATACCAGTTTTTCCTCACAATGGTCTTCCAATGTGGCTTCAGTCCCGCCTGATTACAATTTTATTAGTACATTGTGTTTTTGGTTAGACGTTGACCCCTACATGTAGGTTTCTAAAGACAGCTACATTTACGTGTACATGTAGACAGAAATCAAAGTAACCAAGATGATACAGCACTAGAATATGCTGCCTGCTAGGTACCTATTTGATATGATATGATATGATTTATTTACCAATAACAAGATACAATGCATTATGATATTTACAATATATACAGGAAACCATTACCGGTATATAAGTAGATCATGGTAAAAACAAGAAAAAGAATGGTAAAATGGAACCAGAAAATAGCACCAGTGCTAGTCATGTCCGACCCCGGTTACACCTGGGTTGAGAGAGACAAATGTAGATAAACTGCCATGTCCAAGTATACACCTTTTTGATTAAGAGTTATGTGAATGTACCACGATACCACGATGTTCCCACTTACTTAAACCCCTTTTGTATCAAAATGAGATAATGATGGAACACAGATTTTGTCTACAGTGTACATCACTGATCTAAAAATCTGTTCTGATGTTTTGACATCATATCCTCCAAAAATGCATTTAGTTTTCAAAAGTTAGCTTTAACAGAGTGCCGCAGTTACCATACTACTCAGAAATTGTTCCAAAAAAAAAGAAGTGCTAAGTGTTTACAGCTACTTGTGATTTCAATGATCTAAACAAACCCTGGTATTTACCGTCTATTTTGTGAGCTCTGTGTATCCCCTTCCCTAATTTAATTTCCTCTTTACATTTCCCAAAGCAATGCTTATCGTCTGCTGGTTTGATTTGTTGTCTGGCTGGGGACTTTGGTGCAAAACGTGTCCACTTTCCAAGGTTTTATTGAAATATATTCAAAGCTAAATAGCTAATCTTGAGTTGTGGTAATGGATTTACATTTTTAAAGATAAAGTTGAGTTCTGGTCATGATATCATTTTGGTGATTCCAAAACCTTACAGCATATACCAATTCTTATGTGCTATATAATCAACCTTTCCCAATTGCTTTGAGACAGTTTCTTTCACGATTTAATATCATGACCAGGGGAGCGTTTCATGAAGTGTTTTGTCAGTGATTTTTACCGACAAATTTGCTCTCTGCCAATCAGACGCAAGGATTTCAGTAGCTTATAACAGTTGTCGGTAAAAATCACAGACAAAACACTTATGAAACGCTCCCCAGAACTTGAAGATAAACCTCTTTTGTGAATTCGGGCCTTTGTACATGTAGCTACATGTAGAGATCACTTGTTACACATGTAGAAACTCAATTTCCTTATACATGTATTTCTTTCCTTATTATTCAGCTACATAATTGGAGGATTAATGAGACCCATTCAGGTTCTTTTTAATCATATTCATAAATTTTGGCAGATGTAATTTCTTTATCATTCAGTGTAAGTTTCTATTACCTCAGAGATAATCTGAATACATTTAACCTGAACGAATCTGTTATGGAATGCACTGACGGAAATTATTATGATATCCAGCAAATTATTAAGAGAAACAATATGATGCTATATTGTTCTTATTGGTTAATCCTGGTATCCCCAAAACCAAATATTTGCCACTTGTCAAAGCTCAAAAACAGTCAAGTAGCAGAGGGAGTCCGGTGCACATGACATGGGCCCCAAAATCTTTAACTGATTTTTTTCTTCTTCTGATTTTATTAAAAACAACTTGAGATGATTAATTCTAAATGCAACTATGAGCTGTTTGGGCCTCATCTTTTTTTTTTCCATCTTCCTCATTTGCTTGAAACCTTTCTCCTCCAGCAAATCCCAAGCTCCCTGACTCTTTCAGGGAGCATGAATCATGTTAGTATGCATGTCATGGTTCACTGCTAACCATTGGCATAACATACAGACACTGTCGCCGGCACCTGCTACGCGGCGGATGTCTTGTGAGGGAAAAAAAACTGATTAATCATGTCTCAAATGCAGACATATATTATTTCAATGCCATGTTCACTGGTTCTGGGATAGTAAAGGTAAATCCAGGGTTAGTCATAGCAGCATAGATTTCAATTTAAAGGGAGTGCCAGAAGTGGAATTGGTAGGATAATGAACGTCTTGTCAAACCATCACTTCCAAGAGAAATCAAGATCCTTTTAAGACGTACATGTACAACGTACATGTACAGAGTATAAATCTAGGGGGTGGATTCTGAAGTGAAATTGTTAGAAAAATGAATGTCTTGTTGAACCATTGATTTCCAAAGAAATCTTTTTTGTACATGTAAGTTTCTTAAAGAGAATTATGCCATAGAGTACATGTACATGTAGTCTAACATACATGTGTAGTCCTAAACATACTATACAGATGCTGCTCACAGCTCCTGTTTTTACGGAATTTGAATTTTGAAGTAAATATTGCCTTGTGCTTTCTTGACAAAATGACTCGTAATTCGGTAATCAACATAAAACATAAGTTATACAAATATACAATATATATATATACAAAATATACCGTAGAATTCAGAATTGAAGAAAAGGAAATGTAAAAATTTATAGATTAGGTTCTATATGTATAATCCTAGATACAAAGTGATGTTATTCAATATAATCTTCATTTCATTTCATCTATTGTTACTAAAATTTTTATGCTTTGAATATACAAGAATAAAACGAACAATACAGTACAGTACATGTATTTATTTAAAAAGCATAGTTTCTGGTAAAAAATATGCCCCAGTTTACATATCCTACGCTTGCATGTTATTACATATTTCTGACATGCAAATTGGAAATATAATTTACAATGTTTTTTAAGAAGAAAAATATTACAAAACTATGCATTTATAGTTTGAAAATATATTATTAAAATGGTATGCTTGAATTCCACGAAATATTGTCAATTTTATTTGCTCGTGATTTTCTTGGCCATCTACCCTGCAGTTCTAGCGACAATCCCGCAGTCCTGCAACACCCAGACAGCATATACCTCCCCCTTTGTCCAAGCCTTCACGTCTGACGAGGCGACGATATCGGGGTGCTCCGCCCAGGTCGACGAGACCTCGAGAGAGGTACACGTCATTAATGTCAAGTCGACAGAGGAGGATCTCTTGCATACCAATCAGGTGATGACCTTGAACATCGGGCCAAGGTCGTTGCATATGAGGACGACGCTGGTGGTGTTGAATTCGGTGCATCCCGTGACGTGGAAGCTGGTGACGCAGCACGATGTTGGGCCATTGCTCTTCCAATTTGTGGTAAGTTTTCATGCAATGTTTTTTGCACACCACATTGGTATCGAGGTCGATAGGCAGTTTTGTGAAACATGCTCCTACAACAATTGTTCGGAGGTACATATATGTTTTTTACAGTACTGTAACTTAAACTCTGACCAAACTCTATACCTAACACAGCCTAACCTAAATTTAATTGCAACCATAACCCTGACTATATCTTTGACAAAGTTACATGTAAGCACGGAACACTTGTTGCACAAGCATACATCTGCGCATCTTTTTATGTACTTTAGAGAAGAATATATAAAATGTGGGGCCTGCATAGGCCATGTTATTGTGCTGAGCATACTTTATTTATATGTATTTGAAGAAAAGAAAAACCTTTTAAACATCAGTGATATATACATGTCAAAAGAAGAAAGAGGTAAAGAGAGAAAGGGAGAGAAGAGGAGAGTAGGTGTGAATGGAGATAAGAAGATGTGCTAAACTGTACAGCATGAGGAAATATCTAGGCATCCAATTTTCCCATGCATTTATTATTACACATCCCAAATCCACCTTTTCGCCAATTACCTTTTAACCTTGCAAAGCCCACAGGCTCTCCAACCAGTGTCACAGATTGGTTGGTTCAGGGGCTGCATTTGTTATTCTTCCTCACATTGGCAACAAAGCCACCGCAATACTAACCACTCATTCACTCCCCCATCATCTCTCCCATTGCCTACTTCTGCACATGAATGAGCCCTATACAGGGGCGATTTGAATACCCCTTTGTGACTCGATTAAATTAATGGCTCCAATATGGGCTCCCCTGCTCAATGGGCAATCAGCAGCAGACAACAGCCCTCTGATGCCTCCACATGATACGCAGGCCGACCTTGTAAGACAACTATTTCCTGGGCTCTATTGAAGCCTGAACAGAAGCCTAAATTGCCTGTTGGGAGAGGTATAATGAAAGAGGGAATGAAAAAAAGGAGAACCCAAAGCTCTCTCTCTTTGTCAGGCTGGTTTGTGCTACTTCTGCTTGATTTCATTCTGTTGAATAGAGCAAGAAGCTGATGACGACCTTAGCCTACCTTTCAGCGACATTGTCTTGCTTTCTCCGCTCATTTTTCCCTAGCAAGGAATCTCAATAACAGCGAGAAGATCTATTAATTTAACTAACCTAAACGGAATGTTTATGTTATGTGTAGGCCTATATGCATGTACTGTACCCCCTTCTTGCGATTAAAAAGAAACTCTCGTTTTAAAAGGACTTTGGTTAACTGTTCAACAACAACATGTAGGCCTATATCTGCAAACCTGTAAATACATGTGTACATGTATGCCCTTGACTATAACATACATGTGGAGATGAGACTTGTTTCTAAAGCATGTGCATGCACTTGTACATTGTTCATGTATATTTTAATAGGCGTAATAGCAGGGAACACATCATGTATTAGGAAGGAAATGATTTTTTTCTCCTGATTTGATACATTGTATATTATAAACATTTATAGTTAATGTGTCTGTAGGCCTACACAATTTTGGAATAGATGCAAATATACATGTAGGCCTACAGCATTTACATGAAAATCAAGTTACACATTGGATTTACATTCCTAAATGCAATGTATACTGTATTTATTCACACCTACATTGTACATGTATATAACAGTGTATAGGCCCTACTTATTATTAGGCTTAGGGACACATGGTGTATATACATGTAGATGTGTGTGCAGCTGGAATCAGGAATCAGGATTTAGAAAATACATACATAGAAGTCTTGTATTACAGATAATGTGCAATTATAAATTTCTAATCGCTTATTCAAAGAAGAATAGTACATGTAGCTCTTCTTGGCAGTTTCATTGAGCAACAAACTGATTTTCTATACAGACCTTAATAGGTAGGGGATGACCTTAATAGGTAGGGGATAACCAATCTCCACTGACAAAGAAAGCGCAGGCCTATTGTATTGTTCTGGAATCTGGCTTAGGGATAAGAAGTAAGGGATAATAAAAGAAAGAGCCACTTCATCCATCATTGCAGGCATGAGGGGATTAGGTTAGAATAGAATTTCTTGTGTGTACATTCTATGTACACATTCATCTGTATGGTAAAGTTTATGTATGAACTTGGTAATTTACATGTATCATTACTTAAAGATTAAGTTGAATTCTGGTCTTAAGATTAAATTGTGAAAGGAACAGTCTAGAAGTTATTCAGTGAAGGCTTATTACATGTATGTAGTAGACTTAGGAACAATGATTGTATACTTTGAGGTTTTGGAATCCTCAAAATTATAAGAAATTCAATCAGTCTTGCTAACAATCACATGTGGTATGTATTGTAAAGCACTGGTTATGGGACTAGAGTATATCAAGTTGGCATGAAAAGTTAGTCCAAAGTTTGAAACTATTTAAATACAAGTCATATTTTTAATATAAGTGCATTTGAAGAGCAATCCCTTTCCAGGGGACATTGCTACTGTGATATTTTTCCACATGGAAATGAAAAAATTAGTAAGCTTACAAATTATCTTTCACCTTTACAAGATCTGGGCCCTTTTGCATAAAAAGTTGCTATTAAACGCCACTAAAAAAAGTAACGCAACTTGATTTTCAACCAATCAGGATCGACTTTTTTGGACTTGCGTTAAAATTTTCTGAGTTGCGATTAAACGTAACTTTTTATGCAAGAGGGCCCTGAACCTTCTTTAAGTGTACATGCAGGATAAAAGGGCATTCTACATGTATGTCATAACACACAGCCCCCTGACAGAATAGATTGATATGCACTGTAGAAGGCTTAATATAAGGATTAACACAGACCTGATGGATAATACCATTCGGTATTGCTCTTCTTTTGAAATATGTTCTGTTTGTTGACACTCTGCGAATTATTATTCCTCATGATGAATTAGTCTATTAAAGGTAATCTACAGTAAATCCCCCATTAACCTTTAAAGTTAATTTTTATGATAGCGTAGATTAAGCATAGATCAATGTTTACATGTAGAAGATGTTGACCTAAATTGTTATAGTCCACTAATGTTTGCTTTTTTCCTACCATTAGTCATATTCTTGGAAATAGATGTCAGATAAAAGATACATGTAGGTCTTGTTTTTCTTAAACCCTTTACATGTAAGTAGACAAATAAGTATATCATTCAAAATATTTACCAAACTTGCTAGCATGGCCCCCTTCCCCCAAAGATCATCCTGTTGAATCAAAAAGACATTTCATATGTACATGTACCAGGGAAGTGCATGTACTCTATTGCCTTTTCCCTGAAGTTATAAAGCGTGGCACAGTCGCATTGCTTCATATTTTATATCTGAATATATCTACCATATGTACAAACGATGTATGGCACTTAGAAACATTTTTTAGAAAATACCACATTAGACTCCGGTAGTTGAATTGCTGATAGATTTACATACAAACTTTACGTCCACTTTTTCTCAAAATTGATTTATTGTGTATTTAGATTAGACTACATTTAACAATAAATGTCCCTCCTGCATATTTATCTCAACTAGTATCATATTGACCTTATTTTTATAGGTCTTTAGTTAAGTACTCAATCATTTGCGATTGTGACCACAATTGTTCTTGGATGGCTGTATTCACCTTGAAAAGGAAGGGAAATTGCAGGTCAAATGATATTGAGAATGGGCCATTACAAGTGCAGTGTCAAACATTGCAGGGGGTAGCGAGTCAAAGTACAGTTACTGTTATTATAACCACTTCCTTTTTATGATGTATACATGTGCTATGTAGGTAAAGAGGAACAAATTTAGGATTTCATCAATGATTGAAAAGGGTGAAATTGGGTTGAAATCTTTGTATTTTACTATGGTTGGCAATGTATGTGTAGGCCTACATATATGTAAGCAGCATCACACCATTGGTTAGTCTGTCAGTACAGACTGTTTCAAGAGTACAGGGAAAAAAACAAGAACTTTTTGTGTGCTTGAAACTTTGGAAATTTGTGAGTTGTCCAAATTTGCAAAAGTTTTATGTCGTAAAATTATTGAATTGTTCCTTCATGTGAGAAAGGATTTGTGAATGTAGCCAGGCATGGAAGTTTATAATAGTTTTACAGGAGTCACTTGTACTGTTTTCATATCAGGGGTAGAAGTGGTCTTAGTCTGGACTTAACCGTGACTAAGCCGTGATACCAAAGCTAATACGAAAGCTATCAGGACTAAAAGCCAACTTCTCAAACCACTTCTCGAGCAGGGTTAAGTCCCGACTAAGCCCTGACCGGAAGTGGGTTGAATCGTAAATACCGAATATCAACGCTAAAGTGTCATTCCCACGTTATCTTGCTTTTTTTTTTCAAATCATAAATGGTATTTTTGTGATAAAGCCTCTGATGATGATGATTACGGCTTGCTGATACAGCTCTACTGATTTTCAATAAATAGAGAGATTCGCAATATTTACAGTACTTGTACATGTAAATGTACCGGTTGAGTGTAATTAATGATCATTTTTACTATCCCTCGATTTAGAATATAGGTTTATATTTGTCATATAAATATAATATAATATAATATAATATAATATAATTGTGTATCAACATTGATTGCGAATGATCCATAATAAAATGAAATTGAGAGGTTTATCATTATCTGTATCATTATTTTGCAATTGACAGTACGACGAATCTACTTACAACAAGTTTGTACTCACTCAAATTTGGCGCGATATAAATAGCGCGGGAGTAGGAGAGGGAAGAGACCGCAGAAACCATGGAAACAAGTGCGCATATTAAGCAGATGGGGTGCGGTCTTGCTGCTGTAATATGAAAGCTATCAGGTTTTATAGAAGTGGATCTACATGTATTGACCCCCGACTAAGCCCCGACTCGGCCCGCTTTGGCAGTAAACATGAAAACGGTATAACATGTAATACATTTATTATACTGCAAATGCACTGAAGTAATATTTACTTGAAATTCTCACTTTTAAGATTTCATTGTTTGCGTGGTATCATGGATTCTTAATTTTCTCAAATGTCATTTTTCTGCAGAGTTTGATGCATCGTTAAAATTTCCTCATGGCATTGTCAAAGTGTAGAAGCCCAGAAGGTATCACTCTCTCACCAATACTGTTTTGGAATGCAGGACGTGCTGGAGAAATGATCAAGATGACTATTTAGGGCTTTTTATATGATTAATAGTCAAATCATCGGCTTGCCGGTCATTATCATGCTCAGATGGTATGGGTTTGGCACGTGTGGCATGCAGGCTAAAGAGGTACATGCAGACCTAATAGCCTAAGAGACTCGTAATTATAAAGAAACGTATAAGGCTTCATAGTAAAGCTAAAGGAGTGTACAAACTACAACATAAAGTTATAAATACGATACTCGTATGATAGCATGTTCAACTACAAGGGGATGTTGATCCTTTATTGAGTTTGTTATACATGTACATGTATGACGTTTCTTACGATGTTCAGACTATGAAAATATAATACTTATCATATAGGATTCTCTTAGCCATGCAATGAATTTAGGTAGTATGAACAGATTCCTGATAAAATACTAAATAGTCATCTTGATCATTTCTCCAGCACGTCCTGCATTCCAAAACAGTACGGCTTGATATTGCTTGGCAGTGATACCTTCTACACTTTCACAATGCCACAAGGACATTCTAAAATTCAGAGAAACTAGTAAAATAGTGTAAAGTCACAAACTTTCATGACCTAAAAAGCTTTCAAAAATCTTTAAAGAAATGGTTGAGTTCTGGTGAAGATGAAAAATAATTTGTGAGCTTTTGTCTTCCTTTTTAATGTCATTTTGGAAGGACATCATATATCAGAAATGTCCCCTGAAAAGGATTGCCTTTCAAATGCCCTGGTATTTGAAATAAGACAAGAAATAGCTGTAATGTGTGGACCAAACTGTGTGTGTCATCGCATATATTCAGTACATGTATACCCATTGCTGTGTGCAGTGCATGTGACTTTCTTCAAGTTTAAGTCAATTTCCTATCATTTCGATGATTCCAAAACCTCATAATAAAATAACAAATTCTTGTGTACTACATTTAAACAACCAATCCTACCGGTAATTGCTTTCAGACAGTTTCTTTCATGATGTAATCCCATGACCACAACCCGACTTTATATTTAAACGGATACGCCACCAGGCGGCCGTAGGAAAGTCAGGATTGCGTAAGCCCCATTCACTCGTACATAAGTATGTGCATCGAAAGCGTCCGTCGGACTACTGGGATTACAATTTCGGAATGCACGAAGCCGACCGAATCTGGCACGAGAGCTCGAGCTCAGGCGGAGCGTGCATGTTGCGCGGCCACCAGTCTGTCCGGAGTTTGCTCCCCGCGGGGCAACGGCATGATCAGGTAACGATCACGGTGCCCTCTCGCGGGATTTAAAAATGTCCACAATCTGCAGTTGAATATCCCTTTAACAGCGGTCCTTTTCGGAGCAAGACCGCAAAAATTTGTTGTTGTAATTCAATCTTTTCCATTTTCAGGACATGAAACTTTAGCGAATCTGGACCATTTACATGTATGAAATTTTGGAAATTTGAAGCATGTGGAAGATTCAGGTTCACAGTATAAATGTAAACATCATCTGTTCAGAGTCAGAATGGCGTTAACTGTATCGATATGAACTTATGTCCTTTTGGCTCTCAACAGATTATGTAGTTTCTTTCATTATTAAATATTTCTGCAAGTACTCTCTTAAAGGTAATGTTTAATTTTGGTAAGCCCTCAAAAACTTTTCATCACATTTATTGCAGTTTTGTTGATAAATAGCAAGACATTAGCAATACAAAGATGCTGTGAAGATTTCATTTCCTAAAGTTTCATATTAAACAAATGAGAGGCAAACAATAATTTAGATGCAGGATCAGGGATATAAACTCCCAAACTTCAGCATGCACTATATACACACGAGTTGAAAACCTACACAAAGTGACACACATGCTATCTCCATGCAAAGCCTCGAGATTGAGGTGCGGAGAGCTGTCGGGGTGGAAAGGTCTTAGCGTAGGGCAGTATATTGCCATGCTCTAGCATTCCTTGAATATATTTACTGTAAAATTCACTGGAAATCATTGATGGAATGCCAAATGATCTCGTACAAACATCTTTCTATATACGGAAAACAACAGACTATATTTAACACTTTCTTTCCAATTTCCTTTTTGCTACCTAAACCGTACATGAGCTTTAACCCCCCTCCCCTCCCCCCCCCCAAAAAAAAAGAGATGGCTCTGTTTGCCAGAATAACTGTAGAAGCACTTGATACATTATACATGTACATGTATCTCTACCCCACCCCTTGCTACCCATTACTTCACAGCATATTTCAGTTTCTTTTATTTTCCTTTCAATGAGGTTTGCGAATCTTTGAGCAGCTTGCTTTCTGCAGAAAAGAGGCATTGTGGGACCCATTTAGAGCAGAAATGATTCGTAAGTGTCAAGATTTTTATTGATCACTTGAGCTGAATGGTTTGGGTACTGGCCCTGATCCTGATTCATATGCTGCATAAATCCACAAGCTCATGCTCCAATGAATCCTTTTTCATTTCTCTCTCTATTATTTCTTTCTCTATTTCTCTCTCTCTCTCTCTCTCTCTCTTTCTCTATCTTTATCTCTCTTTCTCATTGTAGTCTGTGAGAAGAGACTATACAGTATACTGATCCTGATTCAAACCCTACATAAATCCACAAGCTCATGCTCCAATGAATCCTTTTCTCTTTCTCTCTATATTATTTCTCAGTTTATTTTGTTCTTTCTCTCTCTCTCTCTCTATCCTATGCCTCTCTGTGTGTCTCTCCAATGAATCTGTTTCTATTTCTCTTTTTATTTCTCAATTTCTTTCTCTCTCTCTATATTTGCCTCTTTGCCCCTCTTTCTCTCTGTCTCTCTCTCTCTGTCGCTCTCTGTCTCTTTCTATCTGTAGTCTGTAAGAACGGACTACTGTAAATGCTGTTATTTTCATGCGATTAAATTTTCGCGCTGAGCGACCCCACACAGATTCGCGGGTTCTTAAATTCGCGCTGCACAATTACTCGCTCATATTTACACACGCAGTCCATCCAAATGCATACGGCATGTGCAACTACCAGTACACACACACACACGCGCTCGAAAATGAATTGTACACACACACACACACACACACATTAATGTGCTGAAGCGCGCAATTCACACTGCATAGGAAACCATGCTAATATTTTCACAAGTTCTAGATTTCGCTCTTGCCGAAAATGGCGCAAAACCTACGAAAATGAATGTATCGTGTAAATTTCCACGTTTACAATATACATTTTGGTAATTCTTGCACTGATCCTGATTCAACTGCTGCATAAATCCACAAGATCGTGCTTCATTGAATCCTTATTTACCTCCTATTTCTCTCTCAATCTTTCTCCCTCTTTTCCCCCTTCTCCCTCTCTCTCTTTCTCTCTCTCTCTCTCATTCTCTCTGTCTCTCTCTCTCACTCTCTCATTCTCTCTCTCTCACTCTCTCATTCTCCCTGTAGTCTGTAGGAGCAGATGAAAGAGACCATTTTCATAAATGTATAATAAAGATAATCTTTCAGTTTTGCACTAGTGAAATTACCTATCAAGAGCAACTAGCTTCAATTACTATGTAGTCGCAGTATCCGTAATGAACACTTTAGGCCTACATGAACATGTAAATAAGTACCTGTACACTGTAAAAAAAATGTTGAGTAAACATGGTAATTTTGCATCTGGCTTACTTTTCAGCAAATACATGTATATTCGCCTAATTGGGCTAAGTTAGGCTCAACTTATACTATAGTAAAAGCCAAGTAGATCGTTATTGGGGAGAAATGTTACATAATTTGGGCACAATATTGCCCCAGAGTTGGTTGGACATATAATTACCCTCATATTGGCTAAGTTTTACCTAACATTTTTATTACAGTGTACTGTATATATGCATTTATGATACATTGTGGGATTCATGTACATATACCTGTAGTTATGCCATCAAGGATATAAATTAGAAAAGTTCTTGTATTTTTCAATCTGTACAGTCATTTACTTTTTTCTTGAAACTTTCAAATCTGCTTTTACTATCCATTGCAATAGAGGCCTACATGTACAACATGCAAGATTATGTAATGATGGTATTAATGACTTTAACACTGATTAGTAGCTTAAAAGCAGTAGGCAGTAATCAATCTCAAATAAGCTAGCTCTATCCATTAGGACTTTGAATAACTTTGAGGAGCTATGATAAGGATTACATAATGAGAGATATAATGTAATCTCCCTGTTTATAGGTCTATTGATTTTTTTAATGACTTCAAACACACAGTATGTTAATGTAGTAGCAGGAGGGGCATTAAAGCTGATGTCATCAGCCTGTGTACACATCATGTATATGTGGACTTCACAAAACACACAATTGGCATGGTTTGGTGTAATGGTTGGATTTTTTTTTCTTTTTCATATAAACCCAAGGGACATCATGATCATGAATTATCAAATAAAGCCATCCATTTAATTGAAGGGCCTACTAACATGTACATGTATATGTTTTTTGGGTGCGTTTATGCTTACTTTTGAAGGCAGAATGAGCGTTTTGAAATGCTCATTGTAAACACAGTTCCACAGGGTACTGTTTATGCTTCCCTTCTCCAGGTGAATTCAGGTTCTGCAGCTGGATTTGCAGACCTGCATTGTGCATGCTATGTTGACCCCGGGAGGGCAGGTCAAGTTGGGGGGTGCGCTTTTTCGAAACTGTATGAAACTGTATGTATATTCAAAGAGAATATGTTGATTGTATAATTTGTGTTTCATGGAATCGTCAATAAAGATCATTGAAAAAAAAAATACTGTGATATTATCGTGTCGCGATCTCGCACTCGACTATCGTCTTTCTCGGTCTCGATTTACTGTTATGATTTCAGCTATTTACGTCTATTATTCCAGTTATTACGTCCATGGACTTCCTACCATGGTGGGAAAAGTGAAAGCCGACCAACACTTCACTGACCGGGTACAAGTAATTACAACTGGCAATTTCGCACATCTCTCAACTCAACATTACGTTAAAATAGATTTACATGTACCACAAAATATTGGTTCGATATAAAACAGAAATCTACTTTTATTCTGTTGATTTTGTCCATAAATGCACCATTATTTCACATAAAATGAGTTCAAGAAATTTCAAGAAATCCCCCCCCCCCCCCTTTGAAGATGTAGCTTTTCTGAGGAGGATTTTTTTTTTTTTTGGAGGGGTTGGGGTAATTGTCCCTAGGTGGTTAGGAGTTGGTTTTCTAATGGGGGAGGGGGGCATTTTCCTAAGAAGTACTTTTCCAGGGGGTACACGCACTCGGTAATTTGAAATACTCTATATATCTACAATACAATAGAGAATTCAATACCTAAAAGATATTTTTGAGTCATGTTTGCTACTGTGTTTCATAGTAGGTCCAAGGTTTAAAGATAAAGTTGAGTTCTGGTCATGCAGTTACATTGTAAAAGAAACTGTCTCAAAGCAATTGGGAAAGGTTGACCATGTCTACAATACATGGGTGTATACTGTAAGGTTTTGGAATCCTCAAAATGATAGGAAATTAACCCAATCTCGCTGAAACCCACATGCACTTCACACAGAAATGGGTATATGGGACTGCACGCACATGTGGCATGAGAATTCTGCCCAAGCACTTCAACTCTCTTTCATCATCTTTTGGAACATGAGGGCATTTGAAGAGCAATCCTTTTCAGGGGACATTTCTTCTATGATGTTCTTCCAAACTGACATGAAAAGAAAGAAAAAGCTCACAAATTAGCTTTCACCTTTACCAGAACTCAAGCAACCTTCTCTTTGGTTTCAATGCAGTTCCTGTTCTTCATTGCTGATACCAAGAAGAGGGCCATATGATATTTGTACTCCAGTTTTAGTTTCCTGCTTCTTTGAAGACCAAAGGATGTGTTTATTTGGACGATGATAGCTCATAACAGTGGGTGGTATAAAGGTTAATAGCTTCAAATTACATAGATCATGCCAATAGCAAGCAGGGTTGGTAATTTTTTTAATTTAATCATGAATTCAATTCTCGATTTATAACAATAAAAATTTGTTTTAAAGTTTTTAAGTTTGAATGTTGAAGTTCAGTTGGATGAAAGCCACCCCCCCCCCCCAGAACTGTTTATCGGGGGGGGGGGGGGGAGGAATCTCAAATAGGGAAAATTTGTCACTTGAGTGATTTAACTTTGTGGTGTAATTGTGGATAAATCTGTCCCTTTTGTTTGTACTATGAAATATCAGTTTCCTTTTTTAGAAAGTAACTTTTCACATAGGGCTGTACTAGTAGCATGCTACAGTATTTGCATTAATTTAACAATTTTTGTCTACATTTAATGACCCCTTGTAATGGTTGAGAGTAAAGGGTATATAATATACCGGTATTAATAATAATATGAACACTTGTAATGCGCCGGTATCCACCATGGGTAGATGCTCGTGGCGCAGTGTGAAAGGAAGATGGAAAATATCATGGTATGAGGACAATGAATCTCAGAGCATGTATGGCAGTACAAAAGTTCTCCATGTTTGGAATAAATTGACATGATATGAATGTGACTGTTGGCATTTATTATGGAAAATGATGAAGTCATAACACAAACGCTGATCAACGTTTTATATATGTGTGGCTGTTTGTTGAGGGTTGGATACGTAAAAGTTAGAGGTGGGAAAAAACAACCCCAAAGTATATTTTCACTGTATAAAAGTTTGTGATAATTCAGGTGGTGTGAACAAGACTCATGGCATTTATGATGGAAAATGACCATGTCATAACAAACGCTGATCAACAGTTTATACATGTGGCTGTTTGTTGAGGGTTCGATGTAAACACAGACTGACTCTGGTCTGGTGTTTGTCAGTGCCTTGATTACCCCCTTGTTACTAGTAGTGACTCCTATGGCAAGCCTAATGCCCAATAAGTCTGATAAACTCAGTTTTTCGCCGATAAACTGAGTTTTTCGAGCGATAAACTGAGTTTTTCGAGCGAAAAACTAAGTTTTTCGAGGGAAACTCTGCATATCAACTGATAAACTTAGTTTTTCACGATAAACTAAGTTTTTCACTCGAAAAACTTAGTTTATCACCGATAAACAGGGTTTTTCTCGATAAACAGAGTTTTTCATTTGATATGCAGAGTTTCTCTCGATAAACTCTGTTTATCACTTGAAAAACTCGGTTTTTCGGTGATAAACTAAGTTTATCGGCGAAAAACTCAGTTTTTCGGCGATAAACTAAGTTTTTCAATTGATAAGCAGAGTTTCTTGATAAACTAAGTTTATCACTTTGAAAAACCCTGTTTATCGAAGTGATAAACAGGGTTTTTCGAAAAACTATGTTTATCAAACGATAAACACAGTTTTTCATTCGAAAAACTATGTTTATCAAACGATAAACACGGTTTTTCGGAGATAAACTAAGTTTATCGGCGAAAAACTCTGTTTATCAATTGATAAACAAGGTTTTTCGAAAAACCCTGTTTATCAAACGATAAACAGGGTTTTTCGATATGCAGAGTTATTGTGAATTTACCGCGAGTGGGCGCTACAAAAGTACATAAAGAAGCTGGCCTGTGAGCATCGAACTCAAACATAGTCAGCAAAATGCCTTCTTGTGAAGCCATCAACTGTACCGATCGACTTCTTTCTTTCATTTAATATATCTTCTTCTCTTTCACAACAATGGCAGGAAAAGATAGAAGAAAAGTAAAAAAAAAAAAAGAAATACATAGGGAAAGAGAAGGGGATAGATCAAATGATAAACACCAAAAAATACATATGGAAAGGGGAGACGATGACAGATGGAAGGAAAAACAAAGAAATATATAGGGAAAGGGGAGAGAAAAGATGAAAAGAAAAACAAAGACAGACATAATGATAGAGAAGAGCATGGATGGAAGGAAAAACAAAGAAATACATGATGAAAGCGAAGAGAATAGATAGAAGGAAAAACAAGGAACTATAAAGAAGGGGGAGAGGATAGATGGAAGGAAAAACAAAGAAATCCATAAGGAAAGAGAAGAGGATAGATGGAAGGAAAAACAAAGAAATCCATTAGGAAAATGAAAGAGGATAGATGGGAGGAAAAACAAAAAATACATAAAGAAAGGGGAGACGATGATAGATGGAAGGAAAAACAAAGAAATGCTTAAGGAAAGAGAAGAGGACAGAATGAAGGAAAAACAAAGAAATATATAGGGAAAGGGGAGAGAAAAGATGAAAAGAAAAACAAAGACAGACATAAGGATAGAGAAGAGCATGGATGGAAGGAAAAACAAAGAAATACATGATGAAAGCGAAGAGAATAGATAGAAGGAAAAACAAGGAAATATAAAGAAGGGGGAGAGGATAGATGGAAGGAAAAACAAAGAAATCTATAAGGAAAGAGAAGAGGATAGATGGAAGGAAAAAAAATCCATAAGGAAAATGAAAGAGGATAGATGGGAGGAAAAACAAAAAAATACATAAAGAAAGGGGAGACGATGATAGATGGAAGGAAAAACAAAGAAATCCTTAAGCAAAGAGAAGAGGACAGAATGAAGGAAAAACAAAGAAATATATAGGGAAAGGGGAGAGAAAAGATGAAAAGAAAAACAAAGACAGACATAAGGATAGAGAAGAGCATGGATGGAAGGAAAAACAAAGAAATACATGATGAAAGCGAAGTGAATAGATAGAAGGAAAAACAAGGAAATATAAAGAAGGGGGAGAGGATAGATGGAAGGAAAAACAAAGAAATACATATGGAAAGGGGAGACGATGACAGATGGAAGGAAAAACAAAGAAATCCATAAGGAAAGAGAAGAGAATATGGAATAAAAAACAAAGAAATACATCAAGAAAGGGGAGAGGAGGTAGATGAAAGGAAAAACAGAAAAATTCGTATGGAAAGAGATGATATATGGAAGGAAAAACAAAGAAATATATAAGGATACGGGAGGGGATAGTTGGATGGAAAAACAAAGAAATACATAAATAAAGGGGAGAGGATATAGAAGAGGAAAAACAAAGAAATATATAAGGAAAGGGAAAAGGATAGATGAAAGGAAGAAAAAAAAATACATTAAATTATATATCCTCTGTTCTTTCCTTATGTATTTCTTTGTTTCTCCTCCCATCTATCCTCTTCTCTTTCCTTATGGATTTCTTCGTTTTTCCTTCCATCTGTCCTCTTCTCTTTCCTTATGTATTTCTTTGTTTTTTCTCCCATCTATCCTCTTCTCTTTCCTTATGGATTTCTTCGTTTTTCCTTCCATCTATCATCGTCTCCCCTTTCTTTATGTATTTCTTTGTTTTTCCTTCCATCTATCCTCTCCCCCTTCTTTATATTTCCTTGTTTTTCCTTCTATCTATTCTCTTCGCTTTCATCATGTATTTCTTTGTTTTTCCTTCCATCCATGCTCTTCTCTATCCTTATGTCTGTCTTTGTTTTTCTTTTCATCTTTTCTCTCCCCTTTCCCTATATATTTCTTTGTTTTTCCTTCATTCTGTCCTCTTCTCTTTGCTTAAGGATTTCTTTGTTTTTCCTTCCATCTATCATCGTCTCCCCTTTCTTTATGTATTTTTTTGTTTTTCCTCCCATCTATCCTCTTTCATTTTCCTTATGGATTTTTTTTCCTTCCATCTATCCTCTTCTCTTTCCTTATAGATTTCTTTGTTTTTCCTTCCATCTATCCTCTCCCCCTTCTTTATATTTCCTTGTTTTTCCTTCTATCTATTCTCTTCGCTTTCATCATGTATTTCTTTGTTTTTCCTTCCATCCATGCTCTTCTCTATCCTTATGTCTGTCTTTGTTTTTCTTTTCATTTTTTCTCTCCCCATTCCCTATATATTTCTTTGTTTTTCCTTCATTCTGTCCTCTTCTCTTTCCTTAAGGATTTCTTTGTTTTTCCTTCCATCTATCATCGTCTCCCCTTTCTTTATGTATTTTTTGTTTTTCCTCCCATCTATCCTCTTTCATTTTCCTAATGGATTTCTTTGTTTTTCCTTCCATCTATCCTCTTCTCTTTCCTTATGGATTTCTTTGTTTTTCCTTCCATCTATCCTCTCCCCCTTCTTTATAGTTCCTTGTTTTTCCTTCTATCTATTCTCTTCGCTTTCATCATGTATTTCTTTGTTTTTCCTTCCATCCATGCTCTTCTCTATCATTATGTCTGTCTTTGTTTTTCTTTTCATCTTTTCTCTCCCCTTTCCCTATATATTTCTTTGTTTTTCCTTCCATCTGTCATCGTCTCCCCTTTCCATATGTATTTTTTGGTGTTTATCATTTGATCTATCCCCTTCTCTTTCCCTATGTATTTCTTTTTTTTTTTTTTACTTTTCTTCTATCTTTTCCTGCCATTGTTGTGAAAGAGAAGAAGATATATTAAATGAAAGAAAGAAGTCGATCGGTACAGTTGATGGCTTCACAAGAAGGCATTTTGCTGACTATGTTTGAGTTCGATGCTCACAGGCCAGCTTCTTAATGTACTTTTGTAGCGCCCACTCGCGGTAAATTCACAATAACTCTGCATATCGAAAAACCCTGTTTATCGTTTGATAAACAGGGTTTTTCGAAAAACCTTGTTTATCAATTGATAAACAGAGTTTTTCGCCGATAAACTTAGTTTATCTCCGAAAAACCGTGTTTATCGTTTGATAAACATAGTTTTTCGAATGAAAAACTGTGTTTATCGTTTGATAAACATAGTTTTTCGAAAAACCCTGTTTATCACTTCGATAAACAGGGTTTTTCAAAGTGATAAACTTAGTTTATCAAGAAACTCTGCTTATCAATTGAAAAACTTAGTTTATCACCGAAAAACCGAGTTTTTCAAGTGATAAACAGAGTTTATCGAGAGAAACTCTGCATATCAAATGAAAAACTCTGTTTATCGAGAAAAACCCTGTTTATCGGTGATAAACTAAGTTTTTCGAGTGAAAAACTTAGTTTATCGTGAAAAACTAAGTTTATCAGTTGATATGCAGAGTTTCCCTCGAAAAACTTAGTTTTTCACTCGAAAAACTCAGTTTATCGCTCGAAAAACTCAGTTTATCGGCGAAAAACTGAGTTTATCTGACTTATTGGGCATTAGGCTTGCCATAGACTCCCTTAACCTTTTGACTACAGGGGAGCGTCTCATCAAGCGTTTTGTCAGTGATTTTTACCAACAACTGTTGTAAGCTACTGAAATCCTTGCATCTGATTGGCTGAGAGCAAATATGTCAGTAAAAATCACTGACAAAACGCTTGATGAAACGCTGCCCAGAATTCTCTCATTCCAATCGGCTTTGAATACAGGAATTACTTAGTTCATGTAAGCAATGGGTTAATAATGTAACTACTAACTTCTACGTTAGGCTATTTCACCACACACCGTACACATGCACCATCCAACTGGGATTCAATTTTTTTTTAAAGTCCAATATCTTTAACCTACATTACACATGTACAAGAAAGTATAACATGTAAAAGCTTATTCATAAGAAGATATGAATTACAAGGTATTACAGGCCATTTACACATGAGTTTTGGTATTATGGGACAGAAATGAACTTAAAAGAAATTGGTTAAAAATATTTTGGAATAATTGTAATATGCAGTTAATACAAGGTAGCCTAATACCCCCCCCCCCCCCCCCAAAAAAAAGAAAAAAAACAACAACAAAAAAACATGTAGTTGGGCCTATATATGACATTTCTTGTAATTCAAATTGAATGATGTTGAGTTGTGTTTAGCTTGGTCTTTATGTGGGCATATGGACCTGTAAAATGAAGCTTCATCCAGTGATTAGAAACCTAGTCATGGATGGAAATCAAGGATGTTGCAAGATTAATTATGGCGATTATCTGCAAAGATGACCCATCACGTCGTCGGAGAAGATGTATTTCTGAATTAGTTGTTGCCTTGTGCATGTAAGTCGAAGAGGCACTGTACAAGATTTTGTACTGATGCAATGTATGAGTGCATGGCAACCTTTTTTGGTAAACCTATGTACACATTTATACAAATTTATGTTTCACTTATCAAATCATGTAGTAGAGTGTTGGGTCCAGGGTCAAAATCAGGAATTTGGTTATTTTAGGAATTTGACGGCAGAGTAATTGTCATCGGAGCATGTGTTGTGTAGTTTGAACCATAGTGTAATGGGCCTAATGTGATTCTATGTTGAGCAACCTGATGTCCCTCCCCCCCCCCTCACCCTCACCCCTCACCCTCACCCTTTACCTTTCCTACTTTACTACTCTTCATTCTCTTCATTCTTCTCATTCTACTCCTCCTCCTCCTCTGGTCCTCCTCCTCCCCTGGTCCTCCTCCCTCCTCCTGCTCCTGGTCAACAAGTAGCTGCATCATCCAGGATAACACAGACCTCAGACAAGGTACCCAGTGATGACACCCTCACCTGTCTTCCTCTACCACCACAACCACCACCACCTCCTCCTCCTCCTCCTCCTCCTCCTTCTCCTCCTTCTCCTCCTCCTCCTCCTCTTCTCTTCCTCCTCCTCCTCTTCTCTTCCTCCTCCTCCTCCTCCTCCTCCTCCTCTCCTCTCCTCTCCTCTCCTCTCTTCCCCCTCCTCTTCCTCTTCCTCTTCCTCTTCCTCTTTATCTTCCTACTCCTCCTCCTCCTCCTCCTCCTCTTTCTCTTTCTCCTCCTCCTCTTTCTCCTCCTCCTCCTCCTCCTTCTTCTTCGTCTTCGTCTTCTTCTTCTTCTTCTTCTTCTTCTTCTTCTTTTCTTCTTCTTTTCTTCTTCTTCTTCTTTTCTTCTTCACCTAGCCGGATCTTCCAAGTCAAACCTCAGACAAGGTACCGATGACCCCTCACCTGTCTTCCTCCACCATCCCTCCTTCTCCTCCTGCCCTTCTTTCTCCACACCGAGCCCCACCATCTAGGGCGACCTCAGACAAGGTGGCCTCTGTTTGGCCTGTCTCCTGTGTTTCATCTGCCATCTGGTTTCTATCTCATCAAGTGTCAACTGTTGACATTGAATGTGAGCTCAGTTGCTGTATCATAATTCCCCTGCAATGTTTCTTGTTTTGAGTAGCTACTTTTTTCCCCTGGTGCTGTTGGTCTCGTCCTTCCTTGTCTGACCCTCTCTCTCTCTCTCCCTAATAGTTTCATTGTTTCTCAACGTCTGTTTTAGTATTAAACAATACTGTTCGGGAGCTTTCTTTCACTTCTTTATAAATGCTTGGTGTATTATCTTTGTAAATGTTGCTTCTTCATCTCTTCGCTCTTCCTCTCTTACTCTCTCTCTCTCTCTCTCTCTCTCTCTCTTCCTCTCTCTCTTCCTCTCTCTTCCTCTCTCTCTTCCTCGTTTCTCTCTTTTATTTCTTTTAACTAGCTCAATATTTCTGTCTTGCTCTCTGTACACATATTTCTCTCTTTCTTCCGCTCTCTCTCTCTCTCTCTCTCTCTCTTTCTCTTTTATGTGCTCTTGAGGTACAAGGTAGCACATCCAAACAGGATGAGTAGTCTAGCCTTCTGGAAATCAGTAGAGGGTTTGGTTGGGAAGTATGGATGTGTCCCAGAGGTGTTATACATTACCCGTCCTGTCTACGTGGTTTTACGTCAGCCCCCAAACAAAGTCTGAAGCTCATGATTAGGATAATATGTTTCAAAGTATTATCCATCAAAATAATATCTTACTGGGCAGGTTTTAGCTTGTATTTCCAAAATGCTGCGATGGCCAGATACACAGATGAAGTTTTTTTAATTTATATGTTGTACTGATTTTCATCTTCAATTGTTGCTCTTTATCGTAGGAACATAAAGAATATAGTGTAAGGTGACACCCACTCCCCCTCCCCATTCCCCCTCCCCTTCCCCCTCCCCCTCCCCTTCCCCCTCCCCCTCCCCCTTCCCCCTCCCCCTCCCCCTTCCCCCTCCCCCTCCCCCTTCCCCCTCCCCCTTCCCCCTCCCCCTCCCCCTTCCCCCTCCCCCTCCCCCTTCCACCTCCCCCTCCCCCTTCCCCCTCCCCCCTCCCCCTTCCCCCCTCCCCCTCCCCCTCCCCCTTCCCCTTCCCCTCCCCCTCCCCCCTCCCCTCCCCCCTCCCCCTCCCCCCTCCCCCTCCCCCCTCCCCCTTCCCCCTCCCCTTCCCCCTTCCCCTTCCCCTTCCCCCTTCCCCTTCCCCTTCCCCCTCCCCCCCTCCCCCTTCCCCTTCCCCTTCCCCCTCCCCTTCCCCTTCCCCCTTCCCCTTCCCCCCCCCCCTCCCCCTTCCCCTTCCCCCTCCCCCTTCCCCCTCCCCCTTCCCCTTCCCCCTCCCCCTTCCCCTTCCCCCTCCCCCTTCCCCCTCCCCCCAACCCCACAAACTAGTTTAGTTATATACAATTCGTAATATAAATATTTTGTATGATTTTCCTCTTGTCTGAAGAGGCTATGGGACAGTGTTTCTGAACGACTACTGTATGTATTCAGTGAACGTACATGGAGGGTGCATATGAATTAGGCATTGTAAACTTGGGATCTGCCGACTGACAACACCAATAAATTTTAGTTTAGCTTGCCATATGGAACCAATGTAGGGTAATAGAGCCATAACAGCAGCAGTCCATGTAATGTGGATGGACCGACTGACTGAATAGGACATGGAGTTCTTTATGTAGGTCTACATGTTACATTGTATGTGGATGGGCTGACCATGAAGCTACAAACCAATTTCATGGGCTGACTGAACAAGACATGAAGTACTGTATGTGGGTCTATATTGTAGATTGGATGATTCCTCTGCAACAACATGCCACAAAACATTGCACAGCACAGCTTGTATTATTGTTCATGATATAATGTATTTTCAAAATTCAGCTTTTAATTTGTTGTAAATGATTTAAACTGTAAACATACCGGTCTTCAGGCTTACATGTAGGTATTCATGTACCAAGTAAAAGCCCTTATAGGAGAAGCTATGTTCATACAATGTTCATTTTGAAGAAAACAAAATCAGGTATCTATCGAAAGCTTTCATATAGGAACATAAGAGAAGGAACAAATAGCGGTATTTAAAGGAGAAACAAAGTGAAAAACTATGTTTCTATAAGTTCATGCATGAATGCAAATGTTTATGGCTATTTTCTGATGTGTGAGTGGTGAAGATGTGTATGATTCAGCCTTGTAGCATGTAGGCCTGAATTCATATTGCATTTGAGCGATACAAATTCTGTGTGTAGTATGTCGCACAGGACATTAGGAAGACCATTTCTAGCCTAGTGACCATACATTAAAGTCATGACTGATGAAAAATTGTTGTATATGTATATATATATGGTCATTGTTCAGTGATATAAGAAAGAAACATTAGTCAGTGGTCATAGCAAGTGATCTTTCATTTTGAGGGGATAAACTACAAGATAGAATAGATGTACATGTATGGACATCAAACGGAATCCTCCACTTTTCGAACAATTTTTTTACTGTTGGGATGAAGCTAAAAAGATAAAGTAAATAAGGACACATTTTAAGTAGTGAAAGCTCCCATCTCATGACCACTTTCATCTCTTGAATGATACAAACTTTGCATTATGGTTGCCCCTCATATCCTATAATGTGTTTGTTATTAGCCTTCCATTTATATTTTGCCACTTCGTACTGATGTTCTCGCAGGAACTTGGCCACTGCATAGTGATGCCATACTCAAGACTTAATGACTGATCCTACCTCCCCTCCCAGATCTTCAGCCGCATCAAATATTTACCGACGAAAGATGATAAACAGAAATCTTCATTCAGATATTGAGATGATTGAGTACATGCCTGCTCCAGAACTGAGCACACATCATTCCATATATCATGTGCTACTCTTGTGTTTGTATTGGAGACATTATTAGCCCTGTTCACATTGGATCCATGTCGTTTTTTTGAAGTTACGTTACTCCGAAGGTTCACAATTCCAAAGGTTTGTAAATACGAAAATAAAATGCGATTCATAACTCCAAAAATGAAATAGGGTTTGTAATTTCGAAAAATGAAAAAGGGTTCAATGCCGGTTCATAATTCTGAAAATATAATAGAACCCTACGTACATGTACGTCATTTTTCAAAATTACGAACAATTCAGAATAATGAACCCTACTTCATTTTCAGAAATATGAACCCTTTTTTCATTTTTGGAAATACAAACCCTATTTCATTTTCGAAAATATGAACTGTATGTCATTTTCGGAATCATGAACCTTTGGATAAATGAACTTTTGAAAAAGCTAGTGTCCCCTTTCATATTTGTCTAACATTTTCCTCAGAAACACTTAACAGCAAGTTCTGTCATTTTTTGCATTTGTACTGGAGACATTATTAGCTCTTCTCATATTTACCCAGAACTATTTTCCTCAAACTCTGAATAGCATGTTTTGTCATTGCTAGGCAGTAGTTTTATTTGGTTAACAACTTAACAGATTTTTTATGTGTACAGTATGAGTTGCAATATCTTGAAATGTGAGTTGCATTCAACTTTATTTTCTCTTTAACCTTTCAAAATATGTCTTTGATGACTCCATATCATACCTACATGTATAGCCTATTTTATTCTACAATTCAAAATATGTATATATTTTTTAAATTATTTAATTAGTTAATATGGCTCTTTATTCCCTGATTGGATATAAGATAATTTCAAACAGTTCAAATTAGAGTGGACTGAGACTGTCAAATGATCAGAACCTGATGGAAGGAGAAAATTTCTCATAAATGATTGATTGCCTATATGATAGATTTGAATGTCACTCCAGAATATAATGATTTGAATGCTTAGGGTGCGTTTATGCTCCCATTTTTCAGACCAGAATGAGCCCTTTGTTACGCATTTAGTTCAAATCACGGTTGCGTCCACAGTCATTTTCGTATAATCGCCGATTTAAAACGCTGATGTAAAACTCACACAAAGGTGCATTTTGAATCGGAGTTTCTCCCAAAACACGGTTTCTTGGGAAGCATAAAGGCACAATCATTTTTAAAAGCACTTATTTGACATCATAAAACTAGAAGCATGCGCAGTGTGTTTTGTGAAACCAGCTGCAGAGCCCGAATTCGCCTGAAGAAAAGAAGTATAAACAGCACCCCGTGAAACTGCATATTAGATGAGAATTTCAAAACCTCATTCTGCCTTGACAAAGTACATGTATATTGTAAGTATAAATGCACCCTTAGAAATTACAACAACCCATCTCTTTCTTACACTTAACATTTCAGTTGGAATTTTGATATGATAGCATAATTGGTCGTAAAAAATTCCAAGCCATAACTCATTTTTCAGGGTCTCTCTAATGTTGATATATTTTCTTTATGGCCATGATAGCATTTGACCTTGTGACCTTTTATCCAAATTGGCAGCTGAAGACTGATTTGGGTCAAAGTTCAACATTCTTGCAGCTTATTTGGAAATCAAGATCAGTGGTGTTGACAAGATCCTTCCCAAATGCATCATTAAAATGGTTTTCGCAACAGTTCTAAGGGAAATACTAGAACTGCAATCGTATCAGAACGATGTGCATAGATTGACGTCTGTATTTTGCATGTCATTGAACAGTAAAATAAAAAGCATCTCTTAAACTATCTATAGCAATTTGTTTGAAGTCTGTAGCATCTAGAATAGTGGAGATAGGCAAAATCGAACAAAAGGTACGAAACACGGACAAAATGGCGCCTGGACGGTCATGCATGAGTGATTCCGGAAAATGAAGAGTTCAGTGCATTACATGGCATGCCAAGGAACATGCATACGAAATTTGAATCGAAATGGACAAGGGGAAAGGACCTAGACAGTGATCACAACCACTGCATGCAAAACAAATTGGCCACAATGGAAATCTGGCCTGGATGGCATGCCATAGTTCCTTGCTAGTGGCATCTATGCAGGATATAAAATTGCGATTAAAACAAAGCGCTTGATAGATATTAAAAATCTGGCTTCGAGAGTCTCTTCGTTTTGCCTCGAAGCATGTACCTGCAAAATTTCAAGAAAAATAAAAATCGTTCAGGGGGCCAAATACGGGAAACCGATTTGCCCCATAGACAATACGTGTAATACATGTGCAGGATCGTATAATGACCCGACTTCAATCGCAATTTACTCAAAATATTCTGTGAGACCATATATCTTTTTTTGCATCCCTGACGAGGGAATTTCAATGCGGTCATTGTGAGCCAACTGCGACTAGCGCGCCATTTTAAATAAGCATATTATGCAATATTATGTAATGCATAGTAAATTAGGGTTTTTGCGTAATATCTTCGCGATGACGTCATCGATTTCAACCAAATTTGGTTAACAGTTGTCAGATACACAAATACACATACGCACCAAATTTCAAAGACGTACGATGAATGTTCACAGAATTAGAGCAATTTGTCTTTATTTCGGCATTTATGCAAATATTGTGATTTTCAAGTGCAATTTTCTCAAAGTCGGTCAGTGATGAGGTATATATTTTTTTATTTGGCTGAAAAGGGTATATCTTGAAGTATCTAAATAAAAAAAAGGGTACGGGTTTACCCAGGCATGACGGAGATACGGCCACACGAAGAGAGCCGTTTTGAAAACTTTAGAGGGCGCTGTTTATATAATGCGTACTCAGAAATGCATGGAATCTGGCAGAAATGTGTGCAACGCCAAGACCAAGACATGGTAAAAGTTTGAGACAAAAATCAATTGATATGACAAAGTTATAGGAATTTTTAATATTCGGGAGTGAAAATTTCAAGAAATTTAGCGTTTTTCAATATGGCCGATTGCGGACTTAAATTTACAGTGTGAAGACGGCATTTTTCATATTAATTTTTTTATTAGAATATAAAGAGCAACTCTTGGACTATCTACAGGAATTTGTTAGAAGTCTGTATGATGTAGGATAGCTGAGATAGGCAAGGAGAACAAAAGGCATGAAAATGGCCCCCAAAGGGACAAAATGGCGCCTGGACGGTCATGCATGAGTGAATTCGAAAAACGAAGACCTCAGTGCACAACTAGACATGCCAAGGAACATGCATACGAAATTTGAAATGAAATGGACAAGGGGAAAGAACCTAGACAGAGCGCAC
Organism: Heliocidaris erythrogramma; assembly: GCA_025617745.1. Classification (NCBI taxonomy): domain Eukaryota; kingdom Metazoa; phylum Echinodermata; class Echinoidea; order Camarodonta; family Echinometridae; genus Heliocidaris; species Heliocidaris erythrogramma. The sequence continues at coordinate 18,073,936 of CM046869.1, forward strand.
AAACACCCTGTGCAAAACGAATGGGGTCTGAGGCTAAAGAAGAAGAACCCAGAAGAAGAATAAGAATGCAGAACGCGAACGAGAACAGAAGATTGACTTTACGTCAATCTAATTACGTCAATCTAAGGGAAATATAATGAAAGCTGATGAAATCCTCTCAAACATGCACATGTATCTTTGAAATTACCCAGATTATTTTGAGCACTGAGGATAATTGATTCTCCTACAAAGTTGAAATGATGGGAAAATGCCTAAAATCGCTAGCTGATTGATCAGCGGTAACATTAATGTTCTACTCCTGTGTATTGTCTATGATTATAAACAGATGAACAAAGCAAGCATTATCATGGTAGGCTACAGCAGACTTCCTCTGTAAGCTTGGAGGCCGGAGATTCCGATAAACACCAAAATATTTTCATAGTGGACTTTGTCTGGGCTTTGTGCTACTAGATTACCCTCATATCACCTGTGAGCACATGCATTCTCCCTCTAGTCTTTCTAACTCTATATTGTTATGAAAAATTTCAGACAATTTTTTATATGAGAATGTTTCTTTTTGTACAATCATTTTCAAAGCCTGTAATGTACTTTTTATTATTCATCTGTTTTGGGATGAAAGGGTCAGCTATTCAGGCTTATTTCAGCTTTACATAATTACATTACCAAATAAGTTTTTAATATTTTCATTTCAATTGTTTGAAGTCTGAGGCTTTGACCCCCTGTTCAGACACAAACCGTTTATACCAAAACTTGATAACGAAAAATTTTCATCGTATAGCTTACGGACTGTTCAGACACATATCTTGATCGATTAGAAAAACATTATATAGATGCACAGTTTTCCACTGCGCATGTTGTTATGGTCGCCACTAGCCCCTGCCTAGCCCTCAAGGTCACCTTTCGCATGCACTCACGTTAAGCCCCGCCCAGTTATACCGTTTTATGGTCGCCATACGTTCAGACACACACGGAAAGGTGATTTGTTATCGAGTTTCTAAATCGAAATGATGCTCTGACCCCAGTTCCGTTAACGACGTTTCGTTAATCAGCGTTCAGACACATAAATCCACATATATCCACTTAAATCCATCGTATAGCTATACCGTTTTGGTATAAATTTTTGTGTCTGAACACCCTGGGAGTCCCTGAGAATTTTCCTCTTTTTGTGCAATCATTTTTCACTGCCTGGAATACACTGTTCAACATTCATCAGCATGGGAATGAGAGGATCAGCTTTACATTACCAAATGGAATTTCATTATTTAAAAAAAAAATTTTCATCTGAGAATCCTTTCTCTTTTTGTACTATCATTTTTCCCAGCCTCTATTAATCCAAATGGGGATGAGAGGATCAGCTTGGTAACATTATTATCACAATAGAGTTTTAATGTATGGCCTATGGTACATTGTAATGTCAGTTGTGAATAACTGCTTCCATCCTTACTACACTCTTATTCCAAAAATTCTGATCTCTCGCTTGTTAATAAGACTAGGATGAGACTTCAGTAGGCGACATGCAACAAACGTGATTTGATAACTAAAGTTGTAGAGGCTTGATAAAATCTGAGCTGCCTGGCCTTACATGCTATCAGTGTATGTAATATGGTGTAAAAAAGGGGGGGAGCACTTCAACATCATCATATCCTTCACAAAAGTAAACATATGCAAGTGACTGGAAATACCAGACTCATTTTCCCCCATAGACTCAGTGTTAGACTAAAGTGTATGGCCATATGCTTTCATAAATGGGAGTATTCAATCATAGATATCTTAATAATAGCATTATATATTTGAAAACCTTTCTATGTCTTGCTATTTATTTATCATTCTGAACATCATTATACAAAACAGATATCAAAATTCAACAATTTATTAAATCAAACCTCCACAAACTTACCGAATCAATCAATCAATCAGTCTAAAAAAGAAAAGAAAAACACTTTCTCTCAAATACATGTACATGAAATTGAAGGGAAATATATTTAGTTGGGATATAGTTACAGTGTGTGGTTGTGGTAATCTTAGTAATTGCTTTTGGATTTATGGCAGCCATCAAGACAGACTTAAAATTGGTTACAAAATCGATTGTTTTCATTCTACTTTATACGATTACACATGCAGAAAGACCGCAATATAAATTAATTGTAATTGTGATTTAGTCATTGTGGTAATCCCCATTTGATTTTGAGCAAATAAGAGTGCCTTTTAAAAGGAAGCAAAATGATCTGTTGATGATCCATCAACACAAACTTTGATTTACTGTAAAACAAAGGTTCATGCCATGACACTTTGTAAGGATGGCCATTCATTTTGACTGCCAAAAACTTTTGCAACTTGCAAAAATTTAGTGTTGTGTCCATGGTAATTCAATAATGTGAGTCTGAAGGAACCACCTGCAGAATTTGCAAACATTAAATGCACACAGAAATTTCTGGCTTTACATTATGTAGAATTACATGTATTGGTATGTGCTTGATATTTGCTTTTCATTCAGGGGGTATTGCTAGACCATTTTGAATGGGGGGGGGGGGGGGGGGGGGGAAGGAGCTGTTCCAATAATTTTTTTCAGCACATTGCATATATGTATATATACCGACAGAAATTTTTAATATGGGTGTCACCTCCCCCCTTTTGTTTGCATTATGTAGCCTACCTACCTACATAGCACTAAAACTTGACCTACATGTAGATATAGATGTATGCTTGTATGTACACTTCACTGCAAGGTTTGCATTATATGGAAAATCAATACCCCAACCTCGACTGCCAAATATTACTGTATCATTTTACAGAAGACTGGTACTCTAATCTTGAAATGACCTTGGTAATTTAATTGAATGATTTATGGAGCATCACTGTGTCTTGACACCACTCAAGGTAGTCAAAGGATAATAGTCTCATGCAAAAGCTCTCAGATTTAAACTTTAGCATTGTGCATGAAACAGATGGGATAATAGAAAATTGTGACTCATCAAATAGGCTGATAAATATTTCTGTTGTATTTGACATTTTCCAATTCCATGATGGTCTCCATCACTTGATCACTTCTGAAAGCATGGAACTAGTATAGGCATGCTTGTAGCTTACAAGTTACATGTAAGAAGGGACAAATTGGGGGGGGGGGGGTCATACTGCACACTGTTTAGGCAAGGAGTTATCACATCTGTGATAACTCCTTGGTTTAGGCAGGGAAGTAGGCGATTTTACTTTGAACAGTGCATCTTTGTTGGTTGGTTTGCATGTTTTTTTAAATCTGTGGACCAGAGAGATCCTCTCTCTTACACTTCCCTGCATGAGCCAAGGAGGTACAAGGCAAGCTTGCCTGTACCTCCTTGGATGAGCTTATACTTTTATTACTTCTCATGTCTCCTCTCTCTCTCTCTCTATTTCTCTCTCTTTCTCTCTCTTTCTCTCTATCTCTCTCTCTTTCTCTCTCTTTCTCTCTCTTTCTCTCTCTTTCTCTCTCTTTCTCTCTCTTTCTCTCCCCCTCCCTCCCTCTCTCTCTCCTGCTTTCTAGCTTATCTGCTCCTTTTTTTCTGATATTTTCACTCGTAAGTATTTCAGCTACCAAGGACAAAAGCGAACAATAACTCATCAGGGAGTCAGCGTGGAGAGATATTTCTTTCTTCTCTATCCCAAATGTTCGGTTTCATAATTTGAGAGATATTTGTGCCCCTGTAGGAATTTTGTCTCTGATTTTGCCATCGTCATTCACACATTCTCCACTGGCCTCTTTGGTAAAGATGTGTGAAGTACCCATTGTCACATGGCAGAAGTGTAAAATATGATTTTGTTTTGTTCGAGCTCTTTTTCAGATTTATAGAAAAAATAAGAATTCCTTGAGGGTACCGTAGTTCTATATCATCTTCAATTTGATACATGCACATGTTTTCAGTTCTTTCTTTTGATATTTCTAGAGCTTTGCTATTATGCTTGATTTTTCTTATGAAACAGTTTGAATTAGGTTTGGAAAATTTGAACACTCTAATTTCTTATAAAAACATGTTTTTTTAATCCCCCCCCCCCCTCTTTCTCCTCTTTCATCTTCTCTCATTGTTTTTCCCTCGCTCTTTCCATATCTTATTGCTTTTTCTTTCATCCATTTCTTTCTCTTTCTCTCTTTCTCATCCCTTCTCCACTTCTCTCAGTCTCTCCCCCTCTCTTTTTCTCTCCCCCTCTCTTTTTCTCTTTCCATCTTGTCCTTGCTTCTCTCTTCTTTCTCTATTGTCCTCTCTTTTCTCTCTCCCTCTCTACTCATTTGCTTCCAATTTCTGTTGGTTCTCCTTGTGCTAGCCACCCATAATCCTAGCTATGCAAATATTTGATTATCCCCTGTGTTGAGTAGGCAAAGTAAACTGGAGTCATTGTGGAGTAGCATCTGAGTAAGGAACACAGACATTCAAAACCTTGGGGTCATAAGTCTGGTTTTTGGGTGTGTTCACATGAGAAATTAACCCTTTTTTGTGTGGGGTCTGGATTGAAATTTTCAGGGTCTGTTTGCATGAGCTGCATGTTAAACCTTACTCAATATAATTTATGCAAATTATATGCATAAATATATATTTTGTTAATTAAGTAAAGAAAGAAAGGCCTCAAAGATAAAATTTTAAAGCAAGAAATTCTTTCTAAACCTTAAAAACACTATTACCTAAGAAAAAATTTGAAAGCGATTTCAATTGTGTATTCTATTAAGAATTTCTTATGTATTTCTCTGTTTTTCAACATTTTTATTGTTTGCTGTTTCAGAGCGTTATACATGTATGAGCTAATATTCAGTTAGAATAGATGATAATTACAGCTTGAAGAAATAATAAATAGGTGATGTAGGAGGAACATGAGGAAATGCCGTTTCCCATTCGTTTTGTACACAAAACTCTGAAAATTCTTCGTTTTGGGGCTGACATGAGGTCATGGAAGGTCAGGTGACTCTGTAACGGTAAACTTAGTGTCAAAAGATGCGCAAGACTTCAAAGAAAAAATCCAGAAAGTTGCGTGGCGTGAAATGCAGCGGTTCCAAATGTGGGGTGAAATTCTCTATTATTTTCTGCATAATCATACGCCTACATGTACATGTATGTTATCTAACTTGACAAGCGGGGGGGGGGGGGGGGGGGGGGGGGGGGGGGGGGGGGGTTAATGCATTAAATCCATTCTAAATTTCCAAACTTGTCCAGGATAAGTTTCAGATATTTAGGCAGTTTAAACCGTCTACGGTATCGATAACGTTAAACCCACTCTTGTTGTTGTCACAAACAAAGCTATTTGAAGCATTCTCAGAATTGAATGCATGAATTCAGTCAACTGAAATCAGTGTACTGTACAGTAATAACAAGAGTCACAATGACCTGGAAATAACAATAATAATTATAACTAGACATTGAATTCGTCACTGAAGACGAATTAGGTGATCTGTCTTGATCTTGATATTTTTGACGAAGACGAATGACAAAATGATAATGTGAAAGATGACGTTGATATCACGAGGACATTAATTATAATGAATCTAATCAAGATTTTTATGATTTCAGCCCTTTCCTAGCATTTTCAATTCGTAGGCTCTAGCTACTACATTATTAGTGAAATAGCGCCCCCTTTGTTTCAATGGGACATAAAGTGTGTGAACATGAATTTTGGATGATTCGTGGATATCATGACAATGATGATAATGATGTTGATGATAATCATCATCATCATCATGAATATCATCATGACAGTAATGATAATGATGTTGATGATAATCATGATAATGATTATATCATGACAGTGATGATAATGATGTTGATGATAATGATCATTATATCATCATGACAGTGATGATGATAATGATGTTGATGATAATCATGATGATGATCATTATATCATGACAGTGGTGATGATAATGATGTTGGTGATAACGATGATGATCATTATATCATCATGACAGTAATGATGATAATGTTGTTGATGATAATGATCATTATATCATCATGACAGTGATGATGATAATGATGTTGATGATAATCATGATGATGATCATTATATCATGACAGTGGTGATGATAATGATGTTGATGATAACGATGATGATCATTATATCATCATGACAGTAATGATGATAATGATGTTGATGATAATCAACATCATCATCATGAATATCATCACAGTGATGATGATAATGATGTTGATGATAATCATGATGATGATAATGATAATGGTGATGACCATGACTGAAATGACATTGACCTTAGCCATGCCAAAAATGAAAGAGAGATGACATTTCGTGAAGAAGATACAATCATTAGTTGATTTTTACAAAAATGGCGCTTGGATGACGTCACAATAATCTGATGACCTTGAAAAAGATGCGAGAACTTGACCTTATTAGGACTGATGACTGACAAAAATTTGAAGATAATTGACCAAGCCAATTTTGAGAAATTGTGAAATCAAATAGGACGATTTGATATTGCAGGATACTTGGGAGATAAACCCCATAGCTCTAATACACGACAGGGAATCAAAATTTCCATAGGGTTGTACACAAACTACTGCACATTACTTTCTAATAGACATAACATGGAAAATAAGGTAGTTTATTACATGGTTTGTGATAGTTTATGTTATAATAGTCGAAGAGGATGGTAAAATGATAAGCAAAAACAAGCAAAAAAAAACACAAAAAATTATGGACCCACCGGGGATCGAACCTGGGTCACCTGCATGGGAGGCAAGTGCTTTAACCAATAGACCAAAACATTTCCCATAGAGATAACACGTACACGAAAAACGGGATTCTCAAATCACATATTGTACTTAAAATTTGGGCATGATGCCGACATCTGATCAAAAATTGGAGACCACACTTGTAAAAGCTTATAGTCTCACTAACAACATATTAAAATCTGGAAGGAAATAGACCAAAAATAACTGAGATACTGCTCAGAGAACGATGTGATGTAGATTCATGATTCGAAAAAAAATCATCTTCCATAGACATAACACGCAAATAGGGGAAATTCTGACATGGCATCTTTAATTGAAAATTTCACTGTGATGACGTCATCAAAATGAAAAATGGTGGTGACTAATGTTGTAGAGAATTGTCTCAGCTATAACATATCAAAATTTGGGAGAGAATTGACCACCCATTACTGAAGTATTATGAAATAAATACAAAAATGATGACGTCATTTTTTCAAAATGATTTTTTTGAGTTCATATGCAAATAGGATGACGTTAGACCATGAGATCGGCAAAAGTTCTGGATGAATTCAAATCTACAACTCCCAGGCTTTCAGAATATGTAAAGAAATTGGGGGTTTTCCGTGCATTCTGACGAGCTATGGCGGATTTTAGATAGGCATGTTTTGACCACTTTTTACATTAGAATGCCCATTGACGCGCGCACCAATTTTAAAGTTTGACGCACGCGTGTGGCATTATGGAAGGTCGAGAATGACTGTAAATAGTTGGAAATTGTCAAGAATAGTGTCAGGAAGACAAACCATGCGAAAAAACAGCGTTTTTACGTTATGTACGCGCTGTGCGCGCGCATAACGCGCACACGGACGCGCACGGACGGAAATTTTTTAAATGCTTAAAATGTCCTGAACCATACTCTAATTTGATTAAAAAGTGATTTTGAGCATTTCTAAATTTTGACGCGCGCGTACGTGCGCGTCATGATGCGTGCGCGGAATTTGATGACATTTTATGTTGACCCTTGACCTGAAGTTCATGTGTGTCAAATATGGTTCATTTTTGATGATTCGTTATGAAGATATGATTGATAATGTGATTTCACAAAATGGCGCCTGGATGACGTCACGATGACCTAATAACCTTGAAAAAGATTTTGGAGCTTGACCTTATATGACCTGATGACTGACAGAAATGTCATGAAAATTGACTGAAAAGTTTTTGAGATTTCGTTGCAACAAGAAAGTGGGAGAAAATAAAAATAAATAAATAAATAATAATAAACTAGACATTGAATTCGTCACTGAAGACGAATTAGGTGATCTGTCTTGATCTTGATATTTTTGACGAAGACGAATGACAAAATGATAATGTGAAAGATGACGTTGATATCACGAGGACATTAATTATAATGAATCTAATCAAGATTTTTATGATTTCAGCCCTTTCCTAGCATTTTCAATTCGTAGGCTCTAGCTACTACATTATTAGTGAAATAGCGCCCCCTTTGTTTCAATGGGACATAAAGTGTGTGAACATGAATTTTGGATGATTCGTGGATATCATGACAATGATGATAATGATGTTGATGATAATCATCATCATCATCATGAATATCATCATGACAGTAATGATAATGATGTTGATGATAATCATGATAATGATTATATCATGACAGTGATGATAATGATGTGGATGATAATCATCATCATCATGATGAATATCATCATGACAGTGATGATGACAATGATGTTGATGATCATTATATCATCATGACAGTGATGATGATAATGTGGACGATAATCATTACCATCATCATCATGAATATTATGACAGTGATGGTGATACTGTAATGTTGATAATCATGATAATCATGATGATGATGGTGATGATAATGTTGATAATCATGGTGATGATGATGATAATGATGATGATTGATGGTGATGATGATGCTGATGATAATCATTATCATCATGAATATCATCATAGTGATGATGATAATGATGTTGATGATAATCATGATGATGATAATGATAATGGTGATGACCATGACTGAAATGACATTGACCTTAGCCATGCCAAATATGAAAGAAAGATGACATTTCGTGAAGAAGATACGATCAAGATGCGGGAACTTGACCTTATTAGGAGTGATGACTGACAAAAATTTGAAGATAATTGACTAAGCCAATTTTGAGAAATTGTGATATCAAATAGGACGATTTGATATTGCAGGATACTTGGGAGATAAACCCCATAGCTCTAATACACGACAGGGAATCAAAATTTCCATAGGGTTGTACACAAACTACTGCACATTACGTTCTAATAGACATAACATGGAAAATAACGCAGTTTATTACATGATTTGTGATTGTTTATGTTATAATAGTCGAAGAGGATGGTAAAATAACAAGCAAAAACAAGCAAAAAAAAAAAAAAAAAAATCGGCCCCGGGGATCGAACCAGGTACCTTGACCATGGTAGTCATGTGCTTTACCGATAGACCAGAATATTTCCCATAGAGATAGCACGTACACGAAAAACGGGATTCTAAAATCCCATTTTGTACTTAAAAATTGGGCATGATGCCGACATCTGATCAAAAATTGGAGACAACACTTGTAAAAGCTTATAGTCTCAGCTACAACATATTAAAATCTGGAAGAAAATAGACCAAAAATAACTGAGATACTGCTCAGAGAACGATGTCATGTAGATTCATGATTCGAAAAAAAATCATCTTCCATAGACATAACACGCAAATAGGGAAAATTCTGACATGGCATCTTGCATTGAAAATTTCAGTATGATGACGTCATCAAAATGAAAAATGGTGGTAACTGATCTGGTAGAGAATTGTCTCAGCTATAACATATCAAAATTTGGAAGAAAATCGATCACCTATTACTGAAATATTAGCAAATGAATACAAAAATGATGACGTCATTTTTTCAAAATCATTTTTTTGAGTTCATATGCAAATATGATGACGTTAGAACATGAGATCGGCAAAAATTCTACATGAATTCAAATCTACAACTCCCAGGCTTTCAGAATATGTAAGGGAATTGGGGAGTTTCCGTGCATTCTGAGGAGCTATGGCGAATTCTAGATAGGCATGTTTTTACCACTTTTTAGATTAGAATTCCCATTGACGTGCGCACGAATTTGAAAGTTTGATGCGCGCGTACGACATTATGGAAGGTCGAGAATGACTGTAAATAGTTGGAAATTGTCAAGAATAGTATCAGGAAGATGAAACATGCGAAAAAATGGCGTTTTTACGTTCTCTACGCGCTGTGCGCGCGCATAACGCGCGCGCGGACGCGCACGGACGGAAAATTTTGAAATGCTTAAAATGTCCTGAACCATACTCTAATTTGATTAAAAAGTGATTTTGAGCATTTTTAAATTTTGACGCGCGCGTACGTGCGCGTCATGATGTGTGCGCGGATTTTGAACACATTTTATGTTGACCCTTGACCTGAAGTTCATGTGTGTCAAATATGGTTCATTTTTGATGACTCGTTATGAAGATATGATTGATAATGTGATTTCACAAAATGGCGCCTGGATGACGTCATGATGACGTGATGACCTTGAAAATGATTTATGAGCTAGATCTTATATGACCTGATGACTGACGGAAATGTCATGAAAATTGACTGAGAACTTTTTGAGATTTTGTGGAAACAAGAAAGGGGGGGAAAATAAAAATAAATAAATAATAATAATAATAAAGAAAATTCTGACGAAATTAAGAGGTGATCTGTCAAATGACAGATCACCTAATAAAGAAAGAAAATTCTGACGAATATAATAGGTGATCTGTCGACTACGACAGATCACCTAATAATACCACTGTTCTTGTATAGCGCATATCACATTATAATATAACGTCCCTATACGCTTCCAAAGGGTTTTGGATATTATTACCCTGGCTTTAGCTCCGGCAGCCGCAATCAGCGCACAGTGCATTTCAAGGAATAAATCCTGCCAGGTACCCATTTAACACCTGGGTGGAGAGTGGCAAATGTGGATTAATGTCTTGCCAAAAGACGCTAGTGCCGGGCTGAGATCCGAACCTGAAAGTGAATGAACCACTATACCACGACACCTCCACAGGACACATACAGCATGATCATCTTCATCTTTAGCTTGAAACGTTTTGCTCGAAACGTTTTGCTCAAACTTTCTTAGTATTCAAAATCCACTGCTCGAAATACTGACAGGAAATATAATGCAATTAGAAAAAGTGAAGAATACACAGTCCAAACAGAATATTTCTTCAGTGTAATTCAAAGGAATGTTATTTGTTTTTTATTAGAAAAGTAGATGTTGAATTCACATGTGAACAAGGTTTGTAATCTCTTGTGTTGAGAGGCTTGAGTGTTGCCCCTTTGTTCCCACTTTGGTTCAAACAAAGATAATGGAGCTTTAATCTTAAGTATTTTGTTTAAGGGAGAGCTGCTCAACTCAAGTGTTAACTATGCTAATAAAGGGTGTAGTCTGCTCTGGACAGACCATTTTTCTTCCAAGTTCATTCTGATTTCATTCTGATTAATTGTCCTTGTAAATGGTTATCTTCTTTCTCTATCATTGCTACCATTAATAATGAAGGAAGTGGAAATGCATTTTCATTGTAAGCAAACATGAACTATATGTGCAAGATTCTCATGATGTACGGCCAAAAATTTATTCCTAGTTTCTAGTCCCCCCCCCCCCCCCCCCCCCCCCCCCCCCCCCCCCCCCCCCCCCCCATCCCCTTCCTTTTTTCGGCCTGCCTCCTTTTTAAAATGAAATAAATAAAACTAAAAGGATCCTCGAAGCAATGAGATAACCTAAATCATTATAAGCCTTTCTATTGCATTTACAAATGAAATGAAAATGAATGAAATTTGTGCTGAAATGGACCCAATAGCATTGTTTGTACCGAAAATATCAAATATAGTGAATTACATGGAGCTGCCTTCTGTTCATTTTCTAAAAAATCTAGACGAATTATTGCATGAAAATCAATTTTGCCTGGCCTAATGTTTTTTCCCTATAGATACTGTTGTTTTGCTGCTGATGTTTTCAGGAATATCTAAATCATGATCAGCTTGAAGCCAGAAAGGCTTTCATGTACACACTGTTTACATGGAGTTATGCCTTTATGACACACCGCAGAGGGTATAATGTTTCCATAATACCAGCATATATATCTTCTAGAAGTATGCCCATGATTATGAACCCTCCTCAATAGGGTTCTTAACTCTTACTGTGTCACGTTTTATGTGACAAAAAAAAGGCATGTTCTATCACACAGTACTCCATTAGGAAATATGTATGTGGAGTTTACTATGTATCAGTGTTTAGAGCACAAGTCAAGCAATCTTAATATCTAAGAACTTTATACATGGTAATAAATAAAGCATTTTTTCAATATAAAAATTGGCAGATTTTGTAAAGAATAGTAAACAAATCAGAAGCCGAAGGTATAGGACTCATAGACTATACTCAATTTTATTTTTGTAATTGTTTATATAGAAAAAAATTCACATTGTTTGATACAATTTGTTTTAAAAAGGGCATTAAATTGTCATGCCTTTAATAGGCATAATTATTTTTTTCTACCAAGCATGTTTGATGTGATGCAAGCATTGAAACAGTTGTTATCTTTCACCCTTTGGTGAAATCTTAGTTGAAACAAGCACAAATCCCTTGCCCTGGCCCTGTAAGAGTTAACTAATCAATCAGTTGGCTTTAAAAGGATTAGAAAACTTGTGCTTTGCCTCTGTCATACTAATAGTTCTTGCTTTTAAGTATATCGAAACTGTAGACTTTGATTTTGTTGATGATTCTACCCTTCTGGGGTGTGTTTGGTAAAGAATATCTTCATTCAATATCCAGTCATTGCGCTTAATAAGTAGTAAATAAGAAGATTGAGTCTTTGCTTAATGACTGAATATCTGGAATGCTTACTCTGGAGTATAGTTCCTATTTATGTTTATTTTGTTGTTTTCTCAAGATTCTTCCTAATTTGAAGGCACTTTGTTATTCTAAACAAAAGACTGTAGTCAAAATCTTGCTTGAAAAATGTGCTGGTAGTGATTTAAGTTAAAGTTATAGTGTAGCTGTAACTATAACCAGTGGCAGATCCAAGGGGTGGGGGGATGGGAGCATGTGTCCCTTGCAAAATCCAAATTGTTATTTAAAGAAATGTGATGAACATTTTTTTTTCTTTTCATTGAAAATTGCAGACACCGATTCAGATTGTTGTCCCTTCCAAGGCAGTACAATGTTTACTGTTTTGTTTGCATTCATGAGCTTTCTACATCATAGAGAAAAATTGAGATTTCCAGAATGACTTGTCTCTATGATTTTTCTCTCTTTTTTCCAGAGGTCTTTTTAAAACTTTGTTGTTGTTATGTGTTGGGTTTTTTGCGGAGGGGGGGGGGGGGGGGGGGAGATGATGAAATTACCAATATTGAAGTGCTTCTGTTTGTTTCAATCTCCATTACAAAATGTCTACGTGCACTCTCACTTAAAAGATAAAGTTGAGTTCTGGTCGTGCGATTACATTGTGAAAGAAACGGTCTCATAGCATTGGGGAAAGGTTGAGCATGGTGCATACTGAGAGGTTTTGGATTGACACAGTCTTGCTGCAAAACACATGCACTAAACATAGAAATGGATGTATGGGACTGTACACACATATGGCGTGAATGTTCGGCCCGAACACTTCAGCTCTTTCTGGTCATATTTCGAATATGAGGGCATTCATGGAGCAATCCTTTTTAAAGGAAATTTCTACTATGATGTTCTTCCAAACTGGTATTAAAAGTATGAGAAAGCTCACAATTTATTTAATTCAACTTTCCTAGAACTTATCCTTCTCTTTAATTTAAATCCTGCTTAGCTGTTAGTATTTTTGTAATACTAATCTTTTTTAATGCTCTACTCTATTCTTAGGAGAGGCAAGGTAGCTTTTTTAAAATTTGTACCCTGCTAGTTATTCAAGGTAACATTTTCCTCAGTGCAACTTTTATAAACATTCAACCATCACAGTACATCATTATCATGAGAATAAAGTTGACAATATGATTTTTGTAAGATGAAATTATCATGGCAGACATGACCACATCTGCTGAAATGATTCTAATAATAATATCCATCCTCAGAATATGTTGATTAATGATTTTAAAGATATTTTGTTCACTTAACCTGATAATGCCTTGTGCAAATCACAACAAACTACATCATGTTTACTGGAAATTGGAATGACTAGGCCTATAACATCAGCAGAACATGTTGATTATTATGATTGTTCTGACATTCCCATCTCTGTTTAGTTTTATTTATGATGATGTAAATCACAACTAACTCAGTCACATCTGCTCAAATGAGATCAGCAGCAGAATATTGTAATTTTATGTCATATCCATAGTTGTTTAGATGGCTTCTAATGCCATTAACATCACAACAGCATGGGCTGAAATGAGTGTAATGTCATTTGCAGAATTATGTTAATTTTCTGACTTTTCTGACTTTTCTGACTTCTCCATCTCTGCTTAGATGAACCAGGCAAAAGTGACATTTCCCTGGATGAACTGAGTAATAATAATGTATATATCACAACAGACTCGGCCACATCTGCTCAAATAATTTGATTTCCAACTTCATATCTCCAGACTCCAGTGTCCAATTTGGACGTTTGGTTAACATTTGCTCATAGATTTTCCAATTAACTCCGGAAGGCCAATCAAATTATGCCTGCATCATCTATCTAGTCAAGAAATTATTAAAAGCCAGGATATGTAATTCATGTCTACATGTATGTCATACCGAAGTAGAACTGGTTTATTGCTTCAGTCAGGTTTGTGTAAATGGGGCATTTAAAAACGTATTATATCGTAATCTTTCCACATGGTAACAGGGATTCATTTAATTATTAATTCAGAAGTATAAGACAGTTTGTAATGAGTACATGATACAAATGACCCTGAAATGATCCCAATATTTATGCACACTCGCATTTGTTTTGGTGGAAACACTACTTAAAATCATACTGGTGCCCACATCATGGTAGGCACACTATGAAAGCGTATAAAAGTCAATTGAACTTTTATCTGCACATGTGCAAATTGTAATGACGATCTGGCTTTTTGTGTAGAGCATCATTCAGCATCCATGGTTCCATTTAGAATAGCACCTGCTGAGAGCCAGAAGGGCTTTAAGTCATGGAGTTACATTGTAACACCCTTCTGGCTCTGAAAAGGCTCTTAGATTGTACATCTAGGCTTTTAGGCCTATTAGATGATTGCTCTGAATTGGGAGTTTCTGCCTTCTTGTGCCATCATGGTTTAAAGACGTCAGATCATTTTAATCTCAACATGTAGGTTAGGCTTCTAAAGTTCTACCAACCTTAAAGGGATACGCCACCAGGTGGCCGTGGGGAAAGTCAGGATTGCGTAAGCCCCATGCACTCATACACAAAGTTTGTGCGTCAAGCGCTTCCGTCTGACTGCTGGGATTACATTTCGGACTGCATGAAGCCAACCGAATCTTGCATGAGAGCTTGAGCTCAGGCGGAGTGTGCATGTGGCGGCGACCGATCTGTCCGAAGTTTGTGCAACCGCGTGATCAGGTAACCATCACGGTGCCCTCTCGCGGTTGAGTATCCCTTTAAAATTTAGTGGGCAAGCATTCATCCACTCTTGTGGATTTTCTCAAGCCATGTGATACTTAATCTCCTATGGACATGATTGTCAATCTCCTGTTGAATTTCTCAAGCTACAGGATTCTTAATTACTTATTCTTGTTATGTCACTGTTCTCAAAAATTCCCAAGAACTGATTTATTTTCCAAATTATTTCATAATATTAAATAGTGGTTTAAGTGTAAATTATGTCAGAAAACTATTCATCAGTTGTTTCACATTCACAATCAATTCAAAGAACTTGCATAATTAGTTATGAAATAACTAGAAAGTGCTTCTTTTAATACAGACTTTTACTCCCCAGGACAATTGTGAAAGCACATGAGAGAGATGATTCAAAATAATGCCTTTACAGTATTCAGGTTCTTTTTTGATACATTTTTGCAAACTTGGTCTTGGTACCATAGTAAGAACTGAGATTTTTTTTTTCCTTGGCGAAATTATTGAAAAGATTCTTGCCATATATCTTTATTAGAACTCTATCCTAGTGAATCATCCATTTGAATTGCAAAATGAGAAAGATTCGTATGCTCTTAGAGACAGTATCAAAACAATATGAAACCAAAATTGAAGAAAGATAAGGCCCTCTGTAAGGGGGTGAGTGATCGCAATGCTCGCTCACTGTTCCAACAATCATACGCTAGATGAACCACTGGCCAATATCTCAGCTTCATTAGGCAGTGGAGGCATTGGCTCCGTGGATATTATCCTAACGTTTACATAGTCCCATTTCTACTCTCATTTTTGTGTCTGTCCATGTGCATTATGCACAGACGCTGCTCCCCTATGGTTAGTGGCCACTTGTACAGTGCGCCCCAATAAAAACAAACATAAAATATGTTTGCTTCATTTATGTATTTGTCCCTGTGCATTTTGCACTGATGCTGCTCCCCTATGGTTAGTAGCCACTTGTACAGTGTGCCTCAATAAAACCAAACTGTTTGCCTTCATTTATATACTTTGGTTCTGTAGATGATGTTATCCTAGCATGTACATAGTCCCATATCTCTTCTCATTTTTGTGTCTGTCTATGTGCATTAATTATGCACAGACAGATGCTGTTCCTCTGTGGTTGATGGGCACTTGTACAGTGTGCCTCAATAAAACTAGACATAAGCTACACGTATGTTTGCTTTTATTCAATATACTTTTGTGTCTGTCCCCATGCATTATGCACAGATGCGGCTCCTCTCTGGTATATTGTGCCCCAGTAGAACAAATATGGACTATAATTGCCCTCGTTTTGTGCCTTTCACATTGCATTATGCTCCTTTCACATTGCATTATGCTCCTTTCACATTGCATTATGCTCAGCTACTTCTCCTGATAATTGCAATGGTGGGAACCCAATAAAGACAAAGGCAAACCATGTTTTTGCAGTTGTTTTGTGTCGGCCATGTTCCATTATGCAGAGTACAGACACTGCTCCCATCTGGATGTCTGCCACTTTACCGTGTGCTCGAATAAAAACAAATGTAAATCATATATTTTTGTGTCAAGCTTGTTGCCTGATGCATAAATGCTGCACCCATTGGTAACTTTTTTTCAGTGTGCCCACATAAAAACAAAAATTACCATATTTGTCCTTACGTAAGTATTTTTGTATAGAGTATGTTGCTTTATGCATAGACTCAGCTCCCACTGGTGACTAGCCTCTTGCACAACTGTACCTCACTAAAACCAACTATAATAAACCATGTTTGCCCTCATTTCTTACATTTTAGCATCTAGCATGCTCCGACGCTGCTCCGCCTGATTGCTGGGGATTTGTACAGAATACTCCAATAAAAGCAATTATATGCAGGGCAACATGTGTATGCTGTCTCTTATATTTTTGTGTCTGTCCCTGGCTCTCTGTGCAGTTTGTACTTGAACATAGGGTACTTTTAATGTGTGCCCCCAGTAAAAACAAATGTGAACCGTATTTGCTCTTGTTTTCATATATTTGTATTTTATATCTGGTATGGTGTATAATAAACAGATGGTGCTCCCTATTCTTGCTGGGCACTTGTGCAGTGTATAGTTTTAATATTATGATTAAGAATGATGAGAGAGTACAAAGTCTTTTTACAGAATAGAACATTTATTACCTTGAGTAAATGCAACAGTCAACAAGCACCTGCTCTTCATTTCTTTTTGTTCTTTTTTTTTCATCTTACAGATCCCTACTAACTCCTCAGTGGTCAAACCAACCAACATTGTAGTTCCCACCATATCGATGACAGAAATGCCTTCAGATGACGAAGCCTTACTGGAGTGGGTAACGACAACGTATTCCAAGGTGTGGACGTTCTCGAGCATAGAGTCAGCCAACGTCATTAATCTGCAAGTTGGGCAGGGTAAGTTGCTCGCTTGATTGTAAGTCCTTGTTATGACAGGAGGAGATAATGCCGCTTCAAACAAGACTACCTCAGAGAAATATAATGAGATTAGCAATTAATGAGCTTCATATTTTCAGATCCTATGGCACAGAATTTTGCTAAATTGTGGCTAAAAACTGGCTATGCCTTCTGCCATCATTTATACACAATATTTTGCCACTGCGGATTTTGTGCGGCCCTTTACCATGTCATGTATGAACAGCGCCTTAGAGTTGGGTTGTCTGAGTCATCTCCAACAGGACTGACGTTGCAGACGTGACTCTTTGCAGCTCACTTCATTCAAAAAAATGCGACTGCTGTTTAAGATTTTAGAAGAAATTGCAATGTCAGTAAATGTGAAAATGTTAAAGGGATACGCAACCAGGTGGCTGTAGGGAAAGTCTGGATCGCGTAAGCCCCATTCACTCATACACAAAGTTTGTGCGTCGAACGCGTCCGTTGGACTACTGGGATTATTTTCGGACTGCACGAAGCCGACCGAATCTCGCACGGGAGCTCGAGCTTAGGCGGAGCGTGCATGTTGCACAGCGACTAATCTGTCCGAAGATTTCACCCCACGGGGCAACGGCATGATCAGGTAACGAACACGGTGCCCTCTCGCGGAATAAAAACGTCCACAATCGGCAATTTAGTATTCCTTTAACCTATAAAATTCTTCCTGATTAAGTTTCATACAGAGAATTTTTAATGAGGGTGTCATGACCTATTCCTTTCATTCCTGACACCCCTCTATGCATTTCTATTATTTTACACCACATTGTCTTACCTGCCAAGATGCTAATGCTGGTGAGTAGTGCGTGCTGACCACCAACTACCAACAGACCCACATCAATGCCAGCCAGGTAGATTCCCTGACAGAGATTTTGAATGGGTGTGTCTGGCTTTCGATTTGACCCCCCCCCCTTCATCCCTTGCCCCTTTATACATTTACTTTAATTCTACACCACACATCTTACCTTCCCAGACCCTAATGCTCCAGAGGAGTGTGTGCTGACCCCCAACTACCAACAGTCCCACATCACAGCCAGCCAGGTGGAGCCTGTCCGCATCGGTTTCTGCATCCAGGACATCAGCAGAGCCACGCAGGAGGTCCACGTCATCTGGCTCCTCTCGCCAAGCTCCAGGCGCTCCAACGTGGTCGTCGACCTCAAGCAGGTGTCACGCAGAGCGGCATCCAAGAGGAGGGTGGTGCTCATCCTGCAGGCAGACACGCCCGTGGTGTGGAATGTCGTCAGCAACGCCCAGATCAGACACCTCACAATTGTGGTAAGCTTTAGAGCTGCGTATGGGCACGTCCAAGCTATTTTGTCCGTACATTACCAACCGCTTATATACACTTACTATTTCTGATGACTGTAACAAGCTGATTTGACCTAATGGGGCTTGGATCAGACTAAATGTATACATGTATCATCTTAGAATTAGGTAAATTAAATATATTAAAATATATTTTTATGCCAATTCATGTTCACAGTTCCATAACACACTTCCATAATTCCTAACTTGGTAATATGGGACATCCTTTGGACATGTCCTTAGGGTAAAGATAGATCATTAATAGCTTCATAATCATATCAAAATTTCCTCTGTTGAAGGCCAAAAGGGTATGAATCATTTTACACTGGTTAAGTGCTCTTCTGGCTCTCAGCAGAGAATCCAGAAATCATACTTTAAAAAAAAATTATACTTGCTTTCGTAGCAGTCATGTGAAATAATGGTGGCTTCTTGTATAGCGCTCATGTCAGTCATGTTGTGACGCTCCTGGTGCTCCAACATTATTACTCTGGTTACATCTTGGCGGTCAAATATGTAGCACTCTAGCATATCGGTTACCCATTTACACCTTGGTGGAGAGTGGCAAATGTGGATTAACGTCTTGCCAAAGGACATTAGTGCCGGGCTAGGATTCAACCCTCAATCTTTTGATTGGGAGTCAGTGAATGAACCGCTATACCACGACACCTCCCCATTTAATTTATCAAAATGAAATAAAATTTGAGTAAAATCTAGTCCAATCAAATTATCTTTCTCATCATTTGAACCCCCACAGAGCCCTCTTAAGGTGAATACAGAAGGCATTTACTTCGCCCAGTTTGAATTGCAGAAAGAGAACATCCCGACAACCGGCCATAACCTCCTGACGTGGGCGCTGGAGAGGTATGGTGCGGTGGTGTCATATACGGAGGCTGTCCTCGCCAACAAGTTTGACATCACAGTCGGTAAAGCCAGTAAGTGTTCAAATTCCTTAATTTGTTTTGCTGGAGCTCTTGCATGTTGTTCAGAAAAATTACATTTCTTCTGAAAGAGTCAAAATTCCTATTTGTTTTCAGTAGCTCTTATGCATGCTGTTTTAGAAAAAGGTCATGTTTCCCCTGGGGTGATTTTATTTTTTCAAGAGTACAGGAGGGTGTGTCTTATCCTCTTTGGCCCCATGACCACATCTACTATTTCTTGTCAATGCCGTGACTAGCAAAATGCAATCGTTGGCCAGTACTATTACTCCCTATAATGCTACTTTAAATTGAAATGAGATCTGATTCATCTATGACCCATTAATTACCCTCTCAACAAAGAAACATTACAGAAGACCCCAGCAGTCCACAGGTCAAGAGGCACTGGTAAAGGATATTGTAGTAGATTTGTTCTTATATCTACTGTATTCAGGGCTTGAAATTGACTCTTTCCCAGCTGCCACTGACCACCAAAGGTCCTACCCGTCAACCTAAAAGTGCTGGCAATGTATGCCCAGGTGGCAACTAAAAAAATCTTGTTTATTATTACTTCAAGTGAATTTTGCTGTAAATGACCAACAAAAAGTTTAATTTGGCATGTTAAGCAATTAACTGGGTTGCCCTGCTGACAACCCATATGAAAACTTAAGCAACAACCCTGTATATCACGTTTAATATTTGTAGATGAAATATAACTTTGAAACTTTTGTGCAGTTTAGCCACTGCATTCTTACCAAAAAAATCCATTGAAGCAAACCATTATTATCATCTCCAGACATCTCCAGACACACCCATCTCCTGTCACCAGACCAGGCTACCTCCACGTCAATTGACTGGCCCAACGGCTCGCCCCACGTCGTGGTGGAATGCCTCAAAAACAGCATCCGGGCGCTGGTACCCACTGCGGTGGCCGAGTACTACAACCTGAATCCTGAAGACATCACACTAGAGGACCGGGACTGCACCTCGGTGGAATATATGACGTTGGGCTTCATGTTGGATACACAGCTGAACGCATGTGGGACTACGTCAGAGCAGCGGATGAATAGGATGATATATCGCAATAGGGTAAGGGAAGGGCTTCAATGATGCATGTTATTGAAAGTAAAGTGAAAATAAGAGGAAAAAAAACAGAACCCAGCTGCAGTCATCTATAGACCATCTGGCTTTTCTTATTGGTCTACGGTGTGGACCTGAGGGTTAGATCCTTAGTCCGATAGATTGTGACGACGTTAAAGATCGGTCCACAAACATAAATAGTAATATTAGATTGCTACACATCTGTGAAAGCCCATTGACACACCAACACACAAGGGTGAATGGATAATGAATAATAATAATAATAATAATAGCTGTTTCTTATAAAGCGCCTTACCAGTTACAATGTAACCGACCAAAGCACTTACAGTATTATTATCATTTGCGATTCTGCACATTACAGCGCACATTCTCCACTCCTCTGGGGAGCATTACAGCCAGTCGCCTGTTTCCAAGCGCGCACATGCTAATCCAACCACAATGGCGTTCGCATCCTACCGAAATAGTCAATGACTGGGATACTGCTATCCCAGTTCTCTTCATATGCCGACGATGTTAAAAGATCTTATAGAGAACACTGGTGGTATAAATCATTCTGTATTTGATTTGTTTCATAGTTCTTATTACCAAATCCTGTCCTTTGTGTTTTTCAAGGTGCTATTTTTCAATGGGTCTCCAGAGGGCAGTGGTGCAGGCATGGAAGGATCAGGCAACATCCCCCTGGACGATGTTGATGTTGATGACGAAGACTCATCCCTGCCCTTTTACGCATCGTCCATTGAGTGCGAGTTCCTCTACGGTCCCCCCAACCCCAACGAAGGCATGACCGACAACCATGTCACCCTGCACATGGACATGTATGAGACGCCTCTGTACCAGGACAAAGTGGTGGACTTCCCGGCACCGCTGGAAGACCACTCCAGGTTGTACTTCCAGGTCGGTGTGAGCGGGGGTCAGAGGAGACACGAAGTGGTCATCAACCAGTGCTGGATCCAAGTGGCCGATGTCATTGTGCATTCCCTCATTGATTTCAGGTGAGTAGGATTGTTGCATGCTCCGGTGACCATTGGTCTGTTTTCAATATCCTACACTAACCAAATTCTGAGTTGAACTCTAGACCAAACACTACATATAACTTTAACCCTAAACCTTACCTAAACCCTTTACTAAACTGCCTAAAAACATCTACAGCAAAATAAGGACCATGTTAGGTTTAAATGAATGAATGGCAAGTGAGGATGAAAAAAAGTAGCTGTTGGCAACAGTGAACCCTAAGTGTACTCACTTATTCATGTGCCATAAGATACAGAAATGTGAAGCACACTCATTTTTTTGTCTCATGTGTGAATGTCGTCTGACAGAATTATTATTAAGCAAGACGCAAATTCCCAGAGTATAGTATTCAAACATTTAATCTCTTTTTTTACCTCTGCTCTCCCTCTTTTTTTCTCACTGTAGCTGCCCCGTCGATCAGACGGTCATCTTCCACGAGCTGAACCCCAACTACGTTAGCCTTGACCCGCAGGAAGACGGCGATCTGAAACGCTTCAGTTTCGAAGTCCACTGGACGCGGGAGACCTTTGGCCTGCATACGTTTGTCAGTTGTAAGCTCAGTCTTTGCAGCAAGGACTATAACAGTGTAGATGAGGAGAAAGGCATCCCAGTGGTAAGCAGAAGCCAGGTCAATCATAATCATGAAGAAATAAATAGATAAATGAATGCATGAAGGGAGCATTCTTGCTCATTGCTGTGTTAAGACTTATTTAAAAACACCACCTCGTCAAAATAAAAACCCATATTACATGTAAAGTAATGCAATTAAGGATGAAAAAAGGATAGTTGCGTGCAAGAAAGGCCCTTAAGCGTAATTACTTATCTGCATGTTATAAGATACACATATGTGAAGTGCACTGTGCATATGTCATTTTATTTTGCTGTGGTGTTTGTTCCTTCAGGCGGTTTACTGCATTCTCTCTAAATGAGGCTTTACAGAGGCCCCTTTATTATTATTAATTGTATGATACCTAGTTCCTCAATTTTCACCATTACATGTCCTTATGTTTTTGTATTGACTTCAACAAAAAACACAGGCAGAAAAACATTTTGTCCTTACCCAAACATCTTGCAAGAGCTGCGCGCATACATCCAGTCTTAAAGCAGATAACCGGAGAAATGTCCCATAAAATAAGAAATAGGACAAATTATACATTTTTGGAAAGCTAATCACCCAAAGAATACGATGAAATTAAATTTTAGAGATGTAAGCTTGTTCATAAAGATTATCATGACTTTTTTTCAAGACCCCTGACAGGGTCTCAGATGAGCCACGAAAGCGAGAATTCTTGCACTAGAAAAATGACGTCATTCTCGGGACAGCTAGCTTACAGTATACGACTTGACTGTACTGTAGCTGTATGAATCGTATATGTGTGTGTGGCTGCTGCAGTGATTCATCCAGTGATTGATGGAATGACGGTGTGATTCCAGATTCTAACATCTGAATCAGGGCCAAAATCAGACATTTTGTCGACAAGATTATCAA
This sequence comes from Heliocidaris erythrogramma, assembly GCA_025617745.1. Taxonomy (NCBI): domain Eukaryota; kingdom Metazoa; phylum Echinodermata; class Echinoidea; order Camarodonta; family Echinometridae; genus Heliocidaris; species Heliocidaris erythrogramma. The sequence goes on from CM046869.1 coordinate 18,097,509, forward strand.
AGATTGGAAGAAATCAGTAGCTTACCTCGAACCGTGAACGTTGTGCGCGCGCTGTATTGACGTGATCGTGTGTCCCGAAGTGTGTCCCGAGTATTACGTCACATTTCCAAGGTTGAAAAAGAAACTACTCGCGGGGCGAAAATATGGGAATATTTTGGCACACATTTGAAACAGAATAATATTAATTTATGAAAACCTATGGATTTCGAATGTTGATGGAATGTTTTAAAGCATCTTTCCCTTTCCGTTGATACCAAATTTATTGCATTTTGATTTGTTTGTACATCTCCGAGTAACACCTTTAACCTTTGCGTATTTATTTCCTTTTTTACGCGTCACGCGCACCCCAAACCATGAGATATGGAAATATATCGCACAGTGATCCGGGTACTTTTACACAAACCATGAGATATTGTTTTAAAATTGCGTGGTCATCTGGGTGCTTTTGCGCAAACGATGAGATACACCAATTTTTCTGGTCGCCTGAAAACACTTTTTATCTGTCCTTTATCTTTCACAGTGTTCTACATTAGAAGCCCTTCAGCAAGCCTGTTCGGGCAACCCAGGGGTACGCGTTGGTCAGCAGCTGACCACTGGACCAAGCAAGACCCTAGAGATTGGTCCATTACTAGACAGCTCGGTAGAAACTCCTATTGCTGGTAGTAATGATATAGACAATGAAGGTAATGATGAAGGTGATGATGATGGTGGTGGTGGTGGTTGTGGTGGTGATGATGATGGTGATGGTGATGGTGATGGTGATGGTGATGGTGATGGTGATGGTGGTGGTGATGGTGGTGGTGGTGGTGGTGGTGGTGGTGGGGGTGGGGGTGGGGGGGTGGTGATGATGTTAATGATGGTGATTTTGATGATTATGATGGTGATGATGATTATGTTGATGATTATGATGGTGATGATGATGTTATTGATGATGATTATAATGGTGATGATGATAATAATGGTGTTCATGATGATTATAATGGTGATGATGATAATAATGGTGTTGATGATTATGATATTGATGATGATAATGGTGTTCATTGTGATGATTAAATCACTCAACTGTGACACCTATACGAAGATGTTGTTTGAGGAGAATTATGAATCTCGTAATATTGATAATAATCCTCATCATGGCTCTTATTTCTTTTCAAATTATAACGATAAGGTGGAGATGTTATTCCCATATGAATCGTCTGTACCCTACACGCTTCATTATTGTTTATGAACAAAAAGAAAAAGTGGAAGAATATGATGATGCAAAATAAATAACAATGATGATTGATGGAGGTAAAGGAGTTTTGATTATATTAATGATTGCCAATTTATTCATTAGTCAAGTATTCTATTCTTTCTTTTTTTTCAATATTATTTTTCAGTGAATTTAGGAAATACAGCTTGTCTTGAAGGAAACAATGCTCAACCAAGTAAGAAAAAGTCCTCATCTTTGCATGTACTAATATTTGTATTCCCTAAGTCATACTAAAGGAATTGAAAATTAAACTTGATTAATTAGGTACCAATAATGATAACAAACGCAACATCAACAGCAACAAAACAACTTTCAAAAATGAATTTGAATAGCTCATGTACGTGTTCAAATGCACTTAAAATGATGTTATTAACAGAATAGTTTAGTTCTGAGATACTTTTTGAAGATACTGAAAGAGATTTGCTGGTTGCCAAATATAGACCCCACTTGAAACACAAAATTTGCTCTATTTCAGTGAGTCTTATTGTGTACAAATCATTTTGGGAGATATTTTTTATTCTAATGGTATGCGATAAACTTATTTGTATCGTTGTAGATGTCTCTTAATTGCTTGTGATTAATAAATGAAATAAATTAAAATGAAGTAATTTCCAAATACAGCCATGGAAAAAATTATTAGACCAAGAATGGTTACTGAAAGTGTTATATTTGTGGTAAGAAGGAAATAAAATATCATGAAAGTAAGGTACATTTGCTGGAATTTGTTATTCATTCAATGAAATACAAAGACAAATCATTTTCATTAGTTTGAATGCATATTATAGTACCTTTATTACAGGAACTTGGTCTAATAATATTTTCCAGGGCTGTATGTTCCAAGAAATAGAATAGCCAGATTAATTCACCCGTTTCTTTTTCTACTCTTAGTTTCCGGTCTAGGTGCTGGGCCTGCTGCAGCTATAGCGTTTGCAGCTTTCACCATTGGTGTACTACTCACAGCATGCTTATGGTTCATCCATGCACATACAGGTAAGCACAGCTCTTCAGCCTCAATTTAAACGGTACCAGTCACCTTGAAAACATCATTTGTTCTTGGAAATTCTTTTTCCTGCCACAAGCATTCATGACTGTATAGCCTTAAAGGCCAAGGCCACCCTAATAGCAAGTTGACTGGAATAAATAGAGTAAATTTAAACAAGCATAACAATGAAAATTTTATTGAAATCGGATGTAAAATAAGAAAGTTATGGCATTTTGAAGTTTTGCATTATTTCATGAAACAGTGATATGCATAACATGGGCGGTATGCAAATGAGTGAACCGATGATGTCATGCACTCACTTTTCCTTATGTATTTTATTTTATGAAATATCATATATTTCATTTTTTTGCTTCAATAATGTAAAACATGGTTTGACTCCATATGGAACATGTAAAATCATCATTATTGTAACTTATTTTCATACAAGGAAGGGATTCTTTATTATCACATCTATAAAAATTGAAATATTTGAAATTTCATATAATAAAATACATAAGGAAAAGTGAGTGTGTGACATCATCGGTTCACTCATTTGCATACCGCCCATGCTATGCATATCACTGTTTCATGAAATAATGCAAAACTTCAAAATGCCATAACTTTCTTATTTTACATCCGATTTCAGTGAAATTTTTACTGTTATGCTTGTTTAATTTTACTCTGTTTATTCAAATCAACTTGATATTGAGGTGGACTTGGCCTTCAAGTCTTGCACTTTTTGATCATTTGAAAAGATGAGAATGTTAGTTTGTTTGTTGCCATCTTATGATGTCACAGCTCTAATCCACCACTGGTCTAGAGGTAGTGTAATTAACCAGTTAGCAGTAGACAAGAGGTTCAAATCCCACGTGGTCCAATTTTCTTCCAGCTGATTTCATTTGCAGGCTAGAATACAAGCTTGAATCCTGTGAGTAGAGTAAGATTTCCTCAGAAATTCAAATTAGGAAGCAAGATTGTACTAAACACTGAATTTGATATCTTATCGTATCTATTGACAGGTCCACGTCGGGAAATACCCGGTTCACCTCGTACCCTGAGCTCGCCGAGTTCACCTATGGTCAACGGCCACATACCAAACGGACATTTACCAAATGGCGGGCCCATGGTGGCCCGTCAGCGGCCCCCGCCCGCACCTGTACCGAATGGACCACTTCACATACCCTTAGCGAACGGTATTAATCCAAATATGATTCCCGCGAGGGGACTTATGAACGGACCCATTGGGGAGTCGGTATGAAAGTGACCAAACATGGACTGCTTTGTGTGCAGCTTTGAATCAGTGCTAAAAATGTTAGTGAGAATGAGTACTCTGAGCCCAATGTATAGCTCCACAGGATTGGGGCATGTGTTCACACTGCATGCTAAGTATGGGCTTGAATATACTTATGGACGCATTGGAGGGTTGATTCTATAATGAGGGTTGCAGAAAGGATGGTGTGAATGTGCTTAGTCGACTTTGGTAGTATTGAGAATAACGTGCAGTGGAGGGTCACAATATGGAAGTAAGGATCGCTGTTAAGTGGATACAATACAGAAGAGATGATTGATGAAAGAAGGTCACAACAGAAGTAACAGATTTTGCAATGTGTTGGTTGTTTATACATCAGATGGAAAAGTTGATCATCTCCAATGTTGAATCCTGTAGACGAGCACAGTAACCAAAATATGATGGGAGTGGAGTGGGTGAAAATCCGCCAGTAAGCATACGAAGGAGTTGTTCACACATGTAGACTGGAACACCAAATTATTCCTATGGACCAGCGCTGAGAAGCCTACTGCATTCAATGGTGAACGCAGCATGGTAAGGAGGAAAAGTCCAACCCAAGTGTCATCACTCGTTCGATGCTTACACGAAATGAGAATCCGTATAAATATATTCAAGCCAGCTATTTGACTGACTCGTGTGAAACAACCCTCCTTGCTTTCAAGTGTAAATAGGACCATTGACGGAGGTGCTGAAGAGCTTGGTATCTTCAAACATGTACAGCAGATACGCAGAAGAAATTTATTTGACTATTTTCCCTGTTTTTTACGCAAAATTAAAAAAAATCACAGTACAGCACTTTTAGCCTGCGAAATGCATAAATAAGTGCGATAAAAACTAAATGTGTGATTTTATGTGACAAAGAATGTATCGTGATGTTTTTGTATGTGTCTGTTCTCCATTGTACTCTGTCTATTGTCCTGTCTCATGCAATATGTTATTATTTGGCACGATTTTAGTTCAGTTTCATGGTGTCATCTTTTGGGGATAGTAATTTGATCTCTTATCACATGCTATTCCTTCCCTTATCATCCTTCTTAAGTTTTGTCAGGAAGTTGTAATTTTAATGAGCCGAGAGCCATAAGAGCATTAATTCATACCTCTCAACATTAAACTTAATGCCCTTCTGTATCTCAACACACAGTGTCAACTATATTTGAGGGGTATTTTTCTGTGCACTGAGCCCAAAATACATCTTAGTGACTTCTCTTGTCCTCCTTTGAAAGTGGTAACATTTTTTCATTCATTTTTTTTTTCCTTTTTTATTTTTTTTTGGGGTAAAATATAGTCAATTTTGGAAACCCCCTCGTTTTTTTCATCAATATTATAAATTAACAACTACAGCAAACTTTTTTTGATATGCCCCTGACTGAGTAAATATATGTTTTCTTCACTTTGTCACTGTTTTATTATCAGTGAAGATCTAAGGCAATATTTCAATGTGTGTAAAAACCTGTGAAACAAAACCATGCAGTATTATTCCCCTGAATATGAACAATTCAGGTCTTCAATGATTGATATTGGCCCTCTTTATTGTAATCATGAAGAAAGTCATTACATTGTTAACTATTATCTTGTTTTTTTGAGCTATATGTTCGAACAGCACGGTCGCAAAGACTTTGAAGAAGTCAATTCAAGGGTGATTTCAATACCCTGGTGTATTGCCTAGGTAGAAATCCTATTCAGAATATGTACTTGTGTTATGTCATTCTAATGTTCGCACATTTCAAAAATTGATGCACAAAACTATAGAAATTGCCTTAGAATGGTTTATTCTAAATCTTTGCGATCATGTTTGACACAGGCTTTTTAATGTCAGGGGGAACATTGGAAATGGAACAGAAATGGAGGCAATTCAGCTATTTATGAATATATCAAATCTTTTGCGATTCGTCCCACCTACTGCCTTGGAACAGTGTTCGCATTCAGTTTTGTGTTTGCGAAGCTAGATGTGTCTCTTGTAAGTTGGAACATATTGGACCTAAATATCATTGGTTAAATATTGATGTATAACATCATGAACTGCAATTATGGAATGTGATAGTTGAAATATGTAGATAATTTTGATCCAGTCAGTCTGTTGAAGTTAATTAATTGGCTGTTGATCTATGACCAATATGTCAAATTAGAACAACTAGAAATTAGATCTAATCACCCAAATGGTGAAAAAGTGAAAAGTAGATGAAACGATGATTAGCCCATGCAGATAGGAAACAAACTTGGTATGTACAAAATGGGACTATATGAGCTGGGTATTTATCTGTAGACCAAATGGCAATTATCTGAACTACCTGAGGTTGTTACATATAGATTTGGAAATAATAATAGCTAAGATTACAGAGAATTCCCACAATCACTGCCCAATGGACCAAATAAAAGCTTGTAGAGCATGTTGGGTGCAACATTTGGGAAAGGAAAGAGTCACTTCCAACAATTACGCTGCATTCAGTGTAGAGTATTGAGTTTCAGTGAATCAAATGATGCATTTACTGTCCATATTCTATATATTCTGGATATGTGTTCTTCACTAGGTACAGAGTGTGTCATCTGTTTTATAGAGCCAGAGAACATTTAATCTATGTAAAATTTGTAAAATTATATAAGTTACGGGACACGCCACTAGGCGGCCGTGGGGGAAAGTCAGAATTGCATAAGCCCCAGTCGAACACGTCCGTCGGACTGATGCGATTCCGTTTCTGACTGCACGAAGCCGACCGAATCCTGCATGAGAGCTCAAGCTCAGGCTGAGCATGCATTGTCCAGCGACCAGTCTGTCTGAAGTTTCCGTCCGAAGTTTGCGCCATGCGGGGCTATGGCATCCTCAGGTAATGAACACAGCACCCCCTTGCGGCATGATAACATCCCCAATCTGCGGTTGAATTCCCTTTAACACCCTTCTGGCTGTCAACAGATTTACCAGAAAAGGTAATCTTCTTCAGTCCTTGTAATGGCGCTCAATAAAATTCTCAAAGAATCACACGAAACCTGCTCTGAATGTTCAAAACTGCAAATAAATGATAACTGCCAAACGAGCTAGTTAAAACACATGTAATAGGGGTGTGATGAGCTAATATTGATAAGGTAATTGAGCTGATAGTCCCATGCATAACAGATCATGCACAGCATTTTGCAATCACGTATTAAATATTTGGACATTTGACATATATTTTTCTCATGATAATGGTAATCCTTGAGACAACTAAAAATGTGACCAAAAATCCAGTTTAGTGATGTATATGTTCTATTCTTATTGTATATCATGTTTGAATGCTTCAGACTGGTTCCTGTGTCGGTCCCACTGAGTACTTATCTTCCATTGTCATGTAAGAAAGCATGGCAGTCCCTTTGATTTTTAATTACTAAATGTCAACTCATTTTCAAGAATTTGTAAACACATCAGAGAGTAAAGAAATTTGTTGGATACCTGGAATAATTTGGTAAAATCACACTGCTGACTCCAAAGCCAACCACAGACTGTACGTTCCGACTGTGTTCCGTTTTGGGGAAAAAAAAACTTGCAGTATCATTGCAAAATTTTGTGTTATCATGAAAAATTACAATTTAGAAACGTCAAATCTTCCTGGGCCAAGTTCCCAATAGTTATTTATTGTGAAATCATTCATAAGTATTGGGTTTTGCGGGTTTTCCAGTTTGAGAAAAGTCCTGATTGGCTGTGAATCGTAGTGATGTCTCACCAATTTTAATGTTGAGTTTGTTGCCATTTTGGCCTATTCGCTGACCCGAAGACCTGCAATAGCTTTGCGTTTTTTGGTGTGGAAATCTTCATAATGACCAGTCGCAACCCCATTCCCAAATATAATAGATGTTTACATTTTCTTATCTAATTCTTTTGCAATTTATTCTAAACTTGGATTAAAGTCGGATCATGCATTGTGAGGTGGTCTTAAGGTGTCCACTTTATTTCTTTTTAGAGATCTGTTCCTATTGTGGTTTGCACACATTTCAAATGCTTTGGCTGGAACGCCTTTTATATCTCAATTCAATATTTGAAAAGTTACCTCTTTATATTCTTTTCATATGTCTGCCACCACAAAACTATTGTATAGAAAATTTTTAAGAGTTTTAATATTTCTTAACATGCAAGCTACCTCATTTATGATTCATATGTTTTGAGAAGATTTGTTTCAAAGATCAATTATCAAGTCTAAAAATGGTAGAAGCAGCTCATAAGCTTTAGAGGTACGGGATTTAAATATTTACACACTCTGAATAGAAATATCCATGTTTGTATGGTTGGACATATACATGTACTATGTAGGATTATTGCTTATTTCCTTCAACTGACATTATGTAATATTCATGAAAGGGAAATACTATGATAATATTAATGTGATATTTATTACATTGAAGACCAAATCATGATCATGTGATCATATACCCAGCTAGCTCTTCAGGATATTGTTTTAAATGTCCTTGTTAAGATCATGCCTAAATTATATCTGGTGTCTTATTTGTTTAATCTCATTCATTTTGTTGATGATGATTTCTCGATTTTCTACGAGAAATATACTGACAAATATATCAAATGGGAACGATTTTGTTTGGTAGGAAGCAACTATTAGTAACAGACCTACATGTACGCACAATCAATAGTAACGTAAATGTGGTTCACTGTGTGCTGCAGTATATTCCTGTAGCCGTGGGGAAAATATAGGAAAAGGATATATATCTGGATCATGACTTTTATTTTTATATAATTTTACATTTTTGTTGCGTGTTGCATCATTGCAACCTGCCCATGTTTACAATCATTTACACTATTTGAATTATTTTTTTGGTGCACCATGTTTTACAATTTGTTTTCATTTGTGTGTTTTCATCTTCCGTGGTCTATGTTGGCCTTTATAAATGTAACTATTTTGTCTGTCTTGACTGCCAACTTCTGTCTGTATAATGTGTGATACATGAATGAATGCATTGTGCATATTGTTGAAATACTCATTCCATTTTGCAGGTAGTGTTCTTCGCATGCTCTCTCTTTGTGAAATCTTTCCTACTAATCTCTCTTTCCCTCTCGCAATTCAACCTCTATCATTTCTTATTCTTTGTTTATTTCTCTCAGTTTCTCAGTCTAGATTTCATCCTTTCCCTCTCCCTCTCTTTCGCCCCCTCCCCCAACTTTTTATCTCACTCTCTTTCTCTCACTCCCCTCTCTCTTTCTTTCTCTCTCTCTCTCTCTCTCATTTTTCTTCCTTTCTCCTTCCTTTACTCTCTCCTTCCTTTACTCTCTCCTTCCTTTACTCTCTCTTCCTTCATCTTCAATTGTTCCCTTGCCTTGGATTTTTTTCTTGATTTTGAACTACATGTATCTTTAATTTGTAAACAAATCTTTCGGCATCTTTCGGTAGTAATGTCTAGATTGTTTACAAATTAAAAATTCCTCCCCAGTCAAGCTTCTTCGTTTACATGTATCTTGATTGAAAGTTTGCTTATAGTTTCAAAGTATGCAAATATATTCCACACCGTATGTACACTGAAATACCATTCCCTGTCCATACGGGGTGATATCTTACAGAAAATACAATTTAAATCAAACTCATGAGAAGCACTAAAAATTCCAACGTAACGACGCAGCCTTTTTCATACTGTCGCTCTGACTCTTTATGATTCCCGCCCTCTTTCTCCCAGTCTATTTCTTGTATATCCCCGTTTCGTGATGATGCATGGCAGTGTGAAGAATTTTACCATGAACGATCTGTAATGTGTTTTATGGTAGTAATGTCTAGATGTCATATTTTAACAATAAAATGTCTGAAATCTACAAGTATATCTATGCGACTTACCTTTCTTTTGGTTCCTAATATCGGACTACATGTATATTCGGCAGTGTGATTTCGAAATGAAATGGAAGCTTGCTGGGAGAAAGCTGTAAATGAGAGAAGCATGCAAACTTTACTGGAAGAAGAATAATTTTTCTTCCGACATTATGTTTGAGAAGGGGGGGGGGGGGGTGTATGCTAGTGTAAGTGTATTAAAGCGATCCTATACTGTTACTTGGTTCTTTTTCAAGCCCATTTATAGTTTTTGTAAGGCACCAGAATTTTCGTCATATTTTCATCCCCCTGCCCACTAAAGGTGGTGGCGGAGCCCGGGTGGCGGAGGCAATGTGTTTTCCGGTTGTCCGTTTGTCCGTCCGTCTGGTTATCACAATATTTCAAGAACAGGTGGAGACATTTAGGCGGAAGCATATATTAGAGACGCAGTTGCATTCATCTTGTTTTCCATCTTATTTCATAAATAGCAAGATACAAAACAATGCTTCAGCTGAAGTGATCTTTCCTCGAAAAGTAGAATATTAAACAAATGAGAGGTGAAAACAAGCGTTTTCGTAATTGGCCCATGAGCAACCTTTCGCAAATGACCTTTCCCTTTTTAGCTCACCTGAGCCTAAGGCTCGAGTGAGCTATTGCGATGGAAATTTGTCCGTCGTGCGTCGTCCGTTAACTTTTTACATTTTCATCTTCTTCTCCAAAACCCATGATCGGAATTCAACCAAACTTGGTAGGAATCATCCTTAGGGGTAGGGGACCCAAAGTTGCTAAAATGGTACATGTCGCCCCCAGGGGGGCCCAGGGGGAGGGCCCCCAATTGTAAAAGCTATGTAATTTCAAACATCTTCTTCTCCAGAACCAGGCATAGCTCAGACTTGGTATTGTGTATGGAGATACCTCTATAGATGAAGAATGAATATTGTTCATGAAATTTCTCTGAGTGGCCCTATAGGGGCCCTGTGGGGGTAACATACTGGAGGGGGGGGGGGGGGGGGGGGGGAGGCGCTGCCAGGCAAAATGTACATTCTGATCTTCTTCTCCAAAACACATGATCGGAATTCAACCAAACTTGGTAGGAATCATCTTTAGGGGTAGGGGATCCAAAGTTGCCAAAATGGTACATGTGGCCCCCAGGGAGGCCCAGGGGGAGGGCCCCCAATTGTAAAAGCTATGTAAATTTCAAACATCTTCTTCTCCAGAACCAGGCATAGCTCAGACTTGGTATTGTGTATGGAGATACCTCTATAGATGAAGAATAAATATTGTTCATGAAATTTCTCTGAGTGGCCCTATAGGGGCCCTGTGGGGGTAACATACTGGAGGGGGGGGGGGGCGCTGCCAGGCAAAATGTACATTCTGATCTTCTTCTCCAAATCACATGATCACAATTAACCAAACTTGGTAGGAATCATCCTTAGGGGTTGGGGACCCAAATTTGCTAGAATGGTACATGTGGTCCCCAGGGGGGCCCAGGGAGAGGGCCCCCAATTGTAAAAGCTATGTAAATTTCAAACATCATCTTCTCCAGAACCAGGCATAGCTCAGACTTGGTATTGTGTATGGAGATACCTCTATAGATGAAGAATAAATATTGTTCATGAAATTTCTCTGAGTGGCCCTATAGGGGCCCTGTGGGGGTAACATACTGGAGGGGGGGGGGGGGGTGCTGCCAGGCAAAATGTACATTCTGATCTTCTCCAAATCACATGATCGGAATTTAACCAAACTTGGTAGGAATCATCCTTAGGGGTAGGGGACCCAAAGTTGCTAAAATGGTACATGTGGCCCCCAGGGGGCCCAGGGGGAGGGCCCCCAATTGTAAAAGCTATGTAAATTTCAAACATCTTCTCCAGAACCAGGCGGGGGGGGGGGGGGCTATGTTAATTTCTAACATTATCTCATGTACGTCCTCCTAGTTGTTTCAATTTCTAACATCTCCTGGTGGTGCTAGAGAGAACATGCACCAGATGTGAATTGATCCACCTCAGGTGAGCGTCGTGCCCCCTGGGGCTCTTGTTTCATTAGGATAGGCATCTTTTCAAAGAAAGATAATACGTAAGCTTGCCCGACATAGCAACCTACAGAATTCAAACTCTGAAAGAAAGACATCGTAGACCAGGTGACTAGAATGGCACTTCAATGAACACTTGGGAAAGCGCATTGTTTGCAAGTTGGCTGTCATTTGGCAGACTGTCAAATACCAACCATCAATGAACACTTGCTTTTCAGTGGATTTAATGAAAAGTATAACTAAATGAATATATGAATAATCATTACATCACAGTCGATGCTTATCTCATTGAATTTTAAACGAACATGCCAGTTTATGTCAAATGACCTTTATCTGCTCATGCGCAACTCCTAATTTCGAAATCGCTTATTCATATCCATGCCAGGATAACAATTCCGACGGGAACTTGTAAAGAAAGAAATACAGCCTCTGGGGCATGTATTCTGCTGTACGTAGCTCTTCGGCACAGTTGAGTTGGCTTACCTTTCAGATGTTTACACTAAACATCCTCGAAATCATGGAAGGAATATTATCTGGTTCACTTAACTTTTGAAACTGTGTAAGGCCATTTTAGCTTTTATTCGCCTGCGTAAGTAAAAAGCGAGGCACCGCTTTTCCGACGGCAGCGGCGGCGTCAACAATTTTGGAAATGATCTCGATTCAAAAGTATATGTTCAATTTCCATGAAACTTGCACAGAAGGATTGTAGAGTATCACAAATAATGTGGAACAAATTTCAGGTCAAAAGTCAAGGTCAAAGGTCAATTAAGGTTAATTTAGTTCAGTTGTATTCCAAAACTTATCCTGAGGTTGTTTTTTAATTTTTAGTTTATTTCAAAAGTATTTGTTCACATTCTTTGAGACTTGGCATCATTCTTGGTAGGGATTGTCTTTATGTCGCCCTCTTTCAATAAATACACACATCTTACATTTGCATCACATCAAAGGTATGGCAAGCCTAATGCCCAATAAGTCAGATAAACTCAGTTTTTCGCCGATAAACTGAGTTTTTCGAGCGAAAAACTAAGTTTTTCGAGGGGAAACTCTGCATATCAACTGATAAACTTAGTTTTTCACGATAAACTAAGTTTTTCACTCGAAAAACTTAGTTTATCACCGATAAACAGGGTTTTTCTCGATAAACAGAGTTTTTCATTTGATATGCAGAGTTTCTCTCGATAAACTCTGTTTATCACTTGAAAAACTCGGTTTTTCGGTGATAAACTAAGTTTATCGGCGAAAAAACTCAGTTTTTCGGCGATAAACTAAGTTTTTCAATTGATAAGCAGAGTTTCTTGATAAACTAAGTTTATCACTTTGAAAAACCCTGTTTATCGAAGTGATAAACAGGGTTTTTTCGAAAAACTTTGTTTATCAAACGATAAACACAGTTTTTCATTCGAAAAACTATGTTTATCAAACGATAAACACGGTTTTTCGGAGATAAACTAAGTTTATCGGCGAAAAACTCTGTTTATCAATTGATAAACAAGGTTTTTCGAAAAACCCTGTTTATCAAACGATAAACAGGGTTTTTCGATATGCAGAGTTATTGTGAATTTACCGCAAGTGGGCGCTACAAAAGTAAAAGAAGCTGGCCTGTGAGCATCGAACTCAAACATAGTCAGCAAAATGCCTTCTTGTGAAGCCATCAACTGTACCGATCGACTTCTTTCTTTCATTTAATATATCTTCTTCTCTTTCCTTTCCAAGCGCACATTCACAACAATGGCAGGAAAAGATAGAAGAAAAGTTAAAAAAAAGAGAAATACATAGGGAAAGAGAAGGGGATAGATCAAATGATAAACACCAAAGAATACATATGGAAAGGGGAGACGATGACAGATGGAAGGAAAAACAAAGAAATGCATAAGGAAAGAGAAGAGAATATGGAATAAAAAACAAATAAATACATCAAGAAAGGGGAGAGGAGGTAGATGAAAGGAAAAACAGAAAAATTCGTATGGAAAGAGATGATATATGGAAGGAAAAACAAATTATAAGGATATGGGAGGGGATAGTTGGATGGAAAAACAAAGAAATACATAAATAAAGGGGAGAGGATATAGAAGAGGAAAAACAAAGAAATATATAAGGAAAGGGAAAAGGATAGATGAAAGGAAGACCAAAAAATACATTAAATTATATATCCTCTGTTCTTTCCTTATGTATTTCTTTGTTTCTCCTCCCATCTATCCTCTTCTCTTTCCTTATATATTTTTGTTTTTCCTTCCATCTGTCCTCTTCTCTTTCCTTATGTATTTCCTTGTTTTTTCTCCCATCTATCCTCTTACATTTTCCTTATGGATTTCTTTGTTTTTCCTTCCATCTATCATCGTCTCCCTTTCTTTATGTATTTCTTTGTTTTCCTCCCATCTATCCTCTTACATTTTCCTTATGGATTTCTTTGTTTTTCCTTCCATCTATCCTCTTCTCTTTCCTTATGGATATCTTTGTTTTTCCTTCCATCTATCCTCTCCCCCTTCTTTATATTTCCTTGTTTTTCCTTCTATCTATTCTCTTCGCTTTCATCATGTATTTCTTTGTTTTTCCTTCCATCCATGCTCTTCTCTATCCTTATGTCTGTCTTTGTTTTTCTTTTCATCTTTTCTCTCCCCTTTCCCTATATATTTCTTTGTTTTTCCTTTATTCTGTCCTCTTCTCTTTCCTTAAGGATTTCTTTGTTTTTCCTTCCATCTATCATCGTCTCCCCTTTCTTTATGTATTTTTTTTGTTTTTCCTCCCATCTATCCTCTTTCATTTTCCTTATGGATTTCTTTGTTTTTCCTTCCATCTATCCTCTTCTCTTTTCCTTATGGATATCTTTGTTTTTCCTTCCATCTATCCTCTCCCCCTTCTTTATATTTCCTTGTTTTTCCTTCTATCTATTCTCTTCGCTTTCATCATGTATTTCTTTGTTTTTCCTTCCATCCATGCTCTTCTCTATCCTTATGTCTGTCTTTGTTTTTCTTTTCATCTTTTCTCTCCCCTTTCCCTATATATTTCTTTGTTTTTCCTTTATTCTGTCCTCTTCTCTTTCCTTAAGGATTTCTTTGTTTTTCCTTCCATCTATCCTCTCCCCCTTCTTTATATTTCCTTGTTTTTCCTTCTATCTATTCTCTTCGCTTTCATCATGTATTTCTTTGTTTTTCCTTCCATCCATGCTCTTCTCTATCCTTATGTGTGTCTTTGTTTTTCTTTTCATCTTTTCTCTCCCCTTTCCCTATATATTTCTTTGTTTTTCCTTTATTCTGTCCTCTTCTCTTTCCTTAAGGATTTCTTTGTTTTTCCTTCCATCTATCATCGTCTCCCCTTTCTTTATGTATTTTTTTTGTTTTTCCTCCCATCTATCCTCTTTCATTTTCCTTATGGATTTCTTTGTTTTTCCTTCCATCTATCCTCTTCTCTTTTCCTTATGGATATCTTTGTTTTTCCTTCCATCTATCCTCTCCCCCTTCTTTATATTTCCTTGTTTTTCCTTCTATCTATTCTCTTCGCTTTCATCATGTATTTCTTTGTTTTTCCTTCCATCCATGCTCTTCTATATCCTTATGTCTGTCTTTGTTTTTCTTTTCATCTTTTCTCTCCCCTTTCCCTATATATTTCTTTGTTTTTCCTTCATTCTGTCCTCTTCTCTTTCCTTAAGGATTTCTTTGTTTTTCCTTCCATCTATCCTCTCCCCCTTCTTTATATTTCCTTGTTTTTCCTTCTATCTATTCTCTTCGCTTTCATCATGTATTTCTTTGTTTTTCCTTCCATCCATGCTCTTCTCTATCCTTATGTCTGTCTTTGTTTTTCTTTTCATCTTTTCTCTCCCCTTTTCCTATATATTTCTTTGTTTTTCCTTCCATCTGTCATCGTCTCCCCTTTCCATATGTATTTTTTGGTGTTTATCATTTGATCTATCCCCTTCTCTTTCCTTATGTATTTCTTTTTTTTTTACTTTTCTTCTATCTTTTCCTGCCATTGTTGTGAATGTGCGCTTGGAAAGGAAAGAGAAGAAGATATATTAAATGAAAGAAAGAAGTCGATCGGTACAGTTGATGGCTTCACAAGAAGGCATTTTGCTATGTTTGAGTTCGATGCTCACAGGCCAGCTTCTTTATGTACTTTTGTAGCGCCCACTCGCGGTAAATTCACAATAACTCTGCATATCGAAAAACCCTGTTTATCGTTTGATAAACAGGGTTTTTCGAAAAACCTTGTTTATCAATTGATAAACAGAGTTTTTCGCCGATAAACTTAGTTTATCTCCGAAAAACCGTGTTTATCGTTTGATAAACATAGTTTTTCGAATGAAAAACTGTGTTTATCGTTTGATAAACATAGTTTTTCGAAAAACCCTGTTTATCACTTCGATAAACAGGGTTTTTCAAAGTGATAAACTTAGTTTATCAAGAAACTCTGCTTATCAATTGAAAAACTTAGTTTATCACCGAAAAACCGAGTTTTTCAAGTGATAAACAGAGTTTATCGAGAGAAACTCTGCATATCAAATGAAAAACTCTGTTTATCGAGAAAAACCCTGTTTATCGGTGATAAACTAAGTTTTTCGAGTGAAAATTCACAATAACTCTGCATATCGAAAAACCCTGTTTATCGTTTGATAAACAGGGTTTTTCGAAAAACCTTGTTTATCAATTGATAAACAGAGTTTTTCGCCGATCAACTTAGTTTATCTCCGAAAAACCGTGTTTATCGTTTGATAAACATAGTTTTTCGAATGAAAAACTGTGTTTATCGTTTGATAAACATAGTTTTTCGAATGAAAAACTGTGTTTATCGTTTGATAAACATAGTTTTTCGAAAAACCCTGTTTATCACTTCGATAAACAGGGTTTTTCAAAGTGATAAACTTAGTTTATCAAGAAACTCTGCTTATCAATTGAAAAACTTAGTTTATCGCCGAAAAACCGAGTTTTTCGCCGATAAACTTAGTTTATCACCGAAAAACCGAGTTTTTCAAGTGATAAACAGAGTTTATCGAGAGAAACTCTGCATATCAAATGAAAAACTCTGTTTATCGAGAAAAACCCTGTTTATCGGTGATAAACTAAGTTTTTCGAGTGAAAAACTTAGTTTATCGTGAAAAACTAAGTTTATCAGTTGATATGCAGAGTTTCCCTCGAAAAACTTAGTTTTTCGCTCGAAAAACTCAGTTTATCGGCGAAAAACTGAGTTTATCTGACTTATTGGGCATTAGGCTTGCCATACAAAGGTCACCTACTGACAGTTTGACTCAGTAAAGTTTTTGGTAAATTGAGTTTTGTCTCCACTTTACGTGTACATGTA
This sequence comes from Heliocidaris erythrogramma, assembly GCA_025617745.1. Classification (NCBI taxonomy): domain Eukaryota; kingdom Metazoa; phylum Echinodermata; class Echinoidea; order Camarodonta; family Echinometridae; genus Heliocidaris; species Heliocidaris erythrogramma. The sequence goes on from CM046869.1 coordinate 18,114,123, forward strand.
GTATGTACGTGTATTGTATAAATGCATTTGACATCTCAAAACTTTGCTAGCGGTGGATTTCAACCAAAATTTGCAGGGATCATCCTTAGGCAAGGAAGATCTAAATTTAATACAAATGGGGTACCTACCAATATAGGGGGGTCTTGGACTTGGGGGCACCACACCCAAGAGCACCAATAATGGCAGTAATTAGATTCATTTTGTTTCTTCTTCTTTAGGCCCTGTTGCAAGATTGTATGCAAAGTTGGTAGGTATCATCCTTAGAGGAAGGAGACCTCAATTTCTTAAACAGGGTACCTTGCCTCTAAGGGGGCTCAGGGGCAGTGCCCCTATTGTGAAAATTATATATTTTTTTAAATTCATGGCTGGGTTCTAACCGAACTAGGTAAGAATCTTCCCTTAGGCAAAGGGGATCTAAATGCAATTAGGGTACATATCCCTTAAGGGAGGAGTGGAGCGGGGAGCGGGCGGGGGGGGGGGGGGCTAAGAGCCTGTCACAGTCTTCAGTCTTCAAGGGGTCTGATGGAGGGGCACCACCCCAAAATTGTCCAATGCAATAGCCATTATTTCATGTACACATTCTGCTTCTTTAAAACATGCACACACCTTGATTTCAAATGAACTTCACCGTCCAATAACTCTTATTTGAAGGGGATTTAAGTTATACAAATGGGGTACCTGGCCCATACGGGGGGGGGGGGGGGGGGGGGGGTCAGAGGCAGCACCCCTTAAGTGCCAACCTTTGATTTTGATGCAGGCGAGACTGCCCTGGGCATTTCCCTTGTTATTCAACAAGTTTCATCCCATTTCCTTTTTGCTACGAGAACTATATATTTCTGCAAGCACACTAGCTCCGCTTCTGAATGGATGGGTTGATGTAATAATGTCGTTGATCACACCATGTCCACCATAATAATGCATTAGCACTAACACTGTGCGTTCAGGCCTAAATGAACTTAAAGGCCCGCTCACACGAGGAGCCATTTTGATTGCGTCAGTACCTTCGCTAACGCAGCATAATTATGATGCCTCGTGAGTCGGGCGATTCCTTAATTCCAATGCGTCCCGTACGACATTGTCTTTTATCCAATTATTTCATCCAAAAATGAAAAAAAAAAATCTTAATATGACCATTTACTACTGGTGGTTATACCGAAAAAACCATAAATCAATGCCGTCACATCAAGATATAGTCTCCATTTTTGGAAGAAATTAACGGCTAAAAGACATCTGTCGTACACGGAAACATTACACAGAATCAACCTTTATCATCATGACATTTCTATGTAGTTATTGTTCTGGTAGTATCCCTTATTCCAGGATAATTTGCGAGTAAGTTTTACGATAACATATTAGGATACATTAATGTCAAAGAGGTCATCGGAGAGTATAATGGCAGTCATTAATAACCTCTTTCCGTCACGAAAATGGCACATTCATGTTCCACACACTTCCGGCATTAATATACACAATCACCGGGAAATTATGCTGTTTGACCTCCTTTCATACCACCCTATTATCATGCGCATGTGAATGACGGAGATTACTTCATGAATGTCAAAGTATGCCGAAAAAATAAGGTGATCCGACATTTATTCCGACAACTGCTCCGGCGACAATATTGCCCCAGTATGCCTTATTTCGTCGAGGATTTAGAGTTAGGATTAGTTTTGTAATAGGTTTTAGTGTTTGGGACATGGAACAAATTAGGAATTCGGTTATAGTGAAGGATATTTACCATGGAGCCATTTTCGGCGGGGCAGAATCTACGCTATAGTGGTGCGCTGAAACTCAGTTTTTGGACTTCTCCAAAAAACAGAGTTTCAGCGGACCACTAAAGTAGCAATCTAAACAAACCAATGAACATTTGTCTTCTTCAGTGGCGTAGCGCGAGTCAAGCCATTGAGAGGGCACTGGCACCGTTGGAGGAGGGACCACTGATTAGGGGGAGAGTGCGGGAAGGGCTCCTATCGTCTTATTTTCGCTTCCATTTCCTTTTTCCCCTTTTCCCCCTTTCTCTCCATTCCCCCCCCCCCCCCGCCATTCGATTGGGGTCACGTGCCCCCCGTGCCCCCCTAGAGCTACGCCACTGGTCTTCTGTTTGCAAATGCGGCCAAGCGCATCCGTCTCTGTCTGTAGGGGCCTATTGTTCACTGATTTCTCCTGCGTGAATTCGAATGAATTGAACAATGAAGGTGTCGTCACGACGTATAACGCCCCATGTGCACCGGGCCTAAAGCCGGGCTCACACGGGGCGTCATTTCTGTTGCGTCATTACCTGCGCTAATCGAGCCTGTGAAGGAAATTAACCCATGCACCAGTTATTGAAAGTATTATTGTTTGTAATGTTCATTTTGCAAACGATGTCACTTTTTAATGACGCGCAACAGACCGTTTAAGTCACTGACGCGGTTCTTACGTCAGCGCATGGCGCCTCGTGTGAGCCATCGTACAAAAGGTGAATACAAAATTCATAATGCATTGCATAGATTGCATTCAATGATTGGCGTTTTCGCAAAATGCCATCACAATCATGTTCGATTAGCTCGGGAAATAAACGCAATCGAAATTATACCTCGCATGCAACGGGCATAAGATACGCGAGATTCAGATGACATAATAATTAGCCTCGTGATAGCAAAACTTGAAATAGATTTATTCATTTATTAATTCATTCAATTATTCATCAAATAATTCAGTCTCGTACGTAAATCCATAATTATAATCATCAGTAACAGAAACATATTTCAAACGAACCCTGCATTCACAATTGTATCAAAGAAAATAAATACATGCATAATGACAGTATAATTATATGTATTCTTTGTGCAAAGTGGCAAAAAACTTTGTGCGTGCAGCGTTACATAGAGCCCGTGACATTATGTTTTCTTTCCTCAAACTGACTCGCGATTTTTCTTATTTCAGATCTCCCGGATGTACTAATGCATCCGATACATATTTATGTACTATAATACCCCTCTGTTGACACCACTCATTTTATGTTATAGTTTTCTCTTGTCATCCTTTCTCGTCTATCCATTTCTAATTTCCTATTTCCCTTTCCTCCTACCAACACACATGGTGAACCGTAAACCTTCTCCACGTTAAAGTTAATGATATTTTACTGAGAGAAAGTCAAAGAGTGCAGGGGGTATGAATGAGGGAAATTAAGAAGAGACAAGAATAATAATCCGATAATTCTAGCTTTAACAGGATTGCATATCAATTAGCATTTTATAGCGAACTACAGCATTTCAAAATGAAGCTGGCTTGCTGCCTCCATCGCCAAGTTTTAATGGGTGTTGCGCCACCCCCCCCCCGAAAAAAAAAAGTAGAGTGCATGCATGGACGAACGCCTGCTGTGACCCCTCTGGATCTGCATATTATATATAGAGGAGGTGGACAAGGCGAACGAGAAACAATATAGGATGGGTATGGGAAACATGCGGACCCCATTTCTATATTGTCTGTAAAGGAGCCAGAAATGCATTAATCCTATGTAACGATGAGATGCCCTTCTGGCCCTTCGCAGAGAGTAGAGAATAGACCCACAATGAGCTAAGCTCAATAATGAGTTTTGTCACGGAGGCAGGACATGTCTTTCCTACAACTTCTCAATCAACCGGAGAAAAAATGTAAAAGATGCCCCGACGTTTGAAGCGAAGAAGACAGAATTGGAAGAATCATCGGACTTTGGCTACTACCAGTTTCCATTTCTCCTTTTAAAAATTATTTCTTCTACAAAATTCAAATTTCAAGGTCTTTGATCTGTCCCCTTTGTCTGAGGTAGAAGTTCATAGACCGTCGTAGGCTTGATATCATCGTCGGCATTCTTCTTGCCATAACTCCTAACGTTTTTGAAGAGGATGTAGCGGTCTCTGCTAAAGACCATCTGGTACACGGGAACGAACACCAGAAACAGGGCCGCGGAGAAAAACACTCCCATCACGGCGTAGAGGGCAGTGTCGTAGGAACCCGTTTTGTCCACGCTTTCACCTGCGTTTCAGAAAAAAAAGGGGATAAACTGGTCTAAAGTTAGAAAGCAGATGGAACGCTTCATCATTTTCAGACGCATAATTATACATTATAATTATGTTATGGACTCAAAATGTGAAATTTCTAAGGAGAAATAAGAGATAGGCCTATGAACATGTAAATAATCCCCTTATCCAATCGGTCAGAAAAATGTGCTTCGGAATATAAGCCTCAAGAAATACAATACAATACAATACAATACAATAAGCATTTCGTACGCCCTTCCCATAAGGCTCGGAGCGTTTACAAAATATTTAAATTATAGAACACATTATAATTTGTATATAAACACAAATCAGAAAACTCTTCAATCGTCCATGTGGGAACTACCAGGTGGTTTTATGGAGACAAAATGTAATGAATGTACCTGTTACAAAGTTTGATAGCTGATTTAAAATAAATATGATTTCACAGCTTTTTTAAAGGTCTTTATGGATGCTGACTGTCTAATGGTCAAGGGGAGATTATTCCATAGCCTAGATGCAGTAACTGTGAAAGTCCTATCACCTGACAAATTTCGGGTCATTGGGTAGCTGAGCTGAAGGTTGTGATTTGAGGATCTCAGATTTCTACTAGGTGTATAAACAGTTAAGCATTCAGATATGTACCCTGGAGCCTGGTTATTGATAGATTTATAAACATAAAGAACTAATTTGAAGATGATACGTTTTTGAATGGGCAGCCAGTGAAGGGAACGAAGTAAAGGTTGGGAAGAATGACTTCTGCCAACCTCAAAAACAAGACGTGCGGCCCAATTCTGCAGACGCTGTAGACGGTTTACATGAGACTTTGGTATAGAGGAAAGAAGCCCATTACAATAGTCTAGTCTGGAAAGAATAAGGGACCTTACAGCATGATGACAAGTAGTTTGATCAATAAATTTACGAATCCTAGATATGTTCCTCCAATGAAAAATCACACTGCGGCAAACATTGTTAATGTGTGCTGACATACATGTAGTCATGTTAACATCAAAAAAGGCACCCAGATTCCTTATTGAATCCGATGGATGTATAGAAACTTCACCAAATGAACGTGTTAAATCTGGCAAATTTTTGTAATTGTATGGTGATGCAGCAATGAAAAATTCAGTTTTACTATCATTGAGTTTTAACTTATTTGCTGTCAGCCAGTTCCTTATATCTGATATACAAGATTGCAGTGAAAACATGGCCTTATCCAGTTCCCAGGAATTTTAGGATCAAATGCTACATACAACTGAATGTCATCAGCATAAACATGATACGAAACATTATGGTACCGGGCGATGTCGCCAACTGGGAGAATATAAACTGTGAAACCAGTGGGACCTACAACTGAGCCCTGGGGTAAACCAAACCTAGAAAAGGTTGGATCTGAAAGTTCCCCATCTATGTCGACTTGAAAGATCTTTTCTTGTTTTCTTTCTCATTGGGGCGGTCATTTTGACCCCTTTCATAATCATCTACTATTCTAGATGAATAACACAGAAAGAATTAGTTACTTATAGAAATGTCTCATACTGTGTCTATTGCTGTGATCTGCCTTCTTATACACTACATCTTTAATTCAAAATGGAGTGTCATACCAAAGACGGCCGCCAGAATTCCTCCAATGCCGCATGCACACATGATGTAGGACCAAAGCAGGGAGCCGAGTGAAGCGTCGTAAAGCTGGTTCGCCACTGAATGAGCGAGCGAATCCAGGGGCGCCATCACAAAACAGCCTTCAACTATTAGATTTAGTGTGAGAGAGAGAGAGAGAGAGAGAGAAAGAAACAGAGAGATAGGTGAGGACGCATATGGGATGAAGAGAAGGAGAATGGGAAGGGAAAGATGGAGATGGGATGGAGGTGAGGAAGAGGAGAGGAAGAGAGGGGAGGAATTGGAGAGGAAGAGGAGGATGGCGGAGAAGGCAGGCAGGAGGGAGAAGGGGAAGAGATGAAGAGGATGAGGTAGGAGGGAGATATGGAGAAAGAGGGGAGGATGAGAGAGGAGGGAGATATGGAGAGAGGGAGATATGGAGGGAGGAGGGAGGCAGGGGAGAGTGATGGATGGAGAGAGGACGGAGGGGAATTGGGAAGAGTGAGGGAGGAGAGATAAAGGGGAAGGTATAGGAAGAGGAAGAGAATAAAGATTACAATACAATTCACAGTAAAATATTGTTATTGTGATAAACTATACAACAAAAGAAAACAATATACATGAGCTAATGAAAACTTCAATGTGTTGTAGTTTGTAATTAAAAAGGGAATTTGAACATCGTCATCAGTTATTCAGTGGCATAGCGAACATCGAGGCGGCATTGGTTTTAACAGAGGAATTAGCAAGGCCATCGATTAAGGGAGGTGCGCGGGAGTGATTAATTGTTCTTTTCTCATTTCCTTTCTCTTTTTCCCCATTTTCCCTTTCTTTTTTCTTCTTCAATGTTTAGCCATTCGATAGGGGCCATGCCCCCTGCACCTCGTAGCTACGCCACTGATCGTCATCACTATACAGCCCCCTCCCCATCACTGTCATCGACTTTATTCTGCTTTTAATTTCGCGACAACCTTTTTTCGTGAACATCTTTTCTCCTTGAAACATGTACATGCCTAAAGACCACCTGCTTTTAAAGACCGCATTTCCTGTCTACAAGTTTCACTGTACCTGCAACAATTGCGAACATGGTAGCCTCCGTTTTGGCGTAGAAGCTGGCATACAGCGTGATAGCGCCAAGAACATTCGCTGCGGCCATGTAGAACAATTTCGGCACTGGGATCCGATCGGCAACGACACCGATGATGAGCTTGCCTACAATCTCCGTCAGACCCATCGTCGCCATCATCAAACTTGCCGTCCATTGCGAGAAACCCGCCAACACGATTAAATTGACCTAGATCCCAGTGATGGAATGAAATGATAGAATGGAATCATTTACCCCTCAAAAAATAAAAACACACAGCACGATCATGGCGACAGTAATATGCATATGCGGAAAGCCTATATAGACCCCGATATTTATTTTGAGAGGGAAAAGTATTTCTGACGTTCGATTGCGAAACAAAATTTGCTTAATAATTGTATTTTTTCAATCAACGTGACTATATTTGTCTGAAAAAAGTATGCACATTTGTGGCTTTGGATCGATAAAAAAACCTGTTATTATTCTGATCATTACTGTTACTCCAAACGATTTCGTCAGACCCCAAATATTCAATAACCTTTGCAATAGGCATGATATGTGTAGTTAGTATTAGGTTAGCGGGCCGTCTTCAGCACGTTAGCGTCATACGCCGATCGGAAATCATCGGTGTCATCAATTGTATGTTTGGCTTAATAATAGGCTAGCTTCAATTCTTCCCTGATACGAAAAAGGGTATAGATCAATAATTATGTTGCCAAAGAAGACGTTGTCACCTAACCTGACAATGAAATCATGATTTATAACTCTGAAGTGAATTGTAGAATTATCTATGGTATAATTTTTCGTGAACTGTAAATGGCATAGTATGGGGTTGAGATAAATCTGTAAAAAGTAAAGACGTGCCCCCCTTTCCAATTGACGCCCATGATCATGAAGACATAGAAAGCCCGTGGCCTAACCGTGCTAAAGTATAAGAAAGACAGGCAGACGCTTCCACACAGAACTCCTATCCCTAGCAGCCACGCATCAGGATAGCTTAAGAGCTTCAGCCAGTTCCCGCACTGCAATCTTCCCCTGCCGCTACAACCCTCTTCTCCCACAGCTTCTTGTCCTAACTCCGACAAGTCCAAACTTTTTTCTCCAACTCCTTTTAGCGTATTTACATGCATATCTGATGCCTTTCTGTCCGTTGCCTTGACAGCGGGAAGATGCGAGTCATTACCGGTGTCGCTGTCCGTCGGTAGACATGGCTGATTCGCGCAATTGTCCTGCAGCGCTGTTCTCGTCCCATTACACACACCACTCAATGACTTTCCGTCCGACGACCGTGCTCGTACGTTGTCGTCGTTGTTGTCGTCTTGCGGTGGCGATAGCGACGATGTTATCAACGTTGGGATGAACGCCATGGTACAGGGAAGACCTATGAAGAACAAGATGAGACATACGATGCGCAGGGCGTTCCTCCACCCCCATCTTGTCATCATCGCGTACAATAGTGGATTGAAGATGAGTATACCTGCATCAGTTGAACAGAAAACAACAAAATATAAGTAAATAGATCTACGGCACATCAAATATGTAATTACCAATGACAGTTTTGATATCTATGGTTACTCAGACAAGAACTAGCAAACACAAGGGATCTTTCTTCTTCACCTTGTCTAAAGGTATTGATAACAAGAGCCCCAGGGGGCACGACGCTCACCTGAGGTGGATCAATTCACATCTGGTGAATGTTCTCTCTAGCACCACCAGGAGATATGTTAGAAATTGAAACAACTAGGAGGGTGTACATGAGATGATGTTAGAAATCAACATACCCCCCCCCCCCCCCCACCCCCATGGTCTACAATGTCATGTATTATTTGAATCTCCTGATGATTCCCACCAAGTGTCAGGGGTTGAATCATACAACAAATCATGCAAAGAATGTACATTTCCCCTCCTGCATAATTATTAACCTCGCCCTCGCAGGACCCCTATGGGGCCACCCTGAGAATGTCATGAACAACTTTTTTTTATTCATCTTCAAGATGTATATAACACACAAAATATCTAGATAAACTTCTGGATCTGGAGAAGAAGAATGTTTGAAATTTAATTTTTTTTTGACTGATCATTCCTTTTCCCTGGCAGCACCTCTCCCCCAGTATGTTACCCACATATAGACCATCCATTATAGTAATGTCATGAAGAACTTTTCTACATTTTGAATCTGGAAAAGAAACAGAAGATTGAAATTTTTATTTTTTGACACTTGGGGGCCCTCCCCCTGGGGGCCACATGTACCATTTTAGCAACTTTGGATCCCCTACCCCTAAGGATGATTCCTACCAAGTTTGGTTGAATTCCAATCATGTGTTTTGGAGAAGATCAGAATGTACATTTTGCCTGGCAGCGCCCCCCCCCCCTCCAGTATGTTACCCCCACAAGGCCCCTATAGGGCCACTCAGAGAAATTTCATGAACAACATTCATTCTTCATCTATTAGAGGTATCTCCATACACAATACCAAGTCTGAGTTATGCCTGGTTCTGGAGAAGAAGTTGTTTGAAATTTACATAGCTTTTACAATTGGGGGCCCTCCCCCTGGCCCCCTGGGGGCCACATGTACCATTTTAGCAACTTTGGATCCCCTACCCCTAAGGATGATTCCTACCAAGTTTGGTTGAGTTCCGTTCATGTGTTTTGGAGAAGAAGATCAGAATGTACATTTTGCCTGGCAGCGCCCCCCCCCCCTCCAGTATGTTACCCCGCAGGCCCTATAGAGGCCACTCAGAGAATTTTCATGAACAACATTCATTCTTCATCTATAGAGGTATCTCCATACACAATACCAAGTCTGAGCTATGCCTGGTTCTGGAGAAGAAGATGTTTGAAATTTACATAGCTTTTACAATTGGGGGCCCACCTGGGGGCCACATGTACCATTTTAGCAACTTTGGGTCCCCTAAGGATGATTCCTACCAATTTTGGTTGAATTCCGATCTTGTGTTTTGGAGAAGAAGATGAAAATGTAAAAAGTTAACGGACGACGGACGACGCACGATGGACGCCGGACAAATTTCCATCGCAATAGCTCACTCGAGCCTTAGGCTCAGGTGAGCTAAAAAGGGAAATAAACCCCTTTGTAGAAATTTTCAGAAATTTGAACCGAAATAAGCAGCCTGCATCTTTCAAAAGGCGGCATTCATGCGTCTGAAGAGAACCAGAATGATATTAAATTGATATTAAATTATACGATTGAACGAAGACCTTCTGGCTCTCACCCGGTGCATGGCGCGTTTTTCTGGAAAGTTCGTTATTCCGAAGGTT